>CAVLGL010000001.1:69483982-70683982 GCA_963668995.1 Parnassius mnemosyne
TTCGAACAATTAATAGATATGTTGTTACATTAATATAAGTTATAATTAATACATATGTTGTCTTACAATATTTTTATTTTTTCCTTAAATTTTTCACATGCGTCATGTGACAACCCTATCAGAATAGGTATACATTTCCGACGTTGTTAAGAAGTTTCCCCTCTGGTCCTTACTCTTTACTCTGTGCTGTAACTATACTTTGCTTTTTTATAAATATTACTTAAATTTTAACAATAAACGTAGACTTTATTATCATAGGCACATTAAGGCTTACTTCCTCAGTTTAAAGGCACTCCCCTTGTTGCCTCAGCCAGTATCGGAATCCTCGGTGTCGACATATCGAGTGACGTGCAGTTTCGTGGTCACTTGCAAGAGAACTAGCTCTACGATATTACTGATACATTAAAAGTCTATAAAATACATAACTTTATGGGTAAGCTCTTAGGTATCTCGATATGACTATGTTCATGTAATCCTTTTCAAAGAATAAATAAAAGAAATATCCCACATAAAATAAAATAAATTTAAATGGGGAAAACATACAATACGATAATATTATAAGGGACGGGCCGGGTAACAATACCGCCACACATTCAAAGATACCTTCGCCGACGACGGTGTTGCCAGATTTTAAAAATTTGCTAAATTTTAAGCAAATTATATTTTTAAAAAAAACCTGTATTTTAAATGACTATAACATTTTTATGTTAATTAATAAATAAAATAAAGTTAATTACATTGGTGTAACTATAATTTATTTTATAAGAATTTATAATTTATTTCAAAAAAACTGTACTATTAATTTAAATAATGCTTTAATTTAAAATAGTCTACAATAGCAGGCACCCGAACTAGGATAATCTCAAGTGTACATATGTGCTAATAGATACATTTACAAATATTGTCTGTTTCATATGTCCCTACTATGTGCCCCTTTTGGATTGGACAAGGTTTTCTTTATATATTGTATAGTGTACTGTTGATAGATAAATTTCTATGATCACTAAAACAAAGTGTAGTAATAAAGTGAGTTATATGTTTAGGTTAAAATTACTCATATCCCATATCCCGCGGGTGTCGTAAGAGACTACAGAACGAAACAAATCGGGAGATGGGCAGCAGCGTCTTCCCGATAACAACTCAAAATAATAAAAAACAGCGTCTTCCCGATAGCAACTCAAAATAATAAAAAAACTACAGTTGCCAACCCGCTTGCCAAGCGTGGCAACTAAGGCAAAATCCCCCCATGAGGTATCCCCCTATGAGAGAGGTCTATGTTCAGCAGTGGACTTTTATGGCTGTAAAGGATGGATAGATGAGGTTAACATACCTCATCCATCCATTCTTTAACGCACCGCTGATTCTTCAAGAAATCCAGTCCTAAGATGCAGTTCTCGTTGATAATGGCAATCGGTACACGGTTAAAGTACGTTCGTTTCCCAATCTTAATTTCAACTTTTTCCAAATACTGGCATTTCATTAATAATAAGTAATATCTTTATATTACCATTTAAGGCTTGTGTTTAAATGACAAAAAAAAAACATAACACTGTACGTTTCAGATAGCGTTTGACCTGACAGCAAAATATCCGCCCGTCGAGCCCGAGCCTTTTGCCGAGGGACGCGTGAGTACATGTTCAAATTATTACTTGTTATTAAAAAAAATGCGTGAGTGTCCTGGAACACTCGGTTGGAACGAAGTTCCTTGCGTAGTATATTATTATTGATAAACGTAGGTATTATATTATTGATTAACAAATACAAATAAATAAATTACTAGCGTCTATTAAAATGAAGCGTCATTTGAAATAAAATAATATTTCTTTCATGGCAAGATAAGAAAAAGTGCAAGTGAGATGGATATTATTCCATCTCACTTCCTTATTTCGTCGCCAAGGCCGTCTACACTATGACACAAGGGGTAGTGACGAAAAAATCTTACACTTTTTGTCGCCTAGCTCCCATCCGCCAAATCCGTGCCGTCCGATAAAGAACTTCGTTCCAAAAATCAGGTGCATTTAAGGGATTACCTCGTCTTGTCTATTTTTGTTGGTTTGCAGGTATCTGTGCCAATAGCCAACAGCCAACTCACTTAAGTTTTATAAAATAAAGAAAAACAAAGGGTTTTCATCGAACATAGCTAACATGTATTATAAATTATCTAAAAGTTGGAAAGAATTGCCGCTATATATTATAATATATATATTAAAAAAGGTTTTGAAGGTTTTCTTAACTGAAAAAAAAATCTTTTGAGATTAAGACTGTACGATGTTAAAAATCAGAATTGTGTTAGGTTTTGTTTTTGTTTGTTAAAGTTTAGTAGATTACTTTAGTGGATTAGTTTATAATTCTGTATTTTTTGCAAGCCTATTGGTAAAATATGACTGAACTCACTCTACCAACATTAACCATGTACTGTAACCATATTATTTGCAAAATAAAATATCTTTATCATTTTCATTCATTCATTCATCTCTGGAATATCCCCATATTAGTTCCGTTAGAGGCGTCTATGGTTCAAGGCTTCTATTCTTCCTATACACCAATGTTTATGTATAAATTAATTATTTTAAACTTTAACATAAAGTTTAAATTTCTTGGTCTACTTTCGCGGCTAAGTATCATATCTTCAATTTTTTCTTCAATCAACGATTATACACCTAGCACTTGCTAGTTTTAGTAGTGTCTTGAAACTTGATCAGTTGTCAATGTTTAAGATATATTATATTTTAAGTATTTAAAAATACACACGACTATTTGACTCCTAAAACTATGAAGTCATTACTGTATATTATCGTACAGTTGTTATTGTTTCTGCGTAGGTACTGTCGATCTCTTATCTCAAGGACCGGGGTGGCATCAAAGGCTGAACTGAGTAAGAAATACGAGTCTCTGAAAGATGGCTAAATGTCTGCGCCATTTGCTGTAAAGGCTATTGGTCTGTGGGGTTCACGTGCGTCTAAGTTCCTAAAGGAATTTGAAACGGACGGGAGTCTTTATTTAGAGACCAGACTATGAAACTGCTGACTATTGTGGACTGTATTTACTGAAGACTTAATGTATATGCTAAGACTTTACTGGGACTTTATTGGAAGAATAATAAGACGAACTAAATGATTTATTAACTATTTACAATATGCATGGCGCACAATTAATTAATTAATTTTCACTATGGGAACACTAGAGGGATTTTTTTATTCTTGTTTTTCTTGATGTTTGGAGACTCTTCTTGAATTTCCTTTTAATTAGGGTATCCACGACTTTTTCTGTCACCTGGGTGTTTTCAGTTAGGAATAAGGCGAAATGTTTCTTTCTGTAATATTAGTTATATTTTATATTAATTAAATTAAAAATGGGTTAACCAACGACGGATATTCCTAAAAGTATAAGAATTAGAAAAAATTAAAATATGTAAAAGAACTAAAGAATACACAGGACTGAGGCATTGCTTTGAGAATATACTTACAATAGAAAAAAGCTCATAATAAAATCGCAACTTTTCATTGATGAGGACATAAGTTTACTTTAGTCCCAACTAGCGACATCTGGTAAGCGTAAGATTATTAGTTCTCATTGACACGAGGTATTAAATATACAACAAATTACCTAATGATATAAAAGATTGCGACTCATTTGGCCTTTTTAAATCAAAATTGAAGCAGTACATTTACGACAACATTTTTTAATGCGTTCACTACTGAAAAAGTGCGATGTGCTAGACATGTTTATATATTATACTTTATTTTTTGTAAAATAGTGAACAATGTTCTTCTATGAGTTAATAAAGTTATGTAAACCGAAATATTAAATTGCAGATAAGGCCCGTGTCACACCCACACCTATGTCTCGACATGCACCGAGGCGAGCAGAAGGATATCTTGTTGATCAAGTCGTGTATGCAGTCAGCCTCCACTGAACAGCATTTTGTCCTCTCCTGGCACAAGGACATCAGGTACAGCGGCTTACCTTAGTTACTTTATCCTATCATAGTTGATTTAATTTTTATTTATTTTATCTATTTCAACTTTATTGCACAAAATGTACAAAGGCGGACTTAACACATTAACGTTCTCTGCCAGTCAAGTCAACCCATAATCACGCAGGGGACACTGCTTTGGAGGTGCAATATTATTTGTAAATGAAAGAATTACGGATCAACAAAATGACTATATACGAAACTAGCTGACCTGGCGAACTTCATACCGCCTAACAGTAGATTCTTTAATTTTTTTTTAATACTTATTCTGCTATTCGGGACACCGGGTCAGCTAGTAAGATAAAAAAAAAAGAAAGTTGATAAATCAACAATTACATTACGTCAAAAAATAAAAATTATAATTGTTTTGCCTTCCCGGAACCGCTCCACTAACACTTAAACTTTATGGAATAGTATTAAAGTTCAAATTGACTTTTAATACTATATGGGATTGTATGGGAATATAGAAAAGTGTTGTTTTTATACTTTTTCAGGCAATTTTTTACAATTTTCTCTCCTTAAGAACCATCTTCGTACTTCAAGGAATATTATAAAAAAAGAATTAGCGAAATCGGTTCAGCCGCTCTCGAGATTTGCGCTTAGCAACACATTCAGCGATTCATTTTTATATTATAGATATTAAATACTATAGTTAATAAAGAATATGTATTACTTATACAGCCAAAGAAGATTGCCCGTCTTTCTATGAACCACCGTTGCCGTCACCGTTTTTGTATGAGAGCATAAATTGGATATAAAAAGGCTGTTCCACTTTCAATTTATTATTCTATTTATTTTGTGGGGTTTTCGTTGTTCTTTAATTTTCTGTTCAGTTTTGTAACAAACCTTCTACCAAAAAAAGCAGTCTCTACAACAATATGATTTGAATTCTCGTAAGACAACAGAAAATCAATAAATGATGTCAAGTAACTAATTAATATTGTTATATTATTAAATGTAATTTTATTATAATTAATAATGTTTCACTTGGCAGTATCACTTTTGACAGTTAATCTAAATCATCCTGACCATAAGTAATTTATCAACGAAAGAAAGATTTTTAATTAGTAAAGTAGTATTATTTTAAAAATAAAAATATTAATAACGCGAAAAAATGGCATAGTTGGAATTATTTTTAAAGTTTTTTTTTAAAGTCTGACCTTACACAATCTGTTAAGACGTCGATCAGTCGGCAAAAACCTTGTGAATTGGCGTGTAAGTCTGGCGCTGAACAAAACGTGGAGGGGAGGAAAGCCAATCAGCGCGTGCGAACGATACGCATGACTTATGCGCAATAACGGTCACGGCTAGACTTTCGTGCCGCTAGTTATACGCGTAGTTTTTGCCCATAAATCACATTCAGTTTGCGATAATTTCAAATAAAAGTAGACTCCTTGTTTATTCGTATTTTCAAAAACTGCAATATTATTTATTTTGTATATTTGAACTTAAGTTTGAAATTTGGCTACCCTTTGAAAAATAACCCTGTATATTCATAAACACATACAGATATATTACTTATTTTAATATAAAATTGCAGTGACAAAACTTGACCTTGACTTGAACTTGCAGTCTACCTGATGATACTTGGCTACTGCAGTCCATGGACACTTGTTGCTAACTTCAGACAAAAAAGGCTGCAAATGCTTTCTCACCTCTGCGGACTAAGACGAAATTGACAGCGCCTTCCTTCCGAGGCGGGTTCGAATCCTGCACGGGACAAGTGTATGACCTACAAATAATTGTTCCGTGTCTGGAAGTTTGTCCTTGTGAAATTTATGTATATAAACACCTCCGACGACACAGGAGAAATCCAAGTGTGGAGGTAACGTTTAAGAATGTCTCCCAGCCTGCAAGTTGTACTATCTCCCTATACCTTTCAGAGTGGAACGCAGCAGTGCGCGTACTGTTGCTTGGTACAGAAATAAATAAAAGGGGGTACTTTCCTGTTGGACCCCAGCAGACATAGCAAAGTTCGCATTCTACAATCGTTAACTCTAATCGAATTTGCGGCTCCGTGGCGCAGTGGCTTAGCAATGAGTTGTAGCACTGGGGGCTGCGGGTTCGAATCCCGCACGGAACAAGTATTTGGCCTACAAATTATTTTTCCGGGTCTGGATGTTTGTCGTCGTGCAATTTGTGTTTGTAAACTGCCACAATCACACAAGTGCGCTCCTTATCTTTTTTGTATTTTGTACTTTCTTTTCTTTTATTTTGTTTCCAATTACATACACTGTATAATGTTAAGTGGATGAACGGAGTCCTCTAACACAAGCATCTCTTTGCTTAAAAGGTGATCTCCAAACCCTGTATGTTAAAGCTTTATGTAATTGAAATAAACATCTTCCATTTAATGGAAAACTATAAAAAGGATTACTTTCCTTTTTATAAAATTTAAACTTTTTTAACTTTTATAAAAAGGAAAGTAATTCACATGAAATCAAGATAATTGTCTAGATTCACGCGAATTTTATTCAGTGTTGGGTCGAGTCATATCTTACCGTGAGTGTCTTAAGAGTTGGTAACTATGCCGAATATTTCCCCACACAGTAATAATCAGAAAGCCTATGTTTACCAGTAGACTTTTAATAGCCTGTAATTGATAATGGACGACTGAATATGTCTATTCAAATACTCCCAATAATTAAAAATTTAAAAATTTGTACAACCGACTTCAATAAAAATTATTAAGAATAACTCAAAAACTATTGGTAAGACCTCGATCAAATTTATATGGGACCACACGAGATGGGCCAGATTTCAAATAAAAAAAAAATCATCGAAATCGGTTCACCCAGAAAAAGGTTATGAGGTAACTCACATGAAAAAGGAAAAAAACATGCAATGGAATTGAGTACCGTCTCCTTTTTGAAGTCGGTAGAAAATAGCAACACATCACAGGTCACTTCAGTCTTCGGAATTGAAAAACGACGTCATATTTATTGGCTATTTCGTAGACGTATAGACCAGTAAGTAGAAGACTCCAAGGGTATTAAGTTATTATTACTTTCCAGGTCAAAGGATAGGAACATGTGCTGGGACGTTCCCGATTCCACGCCGAAGCGTCCTGTCCTTTTCTACTCTTGCCACTTGGGCGGTGGCAACCAGCTGTGGCGGTACCATTTGGTAAGCTCAAACCTTACTGTTGGAATGGGACGAAAAATAATGTCTTCTCTTAATTCTTTTTGTTATAGTATAGGGTCGACAAACGCGAGCACACAGTCCACCTAATGGTAAGTGGATACTGTGGCCCATAGACATCTACATTTATCGCCTATTAACAATCAAACTGCAGATGCAAAAATATTTTCTAACAAACACCGTAACGTGTTACAGCCAGTTTAAAATGGCTCATGTAGGACTCGTTACTTTTAGCCAAGGTGAAGATTGAGTAATGACCAATGTAGGCTAAAAATCTTACGCTCACCAGATGTCGCTAGTTGGGAGTGAAGTAATGTATATATAATTACAATTATTAGTGGACTTATGAAGGGCTGTAACGATGACACACACATATATATATGTGTGTGTCCTATTTTATATACATCTTATTTTATATGTATAATCTATAATTAGTTCAGCTCACTCATAATTGAGAAATGGCGTTTTAAATTTAAGTTAATCGGTATCGAAAGTGTGTGTGGAGTGGTTAAAGGGAATATTAGTAATGTTTAGCATTGCTAGTGTTTTTTTTAAATATAGTGTTTCCTATTATCTTGGTCACCTCCATGTGCGGTGTTTTAAAGATGGTTAATAAAAATTTTAACTGTTAAAATATACAATATAAACATTTACAAATTTTATATAATTAACCATATTAATGAGATTATCATTTCCAATTTATTCATAATAATCCACGATTTCATAAATTTGTGCCATCTGGCGTCTATTTTACGTAGCACCTTGATAGTCAATCAATTTTTGTTCGATAAAATGACTTTACTTATAGAATAAAGTAGATGGCGCTATTACAAAGCAATTTTACTCGAAAGAAAATATTCTTTTCACTTATTATACTAAAATTTAGTCTAAAAATAAAGATTGTAATATGTATTAATCTTTATCTTTATATATAAAAATTACGTGTCACGTTGTTTAACCACGATGAGCGCCTAAACTATTGAACTGATTTCAATGAAATTTTCCACACTGTGTTCAGTTTGGTCCAACTTGAGAGATAGGATACTTTTTATCCCGATAAATGAAATAACCTTCAATATTTTTTTATTGCGAATTTAAGGATTTTGTTTTATGGGAAGGGTCGTCGGAAAGGGTAGAACAACGTCAGCCTGGCCAGCTAGTTTGCTATAAAATTAAACTTCTATCTTATATTTTATGCCGAACTTGGACATGTGCTTGTCCCAAATTACAGAATTATTTCTTTTGGTCAAATTGACTTTCTACGATTCTAAACGTTATAGAAAACTATAAAGATCAATGAAATGAATCTTAAAAGTAAAAGTCTTAACTAACTTATTCATTCCCATTCATTTACGTGGTAGAGCCACGCTGCAGCTATATTACAGTTGTAGCACGAATGGGTCGGCTCGACCGGGGTAGGACCACCCTCTCTCAAAATACCTGCGTAAAATTGCAGCTTAATGCTGCTGTGTTTCGTATTGTGAGTGTAGAGAACCGGGGGCTCCGGTTTTTACTAGGGTCGAGGCATCCCGTCTTAGTCCTCAGGGGCGACAACGCATCTGCATTTTGATTCTTAATCGGGGATAGATGTAGATGTGTATGGACCACAGGATCTACTTACCATCAGGTGGACTGTGTACTCGTTTGTCACCCTTATTCTTTAAAAAGTATTATTTTATCTGAAAAGTATGAAGATTCTTTTGTGAAATTGAAAAATTGATTAAAACAAATTGTTATTGATTATTGTCTTAATCTAAATGATGACAGAAATGACATTAATAAGTACCACCCAGGTGACGCCGAGTCGGTTTACTAGTGATAATAATTATGAGTTCTATGTACTAAATACTATTTTTCGTAGGACACGAAGCAGTTGAAGCATGGTGGTAACAACAACTGCCTCGACTGGGAGAAGGCTACACGCAATGTGTTCATCAACCGCTGCAGCGACGCCATGTCCCAGCAGTGGGAAGTGGACAGAGTCGACGCGCAAGCAATGAAGAACTGGGATAAAATGCTTCTAAAAGTCACAGGGCCCGTTGAAGACTACTGAAATTTGAGGTTTTTTTATTTGTTACTTATATGGTGGGGGTTGCAATTATCCCCCTTTGATTTTTATGACTGTATTAGAAAGCTTTAATGATATATATTGGCTTTTAACTTTATGAGGTTATGTCTGTTAACAACAATGCACTTGTGATAAGTTATCATCGAAAATTTAAGTACTTTTTTATGTATTTATTATAAAAGGACAGGAATGAAACTTATATTATTTGAAAGGTACTATGCCATATATGTGCAAAACAGAAAATCATGTGCGTATGTGGCGGTTAAGGCAGGCAAAAAAAAAGTGAACATGCATACATAATTTTTCCATACAAAGCACTTTAATCATTTAAATGAAAGCATTTTGATGATGTATATGGCTGCATGAGCTAAGATTCCTTTGCCTTCCCTGCATGAGAAATATTTAAAAAAATGCAAATACTCAGCATTGTTTCTACACAATTAGCTAGGCATCCAGGCTACTTTGGAATGGAAGGAAGGGAAGTTAAATTTTTAGAACGCCATAAAGTTTAATGGTTCTTTCTGAAATATCAGTTATATTTTATATTAATTGGATTAAAATACATAAACCAAACCATTGATATTCCGAAAAGTTACAGAATAAAAAAGAGAATTCAAAATGTGCAAAAATTTACAGAGCAACCACTTAGGCATTGTTATGTTTATGTAGGTAACACACCTTTTCGCTTATGTGGTGGCATTGTGTAACAAATAATTTCACCACAGTACTAATTAGCGACTTCTGGTGAGCGGAAAATTATAATAAAAATATTTAAAAAAATTAGGAATTAAGGAAATTTTAGCCCTTATTGGTCGAATTTCGGCCAAAGGCGAGTCTCGGTGTTTATATTAAAAACATAAATTGACTTACTATATGGAATGTGGTCATTTTTTGAAACTAAAGTCCACAATATTTTTTGTGATTGTGCATTTTTGTGCGCATTTAATTATGATATTGATTGTCAATATCCGAGAATTACTTTAGTGGATACGGGTGGACAAGGAAACTAACTTACATACAAACTAGCCAAAATATTGCCTTCGTTTTGGGTTCCAACGCAGCTGGGAAAGAAACTAACACCTCATTATTGTGCTGCTGTATAAGTAAATTAAAAAGATATCATTGTTTACGTTAGCGCCAGCAAGTACGGCCCCATACATCTGGCGCCTAAAAAGTAAAATGGCCGGGCACATGACGGGTTAATCAAAGTTTATATGGAGGGTACTAATTTGGTTCTAATTTATCTTTTAGAAATAATATTTTTGTAAACGGTTATAGTTATATAAAAGCTTTTGAATTTTTTTTATAGGATCATTTTTAATATGATCCCCTATTTGTTATTTGTTATTGTTAGATATATTTCGCTAAGGTGGATGTACTTTCTTAATTTTAGGGTTCCGCCATCATACCCCTTATAATTTAATTCTGTCTATCTGGCCTAATGTATTGAACTCATCTTTTTTTTTATCACGTCTTTTGACATCTTGCGGCTTAAATTAGGTACTTCTTAAAAATTATATTGCGATATATTTTTTATTACTTTTTTTTTTCATTTTTAAACTTCGAAATTGTACAAATAGATATCACTGGGATATTTTGTGCTGAAATGGAGATGCGAGTAAACATTTAATTGATGTGTACCTCAAATTTGATCCCCGCTGACCCCATTTATACTTTGCAATTTTGGTAGGTCAAATATTAGATGGGAAGGAGGATCTTAGCACGCCACCAACAAATGGCCATACGTCTTCATTTTAAAATATTATTTTGAATGATTCTAAATTCAAAATTTTAACGAATAAACTGAGCGACATTGATTCGTTGTTTGATGATTCACCATGTACTCGATGATGAAAGAAGTTATTATGAGAAAATCTCAACTTTCCAATCTCTCTTCCTCCTCTTTCCGATCTCATCATCAGCCCGTAAAAATGCACTGTTGTGTGTGTATTTCCTGATGCAGGGAGGATTTCTCTCAATCGTCACCTTTGGCTTTTGGATAGAAGAGTGTATTGATTCTAACAGATGTTGTCTGATACTGCCAGACGAGATCACTTCTGACCCTGGTGCCCGTCGAAGGTCTGGAAATTTTCTGACGTAAATGACGTAAGTGGTTATACCGCTATCTAAAACCATGAGCTTGCCTCTTACAACTAGGCTAATACATACAATATACAGAAGATTAGAGATGTAAATTTAATATATTAGTACAATCATTGTCAAACCAAGAGATGAGCGTGAGCGTCTTCATAATAACAAAAAAAATTAAAAGCTACGTTGACAACCCGTCCGCCGAGTGTGACAGCTATAGCAAATATCCCCCCTGTGAAGCAATCTATAGGGGAGGTCTTGATTTCAGTGGACTTTTGACAAGCTGTTTAGGTAAAGGTAATCATTGTCGTGGATTGTGATAAAGCTTTTGTAAATAGATAAAATGGGTGTCATCATCATCATCATTATCATTACAGTCCATCAATGTCCACTGCGGAAGATGGACCTCCACCATAGATCGTTCATATGGGGATATTTGCCATAGTTGCTACGATTACAGGTGCGTTGTCGTTGTGTTGCGTTGTTCTTACTATTTTGAGTTGTTATAGGATAGATGCTGCTGTTTCAGTTACCGTTCCTCACTCACGGGACGATGTGAGGTAGTGGATATTCTTACACCGCCACTATACGACGTCACGTACACGGGATAACGTAATATCAGACGAGAGTAGACGTACATGATGCACGAAATGCCTAACTTAAACTAGATTAATGTGTATTAGGAATTTAGAAAATGGTAGAAAATTTCACCGCTAGCATTGGTTACAAAGAGATTAAGAATTAATCGTTTTAGATTGTAATTTAATTAGAATATTTATCATATTAAATGCACAAGTCACAAAGACATTGTTTGTTAAGGTCTTATTTGTAAAAGTCTTATCTTATCAGTCTTATTTAGACTTTTATTTTATGTTACTATACTTACGGTACAAATAAATAGCGCTTTAACTTACGCTCAATTCTCCGTAACTCCTTCAGTCGACAGCGAGCTATTAATGCGACTGTTAATGTGACAAAGAAAACGTTGTCATTATTTATGTGCGCACTTTGTCAACGAGACTTGAAGTTTATTTCACGTAGTATGTAATATTATTCCGTATTTCCCTAAAAGCAGTAACAGTTGTTAACGATAATTTAAAATTTTGTACAGCCGACTTCAATATAAGTTATTAAGAATAACTCAAAAACTATTGGTCTAACCTTCATCAAATTCATATGGGACCACACGAGAAGTACCAGTTTTCAAATAAAAAAAAATATTTTTATGATTTGTTTCATAATACCAATGATGATTAATCTTTATTATTTGTTAAAATTGCTAGAAAGTTTATGCGGTCAAATAAAATGTAATTTAAAGCTTATTAATATTATGAATCAAAATGGCCGCTCTTACTACAGATGTTTATTTAAATTTCACTTGTGTTCATTTTCTTCATTGATAAAGGTGCCGATTCATGATCTGAATTAAATAATGAACATACAAATGGCTCTATGCGATTATTCAAATACCCTTTGTTAAAATTTTAGAACTGCCGATTTTGGACTCGTTGATGATGAAACCTTACCTCCGGACTTGATAGAGTGACTTGAAGGTGGACTTTGATGACTGCTACTGGAACTCCTCGACGAGGAGAACTAGGTGTACCGAGTTTGGGCTCGTTTTGTTAGTTAAGAATTGACCTTACCTCCGGACTTGATGGAGTGACTTGAAGGTGTACTTCGGTGACTACTACTGGGACTCTTTTACGAATAGGACTACAATTTACATTTGGTTTTTCATTTTTTCACTATCATATGAGCATTATGTTTAATTATTTATTAAAATTATCGAAAAATTGGAAGTATAGTAATAAGGTTATGAGTGAAAACTTGTGTGTATTTAAACTACTTAAAAAATTAGGTATAATCATGTTATACGTATTTTTTAATGCGCTTAAGGCATGCACAATTAGATTTACCAATAGTATTTTTATTATTTTTTACAGTGTTTGTTAAATAAATGTTTTTCTATTCTACATGAACCATCAAATGACAACACAACTCCAGTAGTTTAAATTTTTAAACTACTGGAGTTGTGTTGTCACTTGTTGGTTCACATGGCCACTGAATGCAAAACTACAACTCTTCTAGGCACCCTCAACATTTTTTTCAACTCTTGTTAACATATCTGGGCACATTAAGAAATCATAAAAATACCTGCGGGCAACTCCAATATAAATCTAACAATAAAGATAAAATGCGGCACTTAACAAGGCGGCGCGACACAAAGGCGACCGTATCTAAGCGAACAGACTATAACACGGATAAATACCTACTATACATTGAGTATAACTAATCTTACGGATTTTATCTCGTTTACTTAAAAATAATAGCTTTGATAATGTCATGATTACCTTAGCATGTTCTTTAATAAAGAGCAATGGCAGACTTTCATACATAAAATTAGTTGAGAAGAAATGGTAGCGTCTATATACCAAAAATATCTTAAAATGTTAAGCGTCAGTCCCATAATAACTCTGTCGAAGAATTTTGTACTGAGAAGGCGTCAAAAAAAAGATATTTACATTTGAACCTTTTTAGGTTATGTCCTATGTCACTTGGAAAAAGTCACGCTTCCTGTGGTTGTTTGATGTTAGCTTAATACATAATACATAATTGAGAGTTTTTAGATTATTGTATCTCTATTATATATTTGCATACTATAAATGTATATTTTTGGCATGGCTCCAGGGCTTTTGTACCATAGTGACATTCTCAGAAGGGCTAGAACCCAGAGCCGTAAAGCCAGTAAAAAAAACAGTGACATTTTATTTTAGCTAGTGTTGGCATAACATTAAATGGAATTGTTACATAGTACTACGATTGAGATAATGTATTATTGTAGGAAATTCTTTGTAAGAGACTTATTCTCAGCCATATTACTTTTATTTTTGTTATTACTGATAGTACAGTTATTATTAATAATAACTTAATATAAAAATATTTTGTGTGTTGTGTTGGTAGTGTTACAAAGTGTATACGAAAATAGTATGAATATACTAAATGGCAACATTTGAATAGAGTAAAATGATTTCAGTCATTTGATATTCCCAAAAATGTTTGTTTTTTTCTGTGGCTTTAATTAAAATACATTTTTATTTGAAAAGTCATAGAAAAATAATAAAACTCATTTTGTATATAACTTATTTCTAGACGCTATAATTTTTGTCATCTATTTTTCTGCCATTGCTCTTTACACAACTAAAACAAAATATGCAATTAAATGTTTTGCAAACTCCGTCTGTCTTCTTTGTTGGTCTGAGGCTTATTGTTAAATTTGAGTTGCATAAACTGTCACTATAATTCGAATTAAAATCCAGAATCTTAATAATTAATTAATAAAATATAACATATTTCCTATACCTTACTTTTAAGTATTTTTATGAATAAGACCGAAATGTTGAAATGGAAATTATATACAAAATTGGGTAGTCGACACGAACATGAATAATTAAGTATTATATAATATTAATTAATAATTAATCGAGTTAAAATAGATTATTAGTCTTTAACAAGCCCAAGTACCCAAGTAGTCTCCATCAAGCCCTTTAGGCTACGGAGCGTGCCAAAGAAATAGACATACATACATACCTACCTACATATCTAGCTAGCTACATATATACATACATACTCGTAAAACAGTCCCTCCTCTGCAAGTCAGGTCTGTCAGTCAGGCATTTGTATGTTTTTATACAAATAAGATGAATATTTGACATAACAATAATTATGACGTTATTACACTTACTATATTTTCATACAATTACATTAAAATACTTTTATTTCATTAACTTTATTTAATTTGCCTACTATTATAAGTATTTCAACTGACTAGTGTCAAATACCCAATTGTTTTTAGTAACGTCGTTAAGTATTTGCACATATTAAAATGTTTATATTTTTTAACTATTGAAATAGAGGCTTATTGATAAGCTGTCTGACTGTTTAAGAATATTTTGATTTGTTTGTTGTAGTGTTAATGTAACTCGACTTTATTTAAGATATATTAGTGTTTTGAGCTTTTGTATATAAGGTTTTAACGTCCAAATGAAGTTCCATTGTTAGTTTTATTGCGAAACATATCACTAGTTGTATGCCAGCACTTTTGAAAATAAATATTTTTACAATTTGTAATTTAGTTTTATTTGCTTCTAGTCTTTTGTATTTTCAGCGCGTATAACACTATTCCCGTAAAATAGTGGGCATGAATGATTTTGCTAGTTGGTGTAATAAACAAAAATTTCAACCTTCTGTTTTTCGATATAAGGTTCGAAATTGAAGATATCTTAGTAAATCCGTAACGATAATTTCAGCCGAAGAACAGAGTAACTGACATAGCCAGGCGGATCAGTAAGCTGAAGTGGCAATGGGCTGGCCATAGAGCTCGAATAAGCGACAACCGATGGGGAATAAAGCGCAGTGTTGGACAGCCCTCCATTTGATGGAGTGACGACCTGTTAAGAGATTCAGAAAGTTGATGGATGCAGGTGGCTTAGGACCATACTTTGTGGCAATATAACGCAGTAAATGGAACAACAAAACATTGTAGTGGCGGTGTAAGAATATCTACAACCCCATATCGTTCCGAGGGTGTTTTAAGAGGCCACAGAGAGAAACTGAAACAGTAGATGGACAGCAGCATCTTCCTGATAACTTCCAGCCCACCTGCCAAGCGTGGCAACTATGGGGAAGACCTATGTTCAGCAGTGGACTTTTATAGGCTGTGATAAATGGATTTTTCAGTGACTTATTTTTGAGCGTAATTTGTAAATAGTTCAGAGTTTACATCTTTCTGCAACTTTGCAGCATACTTGAACAGTTAACTACTTCAGTAAATATTTTTTAAAGCTCAAACCGGGTCGTGCATGGAGTATTTTTACCTTCTAAATCTAAATGCTGGTGCTGGAATATGCCACCACGGCACTGGACTCAATGGAAAAGCGTTTTAAGAAAGTCATTGATGACATCAATATGGTTAACATTAACCTTGGTAAGATTAGTAGTCCCGAGCACATGCGCAAAGCAGTCTTTCGGTATTTTACAAGATAGATTTTAGTGCGAGCAGAAATTGTGTGATTTGATTCCTCTCTCTTCGTTCCATCACCGTCAGACGCTCGGCTGGTCTCCGCTCCTTTGTTGTGACATAGCACGCATTCGACCTTAATATTTCGTATCTCCAATACATACCATTAAGGTGGGATAGTAGTCAAGTACTGGCTTATAAAAGTTAAAAAAATATGACCAGAAGTTAATATATGGTTGTCACCATTTTGGAAAATCCATTGTGTTGCCACAACGTTCAGTAATACCATAAAGGAGTACAAAAAATAAAAGATATTGTAAGTTTTAATGTTTTTATTACATATTCCATTAGAATACTTTCTATATTTATTATTGTACATGCTTCCATCGCCTTCCATATAGCACGCACGCATCCATGAACTAGGAGTTCACACCCGAATGAGTATGAAGGCTGACTATCTATACACAGAATATTCTGGAACCTACGCATCGTATCTACAATAATACAAATTAAAGTGTTAGATTCAGCACGAGAAATTCAGATCTACTTTAGACGTATTTTGACAGCGTCTGTGAAGCTCTCTAAAAGTCTAGAAGCTTAAATTGTCTATGGTAAGGTTGTTGATGGTATACTATTAAAATATCCTCACCTTTTACCTTAGCAACCGGTAAAAAGGCACCTAAAAATCCATACAAGTGTGGCAGTTACAAAAAAATATTAAAAAGCAAGAGGATTTGTTTTTCTTTAATATTATTTAATGTTGCTAGGAAAATATTTAGGTGATGAAGTTGCCAATTCGATCAGTAAACATACTTTTCATTCTACAGCCGCAAACAGCCGTTCGAGGATGTTTCACTATTTTACAATAGACTCCGTATTCTAAAACCTTATAAAATTAACATTATAAATAATTCAAGCGTACAGATATGTACAATATTTTTACACGATACAGTTTTAAGTACCTATTTACAAATTAGAATTCTTTATACATCATAAAAAAGATAACTATACGCTCTACTAAATATCACCGCGAAATGAATAACTACATTCACAATAGATAATATAATATATATATAATTGTATTATTAATTTAAATAAAAATTACACCTTATAGTTATTAAAAACAATAAGACGTATTACATTACAAAGTATTGCTTCGTTTACTCACATTTTGCAAAAATATCACCGTCGCGTGGGTCATATACTTCGGACCCGGGGAACTGTCCACAGTTTTACAATTTTTTTCCCATTGTTTATTATAATATCTTTTTGTAAAAAATATCATCGGCGCCCTATCACGAACCACTCAGTCAACTAGCATATAAATTAGTACCTCTAACATGAAATAGACACCACAATTTAAATGAGACACATTTATGGACATAAACTATAAATCTACTTTCATTAAATTACATTATTTTAACTTCTTACTGACTTACGATTAATATTACGCTCGCAGAATACAATCTTAATATTATTGTTAACTGAGGTCAATGCGTCTTAACTAGATCAGATATAATACTGGAGCAAATATTATTGCAATGAACAAGAATGGTTTGGGTAAGTGAAAAACTTGCATTATTCTTAAATACTGCAATTTAATCTTTTTCATGCCATTTTTATCACATTACTGAAGCATCTAAAATATATTAACAAGGTCCATATTTCTTAAAAATATGAAGTATACATTAAGTAAAGAAAACTCTATCCGATCCAAAAGCACCGTAATGATATTAATAATAAATATAATAATAAATACATGTTTTTACTACATTTTACAATTTTTAAAATCTGGCAATACCCTCGGTCAATGACATAATAAAGGTAGTATTGCAACCCCACGGCAGCCCGCGCCGCTTAAGTTGCTGCTATGCTCCCTAGCCCCTATTTATTTATTTTTTATTTTGGTTTATTTTTATTTATTTTCTGAAATGGATAACAGAAAAGTATCATATCACGATACTTCACGGATCGAACCGGGTTTTCTTGACATATCGTATTTGAGAGGGATTTACGCAGTGACCACAGGTAAGAAGTAAAAGTTAAATAAAGAGTATTTTTTCACCATCAGTCTCTAAGAAATTATGCAGTCTAAGATAAGTCAGCAAGAAGGTATGACCCTAAAATTTTATTGTAAAACCTACTGTTCGATTATTGCACAACACATGCAGAGTGTACGTATCAACGTTTTCAATTAGATTAGTTTAACAAATTTTCTATTAGAAGGACTTGCGGGGTTTCAGTGTTATAAAAGATATTTTGAGATTCCGGGGTTAAGAATTTTATGGTGAAGAATATGATAAATTATTAAAAAAAAACACGACTGACTTAAAATGTATGATTGTTGATTTAAAAAAATTGGTAAGCTTACACAGCATCATTGGTTCTAAGATTCACGGTTTTTTATTAACAAACTCAAGAATAATATTCTTAGGCCGCGTAGGTTTCTTTTAACATCACGAGGAACCCATTTACATAATTTCTGCAAGATTTGATAAATTCTAAAAACGCATAATTTATAAATATTTTAAAATATAATAAATAAATTTCATGAATTAAATGCATTGTTAACAAATGTAATATTATGCTTCTTATTTTTTAAATACTTGTGATGGAGTAGGTATGTATGGTGTTTTAAAGTTTTTTTTTTATATTATAAGGTTTTATGCATTTCAATAATGCCTATTGTTTTTATGTGAAATAGACTTGATCTTTAAAAGAAAGATAGAGGTCTTTTGTGGGGTTTGAGAGACAAATACATTTGTAAATTTCATTTTATATTTGTCAGTAAATTTTCGTTTTAAAAATTTGGGGTCAATTAAATTCAAGACGAGCTTAGTAAAGTATAAAATATTGCTTAAAGAGTAATAGTATTGCGAAGTAATTAAAGGGACTTAGGATAAACGTTACTAAATGGATAATTACAATAATTAAATGCTATTTACAAATACCTAGTTATATGGATAGAACGAAATATTTGGCTAAAATACGATAGGAATACATGATATTTGAGAAATAATCTAAGCGATGAGTGTATAGGATAAAATAATATAAAAACGGTAAAGTAATATCAAAAAGTTCATTAGTAAATTGTGATCGTTTTATGAGTATTTTCTCATGTATTTTATGTTCAGTTATTATTACTTTATTAATTTTCAATCGATCATGACTCGTTACCCTGTGAGTTATATCGTGAGATTCTTTGATATTTCATAAGGGATTATTTATTATTACACATTTCAATTAAAATAGTCTAAGTACAAGTAGCAAAAAAAAATTGATCGATTTATGACGTGTTCAACGCACGATGAATAAAATTTTCCAACTTCTAGAGCCAATTCCAAACTATTCGGACCGTTCTCGTATGAAGAGTTACTTTAGTTCACAGAACACACGTCTACAAGATAATCACAAATAACTCACTTTCTAGAGACAAACTCACTTTTTAGAAGCCGTCTTTATCGAGACATAAAACACTTCAGTCCTTTGAAATGAGTAAAAACTGAAAGCCTAGTTGGTGTGTGAGCGTGCGGGGAGCGGCGGGCGGCGGGAGGGCAGTCACGAGCGGTGTCGGGCGCGGCCGCTCTTCCTGCGCTTGCGGCGCGCGTCGCGCACGAACACGATGTTGGCGGGGTCGTCGGCCAGCTGCGGGAAGCGCGCCAGCGAGTGCACGTCGCGCGCCGCCCAGCCGTCCACCACGCCGTGCGAGATGAGCTCCTCCTTCTCCTCCTCGGTCCAGGCGGCGCGGCCCTCCCAGCCCGCCGCCACCAGCGCCTTCTCGCGCTCCCAGGCGCGCGCGGCGGCGCGCTTGTGCGCGTGCTTGAGCAGGCGCGCGCGCTCGGCGCCCGGCGCCACGCCGTAGCGCAGCACCAGCGCCGCCTGCGCCGCCCCCCCACCCGCGCCCACCTGGTGCACCCGCACCTGCAGTGTACACTACTTTATAGCGGATATTAAACTCCTTTCATATTCGCGACGTTTCCAAAACTTTATAGGAGAGTGGACAAACGAACATACAGCTCACCTAATGGTAAGTGATTACCGCCGTCCATAAACAACTGCAACACCAGAGGAATTGCAGATATGTTGCCCACCTTTTAAAAAGGAATAAACTCTTTTCTTGAAGATCCTAAGTATCAGTCAATTCCACAAGAAAGTTGTGCAAAGAAGAAAACTTCTTTCAAATCGCACAGTGGTGGATCGCCAGTCATCCAAATAGTATAGATAATAACGCCGGTTTTGTCGCAATGTACGATAGTAAAGTTGTGCGACTGGAATTAGTCTGAACAATTCCTCAGAGCACTCTCCGTGGTAAATTCGATAAAATACGCAAAAAGATTCAACATGTCTTCGCAGTGTCAATGTGTCAAACCGATCAGAAAGAGTTCGGTCGCCAACGATTCGAACAGCTCTGCACTGGATGCGATTAAAAGGAAAACTGGGGAGCCCCAGCCCAAAGATGAGAACAATATTCCATATGCGACCGAATCAGCGCCTTGTTAAGTTACAGGCAGTGTGCCGGCATAAAATAGTATCCCACTCTGCTAAGCACGCTAAGGTTTTTAGAGACCAATTTGGCAAAACCGCATGTCCCTCGATATGTCGACGCCGAGGATTCCGATACTGGCTGAGGCAACAACGTGAGTATCTCGAAACTGAAAAACTACGACGAAGGGGTTCTTTTTAACGGTAAACGCGAAAACTTGTGTCTTCTAGGAATTGAACTGGACTAGATTTAGTCACTCCCAATCCGAGACTGTTCAACAAAGTTCCAACTTCAGAGTCAAGTTTGTCCCGGTACTTAGCGACGTTTTCACGAGAAATATTGGCACGACCGGTGTATCACCAGTACTGTAATCCGCATAAAATGCTAGCAATAAATGTTACCGGTTTGCAACATGTCATTAATATGTAGAAGAAACAGCGTTGGCGATAGCACGTAGCCTTGTAGAACACCAGCGTTAATGGGCTTGTAATCGGAGCATGCACCGTCTACTACGACCTTGATGCTCCGATCTGCAAGAAAACTTATGATCCAATTGCACAATGTCTCGTGAAGCCCATAAAAAAGAAGCTTCGTAAGAGCACTTCGTGCCAAGCCCAATCGAAGGCCTTCGCAATGTCCAAACTAAGGGCCAACGGATTTGGACTCTACTGCCTTCACCCATTTATGATTTAAGTAACCCAGAAGATCATCAGCCGAGCAATTGCGACGGAAACCGTTCTGACCGTCACTAATCAGTTGGTGATCCTCAAGGTACCGCATGAGCTTGCTGTTCATAATGGGCTCCATTATTTTAGAGAACAAGGAGGTGATGGCGATAGGCCTATAGTTGGACGGATCAGAGCGGTTACCTTTTTTAGGGATCGGGTGCACGAAAGTTGTCTTCCATGATTTCGGGATTACGCCTAGGAGTACTGGAAAAGACGCGTTAAAGCCGTGCCATCAGGCCAACTCGACTTCTTGACGTTCAGAGAGAGGAGTGCTCTGCACACCGAGCGTTGGGTAAACAGCACATCCTGCATGGAGCACACACTGCGGGATCGTCGGCGGTGTATTCCCCCAGTCATTAAGAGTTGAGTTGGACGCAAAGATTGGTCCAACCCAACCAGACCAGACCAGACCCAACAGATCGGTTTCCTTCGCGGCATGGGCCAGTGAGTCGTCCTCCCTGTGCAGAGATGGGAGAGATGGCTGACAGAAGTCCCTTGGACAACCTTGGCGAGAGACCAGAATGCACGTGTTCCCGAAAGAAGACGACTAGTATCTCGCCAATTCTGCCGACGTGCTCCGACTTTGCTTGACAATGACACTTTTGAAGGACCTGGAGCGCCCGTATTTGCATTCCGAGACGTCGATGCGTGAGCCCAGGCTTGGTAGCACTCTTGCTTATGGCGTAATGCAATTTTTCAGGAGCGACCAAACTATGGCTGGGTTCTGCCTGGTACTGATGATGGAATAAATAGTTCCATTCCCTGTAGCACCACATCAGCGACAGAATCAGCAACAACGCTGGGATCATCCGGCGTGAAGCAAATAGCCTCCAAGGTTAGGATGCAAAAAAAGATCGCATCCCGTCCCAATCGGCTGACCTATAATGCCAAATACGGCGGCAACATGCAGAACGCAACCGTGGTGGGAGTGTGAGTGGCACCTACTCCAGATCAGACAATGGTACGAGGAGCCAAGAGGAGCATCGACGGAGACCTGATATCCGTCCGGATGAGAAGTCAGCAGAAGATCCAACAGGGAAGGTACATGTACTTGCACATCTGGGTTCCGCGTAGGCGAGGTAACTAGTTGTGTCAGACCATATGCTAAAGCAAAGTCATAAACAGATCTACCCGCATGATCGGTTAAACGAGAACCAAGCCATTCAGCGTGGTGGGCGTTAAAATCACCAAGCATCACGATCTCTGCGGATGGGACCTGCTGTAGCACGGAGTCTGCAGCCATTTGGACGTGGACGTGACTAATCGAGAGTCGGTCTGTGTCGGCATTGTCGCTATGGGACTTATAGAAGCACCCGTAGACGCGGGGATGGTCGTCGCTGTCTACGCGCAACCATAAGATGGACAGGTCCGTACTTTCAAGGCTGCCGAGGCATCGAAAACAGATGTCCTCTCTGACGTACACGCAAACTCCAGCTCGGGGCACAAAGGACTGTTCTAATTTGTACCCCGGGCAGGAGAGATACGAAGTATCAGCCGGAGAGGACACCTGTGTCTCGGTTAGAAAGAGTAGGGCCGGCTTCGCCATTTCCAGATGGTAGTGGACGGCGTTAAGATTTGAATGAAGTCCCCTGATGTTTCAGAAATTCACGAATAGCGTGACAGTGGGGCGCCTTTGACTTATTTCTCCGTTTGTCCCGAGCAGGTTTAGTCCCGAGCGGAATTTCGCCCTTCCCAGAATACGCAGGGCAGCCTGAGCACCCATGTTCAGGAAGAGTAGGGTAGCGTGTGCGTGGATGCTAAGCGAGGGATTCTCCGTCACCGAGGGTGCTGGTACCCTCCTGGGTTAGTATATTATTTAACTCCGCTACCATGTTAAGGGGGGGAGGGGAAGCATTGGGCCTCCGGCCACCTGTACTCACGAGACGAAATGCAGAAGCAGAGCTTCTACTTCACGCTGTGAGTACACTTTACAGCACCCATGAATACGAAGGTTCAATCGAACACAAAATCAATAATTTTAATCAAAAACAAGCCGCAGTTAACTATTATATTGGAATATCGAACACCTCAGTTCCCCCGTGACAATGGGTGCTGTTAAGTGCTCAAAACGCCAGCAATATAAAATTAGTTAATATACGCGATGAAATCCGTAAATACTTCTCGTAATTTCATTTAAATCATATAATTTTTTTATAAACGTAAATCTACTACAAATGTTGCTAAATAAATAACAATCGACGGTCGCATAAGTAAAATTAATAAAACTTTACATTAAAATAATATGTACTTCGTACTAAAACAAACACTGAGACTTGATTGTGTGCAACAGTGTTAAAGCCCGCAACCTCGAACTTACTTAATCTGTGGAGTAAAAAGGTACTCTATGCTTCCTCCCACGCGCGCACACTGTCGCGTAGATTTTGTTCAGTGTCTGTTCTAGTACGTAGTACATATTACTTTTAACTACCTCGTTAGTCTAGTAATTGTAATAGTGCGACTGCACTGCACGGGCCATATAAATATCAGTTATTATGTTTTTCCATCAAGAAATTCTCAGTAGTTGCCCGAAGTCAGGAAGTTGGCGGTGTCTCACCCCCGTGCTTCGGAAAGCACGTAAAGCCGTTGCTCCTGCGCCTGATCTCTCTCCGGTCGTGTCGGTTTACCGGCCCATCGGACTATGAGAGTGAGGGAATAGAGAGTGCACCTGTACTTGCGCATACACTTGGGCACTATAATCCTGTCCTGCGCCGATGGCTAGTCTCCGTTGAGGCTGATCGCCGTGAACGAAATTCGGTTTGAAGGACATTATTATTACATATTACTTTAATGGGAGTGTTTATTTTTGTCACTATAAAAATAATACGATAATTAATACTAAACAAGTAAATATTGTAACAAACCTCTGATCCTTGGTCGTTAGTCTCATCTTGAGAAACGTTAAACTTTCCAGAAAGCCTTCGCAGCTCCTCCATATCGTCCCTGATCTTCAAAGCGTTATCCTTTACGAAGTAGAAGACGTCCTGATCATGGATGCTGAAGTGTACGTCGAGGAAGTAAGAGTTGTTGAAGACAGTTGTTATGACGTCTTCGACGACACTGTTTGCTCCGTCGGCGACGCTTATGAAGGCTTTCCCGTCGACCCTAGATATCAGTACTCCTTCACCGAAAACGCCTCGTTTGTACGAGACCCTCGGAAGTAGGTTTCTGGTAATAGGCTCCATTTTGAGCAGCGGTGTAGGTACGAAGTCTATATCTGATAGTTTATCATTCACCTGAAATGAAGAGAATAAGATTTGTAACAAATTGACGACATAGATAGCGAGAGCATAAAATATTTAATCACTTAAAATACTTAGTTTATGCATACCTTTTCGATAATGCATTGCAGTCCAGACATCACACCGAAGTCAGGCGCTAATTGAGGAGCAGTTACAGATGTCATAGGTTGGAAGACCATATCGGTGATGTATTTGGATCCCATCATCTTATTCAGATCGTATCCAAAGAGCTGTAACCAACTAGCCAAGTTAGTCATAAAGGGAACGTTCTGGTTTTTATTTATCGGGTCGTTGTTCTTAAAACGATAAATAAAGATATCTGTCGGTAAACTCAGCTTTGTTGCGAGGTGTTCCCAACTTGGCGTCATCCATTGTCCTACAACTGGATCGTATAGCCGACTCTCCAAGTACACTAAATTGGTATTATAGTCGAGTATACCACCATGGAAGTCGACGGGCACGTAGAACCCTGGATTAGTGTCTTTGACTATTTTACCGAATGGACTACGTTTGATCTCCTTCACTATTTCTCCATTCACGTCGAATACAACGAGTGGTGAGCCGTTGTGATCAGTAGCGACGTAGAATCTTTGGTCTTCAGTTTCAATGCAAGTAAGGAAGTCTCGTTGATCGTAGAGGTACCTGACAGTCTTTTCAGATTTAGGGTGGTGCATGTGCGTAATCAAGTTAGGCGTTTGCGGATTGGCGTAGAAGAATTGCGTAACGTTATTTTTATCATTCTTCCAAGCTACCAACCTGTTCCTGTCATCATAGTAATACCACATTTGGAACTTGTCTCTTTCGAATGCATGGACGAATTGGCCTCGCGAGTTGTATCTGTACTTTTGTTCACCGCGCCTTATAACAAAACCTCGTCCGTCGTAGCTGCTGAATTCCAAGTCTCCGTACTGAACTACTCTGTCGCCAATGTCGTAGCCAAGGTATCGTTTCTCTCCGTGTTCAATCACACCGATCACGTTGCCATTTTCATCATACACGTATTTCCAGTCGTCTTCGGAGCCGACCACCTCCATGAGGTGCCCGTCGTAGTTGTAACTGATTCGTTCGCTTGATGATGTATCGCCAATCATCATCTTCTTCATTTTAATGCGGTTCCTTACGTCATATTCCAGTTCTAAACGGAAGACGTCGAAGGATTTGATGTTCATCAGGACGGTTTTGATTCTACCGTGGTCGTCATAGTCTGTGATTGTGAAGTACTGCTTGCTTGTGTCCTGCATAACGGAGCGATTGAAAGTGTTTCTGTATATTCTAAGATCACTGATGGCTTCCAACATGCCTAGGTTCTGGTTGTATTTTAGTTTCAGCTGTGGCATTTCTTTACTGTTGATATTGGCGTCGATCATAGAAAGCCGCGCATTCCCGTCGTACTGGTACTTGAAATGTGCGTTGTTTAGGCCGCTTTTAGAGTTAAATTTAATTTTTTCATCTTTGAGTATACCCGCGTGATATTTGTAATCTTGTTTGAGTTCGTAATCGGGGTCAGTGATCTCTACATTCTTCACAAGATGAGTGTTTTCGTGGTACACATACCGAATCGCAGAAGCCCCAGCTAGTATCGTCTCAAGTTTACCAGTGTTATCGTATACGTAAAGGATCTTCCCTGATTGGTGTGGGAAAATCTTAGCCAAGATATGACCGTCATCGTTATAGAGGATTTCGTATGGGTGTCGATTCATCGGTGAGAAGTACTGATATTTGAAATATCCTAACGAGGTCATTAATGCAAAAGTATGGATGTGACCTCTTGGTGTTGTTAAATTCTGTAGGGCACCAGAATCATCGTAATCCAAAAGATAGTCACTTCCCCTTGGTGTGGTCACTTTCAGTGGTAGACTTGTGAACATGTCTCTAAACGAATAAGCTAGTGATGAACCATCGCCGTAGCGTATTTCGTGCAGTCTACCGGCTCTGTCGTATCCATAAGTTTCATTGAGGTCGCCCCAACGCCAGCTGGTAAGCCTATTGAATCTGTCGTAATCAAGTTCTACTTCGGCGAAGATGCCGCTTCTAGGACTCCACTTGACTGGCCTCGCTGTTCTATCGTAGGTTACGTTAAGAAGTTCCACTTTGTCATCCATAAATACAGCTACCGTTGAACTATCTCTATCATATTCCAAAGTGAGTAGGTTTTCACCATTCACACGTAACTTTCGACCAATCTGTGCCACTGCTTTATTGCTTTTGCCTTTGTTAGATTGAAGTCTTCTTAAGAAATAACGCCATTCGAACCGATTCGCTAAATCACCGCCGACTTCAGTTCTTTGTTTAGCTGGTACTGGATAGCTCTCACCTAGAATTGGATCTATCTCTGACAAAATAGTATAGGGTACTGTATCAGTAGAGACGACATGTCCCCATGGTAAGCTTGACGAAATACTTCCATCTGTAGTAATAATCGTTTTCTTTTCTGCCTCACCAACTTTTGTATTAACCGATGAACCCTTAATTAGAATTGATATTGGTTTCCTGTTGTTTTCGCTAACGACTACAGTAGCACCTTTGAGGCTGAGATCGAAAGTCAAATTTATGATTCTGCCAGTTGGAGTTACCGCTGATGTTAGTCTTCCGAATTCATCGTATTTGTAAATGTAACTTCTTCCTGTACTGTCGTATTTGGCTTTTAATAAACCAGTTGTACCATGATAGTCGAAGGTTACATTGAAGTTATCCGGCGTTCGTAACTCCTGTAGCATTTTCATTCTAGACATTTTGAGTCTACATTTCTGTCCTTTTGTATTCTCTATCGAGTTGACAAGACTAGAATAGTCACGTAAAAGGAATACTTTATTTCCGGCTGCATCTGTAACGGTACTTAGTTTTCCGTTACTGGTGTTGACGGTGTATGTAAATACGTAGTTGTTCTCACCCGTCAATATGTTTTTAGTCATGACATGTTGACCGAATCTATTGAAAATATAAATTTCTTGGGTATCAGGTGAATAGATTTCATATTCTCGTGCCCCACTTGCATCTGGAATGCTTGCCATAACTGAACGAATTCTATAGTTGGCTTGATCGGCGATATGAACAATACCGTCCGGACTTACAACAACTGCTGAGATCGTGTTGAATTTAGAATTAGACGCAAGAAAATGATCTGCTTCGAAACAGTCACAGCCGCGTTCTAAGCAGTTACATTTCGATTCGGCGCCAGCGTACAAAGTTATTTTTCCATCAGTGGTGATAAGACGGACTCGATTAATTCTTTGAGAATCACTTTCTGCTACGTATAAATCTCCAGCTGCACCAAATGCTATACTTTGTGGCATAACAAGGGTAGCGTAAGTCGCTAGTTCCATGTCGTACCCAGTCAACGGCGAAGGACAATGAAGTGGTCTACCAGCGATAACTTTTACTCGACCATCTGGAGCCATTTGTAAAATCATGTGATCATCGATAATATGGAGGCTGTTATCGAGTGGGTTTATAGCTAGTTCCGTTGGCCAGCGTAAGTGGACCTCTTCGACGCTTAATGTCCCTTCGCAAGGTATCGGTTTCCAGTGAGCTCTGTGCATATGATTTCCAATCACAGTCGTTATAATGCCATCTCTGTCAACCATACGGATATTGGTACCGTCAGCAAAATACAGGACATTGTCAATCGAGACTGCTACACCCTTGGGGTATGCTAATTTAGCATCCCTTGCTAACGCGCCATCACCACAGTGAGCCTCATCGCCAGGAAGGCATCTTTCACCGGAGCCAACCACGGTTTCCCAGTTATGTTGCGGGTCACTGTAGTCATTGGTATCACGTACTTTGATGATCTGGTGGGATTCGGGGTCGGAGATGTAGAGCGTGCCATCTAATGGTGATAGTGCCATGTGGTAACGATATGACACCCGAGTAGCGCTGTAAAGAAGAAAGGAATACGTCATTTAAAATTTCTAATAACAGTTAAACTGAGATTTAGGAATTAGATAAACTTAAGATTATGTCATAAATTTGTAAAATATTCGCTTCCAAAAGTATGTGTCCTGTCTTGAAAATTGAGCATATTTTAATTCTAATATTTAAGTATCATTTAATAATAATTGCATTTCATAAAATAAATCATTTGCATTTGATTTAATAAATGGCTAAAATTGTAGTACATTCTTAACTGTTTATGAAAACATTAATTGTAATAACCCATTCAAAGGTAAATGTTATTATTAATACAACTACATTCATCCCTAACGCCCTTACTATTTCCAGTTTTTATTTTTTTTACCAGCAATTGCCAATTCGATTGAGGCAAATCAAATTTCAACTTGTGAGGTGCTTTAATGATATATACATAATAATATAATTTAATTAAAAAGGTAGGTTTTGTTAACTGTACGTAAAATAGCAGCTTATTGCACTTAGACACTTTTTAACGGGAGCGAGGCATTCCATCTTTGTCTACAGGGGTGACAGAGCATTTTGATTCTTAATCGAGGATAGATGTAGATGCCTATGGGCCACAACATCCATTGGTGAACTGCGTGGTCGTCACCCTTATTGTATAAAAAAAAACGGAGGTCGCTGTATCGTGAACACGGCCGTGTGTTTTACGTTAATACGTGTACGCAACAAAACGGCCTCAAAATGGTGGTACTACCCTCTCCGCTACGTGCGATGCACAGTACTCACTCAACGTAACGATAATTCTTTAGCTATCGCGTTGTGTAATTAAATTTTTGATCTAGATGATAGATGTGTGATCACTTGATTTTGTTATCATCAGTTTTCTGAATTGCCTCCTACTATGGAAGCAAATTATGTGGTAGAGCTACGCTGCAGCTATATTATGGATGTAGCAGGAAATGGTCGGTTCGACTGGGATAGGACCACGTTCTCACAGAATATCAGCGTAAAATATCAGGTTAAGGTAAGGTCTGTGTTTCGTATGGTGATTGTAGAGAATCAGCGACCCCTGTTACTGAAAATGAGATATTCCATCTGATTTCTCAGAGGTGACAACGCATCTGCGTTTTGATTTTTAATCGAAGATAAATGTGCAGGTGGATTGTGTGCTCGTTTGTTACCCATATTCTATTAAAAAAAATTAATTCAATTAAGTTAACATATATCTAAAAAAACATATGTGCAGTTCACACGCGGTAGAAGTGAAACTTTCAGAAGATAAGGCCGGATATAATAGGAAACACTGTATATTTTATTCTATCTCATTCTCTCGCAGGCTAAATATGGATGCACATGTTTTGTCTCTTTTAAGTGTCGCTTTTTCTTTTCATCGAGTTTCAAATTACAACGATTGTAAAGAAGTTTTCAGTTCAAAAAGACGAGTTGAGGAACTGACTTGAGTTTGACGATGGTGCGCACGGTGCCGTCGGTGGCGAGCTTGCGCACCAGGTTGAAGTCGCCGACGTACAGCGCGCCGTCCGGCGCCGCCGCCAGCGCCACGGGCGCCAGCAGCCGCGCGCCGCACCCCGCGCCCCCGCCCGCACCCGCGCCCCCGCCCCCGCCCGCGCCGCACTCCAGCGAGCGCTGCCGCCCGTCGCCCAGCGTCGTGATGATCAGCCGCGGCTTCTGCTTCAGGTACGTGTTCGTGCCGTCGCCCTTCTGCAGGATACCTGCAACGACACGCGTCACGCGTCACGCGTACAGCTCCCCGCAACACACAGGAACACGAGTACGATAGACCACGATACATGTAAAGAAAATAGACGCTCTCTCTACATCTAGGTGCTCTTTCCTAGAAAACTTCCTAAAGTTTTAAAGAAATGAGAATAGAATAGAAAAAAACTTCATAAAACTTTCTGAAGAAGCTGATCTATAGCTAGTAAGCTCTTTTCGGAATATAGAAAGCCGTAGAGAGGACGTGAAGCTAGTAGAAAGATTTTTTTCTCGCAAAGAAGGACACAGGAAACCTTCTCACAGAGAAGATATCATAGAAACCTTTCTAACGGAGTGAACGTAAATATATATTCTATAGGTTAATTATTTGTACTTTCTTCAACTAAAAAGTTGAAGAAAGTACAAATAAAACGTATTAGAAAGAACGTAGGAAGCTATTTCACAGAAGATGATGTAAAAAGTTTCTTGAAGAAGGAGATGGGCAGCCTTTTCACGGAGACGAAGTCAAAAGCCAGAAAAGAAATAAAACGCGTGGTAGACGTAGAAAACCTATTCTTATGCCTAGTAAGTCCTTGTTATTATTTGTTACTCAAGTAGGAGATTATTTTAAAAATATTTTTAGATGATTACAAAATTCGATTTGCTTGAATCTCGTAATCGAAAGGCTGCGAAACCTAATTAGAACTTACTTTTGTACAACATACAAATTTCTATTTCTAATTGTGCTTGTCTTGAAGAAATAAATTTGGAAAGAGTGTTTAACTGTTGGATGTAATGGATTTATAATGATGGCTTTGGGCAAACAAAGAAGGTATGTGTTTCTGTTTTACACTTAAGATGAAGATGAAATTCACCTTTTTCAACTTTACCAGACTTACAGAAAAATTATAAAGTAGGAATTATCTTATTTTTGAACATTTTAGGCTCGTCTTGTTTGCAGATTTTTCTTTTGTCTAAGAATTAAATACAATTTCGCTTATTATAGAAACTAATCGATGGAAATGAGCAAGAGACTTCAAATTAAAGTAAAATACAGTTGAATTACTTATTTAAAATTATACTACACAGTATATTTTGTATTTTTATTAAAGTTTTACAATGTCAAAGATTTTTTCTAAAATACAGTATAAACTTATTTTCCATTTTAATCTTTTTGCGTGCTATTTCTTATGTTAAGCAAAATATTGTTGTAAATCTCCAATTAATATCCGTCTTGTACAGTTATAAAAATATTGTTTCTATATTAAAAACGTCAAAAAGTAATTGTGAAATAAATGCTTACCTTCATGGAAGTTGTATCTATGGTGAATATCCAAATTCCATCCACCCACATCGGAAATACTCATATCGTGGCCGCTAAGCTTGGTTGTTTGCACGTTCCATATTATATCCTTACAGTCAGTGTACTGGTAACCCACTTTCACCAGTGCCGTGGTCACCCCATATACTCGTTGCCTGTACACGTTGAGTCTGTTCCAAGGGTATGTGAATTTGATAACTGGATCAGCTTCGAATGTCTTCTCGAAAAGTATCCCTTCTATTGTGATTCTCAAATGTATAAGAGCTAAGGTCGGTGGCACTTCTTCTGGTGTAAGCTGCAACTGAATTGTGGACAAGTAACCAGCGGCTCTTGAGCTGTGGTAGACTAGATTTAAGCCAGTGCCTGGGATCTGTAAACTTTCTTGAATCACCTGAAACCGATACAGGAACATTTAAGGTTTATTATTAATGGACGTGGACACGAATGGAATGTTATATGTGAAAGTTTTACTATCAAATTCTCATTTATATTTTGGGTAGGGCTCCATTTCTTGGTAGGGATCCGTCTGGGTTGGTACCACCCATTTCTGTCACTAAGCAGAAGTTCTTCCATTGCTGTCTTCTGGGTGAGAGAGTCAATATAATCACAAGCTGCTCACGCCAACAAAGAAAGATAGAATACAGTGTACATGACAGACGGAAAAAATGGTTGTGTATGTGCGTGAGTGCGTGTTCTTATTAATATAATTTATGACGCCGAAATCGTGTTCAGTTTAATAACTGAGCACGATTTCGGCGACAATAGAAATATGACGTATATGTGTTCTGTCTATCTTTTTTTATTGGTCTGAGGGTGTAAAAAATTTCATTTTACTCTTTAGAGTTTACAACCCACGTGTTGCATAGTCTACTTGAAGTGTGTGTTTTTGTTATAGAAGTTTTCTTAACAAACTTACGCTAATAATTGTATAACATAATTGTTCTACATAATATATTGGAAATTAATGCTTAAAAAGTCTGCTGGGTTGGCTAGCTAGTTCTGTCCAGAACAGAGGTTTTTTTTAAACCAGTGGCTTTCAATAAAGTGGTAGAGTCATGCTGCAGCTATATTAGTAGTATAGTTGTAGCACGAATGTGTCGGCTCGACCGGGGAATGATCACGCTCTCATAGAATAGCAGCGTGAAATAGTAGCTGAACGCTGCTTTGTTTCGTATGGTGAGTGTGGAGAACCGGAGACCCTTTTTACTGGAAATGAGGCATTCCATCTTAGTCCTCACGGGTGACAACGCATTTTGATTCGCAAACGAAGATAGATGTAGATGTCTATGGGCCACAGCAACCACTTACCATCAGGTGGACTGCGTGATCGTTTGTCACCCTATCTTATAAAAAATTTTTTTGTAACCTATATTGAATAAAAATATTCTATTCTATTCTAATATTTGCGTAAACCACTTCAAGTATGTGAATATGCTTGTATTTGGTGTGATTCACGACTGTAGCTGATTACTAGCTTCGAATCGTTTTAAAATTGCATTTATTTTAATGGTTTGTGTCCATGGGCTCCAGTGGTCTACTCACCCTGAGTAGACTGTAAGATCATTATTTTTTATTCTAATACAGTATAAACCGTATTTAATTTTTATTGTGTGTATACGTGTGTACATGAGATAGGAACCTGTTGATAGTAGAATAAACTTTTACTTCGCATACCTGAGATTCCGCTAGGATCGCGCTCTTATCGGGACAAGCTCCCTGGAACCCATGCTTCCATGTCGCCAGTACTACAGGTTTCATTAAATCGTAATCATGGGCGAGGCACGCCTGTGGTGGCCCCGTTCCACTTTTCTCGTCCGATGTCGTCATCACCACCTCGTCAATAATCACAACCTGAAATGCAAATAATCAATCAACTAAAGTCCATTGCTGAAGATGGGTCTGTTCCGTTGTAAGAAGAATTTTCTTTAATCTACGCGGTTAACAGCTGGAAAGGTAATAACAGTCTCAACGGAGTGCACGAGTGTATGCGCAAGTACAGGCGCACTTTCACACTCAGACGGGCAGCAATCCAACACTGGGTTAAAAATTACCAACTTTCTGAGTCTGTTTGGCGTAGGCTGAGCATAGGCCTCCCCATAGATGCAGTAATCTATGTAGAAGATATTCGTCATAGATACCACGCTAGGCAGGTGGGTTGGCAACCGATGTTTGTTTTTATTTTAACTTGTTATCACGAAGATGCTGCCTCTTACGAGACACCTTCGGTATGATATGGGTATTAGATTATTACGCCATCACTACACGGCGGATTTATTAAAATTTATAAAGAAAAAAATAAGATATTTTTAAGTCTACAGAAGACCTATCAAATATGTGAGAGATCTTAAATGATTAAAATCACTAGTACGTCGCTAGTTACAAGTAATTACCTTTTGTGTGAGGTGAATTTACGAAAAACTCTTAGACAGCTTTATCAAGTTTCAAGTTAAATTGAGAGTTGAAAAATCCTAATGCCTCTTTGAAAGCCGCTTCGCATGTTTCGGCAGCGGAAAAAAATTAAATTGCTTCATACGAACTTTGGTGGAAGTTGCCAGAGTTATTAACGTCAAGGGACTTTGGAAATTGGATAAGCAAGTGTTCAAGAGGTTTATTAATTTTTATTTTAAGCTCACAGTAATCCAACATGAAACGGACATTTTTGAGGCAATATTTATAGCAAATTGTGCAATAAGTAAAGTTTTTAAAATTGTGCTTATTAATAGCGGTCGGTGACCTGATGAACCAATTAACTATTTCGTAATATAAATAGACAAAACTCACTGAAAAACATACATTTCAAAGTGATATTGGCGGAAATATAAATCAAAACAATAAAAAATATGTTTTTGAAGATAAAAATAAAGCTTTCTGAGTTATTTCATCTAACGTCTAGTACTTTTCAGTCAGCCCGCCTGTCCTCGTGTGGATTACTGCGAGTCCTCCAGAAATGTTGTCGAAGTTTTTTGTCAGTAAAGTGTCTTACGAACCTCGTTCCAAGGCACGAACACAACTTGTGTCGACCTCTTGAAAGGCGCTCTTCCAAAGTGCAAAGTGACGGCTCCTCCCCCGTTCACCAACAAGTCAAACCAACCATCTTCGCGAGTCAGTGTGAATCCTTCTAAAGGCGTAGAAGTGGAAACTCTGACTCCAACCAAGCCTGATCCCAACGAAGTCACTACTCTACCTCTGATTACGGCAGATCGGCTGGAAAGGTGTTGATTAAAGGTCACAATTATGTTACTTAATAGCTATAGCAAAACTTCAAACTAATTTTTATAATTAATCTGTGCTCAAAATTTTAAGAAAAGAAATTACTGTGAATAAATTTACGATTTGCATCGACATTACTTTTGGGCTTTGAGGGTCTAGAGATTCAGGTTAAATTCTTTGTGCAAGGTATTTCAAACATTATTACCAACTATTATACTTTTAACTAAATTCATCATAATATATCTCATAAAGCGAATGTGTTCTATTTATTTATCTATAGTACTTTGGTACCGCCCAAATAACATTTACATGACGTGAATCTTATTTCTTTACAATTTGTACAAGACTCTGGTTAACGTACTCTACCTACATACTAAATACTTTTTAAAGTGTGAAATCGTTATAAATATAAATATAATTAAATAAAAAGCATAACACAAAACTCACAGGACACGATTGCAGGTATCTATACATAAATAATCATGCACACACCATATGTAATTATAGTATATAGTCGCGAACCAATTTATATAAATATGTACAAAGTACATTATAATAAAATAGACGATATTATATTATAATAATGGACACACACACTCCTACCCAAATCTGACTAGATCTTACCTCGTGTTGAAGTGGTTCCAAAACATACTGCGCAGCAGAAAGACGAGAAATGACAAAGAATGAGTACCATTAGATACATTATTATTAAGGAAGAAGAAAATTAAAATACGTTAGTAGCAGCGATGTGCTTAGCTAAGTTTTCGATAAATAAATCCATGTTCATGCAAGTGCCAATTAAGTAACCTTTGAAGAAAATATTAATTTTACAGTCCATTTCATTATAATAAACATAAAATAACTTATCTTTATTACAATGTGTAAGGAAAAGAAACGAAACAGTGAAACACTTTTATAAATAAAACATTAGGATTGACTGGGGCACAACATTGCGTATCTTATATAATAGATATATCCGGTTATATTTGTGTTTAAAAGCTCCTGAGAATAAGAGATTGCTTGACGTGTGTTAAAAGTTAGCTTACGCATTATGAACACGTCAAGTGATCCTTATATTTGCTTTTTGACGAAACAAATAACATCGAACAGCTAAATCCTCACCTTTCGTTAAAGGTCTCCTGTTTTGCGTAGTTTTGGAGACTACCTTCGTCGATAAGGAATTTCATCCTTTCAAAGAATGAAGCGGTGATAGCGGGCGGTTGTTTTCTGAGTAAGATGTCTGTTGGTTTGGGGGACGATACACAAAGTTGACTGCCTTTACAGGCTGGACTCTGACAGCATTCCGGATCTTCACAGTCCACTAGACCATCTGAATAAATAATAAACGTATAGTTTTCGTTTAATTCGTTTATCTAAATATTTAGATGTTTAAATCTAAAAATGTACAATATTATCTAACATAAAACTACTATCTTAAATGTCGGTACTATACTACCTTTGTCATTATCCTTAGAGTCGTCGCATATTTGTTCCTTAAGTGTGGTGCAATCTGGCCCATCCCAGCCATCGAAACACTTGCATTCCCAATGGCCATCATTGGCAACTCTACACTGACCATGACCGGCACATCCCCTTGGACATCCTTCGAGAGTACAATGGCGGCCATTCCAGCCCGAAACACACAGACATGTTCCGTTCTTGCATTGGCCATGATCGCTGCAACGTGCGTCACAGAGCTTCGATGTGCAGTATTCTCCGGTCCATCCTTGATCGCACACACAAGATTCTCCAACGCATCGTCCATGTGGGCCACAATCGAGATCACAAACCTCTGGAATATTATTATTGATATAAAGATCTAATATATAAAATGTCTTTATGTTTGTGTAATTATAAAAGAAAATAAAAGGAACCTTGTAATTTTGAAATGTAAATGTTTAACTTACCTTTCGAACAATCGTCTCCAGACCATCGTGCATGACAGGTGCAAGTTTGTGTATCAACGTCGAATGTTCCATGACCTGAGCAATCGGGTAGACATTGCAAAGCGTCCTTATCCATTGTCGCACAATCCAAACCCTTCCATCCTTTTTTGCAAACGCAAGCACCTTCAATACAAAAGCCATGGCCGGAACAAGTTGGATGTGGACAATCAACGTCCTCACAAAATTTCCCTTTATATCCTCGCACACATGAGCATTTTCCGTTGACACAGTGACCATGGCCATTGCAGTCAGGTACTTCACATTCATCGTGCCTCAAGGAACATTCTTTGCCTTTCCATCCAGGGTTACACTGACATTCGCCATTGATGTATTCACCTCGTTGGCTGCATAGTACCGGACAGACACCTATAATTATATAAAATAGCATTAGGAAATACATATTTATAACTAATATTAACGTTATGACGTTGTTAAAGTATGATTACTCACTTTCACTACAGTCATCTCCCCCAAAACCCGGTTGGCACTGACAGTGACCCATAAGACATTCCCCTTTTCCTGAACATCCGTTAGGACAGTTATGAGTCATATCTTCAGCGACTTCAGCTATGAATGAAATCTCTTGCGGATCGCCGTCATCATTATAAAGTGATAGGAACCAATGACCTTGCTCCATGTAATGTGTTACTTCTTTTTTAACGGATGGCTGTAAGATATTTAAAATTATAATATGATTTACCTGGTCAAATTCAAAAGCGTGCTTCGTTAATTTACTTACATGTGACGATCTAGTTGTTCTTGCTTTAAATCCACTTAGGACTTCCAGGAAATGATATTGGGTATGGGTGGGTAATGCATTCCTTCTTGCATAAACACCTATAGAAGCCCCTCGAGGTATCAAGTAATCAAATTTTACGTAAGAAGCTTCTGACTGATAGAACTGCATGTTCCAATAACTATATGGAGGGATTTGTTTTGATAATTTTTCACCTAAAGTTATTTGTTTGAAAGTTGTCCCATCGGGTGGGAAGGACTGGGCTGGAAAAGTTCGGGCACCTATAAAATAAAATATGGTAAGTATCTATGCGAATTCGTTCATTCAAAGATATGATTTTTTAATAAGTATCATGCTACCTATAGTGTATTGTAATGATTATGAATATATTTTTTGTAAGTCGCATGAGAGGAAATTTGTACTACATGTTAAAATTTCTAAAATAGTTCTACAAAGCACGTGCAAATTATAAAAAAGCAGTAATGAATTTTCCCATTGTCCATGCTTATTAGTAGGTTAAGTACAAAATTATGATTCTGAGATGTCATGGTTTTACAGTTTGATGGTTTTAGGTAGACGTTAGTAAATTATCGTTATTTGAATTTATTTTGAAGACCTCACCTTCCAATATAAGGATGGGTGGAGGCGTAATTTTCGGACAAACACACTTTAGACCTTCAGTTGTGGAAATAACGTCCAGTGGTTCAGTTGTTAAATCAATTGTATTCTCAGTTAAATCCGTTGCCATCGTCATTTCAGTATTAATTGAAGACTCAAAGGAACTGCCTAGTTCAGTTGTTATTTCCGGACTTACATTTGATTGCGTTGAATCAATATTTTCTGTTGTGTATTCGTCACTATCGGGTGCTGGGCTTGGAATAGCACTTGATTCTGTATTTTGCGATGAAATGGTAGTGCTTCTTTCGGACTCAGAATCTTCATAGAAATCATCGACAGAGTTACTATCACACACTGGACATGAGCATTCGCAACTACCTCCCCAATTGTTTTCTACGTCTACATCTTTATTCGATTTAGTTGTGCTTTGAACAACCACAGGTTTGTTAAAATTCGTAGGCTTTGTGGGTTCCAAATCCAACGGAGTGATTTTTACTGTTGGAATCTCATTGGTGTCACCCATTGTAGGAACAGTTACTGCTAATGAATAGAGAGGCTTATAAGAAGAATTTTCAGCATCATCAGCAGAAATTGTGAGGTTAATCAAAACATGTTTTTTATTAGACATTACATCTGGAGTCTTTGAATTTACAACGATATTAGAAGTGGAAGGTTCATTAGGTACGCTTGTGGGTTCAGTGGTTGTAGTTGCATTTAAAACATTATTAGTAACAGCAACATTTGGTGATGACACAACATGCTCAGTATGTGCAGTGAATACGTTTGTTGTCAAAGGGGCATCAGTCTCATCAAGTAAAGGTTTCATGGTTAGGGGTATATTTGTACTTATTGTTTGTTCTGGTGTTATTATTTTGGGAGCAATGGTAGTAAGAATGTTTGAAGAAGGTTTGCGATCACTGTCGTAATGGAACTTTTCGGGTTTATCATTCATTTCGACAGTGTCATTTGAAAATATATGTAATTCTTCATTTACTTCGTTCAATCTTGTTAGTAGTTTTAAATACTGAAGCTTTTGAACACCATATGAATATATAGATGGAAAGGAATCACTTTGCATTAATTCAGGATCATACGCAATGTCAGGTTTAGTTTTTTCAGCATTTTTAATTTCTGGTGATTGTTCGATAGGAGTCCGATAATTTTTGTTTAGTATGGTTTTGGTTTTATTATTTCTGCTTCTTGTTTCTTCAAATTTAGATGTTGTTTTTGCTGTGGGTTCATTATTATGTGGAATATTAAGCGTGGTGTTATTAATTGTTAGGTCACCGTTGTTAAGAGACAAACCAACACTTTTGGCTACCAAAGCTTCACCCCCCTCCGTATGGTCTTCATTTGAAATGTCAGTTACATTGTTTAGAACCGACGACACACCATGCTCTAAGCTAACAGTGTTTAAAGAAGGCGTAGTGATTAGCTCATGCAAATCTACAGAAGTGGAAGAATTCGTGGAAGAAACAGAAGATAAAGAAGAAGCATGCCCATCTATACTTCTACGCGGGCGCATGTGAAGATCCTGTTTACCTGAGCTAGTGGATGTTGAGCTTTGGTGCGGTCTAACCAGGGATTTATTATTCGATTCCAGAGTCGTTGCTTTCGATGCTGGAAATATTTCTGTTGACTCACCAACTAGAACTGTACATGCTTTGGAGTTCTGGTAAGACCAGTTGACGAAATAGGAAGCTGTAAATAAAGTTACAACTTTGTTATTAATTTGTAAAAAAAGTACTTATTTACAAAAAAAAAATGTTACAGTATGCCTACCTGACATATAAGAGGCAATGGCTAAAAGTAAAACGAACAGCACAATAAATACTATAGCGGTGCATTTCCATGTGCATCTAGATGAGAGGCCTTTCCTGAAATGAAATCGGGATGCGGCAGGTGTGAAGTGTGAGGCTCTTAAGTTATTCCTCACTGGAAGCACCGGCACAGGAGCCCCGAACGCGGGATGTCGATCACTCCTGTCCATTCTTTCTAATGTACTCTTCTCTTGTTTGCCTGGACTACTGCACGATGAGTTCGATTTGTAGTCCATAGACGGATTCTTTTGAATATCTCCTGTAATAAACGTTGCATGTTTAAACGGAAATCATTGTGCAATCACACAAGCAACGCTTAAGATATATCAAGCGAGTCACAATGAAATAATTATTGTGAGTAATGGCAGGGTTGAGCCTTTCAAACTCCTACCAGCCCCACCCAAAAAAAATTGTACTTTGTTATACGCTGCTGAATTATAGTTTCATATTAATCATTTGCTAAAAATATAGTTACTTGGGAATATTAGATTATATAATTTATATTTGTCTAACCCGAAGGCACGTAGAAATTTCCGGAAGGCGTGCGAACGAGACAGGAAGGTTCGAAGTCAGCCAGATCCGCTGGATTTCCGGTGATACGGCCATTCAGACGGGACATGGTGGGATTGCGCGGTGGCACATCGGGTGGGGGTCGTGAGCCCTCTAGAAGACAACCTGAGGACAAAGACGAAGAAGTTAAGTGGAAATCTTCAAAACCAAAATTGAACTAATGATAATTGTGTGAAAAATAAAAACTAATATAAACGTTTTAGCTCTCCCGCTGTGTTATTCCTGTCTTTTTAATTTGCCCAATTGTTTATTGGTTTGTCCAAGAATTTAAAAGCTCTTAATGATGGTAATTTAATTTATTATATAACTAGCGATCTGCTCCAGTTTCGCACGGGTGATTTCTGGATATCGAACACAGCGCCACCTACCGGGTCCAATTGTGAATCTAAACCATCCAGGGTTCTCAAACGCACAGAAAAAATTTCATCCAAATTGTTCGAGCCGTTTTAGCGAGACTAACGGACAGCTATTGATTTTGATTTAATACTGTTACCCATGACTTCGCCCGCGTGTAATTTAGGGTTTTAGTTACGTTGCGCGGAACTCTAATTCTTTTTCTAAAATATAAGTAGCCTATGTTACTCCTTATAACATCAGCTATCTGCCAGTGTAAGTCTCGTCGAAATCGGTCCAGCCGTTTCGGAGATTAGCCGGAACAAACAGACAGACAGACAAAAATTAAAAAAATTGTGTTTTTGTTATAAGTACCGTATATACTGACTTTTTGACTAGCCTGTTGGTCTAGTGGTTAGTGACCCTGACTGCTACGCCGGAGGTCGTGGGTTCGATTCCCACCCAGGACAAATGTTTGTGTGATGAGCACGATCATTTGTTCTGTGTCTGGGTGTAATTTATCTATAATATTTATGTATTTAGAAATATATAAGTATGTTTATCAGTTGTCTAGTACCCATAACACAAGCTCTGCTTAGCTTGGGACTAGATGGCGTTGTTTGATAGTTGTGGAATATTATTATTATTATTATACTTTCATATGCATTTAGTAAAAAAGCTGTTATATTGACATTACAAACAGACACTCCAATTTTATTTATTTGTATAGATAGAGACTTTTTTTTTTAAATCTTTATTGATTATAGAGGGTTTGATCTATTAGATCATGTCACCCTCATAGGTACACAATCAAATACATATAATCAACAATGATAAATTCACGTAAACAATAATAAAAAATTATCTGTTCTTAATACCTAACAATACTAGTTTATATAGTTTTCTAGCCTTATCCGACAATGGAAAAGCTAAAATACTATTACACAATCCAACACTATTTTTGTCAAAACCTAATAGTTTTCTATATGCTTCGTTCCGTTCACATTCCATCATAATATGGATAGTATCTTCCAGAACTCCACATTTGACACAATTTGGTGAATTCACTTTTTTCATCATAAACGCAAATTTGTTTAATGGAATATGTCCAGAACGAAGCCTCATTGCTGTAATAATTTCTTGCCTTCCCATATTGCATCCTTCAAACCAAAGGAAGCGGGAAGGTAGAGACTTGATAAGACATAGATTATTATAGAAGAATTAATTGCTCTGTCTTCAGTATTTCAAATTATTTTACTTTTTTAAGTTCTTTAATGTAGCCTTTTGCTTTTTATTAAAAGTTTAATTTTTAGCTTTGTTTTTCGCCTTAAAAGTTACATTTTTTGTTTGTTTTTAAAACGTTACCTTAACACTAGGATTTTCTTCTTCTCCATACATATACACAAGGACAAATATTCAGACCCGAAACAATTATTTGTAGGCCACACAAGTACTTTTCCGTGCGGGATTCGAACCCGCGGTCCTTAGCGCTATATTCATTGCTAAGCCTCGGAGCGGAACTCATTAATTTTCTTTCGGTTTATAATTTGCAATAGAGTCCCGCCTGCTACTAAACTTAATGCGGGTATTTAACTTAGGCTTTCGGCTCATAATATATTCTGTTAAAACGAAGTATAGTTTACTTTGTTTATAGTTCGGTCTTTTTAGTGCATTACTTTTAATTTGTCTTTTTTGCAGTCAGGTTTTTGATTTTTTAATTATTTATTTTATTATTACTTTTTACTGTCCCGAAACACTTATGAACTAAATTTCATAGGATAGCAAGAGCTCCCGACACAAACGGCCCATTTATACGCTATCAAAAACTTTTTAAACCAATTTATTATACCTCATTAAATTTAAACATATAACTAACGTATATATATTTTTGTAATCTCCTTTTAATTTCCTTAATTTTGGTACCCTTTTTTTTTTTTGCGGATGGAAAATCATCAAATGACGCCTTTCGCTCTGGGTGGAGCGGAAGGGAGTGTCAGACTTTTACTGACTAAAAACCATCCGTGTTCCTTCAGTGCCCTTACGTTCCGGAGCCGCGGTATCTCTTTCGAACAGCCCGCAGCCCCGGCAGGCGTCGGCCCTTGCGGGCCCCTTCACGCTGCTGACAGCTCTTTGAGGCGCGCGTGGAACAAAACGCGCCGTCGACACGGCCTGTCGTCGTTAGACAGACGGACGGCGAGCTACCCATTGCTCGCCGTCCACAGGCCCGCGCCTACGGTGGCCGGGGGCCACGACGTAGCCCCCGACGCCCGGGGCGTCTCCCGCGGCGGCCGGGAAGGAAAGCTGCTGCTCTCTCCTTCTCCCGCTCCGCCACCTCCTTCGCTAGCATCACTGCTTCGCAGAAGGTGGTGACGGCATCCCATTCCGTCCCGCTCCGGACCATGGCTTCGACCAGGGCCGGACGCGAGAGGTCGCCGCCGCCTATCGCCGCTACGAGGACACGGCGGTGCTCCGCCCAGGCAGGGCACACCTCCACGGTGTGCTCCACCGTGTCCTCCGGTCGATCCTCGCAGTGGGAGCACCCGGGCGTTTCCTCCCGCCCGATTCGGTGCAGGAACCTCCCGAACACACCGTGTCCGGTGAGGACCTGCGTCAGGCGGAAGGTGAGGACGCCGTGGCGTCTCTCAAACCACTCCTCAAAGAGGGGTCTTATCGCCGCTATAGTGGCGTGCCCAGCACGGGGTTGCGACAGTCGCTCTTTCCATGTCGCCATGAGATCATGCCGGAAGTCTGTCCGCTGCACGACAACTTGCCGCGGCAGCGGGGTTTCCCCCCGGCATAGTGCCTCCGCGCGCCATTCGTGCAGGCGCGCGAGGACTATCGCCTCCAGATCCCACGGCGGCAATCCGGCAAGGAGGCACGCTGCTTCGCGGGAGATCGTGCGGTAGCCGCGAACCATTCTCACGGCAACCACCTTTTGGGGCGCGTTCAGGTGGTGGACGGCAAGCCGCGCCAAACCACGCGCCCACACCGGGGCCCCGTAGAGGGCCATGGACCGCACAATCCCCGCGTAGAGCCTCCGGCAGGAGGCGTTTGGCCCCCCCAGGTTCGGCAGGAGCCGCCTGAAGGCAGCCCCGGTCCGTTCCAGTTTGGGAGCCAAACGTCGGAAGTGCTCAACGAAGTTCCATCGGCCGTCGAGGACGAGTCCTAGGTACTTCAACGTCGACTCGACGCCGATGGATACCCCTCCTACCATCGCTGAGGATCCCGGTGGTGGCCTGTTCCGAGGACCATGGAAGTGCATGGCCTCGGACTTGTGCAGAGCCACCTCAAGACCCAACTGCCGGATCCTCTCAACGACTATCGCAACCCCGCGTGTCATAGTTTCCGCCGCCGCCTCGTACGACCCCCCCTGTGCCAGTACCAGCGTGTCGTCAGCGTAGCAAACTACGCTGACGCCGGTAGGGAGGTCGGCGCGCAGCACCCAGTCGTAACCGATGTTCCACAGGGGCGGCCCCAGAACCGAACCCTGTGGGACACCGCACGACATCTCTCGCCGGTTCCACTCACCGTTGCGACCGGGGTAGATGACGGCCCTATCCGTCAGATAGTCAATTTTTTTTTTGGTACCCTACGCGATAGGTTAGGTTAATTTTTTTATTAACGTATTACTATTTTTTACCAAAATGCGCCATTTTTTTTTCAAAAAACTATCTAAGAACACTTGGGGTTTTAAGACGAATATAACAATACCTTAAATGTCGAAATTCATTCAGCCGTTTGGAAGATACGAGGTAATAAAGAAATTTACAAACATATATACTCGTACCTATACAAGATACGCGCGAAAAACATAACCCTTCCTTGGCAGTCGGGTAAAAAAGAATCATAAAATTGGTTTACAATTAACAAAATTTAAATAAATATAACATAATATACATACAAAAAAACCTTACTAGAGTCGAATTGAAATCCTTTTTTGAAGTCGTCTCTAAACCGGTTAAATCTGTTGAGACAATTACAGAGAATGGAATAATATAAGATCTATAATTCGTTTATTTAGTTTAACAATATTTGATAACATTTTTGCAACACTCCTTATTAATGATTATTTATTAACAGTCTGAAGGCTCGGCCAAAACTTTAACCTCAATTACATACTTTGCTTTTAAATAAATACTTTTCTTTCGTAAATTTTTAAAGTAGGTAAGTGAAGTTGAAGTTCCTAAGATGATTCAGGTGTTTAAAACATTTAAAAAGATATTAAGATGTTTGCCTTTAAATTTTCAAATTTCACGTGTAAACTTTCGAGCTATTTCGAAAATTAATACATAAAATAGGAAGACAGTTTTGTATAGAACGTTAAATACACTCTCCAACATATTTACAAAATGAAGCTATATAATGTAAGTTCACTTGCATCCGCTGTAATGAAATATTCGTTATATTTATATTAATAGTATAGTTGTAGCACGAATGGGTCGGCTCGACCGGGGAAAGACCTCGCTCTCACAGAATACAGGCGTAAAATAGCAACTTAAAGCTGCTGTGTTTCGTTTGGTAAGTGTAGAGAACCGGAGATCCTTTTTACTGGAAACGAGGCATTCCATCTTAGTCCTGACGGGTGACAACGCCTCTGCATTTTGATTACCTAACGTGGATAGATCTACTGTCTATGCGCCACAATATTCATTTACCATCAGGTGGACTGTGTGTTCCTTTGTCACCCTTTCACTATAAAAAATATTAATGACAGGCTAGTAAGGTCGGCGTCAGACTTTGAAGAAGAGAAGTGGAACTCTGGGAGAAGTGAATGCTGGGACCATAGACAGCCTCTTAATTAAGAACCGAATGTGTTGTCACCCATGAGGACCAAGATGGAATTACCAGCAAAAATACCATCATAACCATAAGAAATACAGCAATATTAAAATGTTATTTAAGGGTTCCGCTGATACTTTGTGCGAACGTGTTCCTTCCCTAGTCGAGTCAACACATTCGTGTACTATACAATTTCAAGGTCAATGCGATTTCTGTATCCTCTCAAGTTTTTACAAATATTGTAGTTAGGAAGGCCAGATCAGAAGATCAAAATATTTGGACAAAATAAGAAAATGTCGGGATTTTGGGGTATTATCGGGAAAAATAAATATTAAAAATAACAGTTTATTTTTTAAATAATTTTTTTTTACAAAAAATACAAAAATACTTAACATTGTTGACTCATAACTAATTTAACTACTCTAATTATTAGATTGCCACATGTACTTATTTGGCTTTGAAATTAGTCCACCAACTTGGATCCTTTAATAGTATTCAGAAAATATTTAAAATTCAAACAATTTATTTCAAAGTTCAGTCTAATTACTAACACAGCGTTTATTAAATCTGTTTTGATAATTAAATCTGTCTTGTTAAATCAGATTTTGAGTTTTGTCGGGAGTCTGGAGATCATTAAAAATGTCGGCAGAATCCAGACGAATTCCGATCATCTGGCAACCCTAATTGAAGTCCTTATTAACTGTAATGACTTGACATAATAATGTGCCACTATTGTTTAGGAAACTGCCAGTTCAAACATAATCCATTTTAATGATTTACCTTGAGACGTTGCTTTGTAATAAATTAAGGTTAACAAGTTCTGAATAGAAGTAGCGTTCGACGCGGTCATAATGAATTACACCAGGACCGTTTATTAATATCGACCACGAAAATCAGGCTCAAATTCAATTAGGGTCAAATATCGCTCGCCACTGGCTCTTAAGCAAATATCGGCCCGTGAAAATAGATCAAAGATCGCGTGTTTCGGTGTTTAGTTAAGGAAATATATTAGATCAGGAGCTGTATTGCTCAAATCAAGGCGAGGCCTCTCCCGTCGTTATAAGCTAATGGAAAATCGAAATATAATCCCCCATCTTTCCCCATATTCCACGAGCCAACTTTTGATCCCCGACAAATTTTAAGGATTCCTTCGAGCGTTAATTAATTTATTGTAGCGGTCAATGTAACCGCAACAAAACTCAATTAATTGTAAAAGGGTTTTTGTGTTATTTTTTTTCGGTTCAACGAAAGGAAAGCGACTGGGGTTCTGTATAATATCGCTAGGGTGCTTTTGCAGACGTCTTTGAAGCGACCCGTTCGAGTAATTAGAGATTAATGAATTTAACGTTTCTCAAGTAAAAATAAAAAAAAAACATCGAGCTGTATGAAACTTCCTTGTTAATGGTGAAACGATTGAGACTCAAAACTGAGACGAAAAGAGAAATTTCGTTTATATCCCGTTTGACCATTTAAAATATTACTTCTATAGCGTACAAGAATTTATAGCATTTGAATTTTAAATTTTCACATCAAATTTTTTGTTTTATAGGATAAGGGTGACAAACGAGCATAAAGTCAATCTAATAGTAAGTGGTTGCTGTGGCCCATAGACATCTACATCTGTCCTCATTTGAGAATCGAAAAGCAGTTAATTTGTCAGCCGTGAGGACTAATATGGAATGCCTCTTTTTCAGTAAAGAGGGTCTCCGGTTCTCTACACTCACCATACGACACACAGCAGCATTAATTTGCTAATTTACGCTGGTATTCTGCGAGAGCGTGGTCCTACCCCGGTCGAGCCGACCTATTTGTGCTACAACTATACTACTAATATAGCTGCAGCATGGCTCTACCACGTAAAGAATATTAAACGATGACAATTATTTTTAAAGACATGCTTGGTAAAACTGAAAGAAAATAGCTTTTGCTATGTTTCTAATCTATACAAATAAATAAAATTGAAATGTCTGTTTGTAAGGTCAAAATAACAGTTTTTTACTACATGCATATGAAAGTATATACGATACTTATAACAAAAAAAACATTTTTAAAATGTTTGTTTGTTTGTTCCGTCTAATCTCCGAAACGGCACCGATTTTGCCGGGATTTTCACTGGCAGATAGCTGATGTTATACGATGTGTAACTAAGGCTTATTTTTATTTTAGAAAAAGAATTAGGGTTCCACGCAAAAAAATTAAAACCCATTAAATCTAACCCGGACGAAGTCGCGGGTAACAGCTAGTAATACAATAAATTATATTGAACAGTGCACACAGATTGAGATATTCATGTAAACAGTCTTTATATACTTGCGCAGATCGTTTTCGATTTTTCATTATCTTTATTAACAGTGTAATAGAGACTGAGTTACTCGTAACGTCGTAACTCCCGCAGTTGCTTGTGCACTCCAGTCGACCGTAGTTCTATATTACATCCGCCGTCTGCTCCCCGCTCGCTTCCAATAAGAAATCACGTTTCATCGGACCGAACGCGGCCGTAAATGAGCCGAAATACACCCCTTTATCTTCCAATAAGTAAACTAGCTCCGGTTTCTTTGAGAAAACGTTACGTGGGCGGCTGCCACATGGCCCGAATGATATAAAAACGAATGGACCGGAACGCAGTGCGGTGTATTCCCTTGATTATTTGCCTTTACCTATATAAGACGTCAATAAAATATATACATATGAAGAAAACAGCAAAGAAAACAGGAACGAAGGTGAAATGAGCACTTGGCAAACAATCGACGCGTCCATTTCCGCGGAACGGAGGCCTCTGGAACGAGTTCGCTCCTACAAATCCCACGGCGACGCTCAAAATCGTCCGCCCTTTTTAAAGTTGAGACGATTTGGTTAACGAGTGTCGAATTCTCTGCCCCTGGGCCCCTTTGGAGAGACGTATTGCCCCCCGGAGGTGGCCTCAGTAATTACCAACCATTACAGACAAAGGACACGATTCGCCCGATTACCATAATTCCCACTCCCGGAGACGAGATATAAATGAGCCGCATTTTGTAGTAGGACGAGGTCTGACGTGTGTATTAATGACTACGCTTGTCCTATTAAATTAGGCGAGGGAGGTGATTTAGTTTTTCATTGGCGGCAAGTAGGCGAGATGGATAGGTGTTGTTGTGCCACGGTGTTTTGTTCATCCTGCTTTGAGACAAATTGCTCTATTTAAGCCGCAATTAAAAACTACGTAACGTGTCATAGTAAAAATTTTTGTTATACTATAGAATAGGTATAGGTGCTTCGTTTTATTTTTTAAGCATAGCGAACTCAAGCACAGCAACTAATACTCAGTGCTTTGCGCTGTGTTTAATGTGAAATAAAGAAAAATTTGTAAATATTCTGATATACCCTTCGAAGACAGTAGTGCACGCACTGCTATCTGGCGGCAGAAATCGGAATTATAGACAGAAAAAGATCTTACCATCTAGTATCATCTACATATACAAATAAATAAAATTGAAGTGTCTGTTTGTAATGTCAAAATAACAGCTTTTTACTAAATGCATATGAAAGTAAATACGGTACTTATAACTAAACTACAATTTTTAAAATTTTTGTCTATCTGTCTCTGTTTGTTCCGGCTAATCTCCGAAACGGCTGGACCGATTTTGATGGGACTTTCACTGGCAGATAGCTGATGTCATAAGGAGTAACGTAGGCTACTTTTATTTTAGAAAAAGAATTAAGGTACCGCGCATAAAAATAAAAACCTTAACACGCGAGCGAAGTCGCGGGGAACAGCTAGTTTATTAATAGACATTTAGTATCTTATGTTTGCTAACTTTTAAAATTAATAGTTAGAAGCAGTATTTCTTTGAAATTTGAAATTTTCAATTAATTTGTTTATAATAGTCTTTTTATAAAACTAGCTGTTCACCGCGACTTCGCCCGCGTGTTATTTGGGGTTTTAATTTTTATTGCGCGAAACCATAATTCCTTTTTTAAAATAAAAGTAGCCTACGTTACTTCCTGTGACATCAGCTATATGCCACTGAAAATCCCGTCAAAATTGGTAAAGCCGTTTCAGAGATTAGCAGGAGCAAACAGACAGACAGACGGACTGACAGACAGACAAAACTTTAAAAAATGTGTTTTTGTTATTAGTACCTTATATACTTTCATATGCATTTAGTAAAAAGCTGTAATTTTGACATTACAAACAGATACTTCAATTTTATTTATTTGTATAGATAAACATATTTATAAAGGTTGATATGATTTGTTCATCATTTTTTTCTCTTGTCAGCGTTTTTATTATCTACGCCTACGTGGTTTCCAATTCGCGATGAGAGTGGACGAAGACACAAACACCCCTCATGTACATGTTTGGCAATGGCAATATTTTAAATTTCCTTAAAAAAAAGCTGGCCAAGTGCGAGTCGGATTCGTGCATGAACGGTTCCGTACCATCGTAAAACACGTTTCTAGTAGGGGAGCCCCCTTTAATTTTTAATATATTTGAATTTTTATTATTTGTTGTTATAGCGGCAATAGAAATGGATCATGAGATACAACCTCCTGACAGACAGACGGACGCACGGACGGACAGTGGATGCTTGGTAATAGGGTCCCGTTCGTTACCCTCTGGGTACGGAACCCGAAAAATGGCCTACAGACAAGTGCAAAGACACACTTTTTTAATATTTGTAGACTGTGAACATCCACAGAATTTCCCCAACGAATAAGTCCGTAACTGAGGACAAATGAAACACACCAAATAGTAATTTTTCACATCAGTCTTCCATACCTCAAGTGGATGTACACAAATGTGACACGCGTAGATTTACAGTCGAACTGCCAAATATATATCTCGTTTGTGTTTGTTTCATAACTTGGGACGTTGATGTACGAGCAGCAGTGTCTACGAGGACGATAGCAACTGGAAACATTCGGGCGAGATCTCAAGGTGACGTCACGCGCCGCGACCAATCCGAAACTCGTTAAGCGATATATTCCGGTGGCAACTTCGCATTTACCCCATTTTAATCGAAATACGACGTTAATTTATCTTCATCAGGTGTGCATAACTTTTCTAAGGCGGTTGACGGGCAGGAATTTTCGGCGTTGCTCGTAAAGACTGAGCTGTAAAAACATTTGTAAGCAAAACGCTTTGGTGATTAATGTGTTGCAGAGTTGATACTCGGTAAATATTATGGCATAAAATATTTTTATAGGCGTCTTTTTTTGTAATTTCAGATTTAGAAAATTATAAATTAATATTAAATTTTTATAAGTTATACTTCTTATGGGACGTTTGTGAAAAATGACGAGAGCGAATTTTTACAATGCACGCACACACCGACACCTAAAAACGACACCATGAAGTTGTTACGATTCGCACGCACACTGTCACCTAAAAGCGACAACTTCGGTGGGTAGTTGTCTCTCAAGTGTTTTGTTTTGTTACGCTAAAGACATTATAACTTCCTACGTGCGTACATAAGTACACCCACACACACACACACACACACACACACACACACACACACACACACACACACACACACACACAGTTTTTTATAAACTGAAGTGACGAACGATCTTACAGCCTTTGCGACATTCCATATTTATTCCTCTGAGTTGACAGCGTATCTGTAGCTTTCTTTGCTTGAAGTTGTCCATGGGCTGCAGTAGCCACTTGTCAGCGTATCAGTTTTATAAAAAAATATTTAATTATGAAATTTTAGTAACGTTATTAAAATTTAATAATAATTTAAGTTTTATTAACTACATTATGTTTCTAAAATTTAATAGTTATTACAGACGAAGAAACGCTAATATAAGGATAAGGATTTTTTTTATAGAAAAGGGTGACAAACGAGCACACAGTCCACCTAATGGTAAGTGATTTCTGTGACCCATAGACATCTACATCTATCCTCAATAAAGACTCAAGATGCAGATGCGTTGTCACCCGTGAGGACTAAGATGGAATGCCTCTTTGCCAGTAAAAAGGGTCTCCGGTTCTCTACACTCACCATACGAAACAAGGCAGCGTTAAGCTGCTATTTTACGCTGGGTTTCTGTAAGAGCGTGGTCCTTCCCCGGTCGAGCCGACCAAATCGTGCTACAACTATACTACTAATATATATATTATATATTATTACAATGTAGATATTATCAGGTGGCAGCATGGCTCTGCCACCTGATAATATCTACATTGTCTACATTACAACACGACTATTCACAAGTCGATCGAATTATTTATTACGCACCAAGCAACGTGCGAAAACATTAAATTCACGTATTTCCAACCGATTCACCAAATTTCGATTTTAAATTTAGCGCCGAACTTGGCCCGCGAAGTTGGAGCAATATTTATATGAGAGAGGAGCATGAAGATTTATAGTTCGAAAACAATCCCGAACTTAGTCTTTCCCTGTGACTCCATTTTAATTAGTGCCCATTCATCGCGGAACAATCGAGTCGTGGATGAATCCATTATAGAAACTTTTCGATGATCGAAAACGGCGCTCTAAGTTCTCGATTGTGAAGCGCCCGGACGGGACGGGCTCTTTGTTTTTTTTCCGATCGAAGTCTTAGAAACTGTCGTTCTTACATCCTTCCTTTATTGGATAACGATTGTGATGGAATATATACATTATGAAACTCTGCTCCCTAGAGGAAGTAAAGGGAATGAAGGAAGAGAAAATTGTATTTTATACAAGATAAAATGTGAGGTACTCACGAGACTTTTACAGAGACAAGTATATAAAAACTAAGTAGATATTGGCAATTTATGCGTACCCGGGGAACGGGCTGAACAACTTGCTCGGCGGAAGACATCCCTTTTTCCTTCAACGGCGTAATTAGTGGTCCGATGTGATAATGAACAACATAACCTGAAATCGTCGGAAACTTTGACTTCAAGCTTACGTCATCGTCCTCAATCTCCATTCGCTCCCGATCAAACATCACTTGCAGTCTTTAGTTTCCTGAAAGCCTGTCTAGCTTAACAATGTTCATCGCAATATTGAATGACGCTTCCTGTTCCTTCAGGCTACTCTCTGTGCTACACTGTAAGGCACGGCTCTGAGCACTTTTACAGATAACTTGCCTTTTTCTTGACTCACCGATAACTACAAGGCAACTCATAACTCTGCACCTTCGTCGAAAACAGAACTTGCTCTATAAACCCTTGATCTGATCAGAGGGGGAGGGGGGTTTGGCGTTATTGTCGTCACGCCACAAGCGAAATGAACCGAAGTCTAATCACGCTATCTATAGGTATAGAATCAGACCATACTACCACATGGAGTATTATCGCTCTCTGGACTGAACGTCTTACCCGGCAGGAGATCTCTCCTTTTCTTTCAATGTCCAAGCACGAATCTGTCGACTCGACTGAAGAATGAACACGCTCTCACGGAATACCAGCGTACAATATCAGCGTAATACTGTTACGTTTTGTATGGTAAGTAATAAAAATTGGTGACGAAGCATAACATATTAATCCTCAGAGGAAACAATGCATTGTCGTTGTGATTCTTAACGGAAGATAGACCTAGGTGTCTATGGGCCGCAGCGTCTACTTACCATCAAGTAGACGTTGTGTTCGGTAGTTACTCTGACTTTAGGGAAGGGAAAGGGAAGATCTCCTGCCAGGCAAGGTGAGAACGGAGAGCGGCCAACGCTCAAAGTGATTCAAAATAGCGTGATTTAGGCTTCGGTTCGTTTCAAAACAGTTAAAATGTAACCCTTTTAAAAGCACATCTTGTATAAAAAAACTATTTTTGATTAAAATACCTTCTAAATAAATTTAACTACTATATTCTCTTTCTAAATGTTAAAGCAGTTCTTTTGAACCTGAAATTAAAACACGCTTTGAGAAGATCGAACTAGCGTAATGAACCCCGTTGGTTCAACTGAAATCCATTCATTGCGGCTTAACGCTGATCCAATTTACCTTAGTCCGAGGAATCAAAAGCTTCATTTGATTCACAGTTTCCCAAATAAACTCATTTCAATACAGACTCATCAATCACTGCAAAGCAACATTAACAGATAAGCAGGACAGTAACGCCGGCACAGAAGGCCTTTTACTAAAATTCGTAGTGTCATTATCATTATGCAGACCCGTTTCACTCGCGGCCGTTGATAAGACGCGGTTTCCTTGGCAAGGGCGAATTCCTTTAATGTCCTCCCAATACTTCGATAATGCCCTCCGAATCCGAAAACTTCTAGGGAATAATCGTCTTTGTAGGTGGAAAGGTGCGGTGAATATTATTCTTATTTTTGCTAAGAATTGAGTTGACGGTTATGTAATTGCTTTTTACGTTAAATTGATTTGAAAAAGAACACGGCTGACAACGCATCTGCATTTTGATTCGCAAACGAGGATAGATGTAGATGTCTATGGGCCACAGCAATCACTTACCATCAGGTGGACTGTGTGTTCGGTTGTCAACTTTATCCTATAAAAAAGCCTGCTTAGCGTTTCGATTGTGGCAAATCTTCACCAGTTATTTCGAAGGGATCAGAGGCCGATGTCTACCAATGGACTGTTAAGGGTCGTACGAAGAAAGCCGTTGCATGTCGCAGTATGTATGGATGTCTCCTTTCTTTTGTCAATAATTTTGTTTTTAATATTTAAGTGACAAATTAAATAACAATCCAATTGATGGTAAGTGGTTATTACTTATTACAGCCCATGGACACTTGCAATCAACTTCAAACAAAGGACAGATGCGTTGTCACCGTGCTCATGTTCGTCGATCAAGGGAACTCTGAATGTGCAGGAGGTGAGAGAGGTTTGTCAGGATAGTGTCAAATGGAAGTCCTTAGTTTCTGCCTACCCCTCTGTGTGACAGGCGTGAGTGTTTATGATTATGCGTTATCATCCTTGAGGTCTAAAATAAAATGCTTCACATCCTGTAACTTTACTGCCTGTCATTTAACATTGCAATGAATTCACTGCTAGACTGACGGAAAATGTAACATGAGATGGGCAGCGGCACCTTCTGATAACTAATCAAATAAACCTAGCAAGCTAACAGCATAGCAAAGTGGCGAAGCAATCAGCTTTGTAGCGGTTTCTAACGGTTGCCGTTGAGCAATCAGTTTCAAAATAGGAGGTTCAGATGCCTGGGTGATCAGTAATCGATTGCTGAAAACAGAATTTGAAAATTCGAAACCGTTTCCGAGATAATCGTGGGACAGACGGACAGACGGACAGACATCGTGAAATCAATAAGTGACTTCGCAAGCTTCGCCACTTAATAAGTGACTTCGCAAGCTTCGCCACTTAATAAGTGACTTCGCAAGCTTCACCACTTAATAATAAAAACTTCGGTTATCAACTCGCTGCCTAGCATGGCAACTATGGCAGATTCATATTGCTCTCTACGAGACAAATCCCTACAATGAAGAAAATCCCCACTATGAGATAATCTATAGGACAGAAGATTTTATTAGGCTGTAATTAATAAAAAAATAATGGCGACAAAAATAACTAAGAAGTGGTGCAAACCCATATATACTCCTGGCCAGAAGAGGATCCATTTAAAATAAGCATTATTCAATTAGAAATTAAGTCTATGTATACTTATAATAACTTAAGTTCTGGTCATACACAATTTCAATAATTATAAAAATATATTATACCCACTTTGCGATTTAGAAGATGTTTTCTTCCTCGCACAACTTCCTTGTAGAATCGATACCGATACGACTTAGGGACCTTTAAGAAAAGAGCCTACTCCTTTTTAAAAGGCTGGCAACGCATCTGCAACTCCCCTAGTGTTGCGGTTGTTCATGGGCGGCGGTAGTCACTTACCATCATTCATGGTAAATGTTCCCCCGGATCGGTAGTATCAATGGGCGTTCCTCAGGGCTCGATTCTTGGCCCATTCCTGTTCTTAATCTATATTAATAACTTACCTTATCTTGTAGGGGACAATCACGATATAGTATTATTTGCTGACGATACCTTCAATTTTCAAACTGAAACGGCAGTCAATTAAATATGACGATGTAAATAATGCTCTATCGAAACTAGTACATTGGTTTAACGCCAACAATTTGCTCTTAAACGGCAATAAGACAAAATGTATTAAATTTACAATACCTAATGTAAAACATTCGAAAACCAATGTGCTCTTAAATGGGGAGGAGTTGAGTCTTGTGGATACCACTGTTTTTCTCGGTATTACTATTGACGCGAAACTTCAATGGGGCCCCCATATATCTAAATTAGCAAGCAGACTTAGTTCTGCAGCATATGCTGTAAGAAAGATTAGAAGTCTCACAGATGTTGAGACAGCTAGGTTAGTGTATTTTAGTTACTTTCATAGCGTAATGTCTTATGGAATTTTGCTATGGGGTAATGCGACTGATATTGAAGCTATATTTGTTTTGCAAAAGAGAGCCGTACGGGCGATTTATAATCTAAATTGTAAAGAGTCCCTTAGAGAAAAATTTAAAGAAATAAACATATTAACTTTGGCATCGCAATATATTTATGAAAATGTAATGTATGTACATAAAAACATAAATAGCTTTAATAAGAATAAGGATGTTCATACCTTAAACACTAGGAACAAACATAAGCTTGTAATGCCACTTACAAGACTCCACAGAATTAGTAATTCATTTATGGGGCAATGTATACGCTTTTACAACAGAATCCCAGAACATGTTCAAAGTTTGTCAATAAACAAGTTTAAAAGTTTTATTAAAGAAAAACTGTACAAAAAGGGTTATTATAATATCAAGGAATACATGAATGAAAATAACCCCTGGGAATAAGGTGATCGCCACCATGCTGGTTCTATGAAAATTCATTTAAAATTGTATAAACAAAATTATTGTTAAGTGAAATTATGTTTAAAAAAAAGTCCCGCTGGGTTTCTTGCTGGTTCTTCCCAGGACAGAGGTATTTTCCGAACCAGTGGTAAATAAAATAATGACTTTCAATAAGTATTATGTAATAATCCATATTGAATAAAAATCATTCTATTCTATTCTATTCATCAGGTGAGCCGCATGCTCGTTTGCCCCCTCTCCTATAAAAAAAATATTTTTTAACCTAATCTATTATGTGAATGGTTAAATAAAACGTTAGTAATTACTCCGTGAGGTTTAAACTAAGCAACTATGGAAGGCATTGTTCGATGTTCCCGAGCAACATCGTATGCAATGAATAAATATACAATTAGTGTTGAATATAAATCTATGGAGCGAGCAATGTATCATGTCACGCAGCGACCGCTTGTCACGCCGATAAGATTACTAGACAAAGGAAGTCCACCCATATCACTACCACCAAGACCGCTAAATGCGAACCTTCATTTACCAGTCGCGTTTTACAAACGACGATTTTCAATTTTAATTCCTTTCGAACAGAGCCCATTTTGCCTGTAAAGGAAAACATTAGTGTTGTAACGTCAACGTCTAGTTCGTTAAAGGACACTCAGCTTTATTTATGTCGACATACTGGCAACGTTACCGTATTTGTTGTTCAGATTTCTACTATATACAAGAACTGATTTAGACCGTCTAGTTTAGGTTATAAAGTTTAAATTAGATTGTGGCTTCGGCTTTTAGCTGTGATGCGGCAACGGAATTAAAACATTTTGCGCTTAGTTTTAAAGTATATTTTAAAGGCTCTTACTGAACAATCTAGCCGGTGGTTTCCGGGCACGATAAGGAGTCAATGTGGCCTAAGTCGGTGCGACACGCGACCTGGGCTAATTTATGTTGCGGCGATGTGAGATATAAGGCCCGTGGACGGGGCACGAGCCTGACTTTTTATGGGCAGTTATGTTAATCGACTGTCTAGGTAAGGAGGGGCGGCCAAATATAAGCACGACCTACGCATGTACTCGTTCTATATAAGGCTTTTATTTATACATACTATGTCTTAACACCGATTTCAAAATTTGAATTTCTTTTTTAGTTCTTTGAAGAGTTTATTATATTTCATTTATCTTATTTACCGTTATTTTTGACAAGACATGAAAACTAAACGTTAAATAAGTATAACCAAAAATAAATTAGTTTTGATATCTGGCTCATCATATATAGAGTCCATACGTCCATTCATTACAGCATATAAAAGTCCACTGCTGAGCAACATAAACAGAGGCCTTCCTCATAGAATGCCTCATAAGGCAGATTTTGCCATAGTTGCCACGCTTGGCAAGCGGGTTGGCAACCGCAGTTTTTTATTACATCGAGTTGTAATCAGCCCATCTCCTGTTTCAGTTTCCCTCTGTCGCCTGTTACGACACCCACGGGACGATATGGGGTAGTTGATATTCTTACACCGCCACTACACGGTTAGATATATAGAGTTTTAAACTAAAGGAAGTAAATAAAGTGTCTATACATTTCTGAAGGATATGTTTCCACATTTTATTCCGAGCTACGAATTTCCATATTGCACTTATCATCGAGTCGTTGCCAGTCGCTTTGTAATGTATTCACAAAGTTTATCGATTTGCCCTACATTTCAATTGCAACTGTGCTCGTGGCCGATGAACTGTAAACCCTACATGAGTATCACATTTATATCGCAAATGATGTAAAGGCTGCTACACACTGGGACGTAACAAACGCCGATTGGCTCAATGAGTTAGCGGAAACTACGTTGGTTCTTACACCGAGAATCATAAGCGTTGTCTGAAAAATATCATGTAATTATTTATCGTTTTTATTATCAGTTCGTACGGCTTTTAAACATGCCTTTATTTTTTGGATGTAAAGAATAATAATAAGTGAGACGATTCATTATAAAACGGAGTGACAGTTGTCACTGTCTTGCTTGTTATCATTCACCAAAATAATAAATTTCTATTTTCATAAATCATTTATAACCGTTTCTATTAATTTTGTCGTATGATGTTCGTTTATTTTTGACAAAATTTTATGTTAATAATAAGTCAAGCCTGGTCAAATAGACAGAAAATTGTCTTAGGTAATTTCAAAAAAACTAATGATGATATTTGAATGCATTTTAAATTAAATTCCAAATAAGTAACTTTTTTCGTTTTAAAGTAGAATCTGTATCGAATTGACAATTTAACGGAAAGAATAAAACCGAGTAGCTAAGTGGTTAGACGATCGTCTTAAAAATCTTGAGTATACCCGTAACGAGGGTTTTTTATCGCCAGCAGTTTTCAGTACTGATCGACCACTGTAAAAACTGCATGTTTTAGAAACTAAAATACATTTCGAGAATGTTAGACCCACCCTCAAGCATTACGGTAGCGTAGCCGAATCTCCCATGTCCTAAAACCGTCTCAGAATTGAGAGAGAGTATGTAAGGCTGTAACACGTATATTCGTTGTCATTTTCCTGAAAGTGCTAGTGTATCTTTACCTTAATAGGAGCCTGTGAATAAGCGGAAGCATTATGAGGGAAACGGTTACCGAATTAATAGTCACTGCAGTATTCATTGCAAAGTTTATGAATTATTACACCGCTCATGTTTATTTAGATGCTATCAATGTATACGATATAAATATAAACTACATAAAACCAATGTATCGTATATGCGCAGTGGCTTAGCAATGAGTTGCTGCGCTGGGGGCTGCGGGTTCGGATCCCGCACGGAACAAGAATTTTATGGCCTACAAATAATGTAAAATTTAAAATTTGTACAACCAACATCAATATAAATTATTAAGAATAACTCATAAACTACAAGTCAGACCTTGATCAATTTCATATGGGACCATATTTGAAGCACCAGCTTTCAAATAAAAAAAAGAATCATCGAAATCGGTCCACCCAGTAAAAAGTTATGAGGTAAGAAACATAAAAAAAAACATAGTCAAATTGAGTACCGTCTCCTTTTTGAAGTTGGTAGAAAAATGTCACTAAAACTGTTTTTATGCCCTCTCGACACAGGTATGCCTACCGTGAGGACAACAGAACAACACACCGTAGTTTATACGCTCCAGCTTAGTTGGTGTGATAAGATCATAGATTATAATTATGTACAAGGAGAAAAAATAAGGAGAAATAAGAGACATAATTTATTATCTTATACTGCATTGTTGAGAAAGAAGGTAAAAAAATGAAAGAGAATACGAACAAATGAAGGTAGAATGGAAATCTCCTAGCAGTATAAGGTACCGGGCAGGCGACTAAGAGCGAACAGTCTGTAATTCTACGAGTCTCACTGTCGTTACTATGCCCGTTGGTGTATTCTACTAGTGTAGGCAAGGAAGATCGTGTTGCTGAGAGGCTGCTCTGTGTACATTGAGGTGGGTAGTAATGCTGTTGATTTGCATACTTTGGTGCTATCATGTAATTGGGGTCTTGATAGTAAGTAAGGTTTGTTGAAGTGGAATAGTTTCTTACAGTGCATCTTAGTTGTATAAATAAACATTTTTTAATTTCTTTTTCATTTTTCATACATTATTATTACTCTAAGTAAATATATTTTCGTATACTACCAAAAATAAACGAACAAACATTAAAGAGTCGGTGATAAGTGTAAAGTGCAACCCAGCTCGTTAGAAAATACCGCCCGTCTCCCTTCATTAGTGTTTGCCAATGAAAAAATAAAGCGTCGCTACCTACTCGAGTTACCCAAGCGAAAGCCTTTGTACACGTGGCAGAATGGAAGCAATTTCCAGTGCCCAATTTCTAACGTTCTTTTTTTAAAAAGCTTTAACGTCATTCATAGCGGGCTCTTATGTTTCATCGTGAGTTTATAATTTTTCACAAAGAATTTTTCTAAAGTAAACGTTACACGTACACTTTAATTATCAATTAGTTTATTAGTTCCGAACCCGGAACAATTATTTGTAAGCATACAAACCTATTTCCTTCCGTGTGAGATTCGAATCCGCGGACCCACCACGGCTCGGCGAAACTCTCAGCTTACGTTACCGAGCGGCCAATATAAAGGCAGTTTACTTGTATTTAACTTGCGATACCGATTCCGACGAGCAAAGTACGATTTGGAATTTAAATATGTAAGTGTTTGAGTTTGTTAGGACTTCAATAAAACTAGAACTCGATGGGATGATGATATAGTATTCAAAAACTACAGGGCTATTTTTCAAAATTTTATGTTTTAGTATTGAATTTGATTTATTTAAAAAATGTATTAAAATATTATGTAAGTATGTAATGTGCACGCAACTGATAGCATTAAAAAATGGTTTTTTTTCTTTCTTTAGCGTGTGTGACTTTCTGGGTGAACTCGCAGTGTTTCTTTTCGGCCAGTATGTTTATATAGCAAAAGATAAAAAAAAACAAATTTGCAGGCATAGGCCTTAATATTGATACGTGGTAGAGCCACGCTGCCATCATATTATGGTTGTAGCACGTATGGGTCGACTCGACCGGGGTAGGACCACGCTCTCACAGAATAGCAGCAATAAATAGCTGATTAATGCTGCTGTGTTTCCTATAGTGAGTGTAGAGAAGTCCTCAGAAAGTGACAACTTATCTGTATTTTGATTTAATTTAAGGATTAGATATCTATGGGTCACAGCATCCACTTACCGTCAGGTGGACTGTGTGCTCGTTTGTCACCCTTATTCTATAAAAAGAAAATAACAAAGATGAAGGTTCCAATGAAAACGAAATACCTATTACTTTTAAAGACAATGTCTACAGCGCGGCCCTCACTTAGCAACCTATTTAACGTTCCTTAAATTCAACGTCAGTTACACCAAAAACAATACTAACGCTCGCCATTAATCTCACTATCTCACTCTACATATTTCTTTGTCCAAATCCATTAAATTAATTACATCAATTCGGGGAGCGACTCCGTATTTATTAGTCTCGTTATCATTCATTGAATCTTTCGATAGTAGATTGTGGATTGGAGGCCAACTTGATAGAGGTGCACGTGAAATGGGGGGCCAAATTAGCTGTCGAAGAAGAATGCAGTTACGTCTGTGACTGATTTTTGAATGGATCCTTCGGCACGGCGATGTTAGGGTTGCCCAGTAAAATGATGGAAAACACAAGGAACTAACATAATAGAGAGGTAATACATATTTACAACCTTAAAATGTTTAATGAAGGACATAATCATAAAATTTCAATCAAAAATTTGTATTTATGGAAATTTTGTATTAGAGCTAATACGAAATTTCCGTCAACATATTATAATGATAAAATACGTTAGAAATAGAAATAGTTCTTTTAATAAAAAGGCACATAAAATCAACTGCAAATAATTGCAAGTAATTTGGAAGTAAAGACTAGAAATGAGTTAGTGGTGATTCAAACTTTTAATTATTATTTAAAATTCTTATTTCGGCTATAACTCCTCCTTAGGAGGTTCTTACAGGCTTTACTTCCCGCATCCCAATTGTATTAATATAAAAAGCAATGTGGATGTAGATCGAATATCGTATACTCTACGTATAATCTCGACATCAAAATTAATTATTGAATTCTTTATTGATCGCTAGACGTAAGCAGCCCTGTGAGAGGGAGACAGGGACACATAGGTGTCGCGGGGGTCGTCAATAGGGTGTGGGAAATTGGCAAATTCTTTTCGATATTAAGGTGCAAATCGGGCGGTAAAAGAAACGAGCACATAAGCGCCTTCTTTATTTAAAGAATTCCATCAAGGCTTGGGGTTCAATGAAAAATTTGACGTGAGGATTTGTAGGAAATGGCGGTCATAAAAAAAATGGCAATATGAAATTCTTATTTGAAGTGTGATTGTGTTAGGAAATTAAATTTTAAAATCAACAAATAATGTATTACTTAGTCCTTTTGAATATAGCGCTGACAATAAATAGTACAATTAAAAACATGATATACATACCTAATATAATTATTTTTTGTTTTATAAAGTATGTACATACATCTATATAATATATATATCCATACTTAAAATCAGTCTTAATAACTTTATTGCAATGAAGGAGAAGTTTTTGTGGTGCGACCGCACTGCAGGTATATTAAGACTGCAGGACGCATGGGACGTCCTGACTGGGGTAGGGCTACGCTCTGACAGAATACCAGCGTGGAACAGCAGAATACTGCTGTCGTGCTACATGTGGTGAGTGTAGAGGATCGGAGACTCTTTTTACTGGTATCGAAGCATTCTATCTTAGTCCTCAGAGATGACAACGTACCTGTATTTTGATTCTTAATCGAGAACAGAATACATAAACAGAATGCCTTTACTAGTATTTAAAGCATGTTTTTCTTCTTTGTATATACCTAATAAGTAATTTTTACACAGTTTCTCCAAACTGAACAAATATATTTTAATGTAATTTTATTACACGTAGCTGTATTGATTATTAAGTGTTTTACAGCAATATAACTTCTGTTGAGGGAGGGGCCTGGTGATCCTGGTCCACAGGACAACCTAGTTTGGGCACCAGTCTCCCACCTACATCTTATTTAGCTAATATTTGAAGCTGTTATTTAGTTGTGTAGTTCATTGTTAGTAAGTTTATTGTGATGTACTGATCATGATATGTGGGAGAAAATAAATATCAATTATTATTATTATTACAGATGTGTATGGGCCAGTTATCACACAGTATCCACGTACTTACCATCAGGTCGATTGTGAACTGAGTAGTCACCCTTATTCTATAATAAAGTAAAGTTTTAAACACGCTTATTATTACACGTTTCATATTAGTTTTACCTGTATATACTCGTATGTATCTATGTATGTATGAATGGAGTAGAGTTGATGTTATATATTATACAGTTTCACTTATGCCTAGACATCTGAGTGATCTGCAATTTTGCAGACGTATTAAGAACTTATGACAATATAATAAATTCATGACTTTAACCTCACCGGCCTGACATTAATGCGTGTTGCTTAAGTTTTTTTTAAACTATAATTTAATGTTAGAATCCAAATAAACCATTAATTATTTGTCAACGGATTTGCTTCAAATTAATATGGGAACCATAAATAATGTACTGTAAATGAAAGAACAGTAAAATAAAAGGTATTGGGCCACATTGATAAATTATAATTCAACTTAAAAATTTAAAGAACCCACAACACAAAAAGAGCTGATGGTCTTTGAACGGCTGAAAAGATTTTCTTGAATCATAGCTAAGAACACCCTCGATCAAGTTCTTAATGGGTCGGCTCGACCGGGGAAGGACCACGCTCTCACAGAATACCAGCGTAAAATAGCAGCTTAATGCTGCTGTGTTTCGTACGGTGAGTGTAGAGAACCGAAGACCCTTTTTACTGGAAAAGAGGCATTCCATCTTATTCCTCACGGCTGACAACGCATCTGCATTTTAATTCGCAAACGAAGATAGATGTAGATGTCTATGGGCCACAGCAACCACTTACCATCAGGTGGACTGTGTGCTCGTTTGTCAACCTTATTATATAAAAAAAAGACACATATACGCACACGTCGGGGTTAAAAATGAGTTACAATTAGTCAAATAAAAATGTAGACAAAATAAAAACTCAGGTAGGTACAGGTCTTTCTTCAGTACAAGTGTGAATGAAGCATCAAAAAGTTGCAAGCCCAAAAAAATTTAATTCAAAGGCCAGATATCCTACAGTAGGGCACATAATTATTGTAGCAATAACGTGGTAAATTAATTTTTATTGTAGCTTATTACAAAATAAACAATAGAAAATGTAATTTATACACATTTTTTGCTTTAAATTAGGAACTCGGTGCGCGTTTAAAATTAACTAAAAGGTTGAATGCGCGGCGTCCCTTCGATTGAGGTCTTTTGATTCGACCTGGTACGAGATGTCCGATAAAGCCGAGTTTGCCTTAATTAACCTCATCCAGAGAAGGCATTAATTACGACGAACTGAAACAAACAAAACTCTTTCTGAGATAAGATCTCTAGAGATACTTATTTGATTGTCTCAAATAAAGGCATTACAGGATAAACCCAACATTATATAGAATAAGGGGATAAACGATACATCATTTAAGTAACTAGGTGGTAGGTAGGTCACTGCTTCATACACGTAATATTATTTTGTTGTAACCTAAATGTCTTGTATTTTATGTGTTTAGAATTATGTGCTAAGTAACTGTATAGCAATAGGCAGCATGCGTTGTATACCTTTAACTGATTGCGTTATTAAGTTAATGTCTGAATACTATTTCTGCATTGTTGCAACAATCCTTGATGTACTTAAAGGAATACATAAATAGATACTACGCGTTTAATATGTATAGGCAATAAAAAATGCCATGTGTTTTCTTAGTGAATAATCTTTACGTGGTAGAGCCATGCTGCAGCTATATTAGTAGTATAGTTGTAGCGCGAATGGGTTGGCTTGACCGGGGAAGGACCACACTCTCACAGAATACCAGCGTAAAATAGTAGCTTAACGCCGCTGTGTTTCGTATGGTGAGTGTAGAGGACCGGAGACCATTATTACTGGAAACGAGGCATTCCATCTTAGTCCTCACGGGTGACAACGAATCTGCATTTAGGTTCGTAATCGAGGATAGATGTAGATGTCTGTGGGCCGCAGCGACCACTTACCATCAGGTGGACTGTGTGCTCGTTCGTCGCTCATATCCTACAAAAAAATCTAAATATATATTTTTCTAAGTCTAGTAATTTACAAGCAAGCAAATTAATAATCATCATTTAGACTGAATAACAGAAGGGCGTCATTGGGTGATTAAACTTTTAATAATTGTGTTCGGATAGGTATCACTTTCTTAACTGTTAAGTTGCTTCTAGCATTCATTTTAGTGTTTCGGCTTAAAAGCTATAAAAAATTAAAATAACTACAGGCTGTGTGGAATTTGAATTCAGCATTTTCTGTTTATTTAATTAGTGTGCTTGCGCGTTCTTCAATCTAACCAAAAAATATCTTCTATAATAAAATCGTGGACTTGATTAGATATAAATCCGTCGACTGAAAATAATTCTTTGACAAATTTGATGTAATTGGAATTTCTAGAATATTGTCATTTATCTCTAAAATTGTAACTCGATGGCCGGTGTTTTATTTAGTAAAATGTTTTAAGTTGAGAATCGTTATTTATTATATATTTTATTTAAAAATGTGTAGTGTTCGCGTAAATATAAGAAATCGCTATTCGTTATGATTATCCCAAGATATATAAATTTGTGTTGGGTTCAATTTATATAAGCGAATGATATATATATATATATATATATGAATAATATGCAGAATAACATACTTCATGCCGTTTTGTCCCGTGGATGTCGCGAGAGGCGACTATTGGAAACCTCAGACCTTAGGGCTTCTGATTAAACCAATATGTTTAATAATGTTCTCTAGATTGAAGTTTCATCTCGGCGCTCAGTCTAAATGGAGACTAGCCTGTCTGGTGCAAGTGCAGTCCGATAGTACGGGAATCCAACACGACAAGAAAGAGACCAGGCGCAGAACCAACAGCTTAATTATATTTACCCCAGACCGATGGCCGGATACAACGTGAAAGATGCAACGCTCTGGTACTACTTTCGCTAATCTGCTCATCAAGCATGAGAGTTATGGCAAGTCCCCCCTCCAACGAGGCCAGTCCTGTCCAGCATTGGACTTTGATGACCTGATCATGACGACAACATAACTGTATAACGAACTCTCCAACCAGAATCACCTGTAATATTACAAATGTTTTGAACTTTTCATTTTGAATTCCCTTATGCCGTGGTTTTAGTGTTTTTTTTTCTTTGATCGATGCGGTATACTTTATTTTAAATTAAAATTAATTATAATAAAACAAGAAAAATTTGCTGCAGCATTCTAATTTGTTGTAGCATTCTAACTTGTTGCAGCTTTCTAATTTGCTTTGTTTTCTTAACTGTGTAACTTAATTGATTGTATGCTGTTATTATATTAAAAAAGGCCGGCCAAGTGCGAGTCGGACTCGTGCATGAAGGGTTCCGTACCATCGTAAAATACGTTTCTGCTAGAGGAGCTCCTTTAATTTTAAATTTATTTTTGTTATTTGTTGTTTTAGCTACAATAGAAATACACATTTTGTGAAAACTGTCTACCTATTACGGATCATGAGATACAACCCGCTGACAGACAGACGGACAGACGGACGGACGGACGGACAGATGGACGGTCGGACGGTCGGACAGTCGGACGGACGGACGGACATCGGAGATTAATAATAGGGTCACCTTGGTTACCCTTTGGGTACGTAACCCTAAAAAAGAGTACCGCTAGGGTTTTTCCCGAACCAGTGATTAATTCAACAAAAGAGTAACTTCCAATAAGTATTATTTATAATCTATATTGAATAAAAAAGTTTCTGTTTCTGTTTCTGCAGAGTTACTATTGTGTTTTCTAAAAAAGTATCATTAAAACCACGCTTGTTTAGTGTTATTTTACGTTAAGCGATTTAAGTTTATGGGTTGAGTAATACATTTTTAAATACGCAGAAGTTATAAGATTCATTATATGGATTTCTGTTTAAAACTTAAGGTTTTTAATTAAGTACATGTTATACAACTATTTATCTACTACTGTTTACTAACTTCAATGTTGTTACCGTCAACTGAAATGTTCTTATTTCAATTTTGTTTCAAGTCCACGTAAGTTATTGTAATTTTTTTAAGAAATATTTTTACGTGGTGAGCCATGGTCCTCCATGAACCGGAGATCCTTTTCACTGGAAACGAGGCATGTTAGTCCTCAGGGATAACAAGGCATCTGCATTTTGACTCTTAAACGAGGATAATCTATGGGCCACAGCATCTAATAACCGTTAGTTTGGATTGTGTGCACGTTCATCGTTCTAGTTCTATAAAAAAAAAACCTAAACATAGATCAATTAATGATTGTAAAAAAGTAATTTTAACCTGATTTTAATGTTGCAAATTTGTTTAATAATAAGTTTACCAATAGCATGTTTTCATTAACGACATTCCTCCAGAACGTAATTGTGAAGATGTCTTAATATAAAGTGACTTTTGTCAAAAAGTTCCTTTCCTCATCAATTCCTTCTTCCGTTAATGAACAATTCAAGAATTACTCCCGAGTTTCGCAAATGTTCTGTTTAATTCCTTTGCTATAATTGTTACTCGGAGCTTACAATAAACACGGACGACTATCAGAGAAATGTTACGGATCGTTTGATAAAATCGGTAGAATGGACACAGATAAAGAAGAAAGGCTTTTATAAATATTTTTAATCTGTTATTTTAATTGGCTATCAAATGTTAGCTTTGTTGAAATTTTTTAAGGGAACACGTTTCATGGCTTAAAGGACAACCATCCAAGCCAAAATCTTAATAAAAAGGAATAAATTTGTAAATATTTTTAGAATTCGACTATAAAATTAAATTACATACATTATAATTTCTTAATCAGTTGAACGGTACATGAACGCATAGAAAACGAATAAACTAACAAATGTTTATTTTTTTTGTCATAAATGGACGCACACACAACAACTCACCAAAGTTTCATCGCAATCGGCCGAATAGTGTAGAAAAAACACAAAGGGCAAAGAAACATCTATTTACATATAAATATATATTATATATATAACATAATTTGAATTAGGTTTATAAAATGACTCTATTTTGGACCCAAGTTGCTCCTTTCAATAAGAGGGTAATGATTCGCAGCACTACTCTGGACTAAGTTAACAAACTACATATTTTCTTGGACATTGGATATAAAAAATCACAAAAGAACCTGTTCTTTCGTGATATTTTATCTCATACTCAGAGATAGAACTATTGAAGATTGCTGTTGGACACCATATCTTACATAGAATTAACATATACAAAATCGGAAACAACGTAAGCTATTAATGTGGTAAGCCGTGTTTCTAGGATCGAATAATAGTCTGTAATTGGATCTTTATTTTTTATGACTATGGACGTATTTTATACGTGGTAGAACTATGCTGAAGCTATATTAAACCGGGGAAGGACCACGCTCTCACAGAATACCAGCTTAATATTGATGTGTTTCGTATGGTGAGTGTAGAGAACCGGAGACACTTTTCACTGGGAGCGAGGCATTCCATCTTAGTCCTCAGGGATACTTTTTTTTTAAATCTAGTAATTTTTGTAGGTAAAGATTTCGCTTTATAATAACCTAATACTAACTAAATTTTTAGTCCGTTTCTTTAAAGTTTTCAATCTACAGGTTATAGCTACTTGTTAAGTTTGTAAAGAACAAATATATATAAACCCAACAAATAATTCATCCGTGGACTATGTGTTTACTTATCCACGTCAGCATCGTTGACAATAACATATGATCTAGGGCCCAACGTTTCGAATATTCGCAGGCCCACAGACCCGAGACCATCCGCACGGAAGAGGTCATATTTCCAACGCGTTTTTTTGCGGCCGTTACGATGTCTGATGGAGATTGATGATCATGCCGCCCCCTGGCCTAGCCTCACGGGTTACTGGGCTTACGCGATTATAAATAGGGTCACCACGCAGAAAAACTGTAGGGATCGCATTTTGTAAAAAAAAATATATTTTAACTACAATGGTGTTTAAAATTTATTACAGAAAACATTTTATTATTCAAACGGAATGTAATATTGTATTTCCTACATAGAATAATTTGTATTCTTTTTGTATTTGTTATTTGTAGAGCCAATATGCAGCAATTTTATGTTTGTAGCACGGATGACGGCACGGGGAGGGACAGCGCTCTCACAGAATACCAGCGATAAATAGCGGCTTAATACTGCTGTCATACGAAATGATGAGTGTAAAGAACCGGTGACACTTTTTACTGAAACCGAGGCACTTTATCTTATCCTTCAGGGGTGACCGCGCATCTACATTTTGATTCTTAATCGAGTATAGATGTGGATGTCTATAGGTTACATCATTAATTTACTATCGGGTGGACTGTGTCCTTGTTGTATAACCGGATACCACTTTTACTGTAAAAAGGGTCTCCCATTCTCTCACACAACACACGAAAGACAACAGCATTATTCTGCTGTTTTACGCTGGTATTCTGTGAGAGCGTTGTCCCACCCATGTCGAGCTGACCCATTCGTGCTACAACCATAATATAGCTGCAGCGTGGCTCTACCACATATAAACCTTGTTTTGCAGCTTGACGACAGAAATAGCTTAAAGGAACCAACTCAGACTTTTAGGCACCTACCTACTATCTATTCAACTAGATCTCTTTGTCACGTGGTAGAGCCATGGTGCAGCTATATTAGTGGTATAGTCGTAGCACGAATGGGTCGGCTCGACCGAGGAAGTACGCTCTCACAGAATACCAGCGTAAAATAGCAGCTTAACACTGCTGTGTTTCGTATGGTGAGTGTAGAGAACCGGAGACCCTTTTTACTGGAAAAGAGGCATTCCATCTTAGTCCTCACGAGTGACAACGCATCTGCATTTTGATTCGCAAACGAGGATAGATACAGATGTCTATGGGCCGCAGCAACAACTTACCATCAGGTGGACTGTGTGCTCGTTTGTCACTCTATCCTATAAAACAAATAGTTAAAGACTAAAATATCCACAATAATGCATAAAACTTGGAAACCGTATCATAGAGGGGTTTCGCATATATCCAAATTACGCTCTTGATGGACGTTTCTTACACGGACAACTATCCGCAATAATCCCTTGCGGATTGGCAGTAAACGGATCGGATAATCAATACGAGAACAAACCACCCCGTATTAACAATGTACGTCAGCGTTGCGAGATTGAATTGAATATATTAAAATTGATGCTCTGCCGAATCCATTATATTTTAACCTAATGTCTTGTACTCAATTGAATACGTAATATAAATAAATTATTAACACAGATCCATCGAGTATCTTAATGTTTTGACCTTCAATGCATCTATTCCGTATGTACGATCAATTAAGTTGAAGGCTTTTAATATTACGTTTAACTTTGTAGAATTTGCTTGAATATTAAATGAAAACCTTATAATATTTTGCGATCATTATAAATTACTGTGCAACCTTATTTTAACCTGATTGCCCTGATAAGGGTAATGTGTTTCGATTGTAGGTAAGTTTTTGTACTTTATGTCCCCTGTAGTACCTTGTGTGTGACGCATAATCGCTTTGATAGCTTGATTTATTTATTTATTTATTCTTTATTGCACCAAATATTTTTGTACAATAGGAGAGCTTAATGCTATATGGCATTCTCTACCAGCTAACCTTGGGTAGAACAGAGAGTGAGTTTGGGCAGTTAAGTTATTTAGTTGATTCTCTTCATCTTAGAATTACTTTTATATTAATTTTATTAAGCGCGTTTGCTTGCGATTTTTTTAATAATCATTACATACTTTAAGTTATCTTTTATAATTTCTTGAAAGAAATGTGTTGGTCCTTTATTTCACTATTTTTTCTTTATTGTTTTTACTCAAGAATAGGGATTGAATCTCATTGCATTAACTTAAATTGATCCTTCTTTAAGATTATAATTAACTAAAATATGGTTTTATTATCTTTGTATATTATAGTGAAAGAAAAAAAAACACTCAATGCAAGTTTATCAATGCGTTACACCGCCGCCATCTTGAGTTTAGAGAAGCATTCGACACTGGCGGAGTAACGGAGTGGTCTATTCACGCTCGCAATAGACAGGGGCTATATAGAACTGGGTGAATAAAAAGCGTGTTGTCTATGCTTAATTGTATAGGTATAAAGATACACTTACAGTGAGAATTTAACTATCTGCACACATAGATATCATAGTTTTTTTTACCACGTTTTTATTAAGTCAGTTTCTTGTTTGTCTGTCTGTATGTCGTTCCGAGTGGAATCCTCAATATTTAAATTTTGAGCTAGAGGAAAAACTTGACATATTAAATTTTTAAGCATAATATTTTAAAAAATTACTTGTTTATTTATGTCTCTTTAACATTTCCCATACAACGTATCATTATATACGTATCATTTTTCCGATAACAAAAATAACCTTTGCCATGATCTGTTTGCTTACATTTAAATGTATTTATCGTAAATAAATAAGTGCGAGAGCACTCAGTTGCGGTAAAATCATATCAGCTATGAAATACATCAGAGCTTTGTGTCGCCTCGGGACGGGTCGCTTTACACCCTCATTGAGTATCTGCATTTATAAACAAAATGGCCGTCGCAAACTTTGACGCCACTTTGACAGGTGCGTTTTTGTTTTAAAATAATTTGTAATTTTTTCATAATTTTCATAATATAGGGTTTAATAATTTTGATATTTAAATTACTTAAATAATTTGTTTTGTGGTAGAGCCACGCTGCAGCTATATTAATAGTATAGTTGTAGCATGAATGGGTCACTCGCCCGGGGAAGGACCACGCTCTCACAGAATACCAGCGCAAAATAGCAGCTTAATGTTGCTGTGTTTCGTATGTTGAGTGTAGGGAACCGGAGACCCATTTTACTTGAAAAGAAGCTTTCTATCTTAGTCCTCACGGGTGACAACGCATCTGCATTTTAATTCGCAAACGAAGATAGATGTAGATGTCTATGGGCCACAGCAACCACTTATCATCAGGTGGACTGTGTGCTCGTTTGTCACCCTCATTCTATAAAAAAATATTCCAAAAAGAATACTACTTCAACGTAGGTAGATATAGAAGTATTATAAAAAAAACAAAATGAAATATCATTTTCAAATAAATAACCGTGTAATCTTATCTATACCTACATACCTATACATAAAGTTAAAAATTCTGTCTGTGATATTGAAATAATGTGCTTCTATTAAGCTCAGGGGTATTGCATGCTATTCAGACGTAAACAACCATTTTTAACATTTTTGTCTGTCTGTCCGGCTAATCTTTAGAATGACTGAACTGGTTGCGATTAAACTTTACAAACAAATAGAGAGTAATGTCAGGAGGGATCTAGGATATATTTAATCTAAGAAAATTGAAATTTTCTCAAAAAAAAACAACGAAAAATGTATAAATAAATGGTTTTTGATTATCTTAAACATAAATAACGCTTACCTACATTAATAAATTTTCCCGGACGGGTTCGCTAGTCTCAAATAAAAATAAATTATGTAACTGTTTGTTCGAAGTCCGATTCGTTCACTGAAGTTACTGAAAAGTCCGTTAATAAAAATTGAGAATTGTTCAAGCGATAATCGTGAATTGACATGTTTTTCACGGTTCTTTGGAAATCGAATGTGTCCCAGGTTTAAATCGTATTACTTTAAGACTGTTTGACCCGATTTCCCGTCTGAATTACAAAAAGAGATCCGTCGCAAGTTTCCAGTAAACACACCGGGTAACCCCGCCCGAATATATCTGGGGTCAAGTGTACTTGGGCCCTTTGTACCTAAATAGATATAGCCTTGTGCGCTATCAAACGACGTGAGTACTTTTTCTTACGAAATATAACGTTATTAAGTTTGTGACTAATTCGGATAGACCGATTACAATTCATGCTTATAATTGAATATGTCGGTCGTATTAACAACGATGAAAAAGATAAAATAAATATAAATAAGCCTAGAAAATATATTTTTGTCTAAGACATTGTGACATAGATACTCCACAATGATAATTCTAAACAGCTTTATTTTAATAGAAACTTAAAAGATTGTACTTAATTAATTTTATAACTATTACTATCAAAATCAATCGATATATTTTCGACTTCGTCCGCATTGCTTGATAAATCAAGAAAACACACACATAACTGACTTGTAGTGTTTTTTAAAACTTTAATAACTTTGTATTAAATGAAAAGATCGCAATATTTCTTTTTTTAGATAATGGCCAAGTGTCTTAGAAATTAAACTTAGAAAACCTAATTGAAATCTATCCAGTAGTTTTACCGTGATGCGCGCACAACTGCAAACCTATATCATTTTATTTATATAGATTAGATATGGATTACGTGTAACATCATTATTGTCAAAGTACCCTTGTACTCAGTACCCAGTAATCTCGGATTAACGTGCGACATTTTGATTTATTTCCACTATTATTATACCACGCACCCCTTGGCTTCGAAGAGATGTATGTGTAAGATTATGTATAAAGATTAAGAATGCAATTTAAACGGCAGCTTCATATCCTATTTTCCTACACTATATTATGGTTGTAGCATGAATGGATCGACTCGACCGGAATAGGACCACGCTGTGACTGTGTTTCGTATAGTGAAGTGACCGGAGACCCTTTTTACTGGAAAAGAGGCATTCCATCTCAGTCCTCTGGGGTGACAACGCATCAGCATTTTGGTTCTTAATTGAGGATAAATGTAGATGTCTATGGGCCACGGCATCTACTTACCGTTAGGTGGACTGTGTACTCGTTTGTCACCCACGTTCTATAAAAAATATTTCTAAAATGCAGATACCTAGCGTGCATTCAACAGAGCACCTATAATGAGAGTGAATTTTCAGAGAAGTTCCTGTTTCATATATGCGAGTATTTACGCTATTTAATATTTATTTCAAGTTAATATTATTACATATTATATAAAGCTATTTAAAGAATTGAACGGTGAAATGGTCAACAAAAATAGCGTTGAAAAAAGGTAAACGTGTTGTATATAGCGAACTAGGTTTGAAATCATTTACAAATGCAAACGAATCGGTCCCAAATACTGGGAGGCCTCCGGTCCGGGTCGGGGGCCGATCTCATCCATCTGTTCAGAACGAGGTATCCGCTGACGGGCGAAGGCCCCTCGATATTTGAGATGACACAAAGCGATGACCTCGAATCCATTTCTTGGGTTTCCGGTAATAGCTCATTCTTTCGACATATGGAATAGGGTTGATGGGCAGAATTGAACTATTTAGTATTGCGTGGCTAGCGTTACTAAATATTCATTTATTAAATTTGCATTTGAATAATTTTTAAGTATTGCTGTTTTCATATTTTAAAGAAATGAAGCAAACATGGATTGACTAAACGAGTGTACAAGAAATGACAAAAAGGAAATAATCATATAGTATAGTCTAAATAAAAATGTTAACTATTTACCAACTAACGAAAAGTTAATAGAATATAATTCGATAACAGAATACCAGTGTAAAATAGCAATTTAATGCTTCTGTGTTTCGTATAGTGAGTGTAGAGAACTGGAGACCATTTTTACTGGAATCGAAACATTCCATCTTAGTCCTCAAGGGGTGACAAAGCATCTGCGTTTTGATCCTTAATCGAGGATAAGTGTTGATGTCTATAGGCTACAGCATCCACTTACCATCAGGTGGATTGTGTGTACAATAGTTTTCCAACGGACCAATTCCTCAGTTACCCTCTTAGCAGTGGCACGCATATAAACCGTAATTTTTTTTTATAAAATGTAATTTATCACAGTTTTTTTGTTCTAAAATCAAAACAAGGTATTTTTTCACAGAATTAATATTAGTTCTATATCTTTCTGGTTTATTTCGTAATATGTTGCCAATATGGAAAAGGTTTCCGATTCGTTGCGTCTCTATATCATTGTGGATTTTACGTTACAATATTCTGTGAATTCTTCGGACAGCACTGGCCGGTGTGCTCTGTACGTGTTATTTGGTTTCCCTTTCGGAAAATCAGATCACAAAATATTGGAAGTAATATTTGAACCGAATCAATTGCTGTCATAAGTGTAAGTTGAGCTTATTTCCTTATCTGCAACAGATAAAATATTGTTAACCTTATTTTTCCCGCCAAAACTTAAAATTCTTTTTAGCTTTAATTTTTGAGCATAGTATCGGATCTTCACATTTCTAGTGACGCTTGAAATGTGACGCCGAAACTATGCTTGAACTAGTAGGCCTCCCCAAGGAATGCCACAAAGCACGGTCCTGAACCACCTGCATCCATACTTCCTGCATGTCTTACCAGGTCGTCACTCCATCTAGTGGAGGGGGGGGGGTCGTCACACACTTCCCCTACCGGTACGAGGCTGGCACTCGATAACCTTTTTCCCCATCGGTTGTCGGTTCTTCAGGCTATATGGCCGGGGTGCGAAGTCAGAAGTCCTCCACGTGTGCCTGGTAGTTGCGGGTCCCTCTCGATACGTCTGGAGGGAAGAGCAGCTACTGGGCCGGTGCACCCTGGGCGCGGCAGTAATCTTCCTCGAGAAATGAGAAGAAATTCTTACTCCTTGGGGAAGGTTACTGCCGCGGCTAATTATTCTGACATGGGTGGGGTCCGTCCCGGACCAACGGCGCGTTCCACTGCGTGACCCTCTGATCAGCAGAGGGCATAGCAGAGGAGTGAGGGCGGGCTCGGTGTGCACTTACCCTGCCTCCGGGCAGACAGTGAAGGATTCATCCTTTGCTGTCACCGCCGGTCTCGTAATCCCAGTATCGAAGTGTCGTGGATCATGTCTCGCGGCTTTGATTGGGACCGAGGGTCTTGGTTTAACCGCCCGGACCGCGAGGGAGAAAACCTCTATAAAAAGTTACCCCGAATCTCAAGCGGCGACGCACCGCGAGGGGATGGATGGCTGACGGGGTTCTATGAACAAATCAGTCGATAGTGCGCTCCTCGCCAGGGTACCTGCAGACCCACTGGCGAGTAATAAATCCTCTAAATCTGCTTACCTTGGTAAGGGGTCACTGCCAAGGTGGACATTTAATTACTCCCATACTCGTGGGTACAAATATGGAAAATAAAGAACAAAAAACCAAAACCGCCGGCAACGGCAACGTAGAGGAGAGGAGGAACGATGCGGGGACAGAGTCCGACGCCGCATCGAGCAGCGTGGGAGGCTCAGAGAGCTCCCGACGCGTGGAGCCTGGGACCGCGGAGACCAGTAAGTTCTTCCGCAAGCGGTCCAGGCGGGATGGCGACCAGGGGTCGTCAGCCGGAGAAGAGGAGACTTCGGCCCGGAAAATCCCCACCAACAGGCGGGGCGGGCTGAGAGGCAAGGGGAGGGGGCCCTCTGACAATCAGAGGGCCGAACAAGCGGCAAAGCATGCCGAGGAGGGGCGCCACCCGGGCGATACGGCTCGGGTATCAGGCGAAGAGACGGATGCGACTGGCGGCTCCGAGGTGGAGCGTAAGGCCAGATTCGTAAAGGAGGTGGAGGCCGCGATCAAGGTCGTGGCCCACAAGCAAAAGGCCTCCTCAAAGTTAAAGGCCATTCCCGCGGCCTCCGCCTCCATCATGGCGGCTGCGGAGGCCAACTTTGTTGGGGCCGAGCTTAATGTAAACGAGGTAGCGGAGCTGCGGGCGGAAGTGGCCCGCCTGACGTCCGCCATGGAGACTCTCCAGAAGGAGAACGAGAAGCTCCGCGCAGACCTGGCCAGTCTACGTGAGCCTGCCTCTCGCGCGGCGCCCCAGACGCAGCGCCCAAGCCAGCCCGTGCCGGTGGAGAACCAGGTTCTGAACCTGGTCCGGCAGGAGCTGGCTGCCTTCCAGCACCGGTTCTCCGTGCTGGAGGGCATCGTCCTGCGCCCCCCCCTAGGGGCAAACAAGACGGCGGCGAGGCCGGCAACGGTCTCGTACGCGGCGGCCACAGCTGCCGCATCCAGGCCGGGGCCGTCCAGCCAGCCTTCGGGCGGGGCTGCAGTTGCCCCTCCTCCCCCTGAAAAGCCGGCTCCGGCAAAACCGGTACCGGCTGAACCGGCTCCGGCTAAGCCGGCAACGGGAAAGAGAGGCAAGGCGAAGACAAAAAAGGGCAAAGCGGCAGCACAGGTGGTGGCTGCGCCAGCCCCAGTGCCTGCGGCGAATGTGCCAGCGCCAGCGGCAAGCCAGCTGCCGCCGCCGCCACCGCCCCCGCAGCTCCCTACACCTCCCACGGCTGAAGCCGGTTGGCAGGTGGTCGGGGACAAAAATAAGGGGAAGAAGGCAGCCAAAAAGGCCAAAGAGCAGGAGCGGCAGCGCCAGTTCAGGGCGCGCAAGATGGCGGCTAGGCTCCGCGCCCCGAAGACCGCAGCTGTAGTGATTACACTACAGCCGGACGCGGAAAAGAAGGGCGTTACCTACCGCGATCTGCTCGCGAAGGCGAAAGAGGCGGTGGATCTCGGGGAGCTCGGGATCACCGGGGGCCTCCGGCTCAAAGTCACCCAGACGGGGGCCCGTATGCTGGAGATCCCCGGGGAATCCAGTGGCGCGACCGCGGACGCTCTGGCTGCGAAGCTCAGAGCGTCCCTGGACGCGGACGAGGCCCGAGTGTCCAGGCCCGTCAGATGCGCAGACCTGCGCATCATGGGTCTGGACGACTCGGTATCGGAGAAGGAGTTAGTGGCCGCCGTCGCCAGGTCCGGGGGGTGCACTACTGACCAGGTCAGGTCAGGCGCCATACGCCCGGACCAACAGGGTATGCATGCCGCCACGGTGTGCTGCCCTGTTACGGCGGCCAAAACCATAGTGGAGGGCCGAAGGCTTCTGGTGGGCTGGGTCTCAGCGCAGGTTAAGCTGCTGGAGCCCAGACCTCTGAGGTGCTACCGCTGTCTCGTGAGGCACCACGTATCTGTGAAATGCGCCTCGGAGGTTGACCGCAGTGGCCTTTGCTTCCGCTGCTGTCAGCCCGGACACATATCGGCGACCTGCTGCGCCACGCCGCACTGTGATGCATGTGCGGCGACCGGCAAGCCAGCCGATCACCGGGCCGGAAGCAAGGCCTGCGTGCCACCCGCCAAGGCCAAGGCCGCGGGTAGGGGAGGGCCCTCCGCCGCCACCGCCTCTGTGGCCACCGCCGCAGTCGCGACTGCCGCCGCCGCCGCCGCCGCTGTCACTGTCGCTGCCGCCGCCGCCGCGACACCGACGCCCGCAGAGAGGCGCCCCGTGGAGGAAGCTGAAATGGAATGCCTATAACGGCCCCATTAAGCTTCCTCCAGGCGAATATCAACCACTGCGCCTGCGCTCAGGATCTGTTGCTCCAGAGCATGGCGCAGTGGTCGATCAACATCGCTGTGGTCGCTGAGCCGTATTTTGTCTGGCCTAGGGAGGACTGGGTGGCGGACCTTAACGGCTCAGTGGCCATCATTTCTTCAGCCGCCGCCGGTACCCCGACCCTTGAAGGTGTCAGGAGGGGTCAGGGGTGCGTAGCAGCACGGTTCGGGGAGTTCGTCGTTGTGGGGGTGTACTTCTCCCCGAACCGATCTCTCGCCGAGTTTCACAACTCTCTTGCAGAGCTGAGAGCAGTCGTCGTCGGAAGTAATCCCCTCCCCGTACTTGTCCTCGGGGACTTCAATGCCAAGAACTTGGCTTGGGGTTCTCGTCGTACAGATGTGCGGGGTAGGATGGTGGAAGACTGGGCTCTGGAGACAGGCCTGGTCGTCCTAAATCGGGGTTCTGTCCCCACGTGTGTGCGGATGCGGGGCGAGTCGGTGGTGGACATTTCGTTCGCTAGCCCCGCTCTGTCGCCGCGTGCCATTGACTGGCGTGTCATGGAGGGGGTGGAGACCTACTCCGACCACCGGTACATCCGGTTTGACGTCTCCACCCAGCCCTCGAGCGCGCCAGTCCAACAGGCCCCGAGTGGTCCGCGTTGGGCGCTGAAGCAGCTGGACCGGGAGCTCCTCCTGGAAGCCTCGATCGTGCAGGCCTGGGTGTCATCACCGGACAGGCCTGCCGACGTCAATGATGAGGCAGGGTGGTTCCAGGAGGCCATGTCCGAGATATGTGACGTGGCAATGCCCCGCGTCCGGCCAGGAAGCGCCCGGCGTCAGGTGTATTGGTGGTCGCGTGAGCTGACGTCTCTGCGCGAGGCGTGTGTCGCCGCGCGGCACCTGTACGCCAGGCATCGCAGGCTCCGCATTCGTCCACCGAATGCGGCAGCCATTGAGGCGGAGCTGTACGAGGGATACAGAGCGGCAAAGACCGCCCTCCGGGAGGCTGTCCTGCGGGCCCGGGATCGGGCCCGTGAGGAGATGCTGGAGACTCTCGATAGAGATCCGTGGGGGCGCCCTTACAAGATCGTGCGGGATAAACTCCGCACCTGGGCCCCCCCGCTGACGCAGAGTCTCCGGCCTCAGCTCGTGGAGGATGTGGTGAGCGCTCTGTTCCCTGCGCGCGGGGAACATCCGCCCCCGCCTATGGCTCCGCCACCTGCGGTGCCGGAAGCGGACCACCAGGACGACGACGACGACATCCCGGAAGGGACCGGGGTAGACCTGAGAGTGGCGGTACGTAGGCTCAAGGCCAGGAATACCGCCCCAGGACCCGATGGCTTGCCTGGCAAAGCCTGGGTCCTGGCCTCGGAGGCTCTCGGGCCCCGACTGGAGGGGCTCCTAAGCGCATGCTTGGAGAGAGGCCAATTCCCGCTTCGTTGGAAGACGGGGAAGCTGGTCCTCATTCGGAAGCCGGGGCGCCCTGCGGACTCTCCGTCCGCATACCGGCCCGTGGTGCTGCTCGACGAGGTGGGCAAGCTCTTTGAAAGAGTAATTGCAAACCGCCTCGCCGAGCACCTTGCGGGGGGACGGGGCCGGATCTTGCGGAACACCAGTTTGGTTTCCGCAAGAGGCGCTCTACGGTGGACGCCATCATGCGCGTGAGAGCCCTCACGACGGGGGATGCAGTGGCCAGGGGGGGGGGTTGTCTTGGCGGTGTCTCTCGACATCGCCAACGCCTTCAACTCCATGCCCTGGAGCTGCATTAGGGAGGCACTCCGGTATCACCGGGTGCCGACCTATCTCCGTCGTATAGTCAGGGACTATCTGACGGACAGGGCCGTCATCTACCCCGGTCGAAACGGAGAGTGGAACCGGCGAGAGATGTCGTGCGGTGTCCCACAGGGTTCGGTTCTGGGGCCGCCCCTGTGGAACATCGGTTACGACTGGGTGCTGCGCGCCGACCTCCCTACCGGCGTCAGCGTAGTTTGCTACGCTGACGACACGCTGGTACTGGCACAAGGGGGGTCGTACGAGGCGGCGGCGGAAACTATGACACGCGGGGTTGCGATAGTCGTTGAGAGGATCCGGCAACTGGGTCTCGAGGTGGCTCTGCACAAGTCCGAGGCCATGCACTTCCATGGTCCTCGGAACAGGCCACCACCGGGATCCTCAGTGATGGTAGGAGGGGTATCCTTCGGCGTCGAGTCGACGTTGAAGTACCTAGGACTCGTCCTCGACGGCCGATGGAACTTCGTTGAGCACTTCCGACGTTTGGCTCCCAAACTGGAACGGACCGGGGCTGCCTTCAGGCGGCTCCTGCCGAACCTGGGGGGGCCAAACGCCTCCTGCCGGAGGCTCTACGCGGGGATCGTGAGGTCCATGGCCCTTTACGGGGCCCCGGTGTGGGCGCGTGGTTTGGCGCGGCTTGCCGTCCACCACCTAAACGCGCCCCAAAGGGTGGTTGCCGTAAAGATGGTTCGCGGCTACCGCACGATCTCCCGCGAGGCGGCGAGCCTTCTTGCCGGATTGCCGCCATGGGATCTGGAGGCGATAGTCCTCGCGCGCCTGCACGAATGGCGCGCGGCAGCACTATGCCGGGGGGAAACCCCGCTGCCGCGGCAAGTTGTCGCGCAGCGGACAGACTTCCGGCATGATCTCATGGCGACATGGAGAGAGCGACTGTCGCAACCCCGTGCTGGGCACGCCACTATAGCGGCGATAAGACCCCTCTTTGAGGAGTGGCTTGAGAGACGCCACGGCGTCCTCAACTTCCGCCTGACGCAGGTCCTCACCGGACACGGTGTGTTCGGGAGGTTCCTGCACCGAATCGGGCGGGAGGAAACGCCCGGGTGCTCCCACTGCGAGGATCGACCGGAGGACACGGTGGAGCACACCGTGGAGGTGTGCTCTGCTTGGGCGGAGCACCGCCGTGTCCTCGTAGCGGCGATAGGCGGCGGCGACCTCTCGCGTCCGGCTCTGGTCGAAGCCATGGTCCGGAGCGAGACGGAATGGGATGCCGTCACCACCTTCTGCGAAGCAGTGATGCTAGCGAAGGAGGTGGCGGAGCGGGAGAAGGAAAGAACAACAGCTTTCCTTCCCGGCCGCCGCGGGAGACGCCCCGGGCGTCGGGGGCTACGTCGTGGCCCCCGACCACCGTAGGCGCGGGCCTGTGGACGGCGAGCAATGGGTAGCTCGCCGTCCGTCCGTCTAACGACGACAGGCCGTGTCGACGGCGCGTTTTGTTCCACGCGCGCCTCAAAGAGCTGTCAGCAGCGTGAAGGGGCCCGCAAGGGCCGACGCCTGCCGGGGCTGCGGGTTGTTCGAAAGAGATACCGCGGCTCCGGAACGTAAGGGCACTGAAGGAACACGGATGGTTTTTAGTCAGTAAAAGTCTGACACTCCCTTCCGCTCCACCCACAGCGAAAGGCGTCATTAGATGATTTTCCATCCGCAAAAAAAAAAAAAAAAAAGGCTATATGGCCGGCTCATTGCAAGTTCAGCTTACTAATCCGTTGGGCTATGTCGGTCACACAGGTTCTACTGCGCATATCATCATTTCTAAGTTTATCACCTAAAGAAATCACTAGCACAGCCCTCTCCATAGCTTGTGAAGGTGAAGGACCACGTCTCAGATCCATAAGTCATCATTGGCAACACGCACTGTTGTATCAATAAGTTGAACATGATTTTGCTATTTTTCTTAGTTACTCTCAGACCATAACATTATTCAAATAAAACCGGCCAATTGCGAGTCGGACTCGCGCACCGAGGGTTCCGAACAAATCTGTAGGTATATAAGTTTAAAATTATTAAAAATATTTTTATCATATGATGTAACTAAAAATTTATGCTTTTCGCAATTTTTCCTTTATCTGTGCTGTAATACGTTGCTTCGTACCAAATTTTAAGATTCTGAGTTCACGGGAAGTACCCTGTAGGTTTTGATTCCCTTGCGAATATCGAAAATTTGCGGCATAAAAGGCTGTATCTTTTGATTGTTTTGGCTTAGAAGTTTGATTTTCACAGCTCCAAGGGACAGCTGAAATTCATATTTGTTAAGAACTTCAGCTTGATACCTCCATGCGTTCCTGAGAAAAAGGGTCTTGACAGACAGACAGCCAGACGGACAACAAAGTGATCCTATAAGGGTTCCGTTTTTTCCTTTTGAGGTACGGAACCCTAAAAAAGACAAAAATTTGCTTCTGTAATGATGTACTAAACGAGAGAACAAAATTATCACCAAGCAGTAAAATATAGACAGATGTTAAGCCTTTCCCAATTTGGAATAGCACTACTAGCTGCTTTGCCCTTTACAACCGGTCACATTGGAGTACCATTAAACTATGTTCGTCAGTTCGTTGAAACTACGATGGAGTGTTTGGATGTGTCAGAATTTCTGACACAAAAGATGTGTTAAGGATTTTCCGCAACTCTGTACATAAGTATCGATTTTTGACGTCATCACTAGCAAAATTCGTCTCAGTATAATCATCCTTCATTATTTTGTAACCCTGTTTGTAATGCTTCCAATAGTCACAGTTATAATATGAACTTCAGTCAAGCTACGTAGGCGATTCGTTTTCTTTAGTTAGGAATCGTTAGGGCGTGTCTCAAAAAATGCCCTATTGACTATATTATTCTCAACATCTACCCTCCAATACATTGTATTTCGTAAACTATGTTTAAGCATTGATACACCTACATACCGTACCTTTTTGTATGTTAAAAATGAACCTCCACTTCTCTGAAGGAAATAAAAGTCCAGGGCGAGGTTGTCCAACCCTATCCACTCTCCATATTTTACTGGACCGACGGTTTTTTATGAGCGTTATATCGGTAACGGGTCGATTTAGGTTAATCACACACTACAACAAGGAAGTAGAATGATGTGAAAAAGAGGCGAATGTAATTGGAAAATAAAGAATTTCATATTTCTACACTTTACTTTAGGTTTCGCCTGTGTTGACAGAGGGAAATGAAATTGGCAGCAATATCTTTATAATAGTAACTAAAAATAATTTAAAAAAAAAACGTGTGTCTATACTTATATAAGCACGTGAGAAGTTATACTTCTTTAGCGTAACAAAACAAAAATAACTAAAATAAAACACGTTTTATAGATTCATATATATTTGAATAACTACCTTGAATATAGTTAACAGTTCTCACGAAAACTTTACAGTTGACAGACAATTACCAACTGAAGTTGTCGCTTTTAGGTTTCCGTGTGAGCGCGCATCGTAACAACTTCATGCTGTCCTTTTTAAGTATCGGTGTGCGCACACATCGTAAAAAATTCATTCTCATCATTTTTCTCAAACGCGACAAAAGAAGTATAACTTCAAAAACTACAGTTTCCAACCCGCCTGCCGAGTATGGCAACTAAAACAAATATCCCCAATAATATGACAGTCAATGGCGGAGGACTATCTTCATCTGTGGAATTTTGATTGGATGAAATAAAATAAAATAATGTGATAAATTTTAACACTTTTGTTATTTTAATGCTTTATAACAAGAGCTGGACGATAAAATTATTTCAATAAAAACTTCTTTGTCATAATAAAAATGTTAGTACAAGAATATTACAGTGACTGAACTATTTTTTTATAGGATAGGGTGACAAACGAGCACACAGTTCACCTGATGGTAAATGGTTGCTGTGACCCATAGACAGCTAAATCTATGCTCAATAAAGAATCAAAATGCAGATGCGTTGTCACCCGTGAGGACTAAGATGGAATGCCTCTTTTTCAGTAAAAAGGGTCTCCGGTTCTCTACACTTACTATACGAAACACAGCAGCGTTAAGCTGCTATTTTACGCTGGTATTCTGAAAGAGCATGGTCCTTCCCCGGTCGAGCCGACCCATTCAGCTTCAACTATACTACTAATAAAGTTGCAGCATGGCTCTACCACGTATAATGTGTATATCTTATTCACGCATATACAGATTATCCGTATATTATTATACCTTCTATACTTGATGAGTAATCAAGATAACAGGTCATCTGATGGTAAGTGGCCTTAACTGCCCCATGACACCTGACAAATTCAAAGAAAGAGGCTTCCTTCACATCATGTAATTATACTGGTTCTTTTATTTTCTCTATCTTCAAACTTATCTAATAATCGTATCACAAAAATGAACGCATTGCTGCTAGGTAGCAGTTACAGTCAAAGAGATTAGTATCTATCCTGATGAACACCTTAAAAAATAGCCCAACATCTTAGTTAATACGGCATTCGTATTTCCCAACTTCAGACAAAGATAGTAGATAGACGAATACTACGAGTACAAACATTTAAAGTGACGCTGAAACAATGCTCAAATTATTGTAATTACACGCACTCACACAACATATATACTCCTAAAATATTTTGGTTGCGAAATATTAAACATAATAGTATCGTCTAATATCATTGATGTATATGATAGCTTTAGTGTGGTACAGTCCTTACGTCCGTCCGCGGTCCAGTGTACATATTTGATGCAAACGCGTTAAGGATTGATGGTGCGCGTCCCATTTTTTTCGGGTTCGGCTCCAAAATCCATTTATTATCAGGCTCACTAGTGTAACACATTGAAAACCTTGTCACAGTTAGGTTTCCGACACACTACATTTATTAACAGTAAAGTCGAAGCTAAGAAAGGGTATAAAATCATGAAAATTTAGTTTTTGTTGTCAGATTAAAAAAAATACTCACTGTTTAAATTTTTATTTAAAATATTAACAAATTATTTATAGAAGCTTTCACAGAGCTTTAATGCACTCACAGCTATCAATGTCGGCCATTTCGCGCCGATTACGTCATGAAATTAATGACGTCATCCATCAAGACAAGTTGACAGGTTGCTGCAGCACCAGCGGATTTTGTTTATACGTCCAGGAAATGCTGAGTATGATATTACTTTACATTACGTTAATTTTATTAATGAAGCTGTTGATTTTAAAAATACATATTATCTTTAAAATTTCGTGACTTGTTTAAGCACAGTAAATTATTTTCGGAATTCTGTTTTTCTCGTAGGTATCTCGTTGGTTTCGACTGAGGCACCAACCAAAAGAACTTTAAATCATAAAGTAAAATAGCTAACGTAATTATGTCAAACACAGGCATACTATTTGTCGTCACTTTTACAACTCTCGTATATAGTTTCCCTTTTTTTAAACTGGCTTTACGGCTCTGGGTTCTAGCCCTTCTGAGCCTGAAATATAGCTTCCCGTAAAATTGGAGATGATTCGGACTGTTTCATAATCATGTACCCATTCATCTATGCAAAGTGTTTCCTAAAAATATGCTATATTCTCAGAAGAATTAGCCAACAATAGAGTGCCCTAGAGCAAGCTAAATTTAAGCGAAACGGTGTAGCTTAATCCAGCTTACTAATCACACGCCATACCCGTTGGCATTCCGAGTGTGAAATGTGAAATCATTTTGCAAAAGCTGCTTGACTGATACACGTGCGGCTGCTATTTACGAGTAACTCAGGTCGTTTGCTTTATGGGCTATGCAAGGAATTAATACGGAATACGAATTTTATTTGTATGTTTTACAATTTTTGTGAATACTCGTAAAAGCTGTGGGTCAAAGTGCACAGAACAGCAGTGTTGGTGTGGGAAATTATTTTGATAAAATATGACAATAATGTTGAAATTAATTTAGATTATTTTATTAGATTTCCAAAGAAACTCTAGCCGTGATTGGTCAACGCAGCTGGAGACAAGAAGCCTCGTTTATTTCTTGCCCAAAACGCAGGCAGCATTCTTGTCACTACACGGCGTGGAGTAGGACTGTTTGTTAAATTTAGTTTTTAGTGTCTTTTATTTTAATACATATTGTTTATTATTATGTTATGTATGTTGATTTAAAAGAAATATATGTTTTATTTACTTTTTCCTGATTGTCTGTGATGTATCAAATGGAAATAAATTTGTACAATTTTGTAAAGAAAGTAAATTAGAACATTTTCAAAAAAAGACACTGAATTGCAATTGGAATGCTGTGAGTCAAAACATTAAATATGATACACTCACAAAGAAAAAAACATACTTTAAACCCACCATTGATATTGCTATAGGCAAAAAAGGTCTATGTTACGTTTAATCCAGTGGCTAAATTCAAAGTTATGATAACCACAGCGTGGCTTAAAAGGATTTTTTTTTATAAAACCGGACAGTGGAATTTTCGTGCGGCTCCCTGGAGACCTTTGCCCCGAATTTCAATTGAAATTTTTTATCTAAACACCGCGACTTCATGAATTTAGAGCAGGTATTTTGTGTTGTAATATTATGACAAATAATTGATGCGTCAAATAAAATTATTTCCAAAACAGAAGCTTCATCGAAAGAGCCATTAATTCTTTATGAAAAAAAACTTTTTATAAATTTATATAGAATAAGTAACAAGCGAACACACAGTCCATCTTATGGTAAGTGAATGCTGTGTCCCATATACATTTATCCTCGATTAAGAATCAAAATGCAGATGCGTTGTCACTCCTTAGGACTTAGATGGAATGCCTCGCTACCACTAAAAATGTTCTCCTGTTCTCTACACTAACCATACAAAGCAGCAGCATTATTCTGCTGTTTCACGCTGTTATTCTGTGAGAGCGTGGGCTTACCCTGGTTAACTCATTCGGAAGACAGACATTTATTTTTATTTATTAACCTTTTTAAAATTTATACGTGGTAGAGCCATGCTGCAACTATACCAGTAGTATAGTTGCAGCACGAACTGGTCGGGGACTTGACCGGGGAAGGATAATGCTCTTAAGGAATACCAGCGTAAAATAGCAGCTTAACGCTACTGTGTTTCTTATGGTGAGTGTAGAAAACCGGAGACCCCTTTTACTGGATACGAGGCATTCTATCTTAGACCTCAGGGGTGACAAAGCATCTCAATTTTGATTCGTAGTTGAAGATTGATGTGGATGTCTATGGGCCACAGCAACTACTTACCATCAGGTGGACTGTGTGCTTGTTAGTCACCATTATTCTATAAAAAAAAAACTAGTACAGTATTATTTAAACAAAATAGCTGAAAAATATTCAAACGGTTTATATTACTAACAAAATATATTGTAACAGCGAACGGAATCAATATGAATATACATGATTCGGGTTCGCGACAGTTGCTAGAGCCCGGGTCACCCTCGCATTGTGCGCAAACAAAAAATGACCCAGAGCCTGTCCGCTGGTAATCCTATTTACTCCGGCAAATAAATTATACGAACCAACAGCTGATAATGTGTATGGACATTCAACTATCTAGTGCTCGGTCCGAGGATTTGCCGTTAGCTATGGATAGGTGGTAAGATCCGTAGTTTATAGACGTAACCCTCGGTAAATAAATTCGCTGTCACTTTTTACTGAATGCTACTGTTGGGTGCTGATAATAAATGTTCATATTGATTTATGAGTTATGTGTTTACGTGTGATTTATTTTTTGTTATTTCAAAATTTGCAATGTTTAATATTTTTTTTTATGTAACTAAAATGACCATAGAAACTTGCAGCCTACATCAAACAAAGACTTATCAATGCGTCGTCGCCCCTGAGAACTAAGATGGCATGTTTCACAGCCTGTGATTAAACTGCCTCTCTTTACCATTCAGGCTGTGACACAACAGTCCGATTACGTAACTGTGGTAGGAATTTTTGTTAGTGGGAATCAATTCATAACTACGTTATGATCTCATTATAAGAAACATTTGCAACTTAAAAAAAATATATTAATATAGAAAAGACATTTGCTAAGAGTCGATTCTGATATACACAATAAAACAAAATCAAATCACTATTAAAACTTTTTTCTTTTCATGTCAAATATCTACGCATTTCCAATAAAGTCACACAATCGCATTGCAGTTTTTATTGCTCTATATAGAGTAATATATAATCTATGATATAATGTACGTGGTAGAGCCATGCTGCAGCTATAATAGTAGTATAGTTGTAGCACGAATGGGTCGGCTCGTAAAATGGCAGTTTGACACTGCTGTGTTTCGTATGGTGAGTGTAGAGAACCGGAGACCCTTTTTACTGGAAACGAGGCATTCCATCTTAGTCCTCACGGGTGACGACGCATCTGCATTTTGATTCTTTATTGAGGATAAATGTAGATGTCTATGGGTCACAGCAAGCACTTACCATCAGGTGGACTGTGTGCTCGTTTGTCACCCTATTATACAGAAAAAATTATCAATCTATTATTATCTAATATAATATAATCTATTACATTATATCTATATATTACTCTATAGTGCAGGTCTCCTTACACTACGCTTGAGTACCTTACAATCCCGTCGCCTGTCAATTGTTCGAGCCGCCAGCCGAACCGTTCTATGAGCGTCCTACTGCCACTTCAGGTTATAAATCCGTTGGGATGTGTCGATTAATCTAGTTCTACTGCGGATGCCTTCATTACTTAGAAAGTTAAATGTTAAAAATGGCGAACAAATACATTAAATTAAAGTGGTTTTAGCGTACGTCGCGGCAACAAATATAGAATTGAACCGCGTAGACCTCGCGAGGGCCGCATCCGAGTAAATAGAAAGGGCGGAACGGAAAGTTGCAAAAAGCCCTATTCGCCCCGCGGGTGCGAATATAAAATATTGATCTCAGCGGAAATTTATGAAAACATAAAAATGCGAAGGTGCGAACAGTGCCCTGATGGAATACTCGTGTAGACGCTCGCCTGTGTCTTGCGCGTATCTCTTTTTGTATTTTGTTCTCTTGTATCTTTTGTTTTTTCTGTATTTCGTTTGAGACTGGTTTTTTACTGTAGAGATTTTTTAAACCATTTTTTTTTTAAATTTAGTCGCCAAAAATCATTTAAAGTCGTTCATTCTTTTAAAGTGGTTTTTAATTCTTACAAGCGCTTTAACTTAAAGTCAAGTAACCTTTAGGGCATTTTTTTCAAGAGTAGCATAAAGAATTGTATGTACTCGTATGGTAATCCATCTTGGTACTCAGAGGTGGCAACGCATCGCAGCCTTCTTTGTTTAAAGTTGGCTGTGAGTGTCCATGGACTGCGGTAGCTACTACAGCTACTTACCACCAAGTGGAGTGGATTGTGATTTCGTTTGACACTTTAATTTATAAAAAAGTTTTTTTTAAAACTGTCGGGGTATTGTACGGGCTATTATCGGGTTTTTTTTTCTTATAGAATAAGACACACGAGCACACGGTCCACCTGATGGTGACTGGTTGCTGTGACCCATAGACATCTACATCAGAATCGAAATGCAGATGCGTTGTCAGCCGTGAGGACTAACTACTCTTTACCAGTAAAATAGGTCTCCGGTTCTCTACACTCACCGTATGAAACACAGCAGCATTAAACTGCTATTTTACGCTGGTATTCTGTGAGAGCGTGGTCCTTCCCCGGTCGAGCGGACCCATTCGTGCTACATCTATACTATTAATATAGCTGCAGTATGGTTCTGTCACGTAGGAGTAGTGCCAATTTTCATAATGTTTTAGCCCGTCGTAAATGAGTAACACCGCCACCTATCGGGAGCCATACAATTTTTCCGATATTTCGCATACTTGCCTCTTACGACTTCCACGGAGCGAAGGGGTGATAAATTCTATTGCGTCATCACCACACGGCTAAAGGTTCTTTATACTGCTTCATTTGTCTAGTGGTGGTAAACGCGATTGCTGATCTAGGTCCCGGGTTCGAATCCAAAATCAGTTCTTGGGTTTGTTTCTGTCCAAAATTCTCAGTAGCAACCCGGAGTCAAGAAGTTGGCGGTGTCTCACCCTCGAGCCTCGGAAAGCACGTAAAACCGTTGGTCTTGCGCTTATCTATCTCCGATCGTGTCGGATTACCGTCTCATTGGACTATAAGAGTAAGGGAATACAGAGTCTGTGCATACACTTGGGCAGTATATGCATAATCTTGTCCTGCGCAGATGGTTAGTCCCTGTTGAGTGACCGAAATTCGGCCTGGAAGACATTTTTTTTTCTTAAATAATCTTTCGCTTTAACCTCGTTCTATTTGTTGCCAGTCGAGAATTGATCAGAAACGGAAAACTTATTAAATAAAGCGTCACCGAGAACAGTCAGTTTTCCGTACACTGAACACGCGTAAAGTTCGAAAACAAAAACACGGGCGCGCACGTGACAGGTGCCGTGCGCGTACATATTGTGTTACCGTTGTAAGTAATCCTTCCTTCGATAGTAGAGACTTGGTGGCTACTAATAAAAATACTTATCACGTAAAATCCCTGGACTGGACTCGTGTGTCCACACTACCTGAGAAATAAAATTTTAGACACAATGTTTTACAGTAATCAATTGTCATTAAATTTTACGAAATTAAAATCTAACAGTACTGCATAGCTTATTTTTAAATTTAAAATAGTAAGTAATAGTAATAAACAAAATATTGAAGCATAGTGGCAGCGCAAGCTAAAATCACTTCTCCATATCATCCGCAGGCAAAGGCAGGCAAAAGGCAGTTAAGATTCTCACCTGCGCTGCGTGAAAGTGTGAAACTATAGCAAATATCATATGAGGCATTCTATGAGGGAGACTATTTTAACAGTGCACTTTTAATAGGCTGTTAATCAATGAAAGGTAATGAATGAGCAATAAAATACTTAATTTTTTTTATTTAAAGAATTCTTAATTATATGTGCATAACTATTAAACAAATTAACAATAGTAAAACAGTATTGAGCTTACTTACTCTAAGTATTTAAGTATACACAACTTAATAGCCAGAGTTATTCTTTTTTATAGACATAAAGATGACAAACGAGCACGCAGCTCACTTTACGGTAAGTAGATGCTGAAGTCCATTGACACTTACATCTATTCTCAATTAAGATGAGGACTAAGATGGACTTTAACAGTGGTAGAGCCACGCGGCAGCTTTTGCTGTCGCACGGATGGGCCGGCTCGAACCGCGGTGGTACCACGACCTCACAGAAAACCAGCGTAAAGTAGAGGTTTACCTCTGCGTTTCGCTTGGTGAGTGCAAGTGGCCGGAGGCCCTTTTTACTGGAAATGAGGCATTCCATCTTAGTCCTCACGGGTGACAACGCATCTACATTTTGATTTGTAATAGAGGATAGATGTAGATGTCTATGGGCCGCAGCAACCACTTATCATCAGGTGGACTGTGTGCTCGTTTGTCACCCATAACCTATAAAAAAATGTCTCGTTACTAGTAAAAAGTGCCTCCAGATCTCGCAATTTCGATCCGGAGACAGTCTGTTGACAAATCGAAATTATTTCTGTAGTCCAGTCGAGTCGATCTAAGGTAACTAGCATTTCGTTACAAATTGATTCGGGATCCAACCGCCTAAGGCGTTCTTTGTTACTGCCCGAATTGTCCGCCGGTCTCTTCCTTTCCTTCAACCATTGACCGTTTTGTTTTCCCGGCTTCTAGGTTTATTTAAGTTGAAATTAATTGTAATAGCATTATTTAAAAGTATTTGTATTTTTTGTTAATGGTAAAAGGTGTTTATAATGTTTGTGTTTACTAAACATTCTAGAAATAACCGGACGTTTGGTAGCTCTAGTCGGGACTCGCTAAAACTGACTCGGCTAAGGTAATAAACTGTCGGCGGCAATCAAGGTCCGTCGCCGGCTCGCGGTGATTGAATTTAAGATGGCTCGGTGACGCGAATCTATGCTTCTGATAGTAAAAGGTTTTGTCTCGATGAATATAGTTTGTGAAGTTGCTACTGATCATTATTGTATACTTATTATTTATTCATTCATTCATTCACTATCAAAAGCCCACTTCTGAACGTAGGCCGCATGTTACGTTCGTGCGAGTTGCGTGCGTACGTGTGATATTGTAATTGAGAATATTTTGAAGTGAAACTTCTTTAGAATCGTTGTGATTTGAAATTTGATGAAACCAAAAAGCGACACCAAAAAGAGAAAAACATACTCGTTTACATCTATAGGATTTATCCTGTAAGAGAATGAGATAGAATACATATGCAGTATTACGTATAATATTATATAATATTTAATGTACAATATAATTTTTAAACTTTAAAACAATCTTTATATATAAAAGTTACGTGTCACATTGTTTGTCCGCGATGAACTCCAAAACTACTGAACTGATTTCAATGAAATTTTGCACACTGTGTGCAGTTTGGTCCAAAGTGAGAGATAGGATAGTTTTTATCCCGATAAGTGACCTTCAATTTTTTATATAATTAATAGAATCAGGCGTTACTTTGCGGAAATCCATTATATAAAAGCTTTTACAAAAATTCGGATATTTGCGAAGTAAAAAATTTTTGCAAAAGCTTTCCTCAATTTTTTATTGCTAATTTGAGGAGTTTTTTTTGGGAAAGCAAGTGGTCGTTCGGAAAGGGCAGAACAATGTCTGCCTGGTCAGCTAGTATTATAATAAATATACCCTACAATCACCCTACTTCTGATACACTGCACTCGTCTCATTCTCTCGAAGTTTACGTTTTCTGTAGGTGTCACTTCTACGCGTTTGAATTGAACACATTTTTTTTAAATAAAACTAAGACATCATAAAATATAAATCCTGAATAATAGTATATTTGAACAGGCACTTGAGGCGTTAGGTCAACGTAAGACGATCCGAGGTGGCGGTTTGATTACCGGGGCCACACTCCGCGCTGTTTGGACACCGACGTTGTTGAGCACATGAGTTATGTTGAGAGAGCAATCGATCAATATTTGTGAGTCTGTGTCACACTTTTGACCTTCAGCTATGTGAGACTGGGGGTAATGTTTATACTGGTAAGTACTTGAAGGGTCACAAAAGGTCATTTTTGTTCTAACGGTTTTATAGGAATACATTCTAGTGGCGGGTTTACGGAATAGCCAAATCATCCCGTGGGTGCCATAAGAGGTAGAGGCAAACGTAACAGGAGATGGACAACAGCATCTTTTTGATAACACCTCAAAAAAGACTGCAGTTGCCAACCCGCCAGGAAAACTACCATGCAAAGTTTTCCTTCTATGAAGAAATCTATTGGAGAGGCCTATGTTCATGTATGAACATGTATTGTTATGAATGATGAAGTGCAACGGCTAAGCATGTTTGTGCATGTGCAATTTAAGTATATAAATAATAATAATAATAATTTATTTATTACAAATAATGTATCAATAAAACTAAAATTATTTCAATTTATATAATAAATAAAATTAAGATAAAAAAGAGTAACGTATAACATTCAAATTTTAAAAATAAAATATATTCTCAAACGAAAAATCAAGATATGAGAAGTTCAATATTTGTTCAATACTGCATAGTACAATTATATTACAGTAGGTGGCGCGCATGTCGTACCGACAAATTTATTTGAAAGTTATATATAATTCAATTTCAATGAATGTATTATCATTATTATTTAAACAATATAACTCTTTCAAATATAAAACGATATTTACACAATTAGGTCCAATAATTTTCTGCTCACCAGATGTCACTAGTTAACACTGAGGTAAAGTTTTTTGTTACACAATGTAATTTAATTGAGAAGTTGTTTTTTTTTTAATAAAACTTTATCAGTTTCTAGAGTATTTATATAAATACCCAAAACAATGCGTCAGTGGTTTGCTGTTTAATTTTTTGCAGATTTTTAACTTTTTTTAAATTTTTCTATTTTTATGAATATCTGCGGTTTGCTTTATTTATTTTTAATGTTATTAATATAAAATACAGCTAATAGTAGAGAAAGAAAAATAACTTTTACATTTTCCGAACCAATTAACTTCCCCCCTATGAAATATGTCAAATATTATACCTCACTTTCTAGTGGCGTCGCCCGGGTGGCATTGTTTCTTCTGTGGTAGACCGGGAACCAGCTGGTATAATATAAATATTATATGTTTATTCGATATAAATTACAAGAAAATGTTATTTATGAGTTGTATGATTTTAATTAACACAACTAAAGCTTCGTAAACTTATTAAAAAGGTCAACCGTCGGTAATCCTATATAATCTACGCCTTGATCTCTCTATGGACGGTAAATTAGGCTGGATGAGATTGTGAGATGTGCTCACAGCTTTTTTAATTAAGGCCCTTCGTTAGTAAGCGTGGATTGTAATAACATATTCAATGTTCTGAATTCAATTTAATTTAAAAAAAATTTTATTATGTAGGTGTTAATTTAAGACAACGTCTTTTATTTTTATTTATTTAAAAAACGTTACCTCCACACAAGGGTTTTCTCCTGTATCGTGGGGCCATACAAATACTCGTACTTATTCTAAATTGCTAACCCACTGCGCCACGGAACCGCCAGAATCAGAATTAGAAATATTTATTGGCCATAGTATAACAATCGTTACAGGCAAGTCATTGGTTACAAAAGTTCTTAAATTTATAAGGTTAAATTACATTATTTAATTACATTATTGTACATTAATTTAGTTACATTGACGCTTTACACCATAGAATTAGGTAAGTTATTTTGTTTGCACGTTACACAAGAATGTGTAAGTTCATGTGTTCGTTTAATTTTTAATTTGGTTATTTTCAAAAAAATACTTAATTTTCCGTTTAAATTTGTTATAGTTTAGGCTGGTTAAACTATTTGGTAATTTATTATACACCAATTTTTTTTTTAGATTAAATTACGTCTGAAATCCGTTTAAAAGTTTACTTATGTGCTCAGGATATATTAAGATATTTCTGAGATCATTTGTGTTGTGTGATACATTTACTGCTGAAAACCTACAAATATTGCAATTTCTATTCAATTTATTCAGAACAATATACATTGTGTAGAGTACACCAGGAATTATAATTAATTAATACATAAGCAAAACAATGTAGTAAATTTTTTAACAAAAGTAATGTTATACAATACAAATCAATCAATGTCAAGTAATGACATTATTAATGTCATGCAAATCCTTCCAGCAGTAGAATGTAAGCCGCGTATCCACCAAAAATGTTGACAACATTTATGTTTCCAACTGTTTACAACTCAACAAAAGTTACCAACATTTGTTTCTGATGTTGCCGACAAATGTTTCCAACAAGCGTCTCCACCGAGGGAACAAATGTTTGCAATAAGCGTATTCCTTTGATGTTGCTGCAGAAGATGGAAACACGGTTCCTGACATTGTTTCAAGTTTTATTGCCAACACTAGGTAATTACAGACACATATGTTACCAACACACCAGTTGGTAACAAAACTTTGGTGGAGACGCGGCTTTAAGGAAAACAAAGGTGTAAATTATATTTTTTATACAAAACTTTCAACAACCAGACGAATTTCATGTAAATTATATCAGCGCATCAACTCATTGCTAAGCCACTGCGCCACGGAGCCGTCAATTAATGCGCTTGTATCTACATTTGAAGTAATATGATCGATTCAAATTTCGAAAAGAAAACTTACAAATATTCTCAAAGCAAAACGAGGTTGCCTCATTTCTTTTACAAAACTTTAAATAAACTAAATGAGCCTATTTAACGACGTTTTAGAAAAATGAACAAACATTTTATCTTTTCGTCAGCTTCACACTATATTAACAAGAATATCGCAGCCTTTTTCTGTAACATTTCAATAAATATCGCTTAAGAACTCAATATAGACCGACAGACGGGCGTTTTCCGGTTCATATATCACGGGAGACATATCTGTGATTGACTTTTAATCTCAGGGCATTCTACATTACGTGCGCTGTATAGCCAGTTTCGCTACACTCGAATAAAAAACGTGCTATGTATTTAAAAGTTGAAATTTCGTTTAGTTAAAGGTGACTAGGATTTTATAATAGCGATTCTGCATTCGTTCCCCTTTCTTCCCTTTGTGTCGCGCCCCACACGCGGGGGGCTCACGATAACCGCATTTTATAAGCGTAATTCCCGGGATATCGCGCTAAGCTTCTAGAATTGTGGCAGAATCAGTAGCCCTTTTGAAGTTCTATTAAATTCTAACACTCGCGGGTTCGCGCCAACGCGCCCGTGAAATTGTGGCTTTGTTGAAATTGTCTCAAATTATTTTTTAGCCCCTGAGGTCTTTTGTGGAATTCAAGGCGATTATATTTAAACGGCGTTACAATGCATTTAAAAAATAAACGGTTTCTTTTTAAATTCTATCAGCGCGTCTCTATAAGTCGGTGTAAATATGGCCTATTATTATAATGTGAGTTAAGATATTTTCACAGGATATTGACAACAATCGTATGTTTTAGAAGATTCACTGTATCCGCGAAGATCTGATGGTGTTAGAAACTCTACAGCCGCAATCAGATGGAGATGTAGTTGATGAGCTGATGAATGACGTGAAGAACTAAACAAATCACAAAAATCGATGAATCAGAAAATACCTACTAGGTATGTTTGTGACATTGACAATTTGACGACTATCAAAACAATAAAACCATAGAGCTTTAGGCACGTAGCTTTGAGATTAAAATAAATAAAAGCAAAAACAAATATAAAAAATAAAACCGTTATTTTAACGGTTTTTACAGTAAACTTTTACGTATAAATCGACATCAATATATGTTGGCTGAACAGTAAAAATTCCATCGCATTCGCAGCGCGGCGCTATAAAAAAAGAACTCTCAAATTTAAAACAATATAGTGAAGCTAAAATGATCTAGAAACGGCCCTAATTGAGAAAAACACGGCAAGAAACTTAAAGAGAACGCCAAAGTTTTAACAATAAGTTTCAGAGTCAGGCGTTCATATTTTCTTCGTAAGAAAACTGCTAGCAAATATCGCGTGACCTAAATGTTTTTCTTTTTTTAAAGAATTAGGGTAACAAATTACACAGTTCACCTGATGGTGAGTTAATGCTGTAGCCCATAGACATCTTCATCTATTGTCGATTAAGAATCATAATATAGATGAGTTTTCACCCCTGCGGACTTAAGATGGAATGCCTCGTTGCTAATGAAAGACGTTTCCAGTTCTCTAGACTCACCATACCAAACACAGCAGCATTAAGCTGTTATTTTATGCCAGTATTCTGTGTCCTTTCCCGATTGAGCTGACAAATGGTGGTTTTATCTATGGACTTCAAAAAGGAGACGGTACTCAATTCGACTGTATGTTTTTATATGCTCGTAACTTTTTCTGGGTGAAGCGATTTTGATGATTCTTTTTTTATTTGAAAGCTGCTGCTTCTCATGTTGATCAAGGTCTGACCAATAGTTTTTGAGTTATACTTAATAATTTATATTTAAGTCCGTTGTACAAAAATTTTTATTTTAAATTATTATGCACGATGTGAAGATCCCGCCAAAACGCTCATTAGTTTTTAGAACAAAAAAGTAAGTAGAATTATACCATATGTACATCCCACAGCTGTGCTTCTCTAAGAGAGAGACTTGTGCTCCTCTAAGAAAGAAACTTATGGTCCTCTCTCCTCTCTCTTCTGAGAGAGTTATATAGCAATCCGTACGCTGCGTTGCCCCAGTGTGTGTTGCCAGACTTTAAATGTGCTCAAAATATTTTACTCCACAGTAATGCAAATTTCCCTACAATGTTTTATCTTCTTCGCCGAATGCGTGGTAAATTACCATTCAAATTACAATTAACGATATCATTGCTGGCGATGGGAATCGAACCCGGATTCGAGTACAGTGAATTTTACGGCAAGTGTTTACAAAACATTTCTCGTTATTATATTAACGTTATTTGGACATGGTAAACCTGACCCTGTTCGACGGAGGAGGTTCTGACAAACGACCGAAAATTAATCTTCTTTCTACTTTGTCGGCACGCAGAAGTGGACACGCTAGACAGGCGGATTGGTGACTGAGGTATCGCAACTTTCACGTTGCTACCTACGGTTTACAGTATCCAGTACGGGTACTTTATGTATGATATTAACGAGATTGTTATGCCATCATCTGTAGGGAACCATAATATGCTTCTGACAATTCCCATAGTCGCTTCTTATGATACCCATGGGAGCTAATGGAGCGAGACCACCACATGCCACAAAAAATTAAAATCGCACAGATTAGTGATGTGTGGCAGCATTAACAGCACGATGGTAGTAGCTTTGAGATAGATTTGGTGTGCCAGCGCGGTGTGCCTAGGCAAGTTCTGATAGTGAATTCTTTAAAAGGTCTATGTACTTTTATGTGGTAGAGCCACGCTGCAGCTATATTATGGTTGTAGCACGAATGGGTCGGCTCGACAGGGGAAGGACCACGCTGTCACAGAATAGCAGCGTAAAATAGCAGCTTAATGCTGCTGTGTTTCGTATGATGAGTGTAAAAAGACCGTTTTTATTGCAAACGAGGCATTACATCTCAGTCCTCAGGGGTGGCACCGCATCTGCATTTTGATTTTAATGGTAGATAGATTAATTTCTTAATTAGGTAGATGTTTATGGTCACACTTACAAACAGGTGGACTTTGTGCTCGTTTGTAACCTTTATTTTATAAGTGGTAAAATTAAAAATTTTGTACAACCGACTTCAATATATATAAAATGAGAACATCATCAATGCAGTCGAAGTGAATTAAATACGCATTATTAAGGATAACTCAAAAACTACTGGGCAGATCTTGATTAACTTCACATGGGACCACCACCCCAGAAGTACCAAGTTCAAAGAAGTTCAAATAAAAATCATCAAAATCGGTTTACCTAGAAAAAAAGTTCTGAGGTTAATTACACATAAAAAATACAATCAAATTGATAACCTCCTCGTTTTTAAGTCGGTTAAAAAACTGGAGCCAATAAATTAAAAAGCGTGTTAAAATTAAGCTATGTCAGATTAAGCTGCAGTAAATCCGTTCCGAGGACATTACTTGATCGTCAATGAAATTAATTCGTCACTTGCAGGCGAACGGCTCGTTTGTGGAGCAGTAATCGCTCCGTAAACCGTTTTAATGCGATCACTTAACAGATAAGGATTCCCTATTAATCGTTTATTTATTTTTTTAATTTTTACAACTGATGTGTACAGAGCAATTTTCATTTATAGAATAACGATGACAAACGAGCGTACAGACCACCAGGTGGTAAGCGGATGTTGAAGCCCATAGACATCCAAATTAACCCTAGATTAAGAATCAAAATGCAGATACCATGTCACCACTGAGGACTAAGATGGAAAGCCCCGTTTTTAGTAAGAACGTTTCCAGTTCTCTACACTCACCATACGAAACACAGCAGCATTAAGCTGCTATTTTACGGTGGTGTTCTGTTTGAGTGGTCCTTACTCGGTTATGCTGACCTATTCGTGCTACAACTATAATATAGTTGTATCATGGCTCTACTACGTGTATCAAATTTGTGATCTGAATTCGTTATTATACAAAGATGCTGGATTGCAGATCGCGTACTTGATCATGAACAGCGAGGTCGTTACACAAAATGTTTCGGATCCATTAATTCGAGTGCTTCCGGAGGTCGATTAAAAAAATTAAGGCCGCATGGAAACGCGCTATGTTAGCGCAATTAAAATCAAGCGGATTTCAGCGCTCGCCTGCGCTTTAACTACTGCTATTTAGGCACAATTACGTCGCGTCATCGGCCATTGTCCAAGGGCCGATTAAGCGTCGACTACAATAGTCCCAATCCGACCTCTAACGAAGCGACTTCGTTCATTTCCGCCTCTGCTTCGGACGCGGTCAAAGATGTGCAATTTGCGGCGGCGAAAATTGTAGGCGACGGTTCGTACACGACTTCGAAATTAGAGACGTTTGATAGTCTCTTAAGTATAAAGCTCTCGAAGTTTATAAAGTTGCAGACGACTATGCAATTAAAATGCAGTATTACTAAGTAGTTCTGAACGTTGCACTATGCAGTTGTTACACCAATATAACTGTTATTGTTATAATGTACATATTTAATCATTATGATATGCATTTGGATGCAGGTGGCTCAGGACCATGCTTTGTGGCATTCCTTGGATGAGGCCTATGTATAGCAGTGGACTTGTAAAGAGCTGTAATGATGATGATGATGTTATGTATAAGAACCGTAGTGGCCTAGCGGATAAACGCTCGCTGTAAATTTCACAGAACGCAAGCAAACTAGTTTCGACTCCGTTGGCAAAAATAATTTACTTTTACTACGTGGTAGAGCCATGCTGCAGCCATATTAGTAGTATAGTTGCAGCACGAATGGGTCGGCTCGATCGGGGAAGGACCACGCTCTCGCAGAATACCAGCGTAAAATAGCAGTTTAACACTGCTGTGTTTCGTATGGTGAGTGTAGAGAACCGGAGACCCTTTTTACTGAAAAAGAGGCATTCCATCTTAGTCCTCACGGGTGACAACGCATCTGCATTTTGATTCGCAAACGAGGATAAATGTAGATGTCTATGGGCCACAGCAACCACTTACCATCAGGTGGACTGTGTGCTCGTTTGTCACCCTATCCTATAAAAAAAAATTAAAAATATTTCGAAGACTTCGAAGGAGTGGTAGGGTTATTTTTAATTACCATTACATAGCCTCTAAAAGTCCATAAGAATAAGCCTCCCCCATATATTGCTTTATAGGGAAGATTTTGCCACGACACCCACGAGACGAGGTAGTAGACTTACGCCGCTCTTAGACACTTAAGTCTTGCTCTTGGTCAAAAACGCGCGTAACTAATACTTTGTGTTTGTGAGTAATGAATATAAACACAAATATATGTAATTGACAGAGTAAATTCAACATTTAAACTACAACACAATGCTCCATCTACAACTAACTTTGACGTAACGAAGAAATTTAACTCGGTAACAAGGAGCAACGGCGCCGACATTTTCTGATAACAATTTTAGATTTTCAAAGAGCAACGGGAGACAATCGAGGCGGTAATATTTATCTGTTCGCCGCGGCGGGGGTAATTGCGCGTTGACAAAGACAGCGGCCGCCCTTTGTTAGCCCGTGCCAATAATGACGACATAAACTTTACTCATTTTGCTGCGGAACGCGCGCCGCTCTAGCGCCGAGGTTAGAAGCGATAGATCCTTTAAAATATTTTTTTTTATTGAATAAGGTTGACAAGCTAACAAATCTCATGATGGTAAGTGGATGATGTATCCAAAAGACCTCTACATCTATCCTCGATTAAAAATCAAAATGCAGATGCGTTGTCACCCCTGAGGACCAGAATGGAGTGCCTTGTATCCTGTAAAATTTAGATGTTGTGAGATCGTTGTTCTTCTCACGGATGAGTCGACTCATTCGTGCTACAACCTTAATATAGCTGCAACATGGGTCAACCTACCCGATGTATTTTTTGTATAGAATAAAGGTGAAAAACGAGCACACAGCCCACTTGATGGTAAGTGGTTGCTGTGTCCCATAGACATCTACATTTATCTTCGTTTGCGAATTAAAATGAAGATACGTTGTCAGCCGTGACGACTAAAATGGAATGCCTTTTTTCCAGTAAAATGGGTCTCCGGTTCTCTACACTCACCATACGAAACACAGCAGCATTAAGCTGGTATTATACGCTGGTATTCTGTGAGAGCGTGGTCCTTCCCCGGTCGAGCCGACCCATTCGTGCTACAACTATACTATTAATATAGCTGCAGCATGGCTCTACCACGTATATAATGTATTTACGTTTGTGCGAAATTGTGATAATTTTTTTATTGAAGAGGCGCACGAGGGTGCCGATATCTGATGGTAAATGACTAGACAATAGAATAGAAACAGATAGAATAGAAATGAATATATACCAATGAACAACTGCTACACCAAAGGAATTGCAATGCTGGTATTTTAAAAAGAAGTAGGCTCTCTTTTTCTCAAGTTATATTGTCCCGATAAAATTACTGGTGGTAACTGATTTGACAAAGCAGTTGTGAAGTAACGTCGTATGTACTTACAATTGTGGGCAACCAAGGATACAGAGAGTGTTGATGGTATAGAGAATTTTATCGCGATGTGCTGTCGTGAAACTTGGCGGCTGAGTTTATTATTTCATATATTAGGTAATTTTAACTACTTTTTTTGTTATATGGAATATTATTAATAATGTTCTAATTTATAAATACCTAATTTTGATAACTATTATTTTATAACTCTTTAATATTTACTATTTAGAATACAGATAATTAATGTGATGTAACGTGTAATTTTATTACGAAAGGAAATTTATGAATATGTATAAAAAAACAACCTAAATCAACAATATGTGTTGCAGAAAACAGTTTGTAAATGTTCTCGTGTTCTCTCTGCTTATTTAAAAGAAGTACTATTAAAGAAACTATGTTAGTTATGAACAGGATCGCAAGTCTTCTTTGTGACATAACAAGATAGATACTTCTGTCTTGTGCTTAATATATATGTCAATATCTATTAAATGCCTTTGAAATTATCATTTTATTTACTAAATTTTAGATGTTCTCTTGTCTGTCTTATATCAAAATGATGTGATCTGACGTTTATGTACATACTAGCATCGTCTTTTCGCGTCTAGTTATACCCGCTATAAAGTTTTGTTGTTACCTCCCTTATCAGGTAAGAACGGAATACGATGTTTCATACAAGTTTAAAACATTTGTTTCGAAAAGCTTCAGTGTAATATTAGCTTTGTGAAAATGTATACAAGTATATATTATTATACGTTTTGTTAGTTTTTCACCTTGATTTAATGCCTCAATGCATTACGTACACCTATTGTAAGGCTCGACTATAAATAATAAATAAATACATTGCTTATTTTTTTTAATTAACCTTTCTCAACTGTTTTGAAGGCATGTTATAAACGTCAAAATAATGAAGAGTAGGAACTGGCTTATGACCGGAGCAAAAGGCAGCAGAGCGGAACATGGCAGCCTTTAGATAAACTGCATCATATTAATTATGGTAGTTGGCATATGTCTTCAGAGTATTTAATGTTACTGGTCAGTTTATTTATTTCTTACAAAAACAGATACAGCATCATTACAGTTCGAGACCAAGACAGTGTTATAAAAAAAGAAAGATAAATGTAATTACTGACATACAAAAATATATATAATAACAATTAAATTAAATAATCATAATAAATCTCACAGTCCCTGTGCGCCGCTTATGTGAACTGTGCCAGGCTGCAGTGGAAGATGTCCATTTTTCGGAAATAATAATCAATAATTTTAAAGCTCGTGACATAGGTGCAAACCTGAGTAGATTCGTCAAGTCAAGTTCACGTCAAAGTCCAAATATTTTTATTTAAAATTAACCTTTACATAGCACTTTTTTAACGTCAGAAAAGTTATGCTGCCACTTCAACAAGTATCTACTACAAGAAAAATTGTGATAAGAAGTGGTGAGAAACTTACATAGGTACAAACCTGAGTAGATTTGTCAAGTCAAAGTACAAACATTATTGTTTAAAATTGACCTTTACGTAGCACTTTTTGAACGTCAGAAAAGTTAATATGCTGCCATTTCAACAAGTCTCTGCTACAAGAGAAATTGTGCGAAGAAGCGGAGAGAAACTCACAAGTAGTTTATATATCAATAATGTGTCAAGTACGCATTCTTATCTTTTAAATTTTCATCTAATTTAGAAAATCCTTTCTTCATAAGAATGCTTCTTAAATACGCAAAGGAAATAATATATAGTTATGTTTTTAAGAAAGTGTTAGCCGGTATGAATATTTTCATATTAAGCTATACTCACCACGGGCAGACGGGTTGCTAGTTGGTTAGTGGGAATTGTAACGCAGAGCCGATATTCACGCCTCGGCAATTCTGCTTCCAATCCCAGTCTGTGGGATTTTGGTTAGCTTTTAGTTGTACTACGTGTAAGTGTGTTTTCTGTAATTAAATTTTCATTCATTCATTACAGCCATAGATTATTACAAAGAGGGATTATATTTGTTGTCGCGTTTGCCAAACGGGTCGATAATCGCAGTTATTTTTTTAATTATTTTAAATCGTTATCAAAAAGATGCTGCTGCCCATCCTACTGTTTCTGTTTTATCTGTCGCCTCTTATGATCCCCATGGGATAATATGGGGTAGTGGATGTACAATGTATTTGTGTGACACATGCACACAAATACATTGTACATGTAATATAATAGTAAATATCTAATACATTGTACATGTAATTTAATAGTAAATAAATATTTCGCACGTGGTAACGATTATTTCCTGAGTTACTGTATAGAATAAAGCAAAGTGAAGATTTTCAACTAATTTGAAATACATAAATGCTGTCAACTTGCAATAGTTTCACAAATTTTCTTGTTATTTTTTTCTTCATCAGCCTGTTACAGTGCACAACTGAAAATGGGTCTCTTGTGTTGTAGGGATTCGTTCCCTTTTTTATAGAATAAGGGAAACTAACGAGCACACAGTCCACGTCGTGGTAAATGGGTGCCGTGGCCTATAGACTAGAAAGGGTATCCGTTTCTCTACTTACCATACAAAACACAGGAGCATTAAGCCCCTATTTTACGCTGGTATTCTGCAAGAGCGTGATCCTACCCCGGTCGAGCCGAGTCATTCGTGCTATAACCATAATATAGCTGCAGCATGGCTCTACCACGTAAAAAAACACGATATGATCACATAGCCATCTATCGGAAGCTATAATAATTTTCTGGCATTTACCAATGTCGTCTCCCACTGGATGATGGATATTCTTACGTCACCATCATACGGCAATCGTTTTTTACTCTTAAATATGTATGTACTTGTATATATACATATTTAAGAGTAAATCTTGCATATATACGGGGTAACGATAAAATTATCACATTAAATGTAAAGACTTATACTACATAACATGTATGTTCAATACACAACTAAAAAAATATATAACAATAAACATTCTAGTCGCGGTAGCCATTTTTTCGTTTTTTGGGAAAGTGTAGATAAATATATATATATATATATATATATATATATATATATATATATATATACATATATATATATATGCAAGACGTTACAAGCAGCTTTTTACTAAGCAAACGTAAAGCGAGTGATGTTATTTCACCCCGATCTCCCCTTGCTAATTCCCTCCTACCCGCGATTAAGCCTTGCGGTTAATATTGCACCACCGATATGTTTATACAGTCTCCACCCGACTGTACTTATGGGGGCAATCGGGAGGAAAAATGGAATATTGCATAGATTTTATAATCCCTAAACAAACGCAAATTACTGTTTGCGGATTGGTAATTAAAAGTGTTACTAGAAGGTTGTGTTTATGGTTTTAAAGCTGTGGGAGTGAAACGTATTTGGTTATTCTTATACAAAATGAGAACTGTTTAAGAATTGTTGGAGATTTTATTATTTAATTAAAAAATATATTTTTATTTTTAATATCACGCTTTATATTTAGGTAAAAGCAGCCTAGCGGATAAGGATCGGGACTGCTTAACAAAAAGTCATAGTTTGAAATCCCCCATTTGACTGCTCGCACGAACATTTTAAATTTTCTTGGAAGTGACAAAAGGCGTTAGTGCGAGTAATGTTTAAAACATGACCAGTATTGTTCTTTAAAAAAAAAATTAATTTAAGATCTCAGTAATCCCTGTTCAGCGTGTCTTGGAATTACTTTCTCATAAAGCCTAATGGCAGGGCGCGGACCGCGAACTCGAAAGGTCGTGGGTTCGAATCCGCAGAAGTGGTTAAAGGGAATATTAGTAATGTTTAATAAGATTACTAGTATTTAAAATAAAAGTTAGCTGTATCTTTTTTGTTACAATAAAAATATTAAACAACTATATAAATCTAAAGCACGTGATTTCTATTGTAGGGGATATAAATTAACTGATTGATTTTACTTAACCAAGTAACTAAATGCGAGTCATTCTTAATCTATGGTGTTAAATATTTTGATATCAAACCACCGACCAAAACTCCGCCATCAAAGCAATATGGCTGTCCAATTAAATAATGTAATAGAGATGGCCGTGATACGAGACAAACAGCTCAACGTGCTTTCTCCGTGGCGAAAGTGCTAAAGAATACAACAATCATAACAACTAACTAATAGTTCTACAACTACTCTTTCTACTTACTTACTTACTTCAGTTTGGCTCGATAGTTACTTCTTTCAACATTAAGTTTTTTTTTTAATAATGATAAACGAGAACACAGTCCACCTGATGGTAAGTGGATGCTGTGGCCCATAGACATCTACATCTATTCTCGATTAAGAATCATAATGCAGATGTGTTGTCACCCCTAAGTGCTGAGATAGAATGACTCAGTTCCAGTAGGTCTCTGGTTTTCTACACTCACCATACGACACACCGCAACATGAAGCTGATATTTTACGCGAGTAGATGGTGTCCTTCTTGCTGTTTTTAAGAGAGAATTTCCGAGTATTGTATAAATTAATATTTTTCATAAGTAAGGCTCACAAACAAGCGTACAGTCCACCTGATGGTAAATGGAAGCTGTGGTCCATAGAAATTAGATCTATCACGTCTTAAGAACCAAAATACAAATGCGTTTCATCCCACAGTACTGTGATGGAATGTTTTGTTACTAGTGAAAAGGGTCTCCGGTTCTCTTTATTCGCTTTTGGCAACACAGAACACTATGCTGCCATTATTCGGTGATACTGAAAGCGAAGAAAGCACTTGCTGCAGTCGTAATACGGTAGCTGCGAGGCAAAATCTTAAAAATTGCAGAATATCTTTAGGTGCTACAAATTTACACGCTAACAAAGAGGCATTCATTCATTGACTTACTCGTGCCTGATGAAATGTTTAAACGTTAATGCGTTAAGATTGAGTGCTAGTGCTAGAGACAACGACACCACAACCAAATTAGATACCCAACCATTTGTGATCTCCTGTCGCCATGAAGATGTCCTTCTAGATATCTTTTTACATAGAATTTGAACAAATAGAATCCAAAACGAAAATGTTACAGTTGCCGTTATACGAGTAGTTTATTGACGAAGCGCTCGCCGTGAATTTCATAGCACGCGAGCTATTCGAGATCGATGCCCGCCGGCCCCAATGAAATTGTTAATTGGAATTTTAAGTGCTCATTTACCAAGTACCCGACGGTGAAGGTAAACACCGTAAGGAAACTTGCATGTGTAAAGAATACAAATATTTCGAAGACGTGGTAAAGGCAACCAAAGCTGGAACAACGCGAATGCAGTCTTAATTGACGCCGCGAACAAATTGTGTCCAGCTGTTGATAGGCCGTATCCACTTTTTAACCTACTTCAAAAAAGAGGTATTTCTCAATTCGAGTGCATGTTTTCTTTGTATATATATATTACGAGATATCTTCACGGACTGTGAACCAATTTTAATGATTTTTTTTTAATTAAATAGGTTATATCTCAAGGGTGGTCCCATATTAATTTGAAGAAGGGTTTGCTACCCTAAATAACTTCGTTTTTTGCAATTTCAAGTTTTTTTTACTATTTGTTAAAAGTTATAATTATTATTAACTAAATTCTCTATTGGAGTCCGCTTTGTATGTATGTTACGTGATATCTTTGCTGATTGTAAATTGATTTTAATGATTCTTTTTTTAATGAACAGATTAAACCCCGTGCTTGGTTCCATTTAATTTAAAGAATAAACAAGGGAAAAAAATTTGGAATTATTGTTAAGTGATTATATTTATTATTTATTAGATCTTAGATATTATTTTGGGTTGTCACTTCGTGTTTGTATAATTTTTTTCATTCTTTATTTTAAAAACGTTACCCTACTATGATTATGTCCTGTATCGTGGAGGCAGTTTACATACATAAATTGCTCACTGACAAACATCCAGACCCGGAACAATTATTTGCAGGCCATACAAATACTAGTTCCGATCGGCATTTGAATCCACGGCCCTCTGCGCCGTACTCAATGCCAAGCCACGGCGCCATGGAGCCGTCAATTTATACATATGTTAATTAATGTTTAATCTACTCAAAATAATCAAATAATTAAACTAAAAAAAAGGGAAATCCGAAAAATGTAAAAGGAATGAAATAATCCACATAATTTATTTGTGTAATAGTTTCCGAAGTCGGGACTTTAGCTTTTCAATACGCTTTGTTTTAGCACTGACTTTAGGAGCTATTAAATAATGTGAAAATTATTTCACTCATTTCAGTTAATTTTTAATTCTATACGTGGTAGAGCCATGCTGCAGCTATATTTCTGGTATAGTTGTAACACGAATGGGTCGGCTCGACCGGGGAAGGACCACGCTCTCACAGAATACCAGCGTAAAATAGCAGCTTAATGCTGCTGTGTTTCGTATGGTGAGTGTAGAGAACCGGAGACCCTTTTTACTGAAAACGAGGTATTCCATCTTAGTCCTCACGGGTGACAACGCATCTGTATTTTGATTCGTAATCGAGGATAAATGTAGACGTCTATGGGTCACAGCAACCACTTACCATCAGGTATACTGTGTGCTCGTTAGTCACCCTTACCCTATAAAAAAAAATTGAAATCGTAAGTTTAAGAAGTTTGTTTTTTCTGGATATTTATTTTTATATTATAGTAGATAAAGCTGCGAGTTAGTACGCAGGTAGGTCTTAGTCTTGGTTTGGATCATCAATTATTATATATTCTCGTCAGGCACAAGTCGTATAATTTGGGTTAGTGTACAGTTTCGAATATGATTTGAAACATTTGAACGAACAATTTCTGAAGTCGCGAATTCAATAAAACGTCTTACCCATCGAAATCTAATTTCGTAATTAACAAAGGACGCGATGACGTGAACGGTCGCTTTTAACGACGTCGCGGCGGTGGGCCGGGGTTAGAATTTGAAGGAAATTTGCTTCCAACAATGTCCGTCGGACATTAAAGCACTGTAATGACACTTTTGTATTCGTTGCTGAAAATCCAAATATTCTTAACTTAGTAGTTTTGTTAGAAAATACAATTTAGTTTTTAAAGTTTCGTACGTGATAGAGTTCTCATCTAAAATTAAGCAATTTTATTAAAGGAAGCAAAGGTCATACAAAACCTAGTCTGATGTGCATGTGTTACAATCAAATGTTTTTCAGATTAAGATGAAGCATCACATTGCGAAATTTTCCAGAGATCTTGACGACATTTTCACCGAGCTAACAGCTGATGACGATCAGTTGCAGATGGTAAAAATCCTGACTTTGAGTCCGGTCTTCATCTGGTATCCTAGCAATAAATCTCAATAGATTGTGATGAAGATATTATATATTGTATGACATTGTGGGAAACCTATCACGCAAGAGGTCGTCTGGAGTTGTAGCACCGTCTCACTTACTCGTGAAGCGTACCTTCTTAGTAGTAATAAGTGATAACGCATTTATAACCCTCCTTGTTTGAAGTTAGTTGCAGATGTTCACGGACAGCTGCAGCAGAAACTCATTTGTCACTATTATGATATTATAAATTAAGTTAAATACGTAAAAATATTGTTTTTTTTTAAATTATAATGATATTCTTTATTTAAATTTATATGAAAAAATGATTGAAACTTTATTTAAATACTAACAATTGTGCGATATCTAGGTGCAGTTACATTTTTAAATAACATTTAACATCACAATAATGGTTTTTAAGCCAAATAAAATAAAATAATAAAAGTTAAATTATTCAGTTGCCTAAGTACACAATTATATATTATTGTGATACCTATACCAGTTAAGAGAGAACTGAAATATTGCCTAAGAGATATAGTCGTGAGGTTGATATCGCTAGCAATTGCCAAGGTGCAGTCTCGGAGGGCATCAGCTAGCTGCAGACTATAATTAAAACTGGAACTTAAGCCTTCTTCCCAATGTATTGCAAGTGCACACATATATAAATATTAGTTATTTAACTTTATTATATACTGCGTAGTTTAAATATTTCATGTTTGTAGTAACATTATAAACCAATCAGTAGGATATTGATGATGACGATGTTGATGAAACATATGTCTCACGTATAACAACGTATATTCTATATATTTGTTCACTATGTTCCTTACATTTATGTTCTTTGCCGTCAAATCTTGTTGTTATACCATCTACTGGATCAAATCGTACTAAAAACTACCTTCTTTTGGCATTTCGATTTGTCCATATTAATAATATATTCTGAGTGCGATGCGTAGTGGTGGTGTAAGAATATCTACAAACCAATATTTTCCCGTGGGTGTCATAAGAAGCGACTGCGGGAAACAAACCAGGACATATGAAGTAGCTTATACCTAATGACAATTAAAAATAAAAATCTGAAGTTAGCGTTAGTACTTAGCGGTTAGCCACCGTAGAGTCTATATCACCTGAGGATGCCTCGTGTAGAGGCGAAACACGTGTCGTATTATCGTCAGTGGTGTGTCTTGCCTAGTGTAGTGGTGTTGGGAGTAGCGGTGCTGGGATTAGTGGTGACGGGGATAGTGCACGCAATTGAGGGAGGGCGGGAGGTGCTCTTCATATTAGGTAAGACACATCATTTTATTTTATAACGCGGATATTTGCGAAGTAAATTTTTCTAAAAGCTTTTAAATCTGAAGTTGCCAAACCGCCTGCTAAACGTGCAAATTATGGCGAATACCATAGAATAGAATAGAATAATTTTTATTCTTATTACTCGTATATTATATATATTATAAGTTTTATAATATATATAATATAATATATTTATGTCGTATTATATATATTATAAGTTTTACTTTTACCACTTGCTCGCAAAAAAAACCTCTGTTCCTGGAATAACCAGCAAGAAACCCAGCGGGACTTTTTTTTTAAAAACACAATTTACAATATAATATTTTATACAGTTGTTATGAAAACATTTAGAAAAAGCATAATAGCGATCACCTCATTCGCAGGGGTTATTATCAGTCATTGCATTCTTAAGTAGTACAATAACCTTTATGAGGCACTATAAGATAATCTATGAGGGGATCTAAGTCCTGCAGTGGACTTAGTAAATGCTGTAACATTTTTTCGTTTCACATTCCGTACTCTTAATCATTAAGGTAATGTCACTTATATAATATAATATCAAACTAATTTACAAGTCCATGTTACGTACAATAGTTTAATTTGAGGAAGTCGCGCCGGAAGGCAACCGACCGAATAAAGTGACCGCTTAAATGCTGCAGGGAGCTTTGGTCGACGCCAAAGTCCACGTTTGCTATCAAGACTTGATCAAATGTTGGACAATCTACAGTGTGGATATATTCAATAACCAAGAGGCATACATACAACGGTGTGAAGTCTACACCGTTGTACGAGTATGCCTTTTGATTATTGAATATTCTCAACTTAACTCATATTTTTGTCATGAAGTTTAATAAAATTGTAACATTGTTTAAATAACAACGATGTTTGTTTTGTATTTATTTATTAGTATTTGTATCGTATTTCGTGTTTCGTACAACCGACTTCAATATAAATAAAATGAGAACATCATCAATGTAGTCGAAATCAAATAAATACGCATTGTTAAGGATAACTTAAAATCTACTGGTCAGAACTTCATCAAATTTATATAGGGCCGCAAGAAAAGCACCTGCTTTCAAAATATAATTATCAAAATCGGTTCAATTAGAAAAAAAAAAGTTCTACCACAGAACTTTTTTTCTACACACATAAAAATACAGTAGAATTGAAAACCTTCCTAATTTTTTTGAAGTCGGTTGAAAATAATATATTATGAGGTCTGGAAGGTCTGTAATGGGGGTCCTTGAGTCCTTACTTTCTATTTTAATTCTTAACAAAATCTCTTTTATTTTCTTTTTATATTGTTTACATTCTCATCATCACCATCTCTTATCCAATATACACTATTCAACTTCGGGACAAAAGTATCCCAAATTTGTTTCTTATTTAGTCAATACTATTCGTTACTAATATAATGCCCAAATACTCAAACACTACACAATTTTAAGAAGTTGTTAAGTCTCGCGCTGTCTCTATCACTTGAAATCAAATCAAAGTGATTGTGACACCACGAGACTTAAGGACATTGAGTAATTTGGGCCCGACAGATTTAACGCCTCTTCCACCTTTTGTTTGTTGACACTTGTTTATTGGGTTTTTGATATACTGGATATTTCTCAAAAGAATATTATAAGGTACATTAGAGAGAGACACTATTCAGTCGTAATAAAAATTGTCATTTTAAGTTAGGTATAAACAACTATCTATTTAGTTGTCCAATATAAGCCAACATCCAACATTTGTTCTAACGTTCGTACTAAAGCTGAAAGGCTGCTTCTGTTCAATAGTGTAATACTAAATAATTAATGGAGGATTCTGCGGCTTTGAAAAGTGGAGCCAGCAAACGTTGCTGATGTTATTATTAAGAGAATAAAGAAATAGTTTCGAGGAAATTGTTGTGAAATGAAAACGGACTCTTGAATTATCTAAGCACTTTGCCAGTTATTCTGATTCATGTTGTCCGGGAGTTCATTATACAAGTTAGGGTTTATTGACAACGTATTGTTTTTGTTGTACGAGTAGCTTGTAAGCTTTGACGAGAATTATTACTAATTGTTTCGTTTCTTGTAACCAGGGATTGAAAACCGGTTCCAAATTTCCGTAAGATTCTTTATTTTTTTTTTATAGCAGAGGGTTTAGTTTAGTTTATTACGGGCTGTTTTCTGCAACTCCACGTCTAAGCGCGTAGTTTGCATGTGGGCAGGAATAATGTAGTTATTCGAGCCATGAAATCTCCCCGAAGAAGTTCAACAGTCCTTTGATGTTGCGAGTAACTTCAGGGTGTGATCCCGGTGTGCCGAGATGTTTAGCCCTGTATGGAGCGACCTCCAACCAAGAGGGTGCAAACGGGTATGCGACTCACCTGATACTGAGTGTCTCAGGTGAGTCGATTCGTGAAGATTTCTAAGACGTATTGATCCGAAATCTAGGCCATGTGGGCCCAAAAAGAAGTTTTCCAGTCATATGCCGAAATAACTGGAAAACTTATTTCTGGCATGAAGCCAAAAGTCAGGCTCAACGATAATATTCTTGACTAATCCGCTCTGGATTATAGACTAAAGTTGATGAAGTTACAAAAAAAAATAGCTTTGATATGAAATTAATTCAAGTTGAGTGAAAAATTTCAAATAGGCTATTTATAAATCTTATTATTTTATATCTTATAATTATTGCAAGTAAACCGTGAAAAACAACTAGTATTCGACAAGACCAAGTGCATTAACCGTGACACATCAGATATCCGTTGCTGGAGGAAACAGCCGGCCTATTGCGAGTGGGCTGAACGCCTCCAACCCCCTAACTCCCCCCCCCCCCCCACCCGGACGCCGACCACTTCAAACCACCCACTAGTTCAGTTTGCAAGCTTCGGAGAATTGAGTATCTGATTTCTTTATACTTAAGTTGAATATCTTTTACAATGAATAGATTTTGTATGGAAATATTAAGAAAATATAGACAGGGTTTTTTCACTTAATTAAATTTTGCTCTAACACGCTTTCATTAGCTTCGCGTGTATCTATCTACGTAACGGAATCTATTAATGTAATTTTCACCGACTTGTAGGCAGCCGATTGACTTGAAAATTTGCACTCTTATCAAAGACTGATGACAATACAATAATTTAATAACATTAGCTCATGATCTTAGTTTGAGTTTTCTTAAATTTTAATATTATTATAAATCACAACACTTTTGTTGTTACGGTACAATTATTTATTCATAAAATATTATATATATATATATATATATTGTATAATCACGTAGCGAAAAGGATTTATACGTGGTGAAGTCATGCTGCAACTATATTACGGTTGCGACACGAATGGGTCGGCTCTACCGGGGAGGGACCAGGTTCTCACAGAATACCAGCCAACCACATTTCGCATGGTGAGTGTAGAGAACCGAAGACTCTTTTTACTGGAAATGAGGTATTCCATCTTAGTCCTCAGGGGTGACAACGCATCTGCATTTAGATTCTTAAATGAGGATAAATGTAGATGATGTTTATGTGTCACAGCATGCACTTACCATCAGGCGGACTGTGTGCTCGTGTGTCACCTCATTTTATAAACAAGAAATAACACGACATTAACCTACACTAGGTGATAGGTCTCCTTTTTGCCTATTCGTCTGTGTAGTTACCACACTTTTACAAGTTTCTACCGACAAATAGCAGTGCATGCAGTTTTGTGTTCCGATCGGAAGGGTGTAGAGACCTAGTATGATTAGCGTGTTGCAATGCTATGAGGCAACCCCATCCTTTTCTAAAGTTGTCTGCAGATGTTTATGGCCTGCAGGAGCCCCGTACCAGGCGAATTGTAAGTTGATTTGTCTTTTCAGGTTTATAAAAAAAAATGGTTGTCGAGTATACGTAGCATAATGGACAGATCACCTATGATGTAAATTAGAAATCGTAGACAAATTCACACACTATAAAGAACAATATACTCTTTCGAAAAAAAAACATCTAACGTGGTGGTTCAACGTATGTGGACGTTTATTTTCATTTTAAAATATTGCAGTAACTTACCGCCTATGGTGGACTTAGGGTTGTCGTTATATGTTACTTTTAAAATTTATTCCTGTGACAGTAGAAACTCTCTTCCGTTTGTATTGAAGTTTGTTGTTCTTGAATTAAATCGTGTTCTCCGAACAAAAATATTATTACCAAACTATTTTTTTTTTAATTTAAAGTAGGGTTAAAAACCTTAATGTTATATAATACTTTACTAATATATGTCTATTGAAGAGGGAAGATTTTTGGATTCCTCAAACATGTGTTCTCATAATAAATCAGACAGGTCGAGAATTGGAAAGATTTTCTCTCTCCCCTGAGTTACTAAAACTCTTAGAAGAAAGAGGTCTTTCATGGTGCCTACAAAAAGCTTGGAAGCAAGCAATTTTAGAAATTAGCATGAGGCAACCCTAGAACAGTTACTAGCTATGGCGGCCGCAATGAAGGCATCAATCACTTCGCGTGGCGCGAGGAAAGCCGCCGCTTATCAGCCTGGCCCTATTTGCTCGTCTACTTATAAGTAATTTCCGTACAATCGATTCGTTTCTTTGCAGCGGACTTTAAATGCGGCTGTGGTATGGAAATCATTTTAGAGCGTGCTAGTTGTATCTTTTACAAACAGCCTTTTAATGTCTGTATATTATGGATTATTATTCAATAAAACTACTAGTACGTGATAGATTGCGTAAATCGATTATAGTAAAGACAAGTATTTTGGACGTGATGCGTTCATTAAAAACAGACAGACAGACAAACAATTTTAAGAATGATTAGTATATGGTTACGTATTTTTTGTCCCTCTATAATATTTTTGTCACAAAAATATACGATGTTATATATTATGATATTAAAAATCAATTACATACCTAAAATCTGCGTATTAAAATAAAATTATGTTTCTTACCTAGCTTGAAAAGCACCTCTAGCCTCTCCTCAATTGCGTGACTATTCCGTCACCATGTATTCCAAAACCACTACACCAGGACAGACACGCCATCTTAGATAAAACATGTGTTTCGCCTCTAGACGAGACATCATCACGTGAAATCTCTGCGATGACTGACCGCTAAGTGCAGTATTACGAAGATAAGCTTATTAATTTTTAACATAATACGTAAGTCACCTTATGGTAAGCGGATTTAGTATATATGAACTGTAAAACAAATGATTTTTTTTTAAAAGACAGTATATCGTTTCTCTATTTACTATGCAAGCATTTATAATTAAAATTTAATTTGAAATCGTTCCTTCACGCGTTCCTAGCTTGACCTGCGTACTTTATTTAGCCGGGTATGTAATCCTTATTAATATGCAAATAGTCTTGTGTCTGGATGTTCAGGAATCGTATTGTCCGAAGTCCCGCTGCAATCGATATCCTTGTTTGAGGTACCAACCACAAAGTTGCTTTCAAGGAATTACAAATGTCAGAAAATTGAATTCGTTACGTTTTACCCGACTGTGCCAGAAGGATGGTAACTATTGTGTTTTTTGGATATGTTTTTTGTTTTACAGAAGAGGGGGCAAACGAGCACGAAGTTCACCTGTTACCACGTTTAAACATGAATACATGAATATATAAATGTTATCTTTACAAATAAATAAAATTGAATTGTCTGTTTGTAATGTCAAAATACTAGCTTTTTACTAAATGCATATGAAAGTATATACGGTACTTATAACAAAAACACAATTTTTAAAATTTTTGTCTGTCTGTCTGTCTGTTTGTTTCGGCTAATCTCCGAAACGGCTGGACCGATTTTTTCGGGACTTTCACTGGCAGATAGCTGATGTCATAAGGAGTAACTTAGGCTACTTATATTTTACAAAGAGAAGGGAACTAGGGTTAAATACACGCGGGCTAAGTTGCGGGGAACAGCTAGTCTATAATAAAATATATTAAATTGTTTTGTCATATGGAATATGTTTTCTGTTGTCTTGTGTTTTGAATAGCGTTTTTTTGTGGTTTGTGTAAAAACCGATTTGGCATTAAATATTTTAATTATACGACTGAAGTGACAAACGAACAGACACTCTACCTAAAAGTAAGTGACAAATGCAGTCTATGGACACTGTAAACAACCAACAACCAACTGCAAACAACAAAGCCACAGATGTGTAACGTCACATCTGAGGGCTAAGGTGGAATGCCTTACAGCCTGTAACTCTACGGACTCTCTGTACACTTCAGAGTAGAACATAGCAGTGCAAGCACTATTTTTTCACAGCAGAATCAGGTGAGAGAGTGGTACCTACCAAAATAGATTCCAGCAGCTAAGGAGTAACATAAATACTTTTGTCAACGGCTAAACTTTTTTTATAGGATAAATATGACAAACGAGAACACAGTACACCTGATAATAAGTAGTTGCTGTGGCCCATAAACATCTACATCCATCCTCAACTACGAAACAAAATGCATATGCGTTGTCACCAGTGAGAACTAAGATGGAATGCCTCGTTTCCAGTAATAGGAGTCTGCGGTTCTCTACACTCACCATACGAAACATAGTGGCGTTAAGCTGCTATTTTACGCTGGTATTCTGTGAGAGCGTGGTCCTTCCCAGGTCGAGCCGACCTATTCGTGCTACAACTATACTACTGATATAGCTGCAGCATGACTCTACAGCGTTAAAAACGTTTGTATACAAACTCCCTGATTTGTAAGCCGTGGTGGAAATAATTTATGATTACATCTAGTCCCGTACATTTTTGTTTCGGCAATTTATCAATATCTATTGATTAGTTCTTGAGCTGTCCAGCTCATGCTAATCAATCGTCTGATGACGCTGTAAGATTTATTGTAACATTTTATTGAGTCTACGATATTATCGGGCTTCAATAGTGTAATAAATTCGCTCTAGACGTTTGCACATGCTACAATTATCCATATGTTATCCGCTTAAAAATACTTATTAACCATTTGCAGCATTAATGAGATATTTTAATACTAATTTAATCGAATAACTAATCAATATCATTGTGAAAGCACCAAATAGACCACTTGTTAACAAACATGTTAGGTAGTTTCAACTATTACCACGATTCAATTTCCTACAGAGAATTAAGTAGTTCATCAAACAAATAGTTCATTCTATTGATAGCAAAAGCTTAACTTAAAGCCGGAGTGTTTATCAGAACGACCGCAATGAGAATCACCAGCAATAAAACAAACTAGGGGGTTAATTCCGTAGTTCTGGCAACACCGCCCGGATAAAAACTAAACCAATATACTTCTTAAAATTACCGCCGTGCCTGGTTATGCAACTGAACGTGACCCGGAGAGGTTTTGGCAAGCGGCCGATGTTAAGACGTGGCTCCACGTCGATACGAGCTTCGACTTGCATTTCTGTATTTTTAACCGGGTTATCCGGATGAAAATTCCGGGTGTGAGCTTGAATAATCCTATGTGGCGGTTAGTGGTTAATTGGATTTTTAAAAGTATAGCCAGTAGGTATTAGCTCTTTTAATACATAGGTTAAACTTATTACGAGATTTATTACCATCAAGAAATGTATTTATATGTCTTATTGAATAAAAAAATAAAACCAAACCAACTACGATCGTTTTTAAATTAAATATTTATTTTTTTATGATTGAAATTGAGTGAATAAAGTTGACATAAAAGTTTTATTTAATAAACGCAAAAGTAGCAAGATTAATAGGGAAACCAGGAAATGAAAAAGTTTTTTAAACTGTAATTGAAATGCTTAGTCTTTATCTTTCACTGCTGGCCGTATGAGGAAGCTCAAGGTCGCTCAGCGAGCTATAGAGAGGTCTATGCTCGCCTTTCCTCTGCGAGATAAACTTAGAAATGAAGATATCCGCAGTGACCGACATAGCCCAACGGATTTGTAAGCTGAAGTGGCAATGGACCGGCAATATAGTTCGAAGAACCGACAACCGATGGGAAAGAAAGGATATGCAGGAAGTCGATGGATGCAGGTGGCTCTGGACCGTGCTTTGTGGCATTCCTTAGTGGAGGCCTATGTTCAGCAGTGGACTTGTGAAGGGCTGTAATGATGATGATGATAATTTGAGATATTAGCCGAAATTCTTTTTACATATTGTTGACACGTTTAGAGTAGTAAATATAATCGAAATATGCAATTGCATTACAATCATTTTCTTAACTACGCTTATAGAACAAATGTTATATATATGGCTTATAAAACAAATATGGGCATGTGAAAACTTCAAATAATAATGTAATATCTATTTTTTTTTCTAATGGACAGAATTCCATTTTCGAATTTGGTTGTCGTCCAAATCGAAAAGTGGTTCGGTTTAGCCTTCAGCCGTTGATCAGTACGCGATCCACGTAGCACGTCCGGGAGACCGCCACCGTAGCTCCGGTTGAGAAAACAATTGCGCAGTTTACAGTGGCGATGGACGTGGATGCTAAAATCAAGACAATCGGGATTTTCGTGGTTTTACATCGTTTATTAGAAGATTGATTTATACAGTATTTATCATTACTAAACGTGAAAAATTAATGGTGATTGATGAAATATTAAGAAAAGTAATTGTTGCACTAATAATTGTAATATTGAATTAAGTGCAAATTAGAAGTTTGATTTGATGAACGTAGTTTTGGTGTTATGTTTTTTGTGTACTCTCAATACTACTTTTGTTACTTACAAGTTTTTCCCCAGATGTACTCTCTACTATTTACGTTCTTGGCGGTGAAGTTAAAGAAGCTATTGAATAAAACGAATTTATCATGTAACATTAAACACGATAAAACTATTCGCGTAAATATTTAAAAAATCAGAAGTGACAAACGAACTGACAGTCCATCTGATGATAAGTAGCTGCTGCAGTACATGGACACCTGCAGTCTCTTTCAAACAAATAAGGTTACAGATGCGTTGTCCCCTCTGAGAACTGAGATGGAATGGCTCACAGCGTGTCATTATACTGAATGTCTGTACCTTTCAGATCGCAACACAGTAGTGTAAGCGCTGCTATTTAGCACAGGAAATGATAGTTGTATCTACCAAGAAAGAGATGAAGTTCTATCACCTAGTACCTATAACGTTTACAAAAAATATAAGCTATTAAAAAAATATAAAAAAAAGAAAAAAAAAACAATGTGTATCTAAAATCACAAAAATTTCGCCTTATATAGAAGCAGAAGGTGGAATAACTATTCTAAGAAAATTCAAATTATAGATCTATAATTAAAAATTTAAAATTTTGTACAACCGACTTCAATATAAATTATAAAGAATAACTCAAAAACTATTCGTCAGACTTTGATCAAATTTATATGGGACTACATGGGAAGCACCAGCTTTCAAATAAAAAACAGAATCATCGAAATCGGATCAGCCAGAAAAAGTTATGAGGTAACACACATAAAAAAACATACAGTCGAATTGAGTACCGTCTCCTTTTTGGAAGTCGGCAGAAAATATGGAGACGTAGAAGCAATAAGCCGATGACCGATGGTATAATATAAAGCTTGAAATAAAAATTATGAAAGAGTAACAAATCGCTTAAATCGATCTTTTATAAATAGGTGTAATACACCGTAGACTGTAGGCGTATTGGTGGTGTAAATGAATAATGAATATAATTATTTTAAAATCGACACAGTAGCGCAGTGGCCATGCGATTAGTTGTGGCGCTTCACGGCTACGGGTTCAAATACCGTACGAAAAATGTGTTTGTATGGTGAGCGAAATTGTTTTTTTTTTAAAGAAAGAAAAAAGTACTTTTAAGTATACACTTACATAATATATCTGTGTACTGTTATAATTGTATTCTGTTCCCTTCTCATTTCGCTTCAATTTTAATAAAACAAAATTTCATTTTAAAATCACAACATTTTCATAAATTTGGTTTTTTGAGCGAGTCACTTCGTGCATCTGCATTTCAAGAGCACTTTCTGCAAGAGGGATGAATCTTTTATATGTTTGCAGTTTTGTGTTAGTACTTGAGTTTATTTCCGTAATTAGATCAATCTTCTATTTCATTCACGACGGTAAAGATTGGTGAAGATTTTAGCAAGCTACGATTTAATATGTACATAACGAACAAAAATATATATGTGAAAAAATATATAGAGATGTGCGATCAATTTATTTAACCACAGCTACCACTAAACTTATTAACTTAGTATATACACCCGATACCTAATTCAACATTATTATCATGAAATGATCGCTACCATGTTGTGTCTTTTTTTATACGATAAGGGTGACAAACGAGCACACAGTCCACTTGATGGTAAGTGGTTGCTGCGGCTCATAGACATCTACATCTATCCTCTATTACAAATCAAAATGCAGATGCGTTGTAACCCGTGAGGACTAAGATGGAATGTCTCATTTCCAGTAAAAAGGATCTCCAGTTCTCTACGCTCACCATACGAAACACAGCAGCGTTAAGCTGCTATTTTACGCTGGTATTCTGTGAGAGCGTGGTCCTTCCTCGGTTGAGCAGACCCATTTGTGCTACAACTATACTACTAATATAGCTGCAGCTTGGCTCTACCACGTACTAAATTAATGTTCTAATTTATGTTATAATGTATATGTAATTCAAGTGTAATTGTAAATTATTACAAATTATTATTATAAAAAAGAGTCCCATCGGGTTTCTTGCTGGTTCTGCTAGGCAGAAGTTGTTCCAAACCGGCGGTAAAAGCATAAATATTACTGTATTCTATGTTGGATAAAAAATACTCTATTCTATTCTATTCTTCATTACTACAGCCTGGTTATCGCCTGAGGAGCCTGCTGAATCGAACGCCCTCGAATTTTTACCTGCGCTTGAAGCCCTCGAGGGAGCTCGAGAGGAGACCTGACAGGGGGAAGGAGATTTACCCATATCAAGTGCAGGAATGGAGCGCGGCCAGCCGACAAGGTAGCTCTTGTTCTTGAACTACTTGGCGCTATTTCGCCAGAACTAACCGTTCCAGCTTCGACCTCCATTTCGGGATCGTCGCGGGAAAGAGATAGAGATATAGGGGTGATTATTAACTCTTCGGAATTGGCATCAGGAAAGGAAGGTCTGAAAGCGCACTTTCTTCTAAACCTAATTTAAGTTGTACATTTGCAATTAGCAATTTATACTTATTTACTTACAACAGAATCGAAATAAAACAGAGAAATGATAAATTTAAATTCATTATTAACTTAATGTGCTATATATATATATATAAACTTAATTCGATACAGATTCGATAAAAATTTCGAAGACCAAAGCAACCTTAATTTAATTGAAATCACTTCGCGATTCAAAAAATTTTGTTTATTGAAAAAAAATAAGTTTATAATTTAAAATTTTGTACAGCCGACTTCAATATGAGTTATTAAGAATAACTCAAACTCAAAACCTATTAGTCTGACATTGATCAAATTCATATGGGACCACAGGAGAAGTATCAGCTTTCAAATGAAAAAAGAATCATCCAAATCGGTTCACCCAGTAAAAAGTTATGAGGTAACACAAAAAAAACATACAGTCGAATTGAGTACCGTCTCCTTTTTGGAAGTCGGCAGAAAAATTGAACGTAACCGACGCGAGCAACGGAATTCCACGCCGGTGTAGCGTCTGACAGCTTAGGCTTAAAACCGATCTATGCGTACTCTCGGATAGGAATCCCAGTTAGATCGTAACTAATATCAAAAAATGAAAACGTAAGAACGTACACTTTACATTTACTGTCAAATATTCAGTGAATACTTGTGTCATCGACGACTATACAGACGTATGTCGTGATGAAAAAAGTGTGAAACATTGTGTTTTAAAACATTCTAAAAATATCTGAACTTTTCCATTGTAAAAGTACACGTGATGCTGGAGGCGCGGAGGAGGGGTAGTTTTAAATCTCACAACATAAAAATTGCCCGTGTGGGTATAGAACAATTGTAGTCCCTACTAAAGAATATGAAAACATAACAGTTATTTTTTTATCCCTTGGATTAGGCTATGAAATGTCATAATCATCGTTTTAAATGTTACATTTAAATTTAATCCCCTATTCAGCCCCTCTTAATACGTGGAATTTTTTCCCCAAATTTTATAGCCCATCCCTGAATTATAAACCTATTTAATATAAAAATAATTATCAACATTGATTCACACATGACGGAGATATCGCGTAATACACATACAAAAAAAAACATACAGTCGAAGTGAGAACTTTCTTCTTTTTTCGATAAGGCTAAAAACATAAGAAGATATTTTTACAATACAATTGTAAAAAATATTTTTTTACTAGCGCCTTGGCTTCGCCTGGATTGGATCTATTAAAGTGGGGTTGTTTAGATTTAAAGTAATTAAATACGAGTACCATTTATTTTTTTAATCTTTTGTTTTTTTGGGCTGTCTAAGTTTTTCGAATAAAACATAGTCTAGATCACTCCTAGCATTACTCTATGTCTGTTCGTAAAATTTTATTACAAATGGCTTGCATTATGCCTCAGCTCAATGTAAGCTGGTTATTTCGATACCGATGTAGACACACTTCAATTGTATTTATTTATTGTATAGAATAGATGTTAAGCGTATTTTGAGTCACATTTCCTTTTACGAATTTATTTCACGATAAATCTGTCACCGTTGGAATATTATCGTAAAACTACAGCGAGTCTAACTTCCACAGTAAAGCTGGCACTAAAACGGGTAGAGGTATAAAGCAATGAATGCACGAGCTACGGTAATGCTACGATAACGCTACGCAGCAGCGCTACGCCGTAGCGAGCTATGGAAAAACGCGTAGCAGTAAAGTTTAATTAGGCGGAATGCAAGCTTGCAAAGATTGAATACAAATACGGCAAGAAATGCGGGCGAATTTTGCGTAATTTTTTCGCGAAAATTATCTTAAATGTTAGAAAAATCTTTAGCCTTCGACAAAGCATTGCTATATCAGAAATGTAGAGCTAAGATGATATGGACAACGTGCTAAGTGCGAGATATAGTTTTGAGACCACCACTTCGTTCATCATCTTTAGGAATCTTGACCTAAAAAGTTAAAATATTTAGAGGATATGACAAGTCCGCTTCTTTACACTCGAGCAACGCGACCGATTATTTCCTTTTCTATAAAATGGGTGATTTCGATGATTCTTTTTTATTTGAATGCTGATGCTTCGCATTTGATCCTATATAAATTTGATCAAGGTCTGACTACTAGTTTTTAAGTTATTCTTAATAATTTATATTGAAGACGGTTGTACAAAATATTTAATTTTAAATTATAGGTTTTAATCTCAAACGGCAGTCAATTAATTTTGACAATGTAAGTACATTGGTTGAATGCCAACAATTTGCTCTTAAACGGCAATGAGACAAAATATCTTAAATTTACAATACCTAATGTAAAACATTCGAATATCAACGTGCTCTTAAATGCACAAGAGTTGAGCCTTGTGGATACCACTGTTTTTCTCGGTATTACTATTGACGCGAAACTTCAATGGGGCCCCCATGTATCTAAATTAGCCAGCATACTTAGTTCTGCAGCATATGCTGTAAAAAAGGACACAGATGTTGAGACAGCTAGATTAGTGTATTTTAGTTACTTTCATAGCGTAATGTCTTATGAAATTTGGCTATGGGATAATGCGACAGACATAGAAGCTATATTTGTTTTGCAAAAGAGAGTCGTACGGGCGATTTATAACCTAAATTGTAAAGAGTCCCTCAGAGAAAAATTTAAAGAAATAAACATATTAACATTGGTATACATAAAAACATAAATAGCTTTGATAATAATAAAGATGTTCATACTTTAAACACTAGAAACAAACATAAGCTTGTAATACCAGTTAATAGACTCCACAGAATTACGATTAGTAATTCATTTATAGGGCTTTTACAACAAAATTCCAGAAAATGAACAAAATTTGCAAATAAATAAGTTTAAATATTTTATTAAAGAACAATTGTACAAAAGGGTTATTATAATATCAAAGAATACATAAATGAAAAAAAAAATCCTGGGAATGAGGTGATCGCCACCATATAATATAGTTCTATTAAAACTCATTTAAAGTTTGTACAAACAAAAAAACAAAATTATTGTAAAGTGAAATATGTTTAAAAAAAAGTTCCGCTGGGTTTCTTACTGGTTCTTCCCAGGACAGAGGTATTTTACGAACCAGTGGTTAAAAAAATGACTTTCAATAAGTATTATGGAATAATCTATATTGAATAAAATTTATTCTATTCTGTTCTAATGGTCGAAGTTTGCTCAAAGAACGTATCGAAATTACACATAGTATAGATGCATTGATCAATTAGTTCGGACTGGTTAATTGCAGAGTAAGGCCACCGCAAAGCGGCACCCTGATGCCTCCAGAGGTTCACTGACCCGAGTTAACGCGGTCACAAACCTTGTAATTGCAGCTTCTAATTTAAAACCTTTAATTGATCGTAAAATTTAAGGCTGAGAGAATTAATATTGGTCCAAGTTTGATTTTTTCCGATATAAGAGCTTCTATTGATGAAGGCGTTGTTCAGTGGTCAGAGTACACGGCAACTAAGTACGCTGGTCCTGGGTTTGAATCCAGCTAAAGGCTACAACTAATTATTGGGCCACACGGTTGTAAATTATTCAATACACTGGGAGAAGCTAATGTCCAGCAGTCGACTTTTATCGGGTGACGAAGGAGAAGAACAAGTATTCCAAAAGCTGAAGGCTCCGTATTGTAAAACACCCGAAACGTCGGGAATTAAAAATAAGTTAAATACAACCCGAGAAAATTCGTAAATTAGTTTTATTTAATGTTTTTTTTTTACACAGAATGGGGCTTATAAACGAGCACACAGCCCACCTGATGGTAAGTGGCTGCTGTGGCCCATAGACATCTACATCTATCCTAAATAAAGAATCAAAATGTAGATGCGTTGACCACCTCTGAGGATTAAGGTGGAATGCCTCGGTTCCAGTAAAAAGGTTCTCCGCTTCTCTACACTCAGCATACGAAACACAGCAGCATTAAGCTGCTATTTTGCGCTTGTATTCTGTGAGAGCGTGGTCCCTCCCCGGTCAAGCCGACCCATTCGTGCTAAAACCATAATAGTATAGCTGAAGAAAGGCTCTACCACGTAAAATGTCTGGTATTCGTGTAAATAGAAATTATTAATAATATATATTTTGTTAATTTATAGTAACGTTTGACACCAGGTAGGTTTTGAGATTCAAGAAACGTTGTAAGACTTAGGATTTCAAAATTATGAAACGCGTTTAAATAAGTAAAATTAGTTTAATACAATGTATGTATATAATATGTGTATTCGCGAAAGTATATTAAAAAAAAAACTTTTGACTTGTTTGAAGTTTGTTGCAGGTGTCAATGGGCTGCAGTAGCCACTTATTATAAGATCGATTGTTACCCCTTTTGTGTTTTTTATACTGAAAAAATTAAAAATTTCCCGATTTTAAGGGAAATTCAATGTATGCCATATCATAACTAGATAGAGTGCATAAAAATGATAAAAAATGGGCTAAAAAGCTATAAATAGTTTAACTGTTACCTTTTATATTATCTTTAATGTGATGTGATAAATAATAAATTGGTGAATACAATTGAAAGATCAGTTTAAAGACACTGACTAGCGACATCTAGCGCAATATATATGTAATATTCAAATCTTAATAAACGATAAACATGTACACTGTTTTAACTACATTGTACTTCACGTAATAAAAAATAAATTTAAATTGAAAGAAAAGGCTCCAAAAATTTTACAATCGCTGCAGCATCAAGTCCGTGTCGTATTTTTTAAATAAAATTATCATATCCATGGCGATGCGGTTCGGTCGCTGGTGCATTGCCAAGAGATACGTTCGGGCCATTATCGTTGGGTTATGTTGTATGTTAATTATTCCGCCGGCTACATAGATATATGTGACTGGGAATGGTGTTGATCAGGAACATAATGGAATGTTCGTCGAAATGTAAGTATGATTTGTGTTTTCGAGACTCAGTTATGAATGCGTCGGACTTACAGCAAATCTATATAAATAAAAATCAAGTGCCGAATATATGAAAATTCGTCACTAGTGAACGGGTGGACCGATTTTGACTAATTTTTTTTTGTGTATTTGACTGCGTCCTAGGATGGTTTAAATTTATAATTAGATCGGGTAGGTGGCGCTGCTGTCGAGAGTTATAAATCACATATATTTTATATTGTTTTATTATTCTTTTTGTTTTTTTATTCTTTTTTTTAAACGTTACCTCCCTAGGATCAAATTCTAGGATTATTGCATAAATTGTGTATATATTTTGGGTAGTAATATAAGGTAAAGGAAAATATGACTCTACATACGTCGTATTGTTGGGCTCAGTATACATTCCATTTTTTGAACAGGTAAGAGTCGACCGCGATTTTACGTTTATTTTATTATTTTATTTGACAGTCATGAAGATTCAAGTTCCCCGGTCACAGTTGCTTAGCTCAGGAGCTGGACATCCTGAGCTAACAGTTGAAACCTATGTAGTTTTTAAATGTATACGTAAAATAAATTGTCATTTAAGTAGCTTACACTTATAGAAAGTAAGAAGTAAAGTTACTTAATTTGTGAGGGGTCAATGAAATATATTTTGAAGCGACAGTAGCCTAATGTGCGGACCGCGAGCTCTAAAGGTCGTGGGTTCGAATCCGCCATTCGACTACTGTCGTAAACTACTCGTAACACAAGTTTTTTTAGGTTTATCAGGAATGGCTAGTATTTTGATCCAAAAAAATTTGAAAATATTTTCGAAATACTCTATTTTTTACTTTCTTAAATTTTCGGCGCCCAGTACATGGCGATCAGCATATTGGATAGCATTCAACAATTTCGGTGTGCTTGACCGGAACTGGTTACAAACTATTAAAATTTTGGGCTGCAATTCTAGATATTTTAATAATATAAAGCAAAGAGAATAAATTTTCTTGATCTGTTAAAAACTTCAACTCATAATGTAATAACAAAAATTAGTTTTACTTAAGTTATGGATTAAGTTTTAATAAGGCAATTTATTTTGTATTAATATTATTTTATTTAAGCAGAATAAGCAAGTGATATTCAAAACTTACAAATACCCTCAATTTAGATGAAATGGTTTTAATGAAATATGATCGATCCGTTGGCGCACATACAGCTGACCGCAGAGATTCTCAAGGACCTTGTTAGTGTACAGACCGATGCCTTAGCGATGAGCGGTAACGAGAGCCACTCTGAAGCAGAGCGAGAAGCGTGGCTGTATGTTCATGTTTAGGTAGTCGATATTACCTTCAAATGTTAGTCAGCTAAAATATGCCAAGAGTTAGAATGTTTAAAAAAACAATTAAAGATTCAATTATTTGAAGTTTTTAATCTTTAAAAATCAATTGCCAAATTAGCTCGACTGATTTCGATGACACTTTTGTGTTTGAGTAGGTCACTGGATGATTTACATTCACAATTGATTCAAAACAGTGACGCTGTTGTCGAAAACCAGAGAGAATCATTGGTATTTTATATTTTTCAAATTTAGAATTTGTATGTATTAATTAATTTATATATATTTTTGAACGTATTCGACAAAATATCAATTCTTATAGAAAAAAAGATATTTTTGTTTTGTCTAACAAGGCTCGTTTGACTGTGCATGAGGGGGTGTTGGTTCCGACACTCATGTACGGAAGTGAAAGTTGGGTATGGCAGAAGAAACATGAAAGCAGAATAAATGCAGTTGAGATGAGAGCATTAAGAAGTATGATAAGAGTTAAACTGAGTGACAGGATAAGAAATATTGAGATAAGGAAACGTTGTGGTCTGAAAGAAGATGTAGTGACAAAAATTGAGAAAGGTATGCTGAGATATTTGGCCATGTCGAGAGAATGAATGAAGAACGATTGACGAAAAAAGTGTATAAGGCGAGTGTGAATGAAAGTGTTGGAAGGGGTAGACCTAGGCGGACATTTCTAGACCAAATCAGGGACGTCTTGAAATAAGGCCAGGTCAAGAGTACCCTAAACCGTAGAGCATGTATGAAGGGAATAATGAAAGTGGACGAAGCAAAAGAAGTATGTAAGGATCGTAGCAAGAGGAAAGAAGTGGTCTCTGCCTACCCCTACGGGAAAGAGGCGTGATTATATGTATGTATGTATGTAATTATGTTTCAATGTCTTTGTGTCAAAAAAATTTAAAATCATATACTGTTGATATATTTTATACAAGTAATAAGAGTATAAAGTTAGGTATAAGGTTAATCTAATGGTACGTGGATGCTGTGGCCATATACTCCTACATTTATCCTCGATTAGAATTTTAAAAAGCGGCTGCAACATTTCCTTTGGGAGCTAAGACTTGAGAAGGAATACCCAGAGATTAGAGAGGACTAGAAGTACTCGTAAAAAGGGTCTGCGGTTTTCGTCACATACCATACGAAACTCGGCAGCAATAAGGCTTGTCCTTCACGGTTTTCTTCATAATATTGTTTCTATCACGTAAAGTAATCAAACAATTTTATATATTCTTAAAACATGTACCTAAACGCTACAACATTGTTACTAAAAGAGCTTCCTTATAAATTTAACACTTAACGGTGCTCAGGACAACGTCAGTAACACAGTTTGTTCACTGCTAACATGTGATTGTTATTGACATTGTAAACTCAGTACACCCGAGAGGAATTTATATTGTATACTGTACATAAACAATTACAACATTTTTAATGTTTTATACGTGGTATAGCCATGCTGCAGCTATATTAAAGTTGTAGCGAGAATGGGTTGGCTCGACCAGGGAAGGACCACACTCTCACAGAATTCAAGTTTAAATTAACTGCTGCATTTTATATGGTGCGTGTAGAGAACTGGAAACACTTTTTACTTAAAACGAGGCATTTTATCTTAGTCCTCAGGGGTGGCAGCACATCTGCATTAATCTTAATGGAGAATAGATGTAGATGTCTATGGGCCACAGCATCCACTTATCATCAAGTGGACTGTGTGCTCGTTTGTCACCCTTATTCTAAAAAAAAGTTAAAATGTTAAGAATATAATAACACCGTTTAAATCGAACGTAAAATTTTGTCAAACATTTTTTTTGCTTTCGTTTTGCTTTGATTTCAAATAGGGTAGCAAATATTCGACCTTTTTTATAGAATAGGGTGACAAACGAGCACACAGTCCACCTGATGGTAAGTGGTTGCTGTGGCCCATAGACGTCTACATATATACTCTATTACAAATCAAAATGTAGATGCGTTGTCACCCGTGAAGACTAAGATGGAATGCCTCTTTTCCATTGAAAAGGGTCTCCGGTTCTCTACACTCACCATACGAAACACTGCAGCGTTATGCTGCTATTTTACGCTGGTATTCTGTGAGAGCGTGGCCCTTCCCCGGTCGAGCCGACCCATTCGTGCTATAACTATACCAGTAATACAGCTGCAGCATGCCTCTACCGCGTTATGTCTTCTTTTTAAAATAAATTTAAAATACTTGTCTTTGTTGATGTTTATTTAGCAGGGATGGTAGATATGATAAGGATATAGAACGACGAGTGAACGCAGGAAATAGAGTGAATGGGGCTCTACACGCTATTATGAGGAGTCAGAATGTGTAAACTAAGGCACGTATGGCAATTCATAATGCTGTGTTAGTCCCTACTTTAATGTATGGTAGTGAAAGTTGGGTCTGGCAGAAGAAGCATGAGAGTAGAATAAATGCTGTAGAAATGCGTTCCTTAAGGAGTATGCTAGGGCTGAATCTGAATGACAGGGTGAGAAATAGTGTGATAAGAGAAAAGTGTGGTTTGCAAGATGACGTTGTGACAAGGATTAAGAAAGGAATGCTTCGGTGGTTTGGTCATGTAGAAAGAATGAACGAAGAAAGAGTGACAAAGCAAATTTATGTTGCAGAAGTGAACAGCAGGGTCGGGAAGGGACGCCCTAGACGAAGGTTTATCGACCAAATCGTCGATACATTAGAAATGGGCCAGATTAGGAGTACCCTTAACCGACGAGCGTGAATGCGTAGATATATAGATGTAAAAGAGGCGAGAGAGGTGTGTCGGGATCGCGCCAAATGGAAGTCCGTAGTCTCTGCCTACCCCTCTGGGTGATAGGCGTGAGTGTTTATGTATGTATGTACTTGTCTTTACAACAACCTAACACTGTAGTAACGGAACTGATCTGAATCTATGTAATTCACTTTTAATTCACATTAACACAAATGAAAAAAGGAAGAGCAGCGTATGCACTGTCATCCTTGAGAACACTGAGATTGAGTGCCTTGTAACCATTAAAAAGGCCTCTGGTTCCCTACACTCACCATACGAAATACTGCATTATTCTATATTCATCCTGAAAGTAACTAGAAATTAATCATTAAAAATTTTAAATACTACTCTCATATACAGTGCAAAAGTACTCAAACCGGCTTCTTGAGAAGTAGCGACTGCTATGAAGTCATTCACTACACTTAAAAGCGATATTGAAGACATAAAAAACAAAAGTACTCACAAAATAAGAAGACGAACGATATTGTACTAATGCCAATTACGAAAACAAAAACAAAAGAAATATAGAATTCCGAATTAGTCCAACTAGATTAATTCGCGTTTTAAAATTAAACTGAATAGAATAAAATATTTAAAGCAAATTCATTGCACGTATTCTTTCACAAAAATAAAGAAGTCCTCACGCATACATGGAAGCGTAATTCCCACGTTTCGCAACGCAAAGGTGCCTATTACGTACACGCACGCTATTTCACACCACTCGATTCCCTCTACTAGATCGCAATAGTAAATTTCCCACGAGCCATTACACCCGGGGGCGTTCGAAAATTCCTTTTTTTAAATTTAGTTAATACTTCGCATGGCGCCTTCTGTGCGCCATTTTCTTTTGCACTATTTTTTTTCCTTCTCTCTACTAATGCTGTTCAAAATGTAGCTTGAAATATGAATAAAAATAAATGATTAAAAGTATGTATGATCTTTATATGTATGTATCTAAAAACTGCGGTTGCCAACACGCTAGCCAACTACGGCGAACTACCCCCCTATTAGCATATATGGGTGAGGCCTGCGTTCAACAGTGGATTTTGATGGGTTTTATTGTATGGTTTTTTTTTTAGAATAAGTGGATGGTGTGTGTAGACATCTTCATTTGTCCTCGATTAAGAATCAAAAAGATGCGTTGTCACCCCTGAACACTAAGATGGAATGCATCGTTTCCAGTTAAAACGGTCTCCGGTTCTCTACAATCACTATATGAAACAGCAGCTTTAAGAGGCTATTTTACGCTGGTTTTCTGTGAGAGTGTGGTCCTACCCCTGTCACTGACTTGTGCTACAACTAATATAGCTGCAGTATGGCTGGTACCACGTATATGTGCATTGATGGTATTTTCAAATTATACAGCAAAAAGATCTTACCATCATCAAATAGTATCCATCATCACATTTCATCCCAATCCAAATCACCCCAAGGTCAAAGAGATCTTGAAACTTCCGATGGATGACGGTATAACCATCTTGTTTACATTAGGCGTAAAAAATATAGTAAAACTAATTGTACTCCGCGAGGTCGCCCGCGCGTAATTTATTACAATTAGATTTCATTGGTTTTAATTTTTTGCGCGAAACCCTAATTCTTTTTCTAAAATAAAGTTAACTTAGGCTACTTCTTATAACATCAGCTATCAGGCAGTGAAAGTCCGGTCAAAATCGGTCAAGCCGTTTCGGAGATTAGCCGTAACAAACGTATCCGTAAAATCGTATTTTTGTTATAAGTACCGTATATACTTATGCATGTAGTAAAAAGCTGTTATTTCGACATTACAATCAGACACTTCAATTTTATTTATTTGTATAGATGTATATATATATATATATATATTATATATATATATATATATATATATATATATATATATATATATATATATAGATAGATGAAGATGCGTCACAGTGCTAACGCCTGGTGCTACGTTCATCAATATACCTGCCAAGTGTGACGAATAAGATTAACCCTCTCTACAAAGGTGGAGACTCGTGTCCAGAAGTGGACATTAACAGGCTGTTGAAAAAAGAGAAGGGTAAGGTTGTTATATCGTAGTGTGAGGGTAACGTTTTAAAGAAAATAAGGAGCGCGATTTTTTAGGAGTCAGGCTTCGAAGCAACTTTATGTTCAGAAGTGGAACAATGATGGTCAATGATTATGATCTTATCTTACAGAAAAACTATTTATCTTTTATTATAGAATTTTATAAGATTTCATAAAATTATATAATTAGAATAAAATTTTCTAAGAAACTGTCACCTCGTTATTTTTAATAAGCAGTCGTTAGATCTTATCGATGAAATTACGACGTTGTTAGTAACGGGGGTGGGTAGGGAAGAAACAAAACAACTATACATTGTAATTGCTCCAATTTGCCCCTGTCGCTCGGGCGCGGGAGATTGCTAATGACGTCATACCTACTGTTTGTCCACGCTGAAGTTACTTTTCATCGCGCGACACGAAGACGGCATTAAGAGCTTAAAAACATAATATTATAAACAAAAAAAAAAAACTAAATATTAAATTATCATATTGGCCACTTCTTGAGGTATAATGTTACAAACGTTGGCTGCGTTTCCTCGTTGAATGTCTATACTTATCCTTTGTATAATAAATATCCGGCACATATAATACCAGATAAGAGTGCAGTTCTTTTAAAACATATGAACTGAAAATCTTTATTACATATGGACTCTACGGAACGGAAAAAAATATTGGATTCGCCTAAATTTTGGCTGTGTTATATGTATAAATTACGTTTTTTTTTTAATTTAAAAAAAAAATTAATAATCGCTACCAATCCATACCTACTACAAGCTGTAAAATCCTATTCTACCCCCTTAGGGATTGAATTTTACAAAGTCGCGAAAGAAGTATATATAATTTTAAGTCAATCGGGCATACACATTTAGTTATATATGCATGTATATAATATATTTGTATTGTTAATTGTACAACATAATACGCGATTATAAACTGTACTTTTTTTTAAAGAAAAAGCTGGTACTCGTGTTCAAATATTCTCAACTAACATATAATATTTTTAGGAGAGGGGGCAAACAAGCATACGGCTCTCATGATGGTAAGCGACTATCGTCGCCCACGAACAACTGCAGCACCAGGGGAATTGCAGTTGCGTTGCCGGCCTTTTAGAACGGAGTAAGCTCTTTTCTTGAAGGTCCCTAAGCCGTATCGGTCCAGAAAAATCGCTGATGGCGAAATAGAATAAACACCCTGCCTTAATGCAGCAAATAGTGGCCATGGATGCAGCTTTCTATATCATCACAGCCTTTTATAGACAATTGCTAAACATAGGCTTCCTCCGTAGATTGCCTCATATTTGCAATACCTAGTTATCACGGTTGACAGATGGGTTCCGCAGTTTTTATTTTTTCAGTTGTCATTAGGAACACGCTGCTGGCACAACACCCGCGGAACAAGATAGGGTAGTGGATATACACCACCAAACACACGGATTGAAAATGTAAAAATATGTTGAATAATCTATACATATAAATAAAATTGAAGAATCTATCGAACAAATAGAGAGAAATGCAAGGAGAGATCGAGGCTATATGTTTATCATTAAACGATTTAAAAAAAAAAGTAATAAAGTCTTTGAATATACTGAATCAGAATAACGATACTTATATTTGTCGTTCGTATTAATAGATCCTATTAAATATCTCAATAAGCTTTTGCCATTATAAAAAATCATGACCATTAATTGGTAATTATTATTACAATCAGTCGTCACGTCACCGTATCGTGGCATCTAAACCAGTTGAGCGGTGTCGCCTGCCCAGCCCACAATTAACGTTCCGCTTCAAGTTTTCTTGCAAGCGGAAAATAATTGCGATTGAGTTGCGAATTTCGCTATCTGACGCCCGACGAGCCTTTAATTGGTGCTTAAATGGCGAATTCATTTCACGCGAAACATTTCAACGGGACCGGGCGGCGTAAGACCGATACGTATTCCGAAACAATAATTGCTGCTTTTTTTTTTAAACGCAACGGAACGGACCCGTTGTGCCCGCGAAGTTATTATTGGCAATTTATACGATTCTATTGTCTTTTTTTTTTTTTAGTTAAGAGAGTTGGATTGATATTTTTTTTTTTAGTGAAACTTGTTTATCGACTTAGTGGAGATATTAAATACGGTATTATAAATAAAATACAAAGACATCATGTTTCCTTGTAACTTTTTACCGCCGGGTCTGCAGGAGTATAATATTATTTAAGCTAGTTATACGAAATATAAAACAAAAGAAGAATGATATGTCGCAAAGAAGTTTCACTTCTTCACGTGGGTCGTATACACAATGAGAGCATCCACGACTTTTTGTGCTACCAGGGCGGCGCCATTAGAATGTGAGGTATAATATTTGACAGATTCCATGGCGGGGAAATTAATTTGTTCGGAAAATGTAAAGGCTATTGCTTCTTTCTGCACTATTAGCTATATTTTATATTAATAAGATTAAAAATAAATAAACCAAAACACAGATATTGATAAAAGTTGAAAAATTAAAAAGTTATAAATGTGCAAAATAGTAAAGTGCAAACCACTGACGCATTGTTTTGTGTATTAATATAATACTCTAGAAACTGATAAACTTCTATTAAAAGACAACATCTCAATTAAATTACATTGTGTAACAAAAAACTTTACCTCGGTGTAAACTAGCGACATCTCGTGAGCAGAAAATTATTAGCTCTCTTTAAATGCACAATTTTTTATTGATTAATCTATGAGATGTTAATGGCCGATTTTCAAAGTACAAGTTTCGAATAATCAGTATCTATACGAAATAGATATTAGAGCGTTACAAGCTGACACTACTAGGATGTAGGACTCCATTTCTGGCTTGGAGTTTTTCTGGGTAGGTATTTCTGCCGCCAAACAACTGCGGTGAGGTATGAGGAGTCAGTATAGTTTCAGGCTGTGAGGCATTCCATTTAAGTCCTCAGAGGTGACAGTCCATCTGTAGTCTACTCTGTTTATCCACTCGTCATCAGGTTTTTATATATATATATATATATATATATATATATATATATATGTATATATATATATATATATATATATATATACGTATATTATATATTATTTATGTGGAGAGGGCAGTTCTGTTGTGTTAAACCAAATATAATAACTAAAATTTATTTCTTGTAATATTGTCATAATTCTTATAAAATATTCTTAATACTGTAAGAGGTTGCATTGAAATTCACTCAGGAACGTAATTAAGTTTAAGGTTCAAGCAAATATACAAACCAGCTGAAGTACACCGCTTCAATACATAATTTCAATAAATTATATATATATATATATATATATATATATACATATATGTATGTACATATATATACATAAATATAAACAAGCACATAGAGATACACATATATACGCTCATACATTATTTATAAAATTACATACTATCAAAATAGTTGTTTGTTGCAATACGTTCAAAAGTAGGTTAAGATGCAGTGACAGAGACACGAGGGTAATGTAAGGTTACAAACCCAATCAGACTCAAAACGAATAAATTGTTTAGTTTAAATTACAGTTTAATATGTCTCAATGCTGGGTACAGGCCTCCTCCCATTTTGGTTCCACTACGTGTATTTTTTTATAGAATAAGGTTGACAAACGAGCACACTGTCCACCTGATGGTAAGTGGATGCTGTGGCCCAGAGACATCCACATCTATCCACGATTAAGAATCAAAATTCAGATGCGTTGTCGCCCCTGAGGGCTAAGATGGAATGACTCGTTTGCAGTAAAAAAAGGTCTCCGGTTCTCTACACTTATCATACGAAACACAGCACCATTAAGTTTTATAAGGTTTTTTAGTGTAAATAATGATTCAACTAAAAATAATCGCTAAATGTTATTTATATTCTGGTATTATTCCATCAACTAACAGAGTCTTGCCAACGTTTTGTTAGCTTTGGACGCTTTACCGTCACTTAATTAGTAGAAAAGTTTGTAGTCATCAGCTTGAGAGGCTCCGGGAGAGTTAGGGGACCGGAGGATGGGAAGGGAGATATCTTATTGATCCCGATTTCGTCACAGGAACTAGTTGTCAGGTAAACTCGTATCAAGTGTAATATTGTTTACCAAGTGTTTTATGTATTTACAATGTTATAAGGTCGCAAAAATAAATTATTTACAATGTTATAAGGTCGCAAAAATAAATTAATTATTAGGTCCCAAACAATGTAACTTTTTTATTTAACTAACCTAATATCGGCCATTATTATCTAGGCCCAGACTAGCCCTATTATGGTGAATATTTGCCATAGTTGCCACGCTTGGCAAGCGGGTTGGCAACCGCAGTTTTGTAATTTTAGTCGCTATTAGGAAAACGTTGCTACCCATCTCCTGATTTGTTTCCCTCTCTCGCCTCGTACGCTATTTTTTGTATAGGATAGGGTGACAAACGAGCACACAGTCTACCTGATGGTAAGTGGTTGCTGTAGCCCATAGGCATCTAAATCTATCCTCGATTACAAATCAAAATGCAGATGCGTTGTCACCCTTGAGGACTAAGATGGAATGCCTCGTTTCCAATAAAAAGGGTCTTCGGTTTTCTACACTCACCATACGAAACACAGCAGCGTCAAGCTGCTATTTTACGCTGGTATTCTGTGAGAGCGTGGTCCTTCCCCGGTCGAGCCGACCTATTAGTGCTACAACTATACCACTAATATAGCTGCAGTATGGCTCTACCACGTCACGTGGTGTAGTGGATATTCTTACACCGCCACTACACGGTTTCCTATGCACCAATGCATTGTAACAGAAGTTCATACATATATAAATACATAAATTTCATATAACCGCATAGTGGCAGTGTAAAAATGTTTACTACCCCCATATCTCCCGGTGGTCGTAAGAAGGGTCAGAGAGAAAAGAACCAGGAGACGAATAGCAGCGTTTTTATGATAACAACTAAAAATATTGCGGTAGAAATACCCACTGCCAAACATGATAACTATGGCAAAATCCCCGCCCCCCAATAAGACAGTCTTATGTTCATTAGACTTTGATATAATGTAATGAACGATGGAGATCAGTTAAGGATTGCTTACGTACTAGGAACAGAGAGAGCGCTCTCTGTTGCCCTTCGAGATGTCACGACTAATTGCACATAGTATGCCAAAATAACATTACGCAGTTATATTCCACTCTAAATTCTTTAATGTCTGATAACTTCTAAGTTTTGAATTGATCTTAGCAACGGACTGTCGAAGCTCATTAGAAGAAAATTCCTTTGCAAAGTGAACCGATTTTGCAAACTCCATCTCTAACTAAGCAATATTGTTCGTACTACGTGCTAGAAGAATAACTGCGTTTTGTTTAAGACATTAGTGGATGCTGCGCTAAATTATTTATCAACACACCCTAGTCTTAGCTTATATACTTATTTTATACTTGCTGTTCCCCGCGACTTCGCCCGCGTGTTATTTGGGGTTTTCACTTTTTTTTTGCGCGAAACCCTAATTAGTTTTCTAAAACTAAATTAGATTAAGTTATTCCTTATAACATCAGCTATCTGCCAGTGAAAGACCCGTCGAGATCAGTCCAGCCGTTTTTTTTTTGAAAACGTTACCCCCACTAGCATTTTCTCCTGTATCTCGGAGGCAGTTTAGAAACACAAATTGCACAAGGACAAACATCCAGACCCAGAACAATTATTTGTAGGCTATACAAATACTTGTTCCGTGCGGGATTCGAACCCACGGGCCCCAGCGCAGCAACTCATTGCTAATCCACTGCGCCACGGAGTCGTCAAAAAAGCCGTTGCGGAGATTAGCCGCACAGTGGGCACAGCTAATTAAAAAAAAATATGAATTTAATCGCGTTTCATATCCCTTTTTTAATCTCTCACCATTTCACATGCAATGGCACTTATTGTTACTGCATTTAGTCATCATGGGTGCTGCACAGCAATTAAATGCCATCTATTAAATAAATTAAATTATAAGTCATTAAATTAAAATTCAAAATATGTTGAATATTTTCGGTAACCAAACGTATAAGAATAATATTTAAATATTAACCTCATTAGTAGTACCTATTCAGGTAAACATATTTTAAAACAATACCAAATTTCAATATACGTCAAACAATTTGATATATAACACACACAGACACTGCGTTAATTATGAAATCCTCCCAAAAAATGCAAGGAATATAACTATTTCATTTGGGAATATACCCTCGCAAGTATCTTGTGAGTGACATCGTTGTGAAAGTCGATATATGAAGCCTTGTTAAAGTGCTGGCTCTTTTTTAAAGTCGAGTTTTCATTACACAACAAACACCTTTTTCACGAGTCTAGACACATAATTAAGACTATTTTGCTTGAAACTGGAAGCCCCAGGAGACGAAAACGGCGCGTAATATTAATCTACGACAATTTTGTTGACTTCTAAATGTCAAGTGGGTTGGCTATGCGGCCATTACGACGTGACGTCTCCTTATAATTGGACAGGGAAAAATAGCAGTACTTTTGTTTTTTATTGTCACCTATTCATATTTTCAAATAAGCATCTAATTGTTTAATAAATTATATTATTTTTTATTCCTATCTTTTCATTAATTCTATTGAATAATTATTTGTTTAGAGAATATTCCCTTGAATTAATAATTCAATAGAGAAGATGGCTGGGTGCTACCATCTGCTTGGGATCCTAAAATTAATAAAATTAAATCCCAACCCAGGCATACCATTGCATGACTTCTAGATCCTATGTTATTTCTGCGTAGATCGGACCAAAAATTGATCATTTGAAAAAGAAGGTAGGTTGAAATTGGTGCGTCGTACACCTCAGTCACACCTTGACCATGTGTGCTGCCAAAATACTGAGACGTGACCAATATAAATTAATTAAATATATAATGGTTGTGCAGGAATAGGTTAGTTCGATCATGGTAGGATAACGCACTCACAGAATGATAGCATAAAATAGCAGCTTAATGCTGCTGTTTCTAATGATCAGTGTAGCGAACCGGAGACCCTTTTCACTGGAATTCTATCTTAGCCCTCACGGGTGACAAAGCATCTGCATTTTGATTCTTAATCGAGGATAGATGTAGATGTCTATAGGCCACAACAACCACTTACCATTAGGTGAACTTTGTGCTCTTTGTCACCCGTATTTAAAAAAATCCTCGATACAGTGGGAGTGGCCCATCCAGCAGTGGATTGCTATGAGCTGTTAAAGAAGAAAGAAAAGAACTATACAAATTCTTTGTGTGGTTTTAATAATTAAAGTACTGAAATTATACTCATTTACTAAACATCTAACACCTTTATCACTGCTCTACTTTATAAGTATCCTATGCCTTAGTGTATTCTCTTAATTAAATTTTATAATATGTACGGTATAAAATGATACTAACGATTTCTTACTGCGTTACACGGCACCTCATGCCACAGCTGAGATTAATAGCTATTCAAAGAATGTTGCGGAATTTTCAGATAGCAAAAACCATACAAGAGTATCATAAAAATAACTACCAGAAAGAGCGCTGCATAGCAAAAAGTTTTACTGCCTTACTTAGTTAATTGAAACAATTAACCGGGGCTCACGTAATAAAGGAAACTGCGTCGCGTAAAAAGCTTCCGGCTTTTAGTTCGTACAAAAATGTTGCCAGTTGTATTTGGGGATCCGCTGAACAAATGTTAAAACGATCGTTGAAACTCAATTGGATCATATAAAGCAATTGAATCAATTTAATCTTTAAACACTCTTTCACGTGCATGCTGCAGCTATATTAGTAGTATAGTAGAAGCATGAATGGGTCGGCTCGAACGGGGAAGGCCATGCTCTAACAGAATACCAGCGTAAAATAGCAGCTTAAGTGCTGCTGTGTTTCGTATTGTGAGTGTAGAGATCCGGCGACCCTTTTTACTGGAAAAGAGGCATTCCATCTTAGTCCTCACGGGTGACGACGCATCTGCATTTTGATTCGTTATTGAGGGTAAATGTTGTCTATGGGTCACAGCAACCACTTATCATCAGGTGGACTGTGTGCTCGTTTGTCAACCTATCCTATATTAAAAAAAAACACTTTACATTTTGACACCCTAAATTAGTAAGAATTTGTAGTGACTGTTTCGTTAGTGCCTAAAGCAGATGATCCATTGTAATCGGTTCTCTAAAACCAGTGTAAAATGAACATCGACTTTATTATTTTCAATCGAATTCAATCTACAGAAAATCGGCTCTACATTAGTCGAAGCAAATATTTCTGACACGACAGAGAATTATCTTTATCATTCACCTACTTTTTTCTTAAACAAATTTAAATACGCCGCAAACTTTGCAATTCATATCAAAGTTTATTACCAGAACAACGCTATTATACTGTGGACAGGAGTGAGACGTGTGATTTGAGTTGGTATTAAGGCGATCGCCGGCACTAATGGATTAAAATCGGCTGTAATCGATAACTTATCGGTAATTCATTTTGATCGGCCGTTTGCTTTAGGCTTTAACAACTGAACTGCCGATTGCAATGCTTGATGTTTCATATCTTATATGCTGTAATAGTTTGAATATTCGAGTTGTGTCTTCTTGAAATGTATATTACACTATCTGTTCGCTGTCACAGCGCTGTCGTCGCGCCACAACCGAAACACATCGAAGCCTAAATCGCGCTAACAAAGTTCCGAAGTTAAAGCAGTATTTATAGAATAGCTCCGAACTACCACTCGCAGCGTTAGCCGATCCCCGGGCAGAACACCTTGCCCGGCGGGAGATCTCCCCTTTTCCTTCCAACGGCTACACACTGAAACATGGAAAATTCGGTCAGGCATCCACCAGTGACACTGCACTTCTTTATAATTTAATCACGTTACAAAACAAATATGTATATAAATACGTTATTTTCAAAGTATAATTTTATATTATACGGAACACCTGTGATCTAATCAAGCGACTATACAACCACTTTTTCAGAAGCAATAAAAACTTCGTACAATATTCTTACGTTTAGTGTCGAGACCGAAATATATTCGGATGAGACAGAGAGCGAGTAAAATTAGTTTTGTGACAGAAAAGGACAGACATAATAGATGTGAAACTATAAAATGTAACTTGGTACGGTTAAAATTAGAACACAGTACAATGTCGAGTTGTTATACCGAGTTAGCTTTTCCGTCTAAATTTCTTCGACTTTTTAATTTCTATTCCAAAAAGAAAAAGTAAAAGCATATTCGTTGTGAGATCTGAGGACTAAGATGGAATTACTCACAGCCTGTAATTATGCTGGCTCTCTATACGCTTCAGAGCAGAACATAGCAGAGTGAGCAAGCACTGCTATTGTGTGGCAGAAATAATAATATATAGCAATTGACGGCTCCGTGGCGCAGTGGCTTAGCAATGAGTTGCAGCGCTTGGGGCTTCGGGTTTGAATCCCGCACGGAACAAGTATTTGTATGGCCTACAAATAATTGTTCCGGGTCTGGATGTTTGTCCTTGTGCAATTTATGTTTGTAAACTGCCTCCACGATACAGAAGAAAATCCTAGTGTGGGGGTAACGTTTATAAAAAAAAAGGAAAAAGAAGAATAATAAAAAAAATATAGCAGTATAGCATAATAATATACAGCAGAAACAAACTTTTTATCTCTATAATATAAAAATGAGAATCGCTGAATGTGTTGCTAAGCGCAAATCTCGAGAGCAGCTGCACCGATTTCGCTAATTCCTTTTTTATAATATTCCTTGAAGTACGAAGATGGTTCCTACGGAGAGAAAAATTTAAAAAATTGCCTGATGAAGTCTATAAACAACACTTTTCTATATTCCCATACAAAAGATTCGTAATAATACTTAAAAGTCAATTTGAACTTTAATACCATACCATAAAGTTTAAGTGTTAGTGGACGGGTTGCGAGAAGGCAAAACAATTGAGTGACGTTAGTATCGTATAAATATTAATGTCAATATTTGTCAATAGTGTTTTATAATTTTTATTTTTTGACATAATGTAATTGTTGACTTATCAACTTTCTTTTTTCTTTTTTATCTTACTAGCTGACCCGGTATTCCGAATAGCAGAATAAGTATTAAAAAAAAATTTAAGAATCGACTGTTAGGCGGTACGAAGTTCGCCGGGTCAGCTAGTTTCGAATAAATATTTCAGTACTTAGCTTCTTTAAATTTTGAGGTAAATTTCTGTCGCTACTCAATTGATATTTTTAATTTTGATTAAAAAAACAAATAAATTTTTTCGAGATATAATTTAGAATAATGTTAATGTTGCTTTTATTATAGGATAGTGTGACAAACGAGCACACAACCAGTGGTGGGTGATCGCAAATGATCTAGCGGTTTGTACTACGAGTGAGCTACAAAGCCTGATGGTTGTGGTTCGATTCCCATCTAGTATAAAAATTAGGGTGCCTGAACACATGAAAACATTCGTATATACTGTTGGAGACCTTTTTTTTTTCTTCTTTTTTCTATGTGTGACTAGCGAATGTTAGCGGTTCAGGCAATATATTATGATTGAGTAACAAACATAAAAAAAAACATCTAACATACACTTTTATGTTTATGTTATTTATTTTTTTAATAGAATAAGGGTGACAAACGAGCACCCAGTCCACCTGATGGTAAGCGGTTGCTGTGGCCCATAGACATCTACATCTATCCTCGTTTGCGAATCAAAACGCAGATGCGTTGTCACCCGTGAGAACTAAGATGGAACGCCTCTTTTCCAGTAAAAAGGGTTTCCGGTTCTCTACACTCTTCATACGAAACAGCAGCATTAAGCTGCTATTTTACGCTATTGTGAAAAGGCAAAACAATTAAATGACGTTAGTATCGTATAAATATTAATGTCAATATTTGTCAATATTTATACACACTGGCAGATAGCTGAAGTTATAAGGAATAACTTGGGCTGCTTTTATTTTGGGGTTCCGCGAAAAATAACTACGGGCGAAGTCGCGTGGAACAGCTTGTTCAATATAGATTATAAATAATACTTATTGAAGGTCACTCTTTTGTTTAATTATCGGATTATTCGGAAAAAAAAATATTATTCCTGAGAAGAACCAGCAAGAAATCCAGCGGAACTTTAAAAAACTACAATCATGTATGGTTACACAATTAACAACACAAAACAAAACTCCTTTATACCTATTTATGTATAATTCTTCTGTACGTGTCTGTCACAAGAACTCCTATTGGCTAGACGGATTTTTATGGAATTTTTTGTGTGTTTGAGTGGGTCCCTAGATGATAGATTCGCAATTGGACCCGGTAAGTAGCGCTGCTGTCGATGTCCAGAAACCGCCCGTGCGAAGCTAAGGCGGATGGCTAGTATTATATCTATAATATAAAAATAAATTGCTGAATGTGTTGCTAAGCGCAAATCTCGAGAGCAGCTGAACCGATTTCGCTAATTCTTTTTTTATAATATTCCCTGTAGTACTAAGATAGTTCTTACGGAGAGAAAAATTTAAAAAATTGCCTGAAAAAGTATAAAAACAAGACTTTTCTATATTCCCATACAAAAGATTCGTAATAATACTTAAAAGGTAATTTGAACTTTAATACCATACAATAAAGTTTAAGTGTTAGTGGAGAGGTTCTGGGAAGGCAAAACAATTGTAATTTTTATTTTTTGACATAATTTAGTTGTTGGCTAATAAACTTTCTTTTTTCTTTTTTTATCTTACTAGCTGACCCGGTATTAAAAAAATATTAAAGAATTGACTGTTAGGCGGTACGAAGTTCGCCGGGTTAGCTAGTGTAATAAAAATATAAATTATAATATATTCTTTACATTACATTTTGGAAGAGGCTAAATTATATTAAAACTACCGCGCGATTCGACACATTATAATTATCAAGTCCATTATTTGTTCAGGTGCTAAAATTACATACATAAATTGTCCAATTAATTGTTGTTGAATTTGATTATTTTTAATTTGAAATATTTTATAGAATGACCGCATGAGACTTGGTAGCCATTTTTCTTGATATAAGGGGAAAACATCAGGCGTAGCAGCGCGCCTCTATTATTATTTCTTCCATTGTCCAAAACGTTCATTTAGTTAATGGCTCTGACCGCAAATACATAATTTTCCAGGGCATGCAATGTGATTTCACGTTAATATGTCTTGTGCCGACAGTAACCGTAACCGGTAAGAGATTGGAAATATAACATTCGCTATTGATAGCAGAAATGGGTCGGAGTAATAATACACACATTATAATTTTAATCTAGTTAAAAAAACGAGGTTTTATATTCGACTCCTATGCTTTTTTATGTATGCTCACTGATTTCTCAGAAGCGGTTGAATTATATGAATTGGTTATAATGAATGAATGAATGAATGAATTGGTCCGTGTGTTTGTCACTGAACTCCTCCTTCTTTTGTGTGTGTGATTAAGTTGATTCGAAAATAGCTTAGATTCACAACTAGACTCGGTAGGTGGCGCCATTGTCGAGATTTCTGACAAGACTTTCCTAACGATTTCACCGTCACACGTGGTTATGACAAATCAAACTTTCAAATCGGTTTGCTTGCCTACGAACCAGTGTACGGGAGTACGGAAGCTTCATATAAGCGTCTCCCAATGCACTCACTCAATGCGGGGTTCACATACAGACGTTACGATAGTAAAAAGAGAAAACAACGCCATGACCATATCGTCAGTACTTTTTCTCTGTTTGCTACTGTAGGTGAACCTTGCGCTTGTGTATGTTCGTTGCAAGGCGCTTGTATGAAGTTTCCCCACTCTCGTTACTTGCTACTTTGCTGCTGCTTACCTTGAGTTACTGCTCTTATAATATCTTATAATATCATTAATTCTACTGCTCTTATAATATCATTAATTCTCAATAAATAGAGCCACGCTGCAGCTATACTATAGCAGTAGCAGGAATGGGTCGGCCCGACCGGTGAAGGAACACGTTCTCACAGAATACCAGCGTAAAATAGCAGCTTAATGCATAGTGTTTCGTATGGTGAGTGTAAATAACCGGACAGCCTTTTTACTGGAAACGAGGCATTCCATCTTAGTCCTCAGGGATGAGAACGCATCTGCATTTTGATTCTTAATCAAGGATAGATGTAGATGTCTATGAGTCACAGTATCCACTTACCATCAGGTGGACTGTGTACTCGTTTGTCACCTAATTACTATCAAAAAAGTGTAATTGCATAGGAAACTAATCGTTAACATTTCAGATAAATATCAAATAAAACTTTCCAATTTCAAGGATGCTCCACGCGAATTTCGAAATAAGTTGAATAATAATATATTTAACTGCTTCTAATTTCATTTATTAAGACGAGGCCCAAAATTGAGCTTTTAATTGTGTTTTTAATTGTATGTATTTACGGCGAGAGCAACTCGAATGATAATATTATTTCATCCAAGTTCCAACGAAGTTAGGCAGTGACCTCGGGCGTAGACGAGTCTCAAGACAAACTCAGAACTCTCTCACCGATACAATAAACTTCGCTTTTTTTATTTAAGTTTTTTTTATTTATTTTTTCTCTTCAACCGAATCGCGAGAATATTTTGGAAACACTGAATTTACATTTGGATTTTGCGATGGAGTTTGAAGGAACGTAGATATTTTCTTTTTATTTAATTACTTATAAGCGATAGACTATATTTAAGTTTACATAATAATCATCATAAGAATTTTATGAACTTTTACTACTGACTTGTGTTGTTGACTTGTTTATACAGGTATTTATAGACACGCACTAGAAATCATGATTAAAAATTCATAAAAATTTTAAGATTGTAGAGAGAGTGCGCGTGATGGAGGTAATATTTTAAAAGTTAAAATTACAGCCTATGTCCCTATGGGCACAGGCTTCCTCTCATTTCTGAGACGGTTTTAGGGCAAGGAAATATCTGCCGCGCCGCCCCAATGCGTGTTGGCGAACTTCACATGACTTTGACATATTTTTTTTCAGACATGCAGGTTTCCTCACGATGTTTTCCTTCACCGACGAGCACGTAGTAAATCAGCACTTAAAATTGCAATTAACAATTTCATCTAAATTTTGGATCGAACCCAGGTTGCTCGCGTACTGCGAAATTTACAGCGAGCGTTTAACCCCCGAGCTACCACGGCTCTACCAGGTAATAAGTTAGGATTAATTAGTAAAAATGTGTTTAATATATTTTTATTTTTGGATATTCTTAGTGCACATCTTAAGCGCTTAAGTGTTTCAACCATTCTCAGTTTCAAATACCAATAAAGAAATAAAAAGCGAGACGTATGACTTTCTCCTTCATACGTCTTACTTCGTCTTTTCCACGTGTATAAAAAGAGCAATCTCGTAACTATATAACGTATATTAAAAACAATTAAAGATTATTTCTCGAATTTTTCCATTTCCATGTCTATATTTCGATATAATGGCCGATTAAGTCTGTAGCCAACCTTAGCGGGAATGCTACATCGAACTCCAATAACTGCACTGACGCCGATTAGGAAGCTCCGTAGGAAATATCGAATACAGAATAACGTCGAAATATATCTAGCCTGTTTTTGAGAAAATGGCTCCTTAGACGATCGTTATAATATCTAAAAGCTAAAAGCGCTTGAAATACGTTGCTGCATTCGAACGGAAAGAGAACTGGAAAATGCTAAGTGACATTACAATGGAAAATGCGTGGGATATACAACGAAATGTTTCAACATTTTGACTGTTCTCTTTAGTGATATAAGACTACGTCTCTGAAAGCGGTTAAATTTTATTTTATTTATTCCATATTTTTGTCGTTGTTCAATATGTGTTTGCATTTGTTTATTATTTAAGGCTTTGGGCTAAATGCCCAAATTGTTTGTTAGATTAAATTTTGTCTATGGCAATAATACTATATATAGAATGATTGATATGTTGAATATAATTGCAATGTTCCAATAATTAAAAACTAATGTCCTCCATATTCAAATTTCTTTTATGGCGAAAAGCTTTATTGAAGACTAACTGCACTCTCTACTTCCTCACTCTCATAGTCGTATGGGACCTACCGGGCAAGCCGATACGACTGGAGAAAGAACAGGTGGAGGACCAACGGATTTCACTTGCTTTCCCAAGCACGGTGATAAAACACCGACTACTTCCTGCCTCCGGGCTGTTACTGAGAAGTTCTAGAAGAGGATAAACCCACAAACACAAAGCCAATGTTTAAATATTGTGATAACATCCATAAGAACGGTTGACAGCGCTAGATTCAAATAAAGCAATTCTTATTCCTTAGAACACTTACGGAGCTACCTTCTCTATCATCATTCAAGACGACCAACAAATGTATATATTTTTAAATTTCAATATATCATGGTAATAATTTACAGATTAGGCTGTAAGGGAAAACACTCCAATTCCTACTCCAATTTCAACCTCACCATTCACATTCTACGTGGTAGAGCCATGCTGCAGCTATATTAATTGTATAGTTGTAGCACGAATGGGTTGGCTCGACCGGGGAAGGACCACGCTCTCCCAGAATACCAGCGTAAAATGGCAACTTAACGCTGCTGTGTTTCTTATGGTGAGTGTAGACAACCGGAGACCCTTTTTACTAGAATTCCATCATTTCGTCTTACAGGTTGGCCGCAGCAACCACTTACCATCAGGTGGACAGTGTGCTCGTTTGTCACTCTTATTCTATAAAAAAAACCAGCTCGTGGAGTATTCAGTTAATTGACGAACGAGGAAAAAAAATCTCCAAATCTCCCAGGTAATGCATACTACCTGGAGAGTTCTTGGGAAGAAGTGTGTCTAGCATTGGGCTCTGAGAAAAATTGATTTTGGAATTTTTTTCTACTCTATAAAACTTAATTTAACATAAATAACAAAATCCGTAAAACTGTTCCGACAAGGCAATCAATAAACTGTAAACAAAAGCCCGACTCTGCTATTGAATTAATTTTAAAAGAGCCCTTACAAATTGAACCGGTTTTTTTTTTTTACAGAATTACGAGTTATTTTAAAGAATCGAATATAATACCGAATGACGTGAATAACAATGTAATTTATCTTTAACGGTGTGGCTAATAGAAAATATTCTTTTAGCACCTTAACAGTGAGGTGGCAACTCATCATCCATTGTTACTCGACATAGAAATTCCAGAACATCAAGTGTCACCGGTTTAAACGATAAAAAATAATGCAAATTCACTCCGAGGCCCCCATCTTGTGAAATAATGCCCGATCGTTATATATAGATAAGACAGTTTTTCCGTTAAATCGAGCCTCTTCCGTTCTTAACGACTTTGTCCTTCGTTAAACGAGAAAGCGATTCAGGTGGTCGTTTGTGTCGAGTGTCTTTTTTCATTTGTCGGAGCAACTTAAGAGCGTCCTGAGTAACAATTTATATTAATATTGTTTGTAGTTAAAGTGGAACTGCTAGTCACGGAGCTCGACTTGGTAACTTCTGAATGAATAAGACAGTTGTTGCAATATGGAAACTTTCCTTACATACCTTTGTGTTCTTCATCGATTCAATATTTTTCATGTTCCGTTTGTATCTATCCCTGATTAGATCTACTGCCTTGAATGTTCTCCATAAATATTTTGTTCATTATATCATTCTCATTATTTCTTGTTCATAATTATCATTCTATAACAGCTTACTTTTGGATAAAAGACCTCTCTCTTTTTTTCTCATTTATTTTCTGGACCTCGACAGCAGCGCTACCCACCGGGTCCAATTGTGAATCGAAACCATTCTGGAATCAACTTCATCACACACAAAATTTCATTAAAATCGGTCCAGCCGTTTAGGAAGAGTTCAGTCACATAGACACGGACAGAAGAATTATATATATACTAGCTCGCCAGGCAGACGTTGTTCTGCCCTCTCCGACGACTATTTAGTATATTTGTTTCACTTGGTAATAAATTATATAGACGTTCACAACAATGAGAAATTATTTTAAATAATTTAAAATTTGAGTAACAAGTTTACATTTCATGTTACATAATTAAGATTTAAAAAAATGTAAAACCAATAAAACAACGTTAAAGTAATTTAATAGTTTCTGAAACAGGTGCTACCACAAAGTATCGAAGAATTAAAGTCCCAACTTCAAAGTGTAATTTTGTGTTATAACTTTTTAATAGCATAAATTATTGACCCTTTTGGGTGGGCCAAGCGATATCACAACCTCAACTCACAACTGTCAACTACAATGTTGTCTTAATAGCAACATTAAAATTTTTATTCCCAAACCCATCTTTAGGGGTGAATTTGTTTCTTCAAATTTGAATGAGACCACTCTTGATGCATAGCCGATTTAATAAAAAAAAATCATTAAATTATTTTCACAACTAGCGCAGATATGGAATAACATACATACAATAATAATTTAAAATTAAAAATTTTGTACAACAGACTTCAATATATATTATTAAGAATAACTCAAAAACTATTGGTCTGACCTTGATTAAATTCATATGGGACCACACGAGATGTACCAGCTTTCAAATAAAAAAAGAATCATCGAAATCGGTTCACGTAGAACAAAGTTACAAGGTAACAAATTAAAAAAACATGCAGTCGAATTGAGTACCTCCTCCTTTTTGAAGTCGGTAGAAAAGAGAAAAAAAAACAGTTTTACGGCCAAATATTCAATTTTAAGGTGTCAATAAATCTCGTGATAGAGAGCACTTTGTTAGAGTATTTGGGCATGAGAACTTCTTTTTTGAAAGGCAGCTTAAAATTTAAATCAAATAAAACAACCTTTATTAACAACTACACCGTCAATTTCCTCCACAGTAATATGGCGACGCGTATAAATAAAACGTTTATCGAACACAGTCCTAAAATTAATCAAACTTAAAGGAAGCTTATGAAAGCGTTACCTATTTAAGAAAACTGCCAACAAAGTCAGCCGAAATTCTGTGCCTCGTTCTTCCGTTGAAATATACAATATTAATCTAAACCCCGGGACAAACAGTCGGCCGATATCAAAACACTTGTTGGAACTAGGCTGCGGGGAGCCTAAACAAATATGCGGATAATGTAGTCTATATTTACGATGGTAATATTGAAGCCATTAATCATCGAGGGTTTAGAGCTGTCAATAAAAGAGGTGGGTGTTATTAAAGGAAATTGGGACACTTGTTAAGAAACCGTGACACTTATTGACGGGTTACGGCTTCCAGCTAAACTAGACAGGGTCGAGATGGAAGCCACAGAGTAAAATTTCCTTGCGAAAATTCAGTTAGAAATAAATCTCAGTATTCTTCAAAAATAAGTTTTTTTTAATATTAAATATAGCTGCCGAATTTAGTATTTTAATGATTAATAATCTTTTCTTTTTTAAACGCGTTACCCCCACACTAGGATTTTCTCGTGGAGGCAGTTTACAAACATAAATTGCACAAGGACAAACATCCAGACCCGGAAAAATTATTTGTAGGCCATACAAATACTTGTTCCGTGCGGGATTCGAACCCGCGGCGCCCAGCGCAACAACTCATTGCTAAGCCACTGCGCCACGGAGCCGAAATCATTACACAGTAGTATATTATTCATATCACCGTTACCGTTGTAGTCTATTGAAAGTCCACTGCTAAACATATGCTTTCCCATTGATAGGTTTATACGTGGTAGAGCCATGCTGCAGCTAAATTAGTAGTATAGTTGCAGCACGAATGGGTCGGCTCGACCGGGGAAGGACCACGCTCTCACAGAATACCAGCGGCTTAATGCTGTTTTGTTTAATATGTTGAGTACACATCTGCGTTTAGATGTAGATGTTTATAATCCACTTACCATCCGGTAGAATGAGTGCTCGTTAGTCACCCTTATTCTAAGTAAAAAAAAATATGTAGTATTCAAGGTATTACGAAACTTACCAAGTTGCTCACACGGTATTTACTCGTGGTATGAAAATATTAAATATTCCACAACTAAACGTGTTACGAATTAATTTTCGTAGTACCTGAGAGATTTAACGCCTGAGCGCCTCGCCGAACTTAGTTCGTATGTTCAAAGTTGTCTTTTTGGTTCTGCTGTAGAAACGCAAGCCGACACGTGTAGCACAAACACTGTTTTTTTTTTTATTAAAAATGCGAGCAGTGATTACATTACAAGTGTTTTTATTGATTTTTTTGCTTATAAATCATAGGATTCGATTTATATTTTTAAACGCAAACTTTGTTTATAAGAATTTAATTTTAGATGTTAAATTAATGCACACAATAATTTTCTTATACAACAAGTTATGAAATATTATAAGTAGTTCAAGATAACTCGAATTACTGCTATTTTACTTAAGCGTAAGATATATTTGCGTCCACAGCTTAAAGCCACTTTTACATAAACATAAACACTCACGCCTGTCACCCAGAGGGGTTGGCAGAGACTACGGACTTCAATTAGCCATGATCCTGGCACACCTCTCTCGCTTCCTTTACATCCATATATCTACGCATACACGCTCGTCGGTTAAGGGTACTCTTAATTTGGCCCATTTTCAATATGTCGCCAATTTGGCCGATAAACTTTCGCCTCGAGCGTCCCTTCTCGACTCTGCTGTGCACTTTGTTTACTTTTACATTATTATATACGTATGATCATAGTTTTACGATTCACAGAAATATGAGGAAATGACGGTGTACTTGAGCATATGAGTCAAACATAAAGTCTTAAATGTCATAGTGTTCTCATATTTTATGCATCATATATCTATGATCTAACACCGATGAGGCAATTTGTAGAGTTAGGCCTATGTTCAGCGGTGGGCTTTTAAAGTTAGTAAAAATTACCTACTACTATTTACTATTAAATAAAATGATGGGTCTTACTTAAATTCACGAGCACCTCCCGCCCTCCCTCAATTGCGGGCACTACTCGTATCCCCGTCACTACTAATCCCAGCACCACTACTCTCAACACCATTACACTAGGAAACACACACTCTTAATACGACACGTGTTTCGCCTCTCCACGAGGCTTCATCAGGTGAAATACTCATTTGCTTTATTATCTGTCGCCATAAATTTAGAATTACGGTCGCACGTTAGCGATAGCCATATCTACTTTTGAAATTAGATTCATCGGCATCCCTAACAGAAGCATGCTTCAAACTAGGCACTGAATTCGAAAATCACCAACTTGCGATCTGACTAGCGAACAATCGCTTGTCATGAAATTTACTGGTGTAAAATGAACATGTGTTGGAGAAGCAGCCAGTTTCTGAATTGTCTCCCGCCTGACTGTTTTGTTGGAGATGAGTCGATATTAAGCGGTTCTATCGACAAACGTATTACTTTGTAATACATTATTCAAAGTCCTAGAAAATATGCAGGACCTATGTATCAAAAAGTTTAAAATATTTATTAAGAAAAAATTGTTTAGTAGGAGTTATTATACTACTAAAGCGTACAATATTGATAATTAATAAATGTTTACATACTTATTTTTTTTATAGGATAAGGTTGACAAACGTCTACATCCCATAGATATCTACATCCATCCTCGATTACGAATCAAAATGCAGATACGTTGTCATCCGTGAGGACTAAGATCCAGTAGAAAGGATCTCCGGTTGTCTACACTCACCATACCGACACACAGCAGCGTTAAGCTGCTATTTTACACTGGTACTCTGTGAGAGCATGGTCCTTCCCGGTCGAGCAGACCCATTCGTGCTACAACTATACCAGTAATATAGCTGCAGCATGGCTCTACCACGTCCAATTAATTGTATAAAATATTACACTGTAAATTAATATCTACAAAAGTCCTGCTGGGTTACTTGCTGGTTCTTCCCGGGACAAAGGCGTTTTCCGAATAAGGGGTAAAACTTAAAAGTCTTTCAATAAGTGTTCTTGTAATGTATATTAAATAAAAATTATTGTATTCTTTTCTATTCTATTCTGCAGAAAGTTGTACTGAATCGAGAATATTTAACAATAATTATTTCTTATGTTTAATGCGAACACTACACATTTAATGGAATTAGTTTTTTTTACGGATTTTATCGCATTTATTAACTTATTTTATATTCCCGACTTTTCGAGTACTAGCACCCATGGTGACTAGGCGACTGAAGTGTTCGACGTCCCAATGTCACAGTTAACCACGGCTACCTTCACTTTAATATATTTTTTTACAAATATATTTTTTTTAAATTTTTGGTATATAAAAAAAAAGTAATTAAATGCTATAAAATCTGTATAAACTAGTTTCATTAACTATGTAACAATGTTCGAAAAATACACTGTAAATACCTCATATGAAATTCGTAAAATTCAAACGCAATATTTGTAAGAAATAATTTAAAATTAAAAAATTTGTATTATCTACTTCAATATAAATTATTGACCGTAAATCAAAACCTATTGATCAGACCTTGATCAAATTTATATGGGATTACATGCAAAGTACCAACTTTCAAATAAAAAAGAATCATCGAAATCGGTTTACCCAGAAAAAAGTTATGAGGTGACACACATACAAAAACATACAGTCGAATTGAGTACCGTCTCCTGTTTGAAATCGGTAGATAAATGATTAAGTAGTCAGTACAGTAGCAAAAGATATATTTATGAACGTTTAATTAAAGTATAATTGGTATACATCCAAAGCTTAATAAATTTTAAATGAATTGCCTTAAAATATATGGCGCGAAAATTGCTTATAATTAACAGAGCAACTAGAAAAGAAGGTAAATTAAAATAATTAGACAAAAACTGCCTAAGGAATGCCTTCTAGAATTAATTAAAGTAGAGAGGTAGATTTATTGTCTTTTTTATTTAAAAACGAAAATAGATTGGGAAATAATTAATTAATGGTTTTTTTAAATAGGAATATTCATTATAACCAAGTTCAAAAACTACGAGAAGGTTCTCTCTTTCTATTTGACGCGTATTTTTTTATGTGTGTTCACCGATTTCTTAGCCATTCCGTGGCAATAGTTGCCACGTTCGGCAAGCGGATTAGTAACCGTAGTTTTATTTTTTATTTTGAGTCGTTTTCAGACTGCTGCCGAAGGGATGATATGGGATAGAGGATAATTTTACACCGCCATTACACGTTACAAATCAATATAATGCATGAATGTTTGCAGTTGGCAACTTTATAATACAGATTTTTCTTTAGATATATTCACTTGATTTATTTATCGACTTCAAAAAGAAGGAGGTACTTAATTCGACTATATTTTTTTTAAATGTGTGCCTCATAACTTTGTTCCACGTGAACCGATTTCGATGATTCTTTTTTTAGCTGGCGCTTTTCTTGTGGTCCCATATAAATTCTGAGGTCAATATAATGTCAAGGTCTGATCAATAGTTTTTGAGTAATCCTTAATAATATATGTTGAAGTCAGTTGTACAAAATTTTTAATTTTAAATTATTTGATAAACAACTGAATATCGTTTGAGTAAGGAAAGAGACGAATTGTGTAAAATATATATTTTGATTGTTTGTGGTCAAACTGAGTCAAAAATTAAAATAAGTGTTAGCTTCGAATCTGCCTTTTGATTATTGTTTACAACTCATGACTTAGTTCACTAGTATTTTTTGGAAGAAAATAAATAAACAATGATTTTCTAATATTGTTCATCAATTAGGTGCATGAGTAAAGTGGTTGATTGTATTTAACTTTATAATTCGATTTAAGTCGATCTCACTTATCACGTTAAAGAGAATGAGAACGGCCCTACGTGGTAGAGCCATGCTGCAGCTATATTATGGTTGTAGCACGAATGGGTCGGCTCGACCGGGGAAGGACCACGCTTTCACAGAAAACCAGCGTAAAATAGCAGCTTAACGCTGCTGTGTTTCGTATGGTGAGTGTAGAGAACCGGAGACCCTTTTTACCGGCAAAGAGGCATTCCATCTTAGTCCTCACGGGTGACAACGCATCTGCATCTTGAGTCTTTATTGAGGATAGATGTAGATGTCTATGGGTCACAGTAGCCACTTACCATCAGGTGGACTGTGTGCTCGTTTGTCACCCGATCCTATAAAAAAAAAAACCTAATATAAATTTAATTTTTACGTGTAGATTTATTTTCGGGCTCTAAGCCTGCCGGCCGGAGCATTAAAAAAACATATATCGAAGCCATGGACGCCCGCCATATGAATTAAATAGGCCTTTATAAATTATTATATTAATTAATATTTAAGATGGGCTAATTAAGATGGATGGATGTAAAGGAGGCGAGAAATGTGTGTCAGGATCGTGCCCTAATGGCAGTCCGTATTCTCTGCCTAGCTGTCTGGGTGACAGTCGTGAGTGTACATGTATGTATGTAATTCACATATAATATAAGGGCCATTATTGTATGATTCTATTATCTCAATATAATATTCTTCTTAAAAAATAAAATATCATATCCGAAAGAAAATAAATGTATGCTATCACTTACGTTCGTGATCGAGTCGGTCGAAAGTGGATCTCAGCATGCCTGCAACGAAGGAGATTGTATTCAGTAATAGCAATATAGCATGAAAATATAAGTAGGTATTAAAATATATTAAAAATTGTATTTGAGAAGACAACAACTTTATTTTCTACTTTAACTGTTACTTGTAGTTTGGCTAGGAGTAAAACTTGGTAGAGCGACACTGCAGCTATAATAGTTGTAACACTAATGGCTCAGGTCGACCGGGGACGGGCCACGCCCTCACAAAATAGCGGCGTCAAATAGTAGCTTAATGCTGCTGTGTTTCATTTACTAGGCATTCCATCTTAGTCCTCAGGGATGTCAACGCATCTCAATCGCATTTGCATTTTGATTCTTAATCGAGGATAGGTGTAGATTTCTATAAAAAACAACAACTTACTATCTCTAGCACCTCTTGCAGGTGGACTGTGCTCGTTAGTCGCTCATAATCTATACAAAAAAATATAGCCTAAAATACGACAATGTATTTTGTCGATGCGTATTTACCAAGAGTCGACGTAAAACGTAACAAACTTTACCATTTTCTCTTGACGCCAATTAAGTTTAGTGCTCCAATAAAAGTTCTATATTTGCAGCAAGGTAGGTACTCGTGTTGTAAAGTTTGTCGTTTATAATGTTACATAAAGCGGAAATTCTGAGTCTAGACGGTGACCTTTTGAGGAAATAAAATTTTCAATTGCGGGTCATATTGACTGACGGTTGTTTACGTTACAACTTTTAGTTATTTTTGTTCCTTTTATTTGGATTTTTATAAAAATCGTAACAAAGCAACTATTGGTAATTTTAGATTTAATATTTTTTTTTAATTTAAAATAAATGTTGTTTATTTTCGTGTAATGTAAATATATTAGCGATATTAAAAAAAAATAACGTTTTTAATATTCATTGTATATGTAACACTTTTTGTTCGTTTTTAGAGAAGAAGTATTTAGTAGTGATTTTAGTTATCATTTTTTTTTATTAATAAAAAAAAATGATAACTAATAAATAATAAAAAATATAAAATTAATATTTAATTTAAAAAATATAGAATGTTTTGATATTTTATTATATGTATATCACTAGAAGTGATTTTACAGGGTTGCGTTTCACCCTTCGTCTGTATCCCTTTTACGCCTAAACACCTTGCAATATCTATATCTAAAAGATTTAAGCCTTTTTTATAGTAACGTAATCGTGGCATTTTAAAAATATTATTTTATTTAAAAATACATGAATGAAAATAACTCTCGCAAAGGAGGTGATCGACACAAAAGAGTTTCTAAAATTTATTTTTCTAAGAAGACTTCGTGAGACATGCGGAGTCGATGGATGTAGATGGCCCAGGATCGTGTTTAGTGGCATTTGATTTCATCTTAGGACACTCACGGGATGATATTGGGTACTGGTTTCTCTTACTCCGTCACTGCATGGAGTAAGAATGAGTAGATTTTATTTGAAACTAACCACACGCCACGACTTGAACAGGATCTATTAATGTAGCGTTATTTAGATTTAAAATTATCAAAAAACATTTATTTTAACCGACTTGAAGAAAAAGAAGAGGTACACAACTCTTTTTATTTAAAAGCTGATGAAAGGTGGTGCTTGAAATTTGAGCAAAATCTCTTCAGTAGTTTTTGAATTATCCTTAATAATGCGTATTTAATTGTCTTCGATGTTGATGTTCTCATTTAATTTGAAATCTACAATTTTTTTTCGGTAAAATATAACCTAGATTTCTCCTGGTATTTTACTTTTTATCTGTTTGTAAAGTTTCATCAGAACCGGTTAAGCCATTCCGAAGATTAGTCCGGACAAACAGACAGGCAGACAGACAAAAAATTTTAAATGGGTTTTGGGTCTTATAGCATACAAATAATCCCCTGAACTTGATAGGAGACAGTTATTTCAATATTACAGACAGACATTTAAATTTTATTTATATCTATAGGCACGTACATATTAATAAACTATACTATATAAGAGATGCACAATTAATTTATTAAAATGTAATCATATATGATCATAGGCATCACTTTGTATGCTTAGTTAAAATTCCCTTTATATTAGAAACGTAAGTATGAAATGGGTCACACGCTCACTTATAAATTATTTCTTTCTGCAGTCAACTCATTCATAAAAACATTGACCAATTAGTTTGTTTAACGTAGCGTGTGGAAAGCGTTGCCGAAAACCGGGTCGAGGTGGACAAATGTTGTCCAGGATGAAGCAGATACAATAGACTGTCCCACAGACTACAGTACAACACATCATATGCTTCTAGTTAGATAATCTTATTTGGCAGTGTTTTCTTTATTTATTAAAAAAACACTGAACCTACTCCGGTCGGGCCGAGACATTCGTGTTACAACTATAATATAGCAGCAGCTTGGCTATACCACGTAATGCATTGCTCTATACGTGGTAGAGCCATGCTGTAACTATATTAGTAGTATAGTTGTAGCACGAATGGGTCAGCACGACCGGGGAAGGACCACGCTCTCACAGAATACCAGCGTAAAATAGCGGCTTAATGCTGTTGTGTTTCGTATGGTGCGTGTAGAGAACCGGAGACCCTTTCTACTGGAAAAGAGGCATTCCATCTTAGTCCTTACGGGTGATAACACATCTACGTATTGATTCTTTATTGAGGATAGATATAGATGTCTATGGGTTACAGCAACCACTTACCATCAGGTGGACTGTGTGCCCGTTTTCCACCCTATCCTATAAAAAAAGGAAGCATTTATTAGTAATCCCACTTACAAGTAAGCCACCTACAGGGTCCAGGTTTTGTGAATTTTTGGCAATAAGGTACCATATCTTTGAATATGAGTCATTTTGGTCCATAAATATAGAATTAGTCAGACAACTGCGCCATCTGTCGAATCCTTGTATAGCCAGGAACTATCTCCATGCCAAATAAATATATAGTGTTAATATGATCTCAATCTGTCACATCGTTCAGAAGTTACACGATAGCTTTTAGACGGACCAACGATTGAAAAGATAAAAAAAAACTATAAATGTTTAGAAAAAATTAAACAACACGCATTGATCATGAGATGTGATGATCCTGATAACTATTTTATATTATCCTGATGATCCTGATGAGGATATTGTCATCGGTCCTTGATTTGCAAATTTTTTAAGTCAATCGGCCGTCTACAAGTTGGTGAAAATTACATTAAATATACATTGATTGATAGATAGATACACGCGAAACCAATGAAAGCGTGTTAACTAATTAACAATACAAATTTTTTGATCTAAGAATAACTCACAGTTTTATTCATGGTTGTATTAACGTTATTTTGGTAATCTATTGTTATTTATTAAACTTTTTATTTTATAATTAGAAATTGACAAGATTTTATAATACATACAAATGTTTTAAATAAGTAAAATAGAAGTACAACAAATTAATTAAGGATACATAAGAATAAAACAACAAGAATTATATAATGCATGCCACCGTGTAAATACTGTTAATATTACTTTTATGTATACTTTGTCTCTGTATAAGTGATTCGTGTTATTTAAGAGAAATAATATTTTTCAACCCGAAATTGATTCAGTTATTGTCCACACAATTTTACAGTGACCTGGTAACCCTTGCCACATGTGAACTGGACGAACCGTGTCCGTACGAGTGGATATTCTAGACCGTTTAGCACCTCGTAGCTCGTGTACAGTCGTCGAGAGATGTTGCAAATTTGATTGAAACTCAAGTATTGAAATCGTTAGTGCTGTCAGTCGATAATGGAAGAGAGCAGTGACCGTGTCGTGCTCTGTTTGAGGGTTTGTACGGAATACTGTTAGCTTTTTTTTTATAAAACTGAAGTGACATACGAACTTACAGTTCATCTGACAATAAGTGGCTACTGATATCTGTGGGCACCTACAGCCAACGTCAAGCAAAGAAAGCTACAGATGCGTTGTAACCTATGAGGTCTAAGTTCAAATGTCATACAACCTGTAATAGTAGTGGCTCTTTATCAAACTCTAACATAGCAGTGCAAGCACTGCTATTTGCCAGAGAATAACAACCTAGACAAACTCCTAAATAGAATAGAATAGAATAATTTTTTATTGAATATTTATTATTACATAATACTTATTGAAAGTCATTATTTATTTACCACTGGTTCGGAAAATACCTCTGTCCTGGGAAGAACCAGCAAGAAACCCAGCAGGACTTTTTTTTTCAAACATATTTCACTTAACAATAACTTCGTTTATACAATTTTTAAATGATTTTTCATAGAACCAACATGGTGGCGATCACCTTATTCCCAGGGGTTATTTTCATTCATGTATTCCTTGATATTATAATAACCCTTTTTGTACAATTTTTCTTTAATAAAACTTTTAAACTTGTTTATTGACAAACTTTGAATATTTTCTGGGATTCTGTTGTAAAAGCGTATACATTGCCCCGTAAATGAATTACTGATTCTGTGGAGTCTAGTAACGGGTATTACAAGCTTATGATTGTTCCTAGTGTTTAAAGTCTGCACATTCTTATTCTTATTAAAGCTATTTATGTTTTTGATAACATACATTACATTCTCATAAATATATTGCGATGCCAAAGTTAATATGTTAATTTCTTTAAATTTTTGTCTGAGGGACTCTAAAGTGACCGTAAAGAGGAGTCTTACCAACTATTGACTAATAGTAGTGTTTTTACACTACCCTTGGAATTTCACCTGTATCGCGGAGGCATTTTACATGCCAAAATTGCACATGAACATACATCCATAATATACGAAACAATTATTTGCAGACCATTCAGATAATCGTTCTGTGCGGCATTCAATCCTGCGTTGCGCTCCACGCAGCCAAACGCTTAAACTATGCGATTTGGTCTAGACTAGGATGCTTTTCGATCTAGACAGTCTGGATTGGTACCAACATATTACCTATGTTAGAGAGCTAATATAAATAATTAAATCTGTAGTTTGTTTTAAGTTACAAGTAGTTGATTGGAAACAAAAAGTCATCTTACAAACGAAATTTTAATAATAAAATAAAAATATATTTCATTTAATTTCCAGTGTTCATGGGCAACAGCAATCAGTGTGTTTGATACCTAAAACACCTTACTACGCGACTGTACACACTAACAATTTCGGAAAACATGACTATATTGTTAATAATATTTTAAGCAAACAAAATCTTACTGAATGAAACATGCCGTCCCGTTTCAAAGTCACACTAATTATGAAGTAGAATTGTTTCAAAGAAACAAAGGTATTACGGTCTAACTATAATTACACCGTAATTATGTTTGTTTGTAATTATTTTCGTTTGTACCACATTAATAAATTATACTCTGTTATAATAAGATGAATCTAAAATTACATGTTTCTAGATTGTTAAATTAAAAAAAAAAAAGATTTGGTTTTAAATATATATACAGAGTATAGAATATTTTTACATTATAGAGCCACACTACAGCTGTGTTATGGCCGCAGAACGAATAGGTCGGCTTATTGGGGATGAGGAATCCATCCGTTACAGACCATAAAAGTCCTTTGCTGAATAAAGCCATCCCCATAGATTGAATCATTAAGCGTCAGTAGCCTAATGGCAGGGCGCGGACCGCGAACTCGAAAGGTCGTGGGTTCGAAACCGCCATACGTGCACTGTCGTGAACCGCTTCTAACACAAGCATTTTAAGCTTACCAGAAGTGGTTAAAGGGAATATTAGTAATGTTTAATAGCATTACTAGTATTTAAAAAAAACATTAGGATATTCCGGTCCAGTCCCGGTTTACAGGCGGTGCAAACGCTGCTGCCCATCTTCTAGTTTGTTTTCCTATGTCGCCTCTTATGATACCTAGGAGACGAAATGAGGTAGTTGAAGGATTATGCCCTTACTTCTGCTGTGTTTCAGATGGTGAGTGTAGAGAACCAGAGTGCCTTTTCAATGTAAACAAGACATCCCATCTTAATCCTCACATTTCATCGTATCGATCACAACACATCTGAATTTTTAATTGGAGAGGGATGTCGCGGTGTGCTCAGTTGTGTACTATAAGTCGCGAAAATTGTGAGGCGCTACAGAAGATTTAAGTAGCGAAACAGCATTGTTAAATAGGACCAATTTTTAAAGTTAAGAGATCAATGTTTGATCGGGATTCTGACTGATTTTAAGTTGGGTAGAGTTCCAGAGGGAAAATAATTTAACATAAAAAATACCTGTACACTCTTACTCTGAAAAGTTTGAAATTGCTATTGTCAGGTACGATTAAGGACATCAGGGTAACAAGCGAGCACACAGTCCACATTATGATAAGTGGATGCTGTGGACCATAAACATCTACATCTATCCTCGTTTGCGAATCAAAATGCAGATGCGTCATCAGCCGTGAGGACTAAGATGGAATGCCTCGTTTCCAGTAAAGAGGGTCTCCGGTTCTCCACACTCACCATACAAAAGACAGCAGGATTAAGTTGCTATTTTACGCTGGTATTCTGTGAGAGCGTTTTCCTTCCTCTGTCGAGCTGATTCATTTGTGCTACAACTATAATTTAGCTGCAGAATGGCTCTTAAGCGCATTCAAAATTACAAATAAATTAAATACTTGTAAATTTTGAAATTCAACGTTAAAGTAAAATATAATTCCAGTACAATTTTTTAAATTTACGAAATGCTTCAAAAAGTCTAGCAAATTATATTCTATTATTAATAATTTCGCGGACTCGGCGTTTCGTTACAAAGGAATTACATCGCTTTTTTGCTGACAGAGAAAACACGCCAATTAGGGATTTTCATTTCAATTATATAATTGTATTCTGCGGTACACGCAACCAGGATCAAGAAGAAAAGAGAAGTGGTCTAATTAAAACTCCTTTATACGTATGTTAAAATATATAAAAACAAACTTAAGATGGCAATGATTAAAAGAAAAAAAGTTTAAATGTACTTTTAATTTATAGTATATATATATAGTATATTATTTTATCTCTATATAAAAATCAATTGCTGTTTGTTAGTCTCGCTAAAACTAGAAACTGGCACGACCGATTCTGACGAATTTTTTGTGTGTGTTTAAGTGATTCCTTGGATGATTTAAACGATTCCCAATTGGACACGGTAGGTGGCGCTGTTGTAAGATCCATAAATCACACGTGCGTAGCCGAGGCGGATAGCTAGTAGTATATATTTCCTCTTTAACAGCCTTTATTACCAAGTGCTTGATTACTAGTTTGTAATTTGTACGCATTTACATGTTTTTCAAAGTTGTGTGTTGGTCAAATATAGGTTTTCTATTTCTATTAATCCACATTACTGGTAACTATGCCATTTCTGCTTAGAAGACCATCTGCAATCTGGATAGACCCAGCATTCTCTTACATATTTCTGCCACCAAATTTCTTTTTGCTTTATTCCGATCTGTACGGTATAGAGAGTCAGTGTGATTACAGGCTGTGAAATATTCTAACTTCGTCCTAGGAGGTGACAATGCATCTAAAGCCTTCTTTATTTGAAGTTGTTTGCAGGTTCAAAAAGTAGAATCTCATTTTGGAACGGTAGTACTAGAATAAATAACAGGCTGACGTCTGACAAACGAAATTTTACTTTTTTAAGTAAAAACTGGGGAAGAAAGATTCTCGAGTAGCAGCCTCGTCCCGGTAGACGGTAGACAAAGTGTAGGTCGACCCTCCACTGGAATGAGTGACGACCTGGCAAGACATGCAGGTACTCGATTGATGCAGGTGGCTCAAGACCGTGATTTGTGGCATTCCTTCGGAGAGGCAGCAGTGGACTTGTGAAGGGCTGTAATGACGTAGATCATGAAACTAAAAAATAAAAATGTATTCATTTCGTTTAATTTATTATATATATTTAATTTATTTTATGTCCATGGGCTACAGTAGCCGTAGTTATCAAAGAATGGGCTAAGACAGAACATAGGCTACCATGTAATAACACAGTTAAACTGAGTGAATTTTTTTCCGAGTTCAGTTGGTACCTATCCACAGTTTGGTCCGCTACAGTTTACTGAGGCAATTTGGCAACCGTAGTTTAGTATTATTTAATTGAAAACTTGCAATCAGAAAGATGCTGCTACATCTCTCCTGTTTTGCTTTCCGTTTCTAATGATATGGTGCAGTGGACTATTTTACGCCACCTCTACACAACAATGGGTACTTTACCTAAAACGAAAATTTCGTAATAAAAATATAGAAACGCGTACAAGCAGAAAGATCCAATATTATTATTCAAGAATCTATAGACGTCACATTCGAAGACTTGAATATAATAAAAATACAATTCGACAAAAAATGTTTTTTCTGCAAACGTTCGCGCCCTCGGATATTAAAGGAAGCGTCCATCGCGCGTATACAATGAAATAATAAACGGTGGCCCACCACCCAACCCGCATTGGTATGGTATATTTTCCTTTATTATTTGCAAAGTAAATTTTCCGCGTGCCCGCGCGAATATGCCCTTAGGGTTTTGTGGAACTAGAAGTTCGTTATTTTCGTGTTTGTTTACTCTAGTGTGTTAGCGGCATAATTTTCTTTTTTCTTATAAATTCGCGTATAGAAACGATAACACAATAATATGAAAGACATGAATATAAACTACAATATTATATTTGGCTGTCTAAAACTGCTCAGCTTTAAGAAAAAATAATGTTTTTTTAATGAGTAATAATCAGAATTAATGACAAATATATAATATATCATCATCATCACCAGCAAAACCCTTCACAAGTGGACTTGCAGTGGTGCTGTCCACTTTGTGGCATTGTTTGGGGGAGGCCTATGTTCAGAAGTAGACTTGTGAAAAGCTAGAATAATGATTATAAATCAATATATCAATTCAACGGATTGGTAAGCTGAAGTGGCAAGGGCCGGCCATATAGCTCGAAGAACCGACAACCGATGGGGAAAAAAGGTTCTCGAAAGGCAGCCTCGTACCGGTAGACGAAGTGTTGGTGAGCGTCCCCCTATTAGATGGAGTGATGATCTGGTAAGACATGCAGGAAGTCGATGGATGCAGGTGGCTCAGGACCGTGCTTTGTGGCATACATTTATATATATTGCATTTATATATATTGCAATAATTAGGTACAGGTGCTAGGTGCTCTCCTTTCTCTTCATAAATCCCTAAACAGTAAACTGTTAAGTCGGGCCTCACCCACTATCTAGAGCTACAGTAATTACTACTACCGCCTGCCAAGGTAGGTAAATATATTAAATTCGTCCTATAACGACAGGGCTTAGTAGCCTAGTATTACGTCATATGTGGGCCATTGTTTGCCAACATGCCAACATTTTGTAAGCAATGTGTCTATCTACACATTAAAAATTCTTTGCATATTATATGATTGAACACTGTCCATTATATATTAAGACATAAAATACTTATTTTATACGCCAACAGATTTTACAAAATATCTCAAAATAAACTTACAATAAATTAAAACGTCGGCGACATCTATGCGACAAGGCAGGGACATCGGCTCAGTTCAAACATGTTAACCCTACAATGCGCGTGACCGCCTTGGACCCCCGCGGACGATAAACAGCCATACGACGACAGTACGCGTCGTGATCTGCCATCGTGATCCGACGCACGTGGCACTCGGAAGCCAATGTCACGACTGACGGCGGTTTCCTTCTGATCTTATTGTCCTTAGAAGGTTTATTGTTTCCATCGCGTGTTGCAGTTGAAGGGTTAGGTCGTTTTGCTACTGCATTGACGGTGGAAGTTTTTGTGAGCAACGCTTGAAGGTTTCGTTGCAATAAAAAAGATAAGGTTTTTTATTTACTTTGATCTGAGTCAAAGATCAAATCCGAGACGAGACAGACAATTGTGTTAAAACATTACACAAACAAAGAGTAAAAGGTTTTTTTTTCAAAATTAGGTTTTTACCTATGAACTTGGCGTTTTTTATGAAATAAGTTAATGTAATTTTTTTTCTGTATTTTTTATTTATATTAATCACAGTAATCACCCATGCAATCGATGCATGCCTATCCCGATGCCTTTCTTGAAGAAATCAGTTGGACAACAAATTCTTCTAAGGCATTTTGTACTGCGTCTCGGGTATTAAATTTTTCACGTCAAAAAGTTATCAAAATTCTGGAAAAAGTAGAAGTCTGTAAGCGCTAGATCTTGTGAGTACGGCGGATGAAGGAGAGCTTCCAACCCCAGCACGAGCGATTGACCAAAGCTGGTTGGACACGTGCAAGCTTCTCAATCATTCTTCACAGTACACATCTGCAGTAATGATTATCCCGTTTGGTAGGAAGCTGTGATGAATCACACTGGTACTAGACCACTAAAAAGAGAACATCACTTTTCTAGAACGAAATTTCCAGAACGGAAGCGAGCAAACCAATCAATGGCGGTGCGTTCATTTGTAATTTTCGCTCCACAAACGTCGTTGATGTTGGGTGGGTTTTGTGTCGCGTTGCTGCCACGACGGTACTCATATTCCTCGAATAATATTATTACTCGAATTTTTAACGTATCCATGATGACGAAAAAGGTTCAAATGCGATGAACACATAACGTTAATCATTAAGCAAAAGACAAATTTTGAAAAAAGAATTGCATGTTTTTAAAATAAAATTAATTTGAAATTAGAATTCTCAGTCAAACAAAAATTATTTTGTATTGAAATGGCCAGTACTGCAGACGTGCAATTTCATAGGTAAACACCTATTATAACGCATAAATAGCGCCACTGCTGTGCTCCAGTTGGAAGAGCAAGTGAGCCAGTGTAAATACAGGCAACTGTGACCTTCTTTGTTTTAATGCACACGACTTTCTTCGTTTTAAGTTGGTTGCAAGTGGCTAAGTACTAAAGTATTCACTTATTATTAGATGGACAGTCAGCTCGTTTGTCACTCTACTAAAGTAAAAAGGTAGGTTTAACCTATACACGAGTTTATAGTAAAACTAATTTATATTAATAATTATTAGTTTTTCTTATGTATTAATCTTTATTATTATTATTTATAGTTTTCAATTTATTTATATTATTGTATTATTAACAAAATATGGTGTCAATAAAATCATAACTATTACATACTTTTGAACTATATAAAATAGAATAGAAATAAATTTAGTGTAATGTATAAACTCGTAATGTTGGGAGATTGTGTATATGAATGTGTATAATATAACACTTGTAATAGTTCCAGGAAGTTGCTGGATAAAGGTGGCTCAGGACCGTGTTTTGCAGCATTCCTTAAGGGTGTCTTATGTGGACTTGTATTGAACTTGTGGATGGACTGTAATTATAATGATTTTTTTTTATTGGATAGGGTGACCAACAAGCACACAGCCCACCTGATGGTAAGTAGTTGCTGTGGCCCATAGACATCTACATTTATCCTCAATAAAGTTTCAAAATGCAGATGCGTCGTCACTCGTCAAGACTAAGATGGAATGCTTTTCTTCCAGTAAAATGGGTCTCCGGTTCGCTACGCTCACCATACGAAACGCAGCAGTGTCAAGTTGTCATTTTACGCTGGTATTCTGTGAGAGCGTGGTCCTTCCGCGGTCGAGCCGACCCATTCGTGCTACAACTATACTACTAATATAGCTGCAGCAAGGCTCTATCACGTATGAACAAATATAATGATGTATATATAACTACAGAACGTTAATTGCGTCAGAAGAAAGATATGAATTTTTTAAATATAATTTGAGTGACAAGTAAGCACACAGTCCACCTGATGGTAAGTGGATGTTGGCCCCGTTTCGACTCTATCCTAGATTAAGAATCAAAATGCAGTTGACTGAGGTCTTAGGATCCTTGGGACTAAGATGGAATGCCACGATACCAAAAAAAAAATGGTCTCCAGTTCTCTACACTCACCATATGAAACATAGCATCATTGTGCTATGTTTTGTATGGTGAGAGCATGTTCCTACTCCGTTCGTACCAACCTATTCGTGCTACAACCATAATATAGCTGCAGCGTGGCTCTACCACGTGAATAATAATTACCTACGGACTGCACCAAAAAAAAAGATTCATTTAAAGAAAAATTAAATAAGATCAATGAACAAGAGCCAATTTAATATGCCGACAATGAAAGCGATACTTGTTTCGTATTTGGAATCGCGTCCAGTTGAAACCTTGCGTAATTTTTATTCAATAAATGTAATGGCTGACTCAATGCATTTAACATTCAACTTTGTATACTTAAAAGGACATTCCGACTTATTAAACTGATGCGAATTGTCTGATGATACGATACCCATCAGATACATTACAGTTACTCATTTACAACCTGTTTTTTTCTTACGTAACAACCTGAGATGTAATTGAAGAAACAATACGATGAAAACGATAAAAATAATTCGTACCGAAAGATAGGTGTCGTAAGCGACGACTAGGGGAATTACCAGAAATATCAAACGACTCCAGCATCTCGTTTACGCTGGATGTAAAATATTTAGACTGACGCCGGGCATAACTTAGCTTGGGGAACTGACAACCGACGGAGAAGAAAGCTTCTCGGGTGGCGGCCTCGTGCCACTAAGCGAGTTATAAGGCAGCCCCTCACTAGATGGAGTGACGACCTGGTAAGAAATGTTTGAAGTCGGAGAGAGATCAGGCGCAGAACCAACAGCTTTACGTGCTTTCCAAGGCACGGGGTTGAAACACTGGTAACTTTCTGACTCCGGGCTGCTACTGTTCTGAATTTCTCGACAGAAAAAACCAATTACTTTTATGGCCCGACTCGGCATACGAACCCCAGACCTCTCGGCATACGAACGGCAGTCGTTCTTGCGACCAATAGATAAATAAAGTAGTTAACAGAAGTTAACTGTACAGCTGATAAATATATGTTCTCGTCAAAGGTGGAATAACCTTGAACGAATAGTATCATACTAAAAAAAATACTACTTTATGTTATTGTGGCTTTTAATAAGGTCTATTTTTGTAGTAACTTTTACCGTTTTGGTTACAAGTAGGTAAAACAGCGGTTTTTTTTATAGAATAAAGGTACAAGCGAGCACACAGTCCACCTGATGGTAAGTAGATGCTCTGGCCCAGCGTGGTCCTTCCTCGGTCGCGCCAATCGAGGAAGGACAACGCTCTCACAGAATACCAGCGAAATATAACAGCTTAACGCTGCTTTGTTTCGTATGGTGAGTGTAGAGAACCGGAAACCCTTTTTACTGGAAAAGAGGCATTCCATTTTAGTGCAAACTAGGATAGATGTAGATGTGTATGGGCCACAGCAACCACTTACCATCAGGTGGACTGTGTGCTCGTTTATCACCCTATCCTATAAAAACATATATCCCGAATCCTTTACAAGTCAGCTAAAAATGTCAAGATACCACGAATATTTTACAAATAACTTGATATTTCAACATTATAATGCGATCTTGCCTTTTCGTACTCACTAATGGCCTATTGTACCATAGTATCTTTAAACGGGTAGTGCTTTGTACAATTCTATTTTAATGTGAAACTCTGACAATTGTGGCACACAGCAGTGGAATGGTCCAGCCGTGCCTTTTAAGGGCCGGAGCGGGCTTCCTTACATAGCCGGTCTGAGCGACCGCTGATTCCAAATAAGCGACGGAGAACGGTCTGACATACGCGCATTTCCAAATGTAATGGCGGATTTTGTTGGTTTATTTCTCTTTATTATCGCTTTAAATGTGGCGTACCTGATGGTTGGTGTCTTGTTATGTGTTTGTGTGGAGGTTTCTGCGATATTTGTCAGTTGACAGTTCTTAAACTCTACTCCTACTTGCTTTCAAGTAAAATAGCATTTTCTGCCGACTTCAAAAAGGAGACGGTACTCAAATCGACTGTATTTTTTTTATGTGTGTTACCTCGTAACTTTTTACTGGGTGAACCGATTTCGATGATTCTTTTTTTATTTGAAAGCTGGTACATCTCGTGTGGTCCCATATGAATTTGATCAAGGTCAGACCAATAGTTTTTGTGGTATTCTTAATAATATATATTGAAGTCGGCTGTACAAAATTTTTAATTTTTAATTATAAAATAAAAGTTTCACATTGTACGATTGTGTTAATTAGATTCACTTTTAAAGATACTTTAATTATTTTAAACATATCTATTTACAAAATATTGATTATGGAATGCCTTTGTGGAGAGTTAGACCAACTGCTTAAAGGTGGCCTTGAATTCAAATTCTAGTAAAACAAATATGTAGAATACATCTCGTTAAGTTCACTTTGAATGAAATTATTTGCGTTTAATTTACTTTGGTTTCCCGTGACCAGTGTGCTGCACCTGCCAAGCATATCGGGGAAAATAAGTAAATTAATTAATAATCATATATTAGTTTAAATATCCTACATAATACTTAATTTTATCTACAATATTAAAAACTATGATAATAATAATAAAAAAAACTAAAACTAGAAACTTAATTATCATATAGTCCTACTCCCCGCGGTATCGTGCCAAGAACGATGGCTGCGTTTCCCCGCTGAATGGCTATACTTAGCCTTTGTGCGAGGAAAGAACCAGCCCTCTTATCACCAGCAGCAACGACCAGCCGCGGATGGAGTTCCTTTAGGAACTTCACCGCACGTCGACCCCACGGACCGATAGTCTCTACAGCAAATGGCACAAATATGTAGTCATCTCTCAGAGACTCATATTTGCGCCACTTACTCAGTTCAGCTGCCTCTGATGCCGCCCCCGCTCTAAACGAGGTACCCCCGAGATGAGAGGCCGCCAGAGTGTCTACGCAAGTAGCATCCCACACTAGGGCTTAATAATAATATTTGTAAAAATAAGACAACATTTCATTTAATTTTTCACAAAGTATTCATTGAACATGGAAAGAATGACTGCGTGCGCGTGACAATATAATAACGAAATTTAATCGGTCTTTATAGTTAGGTAATTTTCTTGGTATTTTAAAATCGTTATCTACACACAAGGATTTTTGCATGGAGGATGGGTGAACAAACATCACCCAATTAAAAAAATATTATTTGTTGGTCATCCTAAACTTGTTAACTTGAAACCGCTATGCAACTGCGCCACCGAGTCGTAATGTGTTGCCAACAAAAACCGCAGGGCCATACCAACCAATGTAAACAATCTTCGCGTGATTAAATACAAGCCCTACAACGCGGTTTATAATATCTTTTAATGCCAAAATAGTTTACTAAAAAAGTGTGAATTCGACGAATAACAAAATGAGAATTATAACACCCATTTTTTATTATTATAACGTTTTCACAGCCTAGATCAGGAGTTCCCAAGCTTTTAAGGTCACCAAATCCCTTTTCTTTTATGGAACCCCACATCAGTGAGTTTTATTACAAAAAAGGAAAACTGCGATTCATACCGCGAAAAAAAATTGTGACGTACATAAATGACATAACGCACCTAATGGACCTAATGCAGTGGCAGTAAGAGTAGCACAAAGTTGATTCAAGCTTTGTCAGTCGAGGAATTTTGATGTCAAAGATGCAGCTCGCTCTGGTCGCCCTCATGCGGATATAGTCGATGTTATTTGTGGAAAAGTGGAGCATGATCGGCATGTTAGTAGTTACGACATAGCCGAGATATTGAGGATTGACCAAAACACAGTTTTAACTCATTTGAAAAAATCTGGCTATACAAAAAGCTCGATATTTGGGAACCTAACTAACCGAATGGAACCTAATGAATATTGTACTCATTTGCGATTCTTTATTGAAACTTAATAAAACCGAACCATTTTAGAAAAGATTCATCACTATTGATGAAAAGTGGATGACATAAAACAAGAACGTGCGAGAAAGATCATGTTCAAACGGTAGTCAAGCTCCACAGACTGTAGTGGACGAAACCCGAATAAATAAACGAAATACGCAATAAGGTGATGCTGTGTGTATTGGTGGATTATTATATCTTTTATCGCCGGACAAAATCATCTATTCGGATTTCTACTGTCAATAACTAATGAGATTCAAGCAAGAAACAGATAAAACGGCCGGAATTGATCAACAGAATAGGAGTGGTCATTCATCATGATAACGCCAGACCACACACATCTTTGGGCACTCAGCAAAAATTTAAAGAGCTTGGTTGGGAAGTCTTTTTTATAGTATAGATATGACGTGTTAATGCATCCACCAAATAGCCCTGACCTTAGAGACTGTCTTTTCGGAATTATTTGGGTAGAGTTAGGTTAACATCAAGAGAGGACTGTCAAAACTACTTGTCACATTTTTTGATAAAAAGTCCCAAGATTTCTACAGCAACGGGATCATGTTACTATCTACAAGATGGCAACGAGTTATCGAAGACAATGGCACATATATATTATAATTAAATGTAATTAAACCTTAAAAAAATGTCTTGAATTTGTATATGAAATACAAAAAGACACTTTTTCGCCGACCTTTTATTATTATTATTTCTAGACCTAAGTATATAAGAGTATGCAGCTATTCTATTTCTCCAATCAAAACCTGGCAACTTACTCAAGGCGAATATACACTAACAGTTAAGTACGAATCGAGTCGGGCAATTTATCTCTGTCGCCGGTGTGGCCCCGCATTACATTAGGCACACTGATAACGCGATAACCTCTCGGATGACATGTCCACTCGGCACGGAGAAATTTCTTCACTAAACATATGTACGTTTTTAAACGAAAACGACTGGTTGGTGACGGGTTTGGTTTTAATTTTTTTTTTATAATAATGTATTAGAAAGGATGCTGCTGCCCATCTCCTGTTTTAGATTACTTCTGTCACCCCTACTTACTACTTACTACATTATTCAGTTACTTTCTAACAATTATATTATGATCTAAGTACTATTAAAAGTAATGGAACGAAATACTTTGGTATTATGTAAATTTGATTAAAAGTGATGTATCTACCTATTTTATATACTATATAAAACTTTAATTAAAGTTATTCGTAAAATATGATATGAAAATGAGCGTTCCAACAAATCCCCAGAATGAAAGTATTCAATGGGGCGGAATTCAATTCGGCGTTCCTTTTGAATTTCCCGCGGCAATCGTCGGGCGAAGGTGGATTTTTATTAAGGCGCTGACGGTAGTTAATTTTAATGTTGTCGGTAATTAACAAATCTTAAGGCCCTCGAATATGAACGCGGAGCTTTCGGCTACCTTAATCACACCGGTACTCGGTTGGCTCGAGTTATAAGCGATAGCGGGTGGCAGCTCTAAACGTCGACGATTTTATTGAATCGGGAATAAATCCAGTAAATATGAAACACTACAAACATATTGAGTTTTCCATCGACTTCTAAAAATACAACATAATTTAGTACTTACATTATCTATATAAATATAAAAACGAAATATCTGTCAGTAATATAAATAGCTGCCTTATATTAAGGTCACGGGGAAAATTGCATGCTATTATAACATAAATAACCATTTTTTAAATTTTTCTCTGTCTGTCTAGGTTAATTTTCGTAGTGGCCGAACCAATTGTGATGAAATTATAATTAAATTATAAATTATATATTTTATTTCAAAAACTTGAGATCTTTTTCTTTTAATTACAAATTGATAAAATGCAAATGAAAAATTGATAGAATGGTCTCAGATTGTTTTTAATCTAAATAATACCACATTAAGAGACCCTGTCCAGGCAAAGCCGCTAGATTATCTATACAAATAAATAAAATTGAAGTGTCTGTTTGTAATGTCAAAATTACAGCTTTTTACCAATTGCGTATGAAAGTATATACGGTACTTATAACAAAAACACAATTTTTAATTTTTTTGTATGTCTATCTGTCTGTCTGTCTGTTTGTTCCGGCTAATCTCCGAAGCAGCTGGACCGATTTTGACGGGAATTTCACTGGCAGGTAGCTGATATCAGAAGAAGTAACTTAGGCTACTTTTATTATAGAAAAAGAATTAGAGTTCCGCGCAAAAACATAAAAACCCTAACACGCGAGCGAAGTCGCTGGGAATAGCTAGTTAATAATAATACGTAACACAAGCTGATTTACCTGGTTTTTAATAAAAACCGATATAGTGTATTATTTTCACTATGGTCAAACATACGTTTAACAAATACAGAATGAATTTTATATAATTAAAATTTTTCTTCTTTTTCTAAGTTATATCTGAAACATCAAATGTAAAAAAGTTGAAAATTGAAAAGGTGGTGACAAATCAAGACTCTCTCCACATCAAGGAAGGTAGCTGTAAAAGACCATTGGCACCTGCAACCATATTCAGACAAAAAAAAGAAGAAAACACTACTTTTACCTAGTGGTTCGGCTCCTTTTTTGGCTAGAAATTAATTGGGCCTGTCGCCGTCTCCAGTAAATTACACTTTAAAAACTTTTGCATTGACTAATTTTAATTCTCTCTATTCAAATGTCAAGGAAGTTATTATTTCCCGCCTTTTCTTATATTTTAAATCTAATTTAAGGTACAACGCGAAGGCGAGCAGTTTTCTTGTATTTTTTATACTAACCGAGGCGAGGTAGGGAAAATTAGATATTTGCCGAGTAATGAGGACTTATAAAAGCACCGCCGTGGAGGGAGTCAAGTGAACTTTACTCGATATTAAGCCGTTAGTTCTTATGACGAGGCTTAATAATGGAAAATTCACCGAGAGATTAGCAGTAATGAAATTATTAAAAAGAAATGTGAAAGAAGCCGAAGGTATATTGAATAAATGTGGTCACTTATTCGCATACATGCAAAACCAATTACTCTAAGCGAAGTGGTGCGTCTTAGTTTTTTTTTTATAATATAGAAGTGATAAACAAGTTTGCAATACTCTAATGATCACAGATGTATTGTCATCCCTCGAGGCCTAAGATAGAAAATTGTGCGTGTAGTTATGTACACACGTACCAACTGAAACTTCTTTACGACATAGCATCCTTAATTTATTCTGGGTTTTAATATTTTTGCAAGGAACCCTAATTATTTTTGTATAATAAAAGTAGCCTAAGTTACTTCTTCTGATATCAGCTATATGCAAGGGAAAGTCCCGTCAAAATCGGTACAACCGTTTCGGAGAGTAGCCGGAACAAACAGACAGATAGACAACAGACAAAAATTTAAAAGTGTATTATTGTTATAGGTACCTCTCAACAGTGGTAGAGCCACGTGGCGGCTTTTGCTGTCGCACGGATGGGCCGGCTCGAACCGGGGTGGTACCACGACCTCAAAGAATACCAGCGTGAAGTAGAGGTTTACCTCTGCGTTTTCGATTTCGTTTTCATCGATAAAGAAGTATCACTTCGATAAAATACGTTACGATTTGTATTGATACTTTCTCTGTTGGTATCCAAACCAATGCAGCAAAGCTGTTACCAGACCAAACGGGCTTCCAGGTAGTAGCAAGAAGTAACTACTCTATGTGGGCTACACTGAAAGTTTTGCGTAACTCATGAATAAAACAATTCAAATGTCAACTATTATATTTATTCAAACCATTTATGAAAACATAGGGACCATTGATCTGAGGGCATGAAAGCTATCGTGGTCACTTCTAGCTCTGTAAGAATCAAACGTTTACCATATCTTCGATTTTTGAAAAAAAAAAAATTGCGTGGTGCAAAATCCGGACTTTGTGCGGGATACGTCTCGACCTGCCCATTTTTAGAAGCCAAAAATGACTGAAATAACTAAACATAGAGCCGTAGACGGGAATTGTAATTTACAACTCCCAATAAATTATAAAACTAAATAGCGGTTTGGTGTACAATAACTTAGCTACGACTAGGCTTTCATCAACGACGAGAAACTCTAACAAAAGTTATGAATTCAAGGAAATTTATCAACCTCACTGATAAAAATAAAATGAAATCTTGTATTCTAAAGCGAATTTAAACGTGAAAATACAGCGGCTCATCTCCCATTTAATTTCAATAAAATTTGGTTATAATTATACCTACAAAGGTAGAAACGGCGCACCCCGTGAAGAAATCCTTACACAGCGTCAATGAAGACGTTAAAAAAAGTATTCAACGGCGTTAGTTATAGAGTGCAATTTGGATTGAATCCAATCCTGGTTAGATAAAGCTTAGGAAAGGATAAGCGGATTTCAAAAGGAACACGTGATCAGATGCTGATTGCGTTGGGCCCTTTTGCCATCCGATTCATATTTTAATATTGGGAGCAGGGTGAGCGTCTGCTAGATTAAATTTAAATTGTAACCTACGAGGGTTTTGTCGATTGTGTCAAACCGGATGTGTTCCATACTCAAAAATGGAATATTTATAGAAACACGTCGCTATTATGTCGCGTTATGTCTATCAATACGCAAGTTGTTTGAAGTAATAATGATAAAAAAGAAAAAAAGCTGAACTGACGGTAAACTACAGAATGGAGGGCGAAAATTTTATCATTTACGGCCCATTCTTGGACCTAAATTATATTAAATTATATTATATATACGGATGGACCATTTACGTGGTTTATACGTGGTAGAGCCAAGCTACAGCTATATTTATAGTATAGTTGTAGCACGAATGGGTCGGCTCGACCGGGGAAGGACCACGCTCTCATAGAATATCAGCGTAAAATAGCAGCTTGAGACTACTGAGTTTCGTATGGTGAGTGTAGAGAATTGGAGACCTTTTTTAATGGAAAAGAGGCATTCCACCTTAGTCCTCAAGGCTGACAACGCATATGTATTTTGATTCGCAAATGGGGAGAGATGTAGATGTCTATGTGCCTCAGCAACCACTTATCATCAGGTGAACTGTGTGCTCGTTTGTTACCCTATTTATATTTAAAAAAAAAAGAATACCAGCGTTAAATTGCAGCTTAACACTGCTGTATTTCGTATAATGAGTGTAGAAAACCGGAGAACCTTTTTACTGGAAACGAGGCTTTCCATCTTAGCCCTCACGGGTGACAACGCATCTGCATTTTGATTCGTAATTGAGGATAGATGTCTATGTACCACAGCAACCACTTACCATCTGGTGGACTTTGTGCTCGTTTTTTAACCTCATCCTATAAAATAAATAAACAAATATTATATATATATACATACATATATAGCGCCATGAAAGTTGTTTTAAGTTATTAAATGTGATTCTACATTAAAACGCAACTAACTTAATCATTAAAAAATAACGCCTTGTTACTTTTATTGTTTCTACGAAGACTGTAATTGTCAGAAAATAACGTTTTAATGTTCATCTGAGTGCAATTCACACTAGACTAGCGGATAACTATACATGTGTTGTTAAAAATTCACAAGGCCCGGCCCCCGACGTGCTGCGTGTTTGACATGCTAATGCACGAGCCTATTCGTTGCGTTCTGCTCGCGGAATTTACACAAAATTTACCCCATTCCCGCCTGGCACGCATGTAGTGATGTTAATATGTTTGATTGATTTATCTATATCAATCGATGTTACGATAAAATATCTTGAATATTGTATGAGCTAACTTGATGTTTAATTCATTACTGATTTGTTATGAATCTGCAAATATTTATTGGATACTAGCGATCCCGGCTTCGCTAGGGTGATTTCTCTATTTTATAATAGCGCCACTTACCGGGTCTAATTGTGAATCAAAACCATTTTCGAATCACCTTAATGACAAATTTCGTCAATATTGGTCCAGCCATTTAGGAAGAGTTCAGCCACATACAAACGGACAGAAGAATTATATACATAAAGATAACATCATCTCACGTTACAAATAGTAAGTAGATTTTTTGTTTAATTGCTTAGTTAAAATATTTCCTATTAACATGTTTACAACGATATAAGTATGTGAAACATGACAATCATGTCCCTTATGGATCACTAGTTACTACTCAGAGTACATGGCAACTACTTTTAGTTATTTCTAGAATATTTATTCTGGGTTCGGACCTTAATTGAGACAACTGTTGGCAAAATGTAAATTGTGAGTTTTCGGGTCTGGTTGTGTTGCTGTCGTATCTGACAAAAAAATATTAAATCAATACGAGATTAACTTGACAAAACATCGCGAAAAATAAACATTAAATTGTCGATATTTATGTCACTACACTATTCGGGATACACCTGCACCCGCATCGGCTAGCTCATTCGGTCGCCGATGCCTGCGGCACCACACAATTGAGCACATGCACATCATTCTACTGGCTGTTTAGGCATTAACTTGTCAAGGCGCCTATCACAGCTCTGACTTGCTCTTCTTTCTTGGGGCGAAGTTAAATTAATGGCGTCGAAAGATAAATGGAAAAATGCTGTCAATATTCTATTATAAATAATTGTGCGTATTGAATGAGTAAAGTTTAAACCAAGTAGCTGAACATGAAATGTACAGTAATATAATGTTCAATTTGTACTTTTTCATAGAATAAGGGTGATATAAACGAGCACATTGTCACCTGATAGTAAGTGGATGTTATAGTCCATAGATATTTACATCTATCCTCGATTAAGAATCAAAATGTAGATGTGTTGTTACCCTAAGGACTAAGATGGATGCCTATTTAAAAAATAGATAAAGAAATAGGCCGTTAATTGGTCAGTTTGTGTTACTGATATTGAAAAACTAAACAAGCGAGGAATTCGAAATTTTATATATTATGTACCACATATTGCATAGAAACGACAAGTACTGAACATATCGATAAATAAGCTGTGACCAATATAAAGAAACAATCTTTAGGTTACCTTTCCTATCCTATATAAAAAGAGCTAGGCCTACTCGCAATTGGCCGGTTTTTTTAAACAATGGAACAAGAATATTAGTCAGGAAAAAAAATAATCTTATTTATTCATGTATGTACAATAAACTTGAAATATATTCAACACTAGCTGTTTCCCGCGCCTTCGTCCGCGTGTAATTTATTACTATTGGATTTCATAGGTTTTAATTCTTTTACGCGGAACCCTAATTATTTTTCTAAAACAAAAGTAGCCCAAGTGACTCCTTATAACATCAGCTATCTACCACTGAAAGTCCTGTCAAAATCGGTCTAGCCGTTTCGGAGATTAGCCGGAACAAACAGACAGACAGACAAAAATTTTAAAAATCGTGTTTCTGTTATAAGTACCGTATATACTTCCATATGCATATAGTAAAAAGATGTTATTTCGACATTACAAACAGACACTCAATTTTATTTATTTGTATAGATAAGCTTTATGGAAATTATAGCCATGCAATATATGTATATTGGAATAACATTAAAATCCCTGTCAGACAAACTCACTCACTACCACTTCCGCTTACTGAAAGCAATATGGCCGACGTTTTAATGGCGAAATTGTACATACTGTTTTGTGCTGACGCAAAATGATAGAGCATTTTCGCTGACTCAGCGCCACATGGGACCGCCTGTAATTTTCGAATTTAAAAGGGGCCATTGTCATTGCATTATTTACATTGATCATTCGATTCATTAAGTCGAAAAGAGCGTTTCGACACGCCCCAATAATGATACACGTGCAGTCAGAATGAGGAATCGCTTTTGAAGCTGTGTTCAAAGATTGATAGACTGAAAGACATTTCAATGAAAGATGGAGAAAAGATAATATAGAGGAAATTTACGGAAAATTTATGGAGATACCAATATTATAAAGTGGACGAAATTTTTTGACATTACACCAATATATGTAATATATTTAATAAGATATACATAAGATTTCTTTGTGGTAGTTCCGACTGTGGTTCAATACGAAATAATTGAGTACTACTTTTAAATGTGTGTGCGCGCGCGCGCGGAATTTTGTGTGTGTGCGTGTGTGCGCATGTGTTCGTTGTGTGTTCCCACAGATAGTCCTGAGACGTTTTCCTTCCCAGCTGCTCATAAGGAAGCTCAATATCGCTTAAGGAGATATGAAGAAAGCAACAATCAGAATGAAGATATTCGTAATAGAACCAGAGTAAACGACTGTGCACTAAGTGAGACACATGGCTGGCCCGAGGTGTAGGGCCGGCCCGAGGTGTAGGGTCGGCCCGAGGTGGCCACTCCGAGTGGGCTTGGCGAGCCCACTTCGGATGTGAGTTGGTCGGCTGCGGCGAGAGGAGTGCCCTCTCAACCTACCACTGCAGCCGAGGTGGAGTCGTGGAGGAAGAGGAGTGATGGTATGGCGATGCGCCACTCACCATATCCTCCGCAACCCTGACGGCGCCTTGCCGTTAATTGATGCGCTGGTGGTGGGGCTGCGGGGGTAGAGGGGGCGGCGGAGCCATAAACCGGATCCTCCACTGAGGTCAGGAAGACTAGTGCTTCTGAGTGCTCGTTTTTCCTGGCCCAATGGCCTTTTCGCATCGGACACAGTGGCGCTCGGTGCGCAGGTTGTTGGGGGCCGCGGAGGAAGGCGCGCCTTGTGTTCTGGTGCACCCTACTAAGAAGGAGATGAGGGAGGAGTCTAGAGACTACTACCCACGGACGGCCACGGATGTCTGCGAAAGCGTTCCCGTGGCCCTGCCAATATGCGACGAAGGTGGAACACCATGGGGTTTTCGTCGGTGCGAGTCCGACATACCCCGTCCTTGCCACCACGAGGCGGGTATGCGTAGGCATTTCCCTATGTAAAACAACAAAAAAACATTAGCTTGAGTGTCGGGGAACTCGGTTGGAACGAAGTTCCTTTCGTAGTATATCTACTATATATATAGTATATTATTATTGATAAATGTATTATATTATTAATTAACAAATACAAATAAATGAAATACTAGCGTCTATTAAAATGAAGAGTCATTTAAAATAAAATAATATTTCTATCATGGCAAGATAAGAAAAAGTGCGAGGGAGATGGCTATTATTCCATTTCGCTTCCTTATAGCCGCCAAGGCCATCTACACTACGTCAGAAGGGGTCGTGACGGAAAAATTTTACACTTTTTCTCGCCTAGGCCTCATTCGCTAAATTCGTTCCGTCCGATAAGGAACTTCGTTAAAAAAAAGGCCTATGTTCAGTAATGGCTTGTTGCAAGCCTGTAATGATGATGATGATACGTTGTGATGTAAAAAAATCGAGAGTTCTTTTCAATCGTTCTCTATACGCATAAAAATATTGAACGAGAGCTCTTGGATACTCGTAAAGCCCTAACAAATTTCACTAAAACACATGCATTAGGTACTATAGAACTAGTTAAAACAACGTCAATACTAAGCTAAGAATTTCATGTTAAAAACTCTCGAGGCATTGTGCTGAGGTCTAACAAATAAACGTGGCGTAGTGTAAGTTTTATTATTGCGCGGGAAAATTATGAAATGAGGTTTTAAGTTTTTTTTTTCTGGCGGTTAAAATTTTGAAGCAAAGGCACGATAGCAATTTGGATTCCTTTGTTTAATGAATGTGCAATTTCTACCTTCAAATTAAAATAACAATGTAGACTGTGGAATTCTAACAACTTTATTGTAGTTTTATTTTTATAAAAAGATGTCTTTAGTAACTAATTTTTATCAAAGACATCGCCCCGATCCATCCTTCAAGCTTAAAGTATTCAAAAAGAAATCGATTTATTTTATATACCTACTAAAAAGTAGTTAATGGAGGTATATAAGAGATATTGATGGATAAATATTATAAATTTGAAATGAAAAATTAATAAAAGTTTTAAAGTATTCGCCGGAAGGCGCCTAGATAGCTAAGATACCGCCCGCATGGTCCGCCAGTTTTGTCTCCCCTGCTTCCGTCTTGTGGAGTTTATTTATTTATTTTACTTTATTTAATATTATATAGTATTAGATTCAACATATATTTCCCTTACTTATAATTTTTAAAGAAATAATATGCCTGATTGTAAGAAAGTTTTAGCTATGCGAACAGGTAATATAAGAATAAATATTTATAAATATAAACAAATAAATGTCCACTTAGCTAAGCCCGTAAGCGTCTTTATTTTGGTAGTGATACCGAGGGTACAAGAGTTGCTTTTACAAATTATAATAATAATTTACTATTTGTAAAGGCAACTTACAAATACTACTAAATTTATTAGACACTTAGTTTTACAAATTACCTATATGTGTATTTTATTAAATTACAAATAGGCTCCAACGTCTAGCAGTACACTTATTTATACGAAAGAAACATTAACAGGTCACACTGAACTTGACAATAATAAAGAAAGAAAGAAAGAAAGAACAATTTATTTGATACACACATTTTAAACAAAGAAATATACAAACGTAAGGGTCAAAAATATATACGCATCGGTCATAGACTATTAAAAAGCAGTACATGCACATCATTAATTAATAATAAGACGAAATAAAAAATAAAAATAAATATAAAAAATTGGCATCTTCAAATTCAAACAGCAAAATTCTGCAAATGCAGAGTTGGTTTTCAGTTGGAGTCTTGCACTTCACTGACGAGTCGGTGTGTGGTCCTCTAATTACGAGTTACGAGTAATTAATAATTACGAGTCAGGGAGTAGTGCTAACGTACTTAGATAATACACACATACACCGAGACTAAATTAGCTAACAGATGTATATATCTAAAGCACAGTAGGGGAGCATGCATTTTTTTATTGCTTTGCATTTTTAAACTAAATTCCCATCATAAAAACTTTTATTTCTATTGCAACTATAAAAAAAAAAATAAGATAATTTTAGGACCTTTTGAACGGTATTTGTGATTCGAAAACCGAGTTTATTCTCAAGTTTTTAAAGTTCACATTTGTATGAATTGCAATAATTTGAAATTCTTTCTGCTCCGCGATCACGCAATGGCTAATAATAACAAACATTTGTTTATACGTGGTTGAGTCGTGCTGCAGCTATATTGTGGTTGTAGCATGATTAGGTCGGCTCAACCGGGGTAGGACTACACTCTCACAGAATACCAGCGTAAAATAGCAGCTTAATGCTGCTGAGTGTATAGAACCGGAGACCCTTTCCTCTGGAAACGAGGAATTCCATCTCAGTTCCTCAGGGGTGAGAACGCATCTGCATTTTGATTCTTAATTGAGGATAAATGTAGATATATCTATGGACCACAGTGTCCACTTACCACCAGGTGGACTGTGTGCTCGTTTGTTACCCTTATTCTATATAAAAAAAACATTAAAAGTATCAGAATTACATAAAAATGAAGAGCCAAATTAAAAGCAACTGAAGTATCTAGCCGCATTGGCGTGAAGGGTAAACGAACCAATTACTGTTCGCCGCGCGCACCTGAATGAAATCCCGCCTTGATGCCTCTTAATTTCTCGTTTTAAATAACAAAAGGTTATTACCGGCGTTTTTCAGTGCCTGGTACTGGCGAGCACACCCTATGCGCCCTCTCCTAGGAGGCACCTATCAAATAACTCGGTTTGTCGATTGATACGAAAACTGTAGGGTTTTTTAAGCGATCATTCGAAATATTATCGGTCGAGTAAGATAAGAAATCCAATTTGAGTTATCGATCGTTAATACTCAAGTAGATTTTTTCATAAAAGCGAACGTTTTAGAATTTATATTAAGTGGCGTTATCGGATATTATAAAGGAAATTGTTGCTTTTTTGTTTTCTTTTACGTTTTTATCAAGAAATTGTATTATACATACATATTAAAAATAAATATAAATTTATTTAATCCATGGAAATACCAAAAAATGACAGAGATTAGCAGGAACATTATCTATGCTAATTGGTTTGCCCAGTCAAGCATAACAAACAGTCAGTTACTCATATAGCGAATACTTCATATCAATAGAAATTTCTGCAGGAATCATCACGCTTGGTCTTTGACGCTAAATCATTTATAGGTGACAAAGATTTTCAGGGTATTTTGTAACTTACTTTTTCTGATAACCATCTCAATCCGTGGAATAAAATCAGGTTTATGTCTTTGTCGGCCACGAACGCACGCTCTTTACAAATTAATTGGTAATACACCAGGATCTCAGACCAACAAAGATAGACGGAGTGCTGCGTTCATTTTAACCATGCATAACTTCTTGACACACTCACGCATCTTTATTTCTTTAACAGCCCGGAAAGTTTTCACTGCTGCACGCACACATATGCATCTAAAACCATGTTGTTATTTGCTAGTGAGTTAGAAGCATATGTGCACGTGAATGCGTGTTCTAAGAGTAAGTTGAGCATGGTTTAGGCTTGGTGTTTGCGTCACTTGAAATATAAGAGCGCTCTGTCTTTCTTTTTTTGAATATGTAGGTTTACGTTGATTTATTTATTTAATTTTAGGTTGTTACAAGGATTTTTCCCAGCCTAGTCAACCTCTGTTGTAAATAAAGTATATACATATATTAGCCGCACATGCAAAAGATTCTTAAATAATACAATTGTATATATTAAAAGAAAAATAACAGTATATGGAAATAACAATACATCATACATAATATGTACATATTATATATTATACTACAAGTAAATAGTAAAGCAAAGTTTCAGCCTATATACGTCCTACTGCTGGGCACAGGCCTCCTCTCACATCTGAGAGGGTTTTTAGAGCAAGGAAGAGTGCGCCGCCAAATCCCAATGCGTGTTGGCGGACATCACATGTCTTCCAAATATATTTTTTGATATTTCTCACCGCCAAGCACGTGGTAAATGACAGCTTATGTACTGTGAAAATTACAGCTAATGCTTATGCCCTGAGGCCTGAGCTACCACGACTCATACGCACGTAAATACTTGTATAAAATTAAACGCGATAATATCATAAAACTAGTTTTATTTAATGCAATACTTAGATACATACACGGAATATAATAGCTTCCATATATAAAATATGAAAGTCAATTATTTAATTATAATAATTATGCGAAAAAAAACTAAACAACTTGGCAGCAGGTAGATTTTCATTAAATATCGCTAAAGAAATGCCTGTAATTAAACGATAATTATCACCAAAACACTTAGATCAAGCCCTCAGTGACACGTGGGAGGCGTTCGGCATAAAATAGAAAATTTTCTATTCAATATAGTCTATACATACAAATAAATAAAATTGAAGTGCGTGTCTATTTGTAATGTCAAAATTACTGCGTTTTACTAAATACATATGAAAGTATAAACGGTACTTATAACAAACATGCACTTTTTAAAATTTTCGTCTGTTTGTCTGTTTGTTCCGGCTAATCTCCGAAACGGCTGGACTGATTTTGACGGGACTCACTGGCAAATAGCTGATGTCATAAGGAAAAACTCAGGCTACTTTTATTTTAAAAAAATAATTAGGGTTTTGGGTTTGGGTTGGCGCGCAAAAAAATAAAAGTAATGAAATCCAATCGTAATAAATTACGCACGGGCGAAGTCGCGGGGAACAGCTAGTTACAAATAATATTTACTTTAGTTATTCGGAAAATACCTCTATCCTGGGTTGAACAAGCAAGAAAGCTAGCAGGATTTCAAAAAAATTGTTACCAATCATTTATTAAGTAACACAATAAACTACACAAAACAAATTAGAAATAGATTGGTAGCGATTAACTTATTCCCAGGGGTTATTTATTATACTTCAGGCATAGTTCCATATAAATTTGGAGCGAAATTACTTTAATAAGGGATGAAATTTTTAATGTAACTATTTAGAGGAAATTCTAGTTAATTAATAGAATTAGGCGTTACTATACGGAAATACATTATATTGAAGATTAGCAGTGCGTTGCAATTTATTATGATTGATTTTAATTATTTTACGCGCAACCTTAAATCTTTTTCTAAAATAAAAGTAACTTAAGTTACTGCTTATAACATCAGCTATCTTTCAGTGAAAGTCCCGTCCAAATTAGTCCTGCCATTTCGGAGATTAGCCGGAACAAACAGAAAGACAAAATTTTAAAAATATTTTATTTTTCTTATAAGTATCGTATATACTTTCATATGCATTTAGTAAAAAGCTGTTGATGTCAAAGGTAACGTAATATCTTTGATTACCTTTCTTTTTTTTTTATAGGATCGGGTGACAAGCGAGCACACAGTCCACCTGATGGTAAGTGGTTACTGTGACCCATAGACATCTACATCTATCCTCAATAAAGACTCAAGATGCAGATGCGTTGTCACCCGTGAGGACTAAGATGGAATGCCTCTTTGCCAGTAAAAAGGGTCTCCGGTTCTCTACACTCACCATACGAAACACAGCAGCGTTAAGCTGCTATTTTACGCTGGTTTTCTGTGAGAGCGTGGCCCTTCCCCGGTCGAGCCGACCCGTTCGTGCTACAACTATAATATAGCTGCAGCATGGCTCTACCACGTGCAATTTCATATTCTAGTTGTTTCATTGGAGCTTGCGATATTCATTAATATACCCAACAAATGTAAAAAAAAAAAACAGGCGTGTGTCGTGGAACACTCAGTTGCAACGAAGTTCCTTTCGTAGTATATTATTATTGACAAACGTATTTATATTATTCATTAACAATATAAATAAAGTCTATTAAAATGAAGCGTCATTTAAAATAAAATAATATTTCTTTCATGGCAAGATAAGAAAAAGTGCGAGGGAGATGGATATTATTCCATCTCGCTTCCTTATAACCGCCAAAGCCGTCTACACTACGTCAGAAGGGATCGTGACGGAAAAATGTTACACTTTTTCTCGCCTAGCCCCCATCCGCCAAATTTGTACCGTCCGATAAGGAACTTCGTTCCAATAATTAAAACTTTTAATACAAAGTAAAAGCCGACTTTAAAAATAAAGTTTCAAATAGCTTCTGAAGTCGAGACTTAATTTCTTCTATACACTGTAACACCGTTAAGTAATGTGAAATAAAGTTACAGTCTATAAACTTCCCACTGCTGAGTACAGGCCTCCTCTCATTTCTGAGAGGGTTTTAGGGCAAGGAAGTGTCCGCCGCTCTGACCCACTGCGTGTTGACGGACTTCACATATCTTCGAAACATTTTTTTTCCTTATTTCTCAGTCATGCATGTTTCCTCACGAAATTTTCCTTCGCCGCCGAGCACGTGGTAAATCAGCACTTAAGATTGCATGTGGCAATTTCATTGCCGTCGGGGATCGAACCCGGGATGCTCGTGTACTGTGAAATTTACAGTGAGCGCTTAGCTACTGAGCTAGCATGGCTCACAGTTAACAAAGTTTAATTTCGAATTGAGCAGTCGTCATCCGCTTCTTATAAAATACAATAACCGCCGCACGCTCTCCATTGAGGTCCTAACCTAACCTTATTTACGAAAAAGTAAAAATAAAAGCGAATAGAATACAGTGAATATTGAACGTGTATTTAAAAACGGACAGAAAAAATATATTGGTTGTTTTTTCCCCTTAGTCCTCAATGGTTTCACGCCTATACAGTTATTTTTATAATGCGAGGTGTGCAACTAGCTCGCTCGCTGTATTGACAAAACGCCGCGCAGTTGTGTGTGGGAGCGTACATCTGTATCCTGGCTTTAAATTTATAATAAAAAAAAAAAACGTTTGCATACTGCGGAATAGTTTCCACTGATTGTTTGCCGTTTTTGATAGTGACCTAGTTTTTCTATTAATGAAATATAAATTTATTTTCGTACTGTAAACTTTCTATATCTATTTATAAAAGCTATACAGATTTACTATAAATAATTTTGGAAATCCGCATCTGCATTTTGATTGTTAATCGAGGATAAATGTAGATCTCTATGGGTCACAGCATCTACTTAACATCAGGTGGACTGTGTGCTCGTTTGTCACCCTTATTTTATAAAAAAAAAAACGCAATTGTTCGTTGTGATCGTTTATAGAATACGGGCGCCATTAAAATTTTATCGAAATTGGTCGAGCGGTTTTTAAACAATCAAGAAGTTGGTTTAACATTTTTTTTTAATTTTACCACTTGTAGCTTATAAATAAAACGTTATTTAACGTGTAATAGTTTAATAAAAATCAAAATCAATTTTCATCCCCTTCACGTGATATTACAAAAAAAAACCAAAATTAAGGATATTGAGTAGGTAAGATAATGGCGTTTGTATATTTCTAGGAAAGGCTTGTAAAAGAGGTATTTTATTAAAATCATTAATTATATTTGACTTTGAGATACTTTGATACGGCTTATCAAGTAGTATAGTAGTGTAGGGAAATCATTTTCTACTACTGTAGTACGTGAGGGTAATATGGTCTAAAAACTACAGCTTTGATTTCATAGAAGGGTCTGTGATACGATAGCTCTTTCTCAGTCAATCAAATAATAAAGGGTCAAAAGGGCGCCGCTTTATCGACGCCATTTTGACAGTTGATATTGAAGTAAATATTTTAATCGATTTTAATATTGTGTAAGTAGATTTTTCGAAGTGTTCCCAATTATTTCCAAAGCTTCTTTGCTATTTTTTTTCTTAAAACATTAGTTAATAGTATACGACATGGTGTTTTTGTCTGTGACCTCCTCCTAGTTTTGATTTTATAGAGCGGCAAAGCTTAAGGTGACTATATTACCCTCATGTACCTTATAGTTCATCTGGGAGGGTATTATCTTCTTTTTCTCTCTTTCATATTTCTGTCGCGAGGCGGCAACTGATGTATCTATCTATTGCTGTATTCCAGTTTGAAGGCTATAGAAAGCCTCAGTAATAACAGGTTGAGACGTATTTTGTTGTAATCGTCATATGTCAGCATGCCTGTAGTTTGTTTTCTTTATCTGAAGTTGATTGCATATGTCCCGTAGTAGCTACTAAACATTTAGACTATTAGTTCGTTAGTTTCTTGATTGTTATAATATAAAACTCAGTTAATATATTAATGTTTTGAAAACACGGGCGACAGACGAGCACACAAGTAGGCGCCAAGACGAAGTGTATCTAAGACAGCCTTTCCCCGAATTCAGAAGCTATGGAAATTATTTCTTTTTTAACCGACTTCAGACAAGGAGGAGGTTCGTAATTCGTCGGAATCTTTTTTTATGTATGTTCACCGATTACTCAAATACGTCTGGACCGATTTGGAATATTCTTTCTTTGTTTCAAAGGGTTTACTTCCCAGGTGGTCTCATTTAAGTTTTAACGAAATCGGTAGAGCGGGTTTTAAAAAATCCACAATAAATTATATATATTGAAATCCGTTGTACAAAAATTTTAATTTTATCACTTGTAATTTTTGAAGTTTGTTCTACTTTTATTAAAAATTTATTGTTTTGTTATCAAACACTTGTTCCAGTCTTAAATAAGGGTTCCCTCATTTCTAAGGTGTATTATAGTAAACGATTTTCAACTTCGCGTTTCGCGAAGCTGAAAATCGTTTACTATAATACACTGTACACTGCGCTTCGCGTACATACAATCTTAGCATGCCCATATACACACAATACAAGGCAACACAGAATCTATTTCAGGTAAACACTAGCATTGTTCTAAAAGCATTATTCGATTACGGGAAGAGATTACAAGGCTCTTGGTGCCGACCAGAGCCGACCAGCGCCCGCTGCGTCCGATAATTCCAATTACCTTGCATCAGCCGCATCGCTAATAAGTCAAATTGAACAATGGACAATCCACTAATTGTCTACGAGGATCGCTTTGCAGCTTCTATCTAATTAAGTCTGTTTTTGTTGTAAATACTAAGTTTATTACCGTTATATAGGATATTCAATGTGCGATATTATCTAAGTTTTAGAATGATACAGTGAATTCTTACTACTGTGTTAAAATTCAAGAGCCGTGTTAGCTCAGAGCTAAGCGCTTGCCCCAAAATTGTCAGTACACGAGCCACACAGGTTCGATCCCCGTCGTCGCCAATAAAATTTTATTTGAACAGAATACCAGCGTAAAATAGCAGCTTAATGCTGCTGTGTATCATATATAGTCCTCACGTCTGACAACGCATGTGCATTTTAATTCGCAAACGAGGATAGATGTAGATGTCTATGGGCCACAGCAACCACTTACGATCAGGTGGACTGTGTGCTCGTGTGTCACCCTAATTCTATAAAAAAAAATACCGTATGAAACACATCAGCATTAAGCTTTAATTTTACGCCGGTATTGTGTGAAAGCGTGGTATCTTCCCCGGTCAAGTCGACTAATTCGTGCTGCAACCATAAGGTCCAACACCAGCTGCCGACTTCTACCGGCTGACTGAAGAACAAGAAACAACATGCAAATTTCCTTATTGTTTTCTTCAATTTAATTAACCGCTTGTGTAATCTGGGAGGAGCTTCCATGTTATTACTACCTCATAATTATATCCGAATCCGAAAGGTCAGTAGGTCGACTGAACTGTAAAAGGCATAATTCGTAATCGCACAATGTAATTGATGTTGTATGTGATGTACCTGATGATTAAAAACATAGCTGTATGCGTGTTGTATGTATTATGTTCTAGGTACACATAAAATGAAGGTATTTTATAAAGAAAACTCCCCTTTTACTACTTCCTTTAACCAACCCGACTAAGTTCAAAATGCTTGGAGCTAGGAGTGGTTCACGACATTAGTCGAATAGCGGACTTGCCTACAAATGAGTTTCGCGGTCTGTATTCTAAACCATTACGCTACTATGGCTTTACTCAAATAAATCGACTACATTTTTCGTATTGCTTATAGTTGCGAATCAAAGTTGCTCTCTCTCTTTTCACGACATGGCAACAGAAAGGGACAGGTGTAGAGATAATCTTTCCTTAATTTGAGTACGCGATAATTAACGATTGAAAGAAAGGCCGTAAATGAATGTACTGATATTAACTGGGTGCCTATGTTCAACATATAATATTATTATTCCGGATAGTTTAAAACAATAGCAAATCTGATCTCAGTTTCTGCAGTTATCAAGTTTGTAAAATAACTATAATAATAATAATAACTCCATGAAAAAACAAAGTCGATAGTGTTGCACAATAGTCTGTAATGTGACGTATCGATCTGATATTGCATTATTGAGCAAGCCGGAACTGTATCGACTTATGATACGACGGACAATTCCGTCTATTTAACTGAGGCCGTGTTATTTTCTGAACTCGGACATTGTTTATGGAATCTTTAATGTAGTGTTAAGGTGACGACATACTAGATGAAAATCACAGTACAGTTGATTCTTGACCGCAGAAATGATTTGAGATGCTTTGTAGTAAATGCAAACGCAAACGAGTAATGCAAACAAAAAGTATTAACTAGGTATAAGGAAGTTCACTGCTGAACATAGACCTCCCTCATAGATGGCCTCATGGGGAGGAAGGGGGGGGGGGGGGGGATGATCAACCACAGCTTTTTTAGTCGTTATTACGATGGCGCTGCTGCCCATCTCCTGATTTGTTTCCCTCTGTCGCCTCTTACGACACCCACGGGATGATATGGAGTGCTGGATATTTTTGCACCGCCTCTACATGTTAAAAGATTTTTTGTCAAATCATATTATTAAAAGTACATACCTATAGAGATATTCTTAAAAGGGAAATTCGCAAAAGTTTTCACTCGAAACGCTAGTGTAATTGAACCCTAAGGCAAGTGGAAGTGACATTTTGCGACGGACAATTGCCATGTTAGAAATTTTATTATAGCCGTAGTCTAATATTATTCGCTCGCGTCTAGATATTTGCAAAATGATCGTCGATTATATGCTCGATTTCCGTATTATTATCTAGACGTTTTATCGCATACTGAGTGTAGTTTATATTACTGAAATAGATGTAAGGTGACTTCAGATTTTGATACCACCCCCTTAACATGTTCTTTCGCCAGTACACTCACTATTATGTTACGATTTGAAGGATTAGAGAGCCAGCATAATCACAAGCTGTATAAAAAGCATAAGAACATTCCAGTTTAGTCCTCAGGGGTTTCAACGCATTTTTTAATGGCATAAGGGTGACAAACGAGCAAACAGTCCATTTTATTTATTTCATAAACACACATACAATATACATAATAAACATTAACACTCTAAATCAAATATAAAAAGTACCACGCTCACTGATATGTACATCAATAACAAGTCTACATAACATTCACCAACAAATAGATGAAAACATTGAGAAGGAAAACAAAGGGAAAAAAATATATATAACTTTTTCAATGTAAATGAAGACTCACCGATAGATCTGTAAATTTCTTTTTTTATGAACAGAATAAGAGTTGTGGAATATGTCGAATGCCAGGTATAGCTCAAGATATCTCATTATATTTCGCACATATGCGAGCAATGGAAGCTTGTTTACCAAGATGCGTACTTGATGGTGAGTAGGTGCTAATGTCTAAAGACATCTACATCTGTCCACAAATAAGAATTAAAATGCAAAAAATGCACCTCTGTGGGCTGGGATGTAATGTCTCCCGTTTCCAGTAGAAAGGCTATCCGGTACTCTACACTCTAATGAAATGGAAATTGGTAATTTCTGTGAGCAAAATTAGCGATGTCACGTCGAAACGTGGTTCTGTGACAAGCGTTCGACCATCTATGCTACCATCTCAATTATTATTTTGTAAGGCGGTGGTAACTCTGACAGTGAAATAAGTTTTAATTAGATCTTAAACTTAGTAAAGACAAGTAGGTAGTTGATATTGTATCGCGCAGCGCTTTATCCTAAAAGAGATAAGTTTCTTAATATAGAGTCGATGCCTAACAAAGGTATACAACAAAAGTGACGGCCCCAATACAGTCGTAGACAGTTATTACATTCTTGAATAATGGAGTATAACAATGCGGCGGACCAAATTTAATCAACGACTAAGTCTCATACCGACTTATTAATACAACGGGGTTAAATTGCTTTTTGTTTTATTTATGTGCAAGGAGAACCGCTGGCGACTTGAGCGAATTTTATATTCGGTCGCCGCTCGAGATGGCGATTTTCATAAAATATTTCTTTGGAACTTTTTATCCGCTTAAGATAATCTACTCATTTCGATTATTTTTACCGAAGGTCTTAAGAGGGAGCTTAGAGTTAAGAACTGAAGATACAATATATAGTAGAGGTTATTTATGGCGTCTAATTCAGCCCATTTTAAAATAGTATTTTGTATCATAAAAAACTAATGCGAACTTATAGGTATACTAGCTCGCCAGGCAGACGTTGTTCTGCCCTTTCCAACGACCCTTCCTATAAAAATCCTTAATTTCGCAATAAAAAAATTTGAGCGTCATTTATCGGGATAAAAACTATCCTATCTCTCAAGTTCGACCAAAATGGATACAGTGTGCAAAATTTCAGTGAAATCAGTTCAGTAATTTAGGAGTCCATCGCCGACAAACAACGTGACGCGTAATTTTTATATAAAAAGATGTCCCACAGTTGGACACAGGCCTCATTTATGAAGGGGTCATGATACGTTATGCTGTACAGCTCCCGTGTGTGTTAGCGGACGTCACATGTGTTTAAAATATTTTATTCATCAAATATTTCCAAGGATCTTCACGATATTTTCCTTCACTGCCGAGCACGTAGCAAATGCTCGGAAGTGAAGGAAAATATCATGTAGCACTTAAAATTTTAAGTTCACATGCGGCAGCCTTGATGGATTGACCACCTGGTAAGATAGGCTCAGGATCGTGCTTTGTGGAATTCCTTGGGGGAGGTCTATGTTTAGCAGTGGACTTGTGAAGGGCTAAAATGATGATGGTGATAGTCATTATTTTATTAAACCGAGGTTGATCGCTTAGTGTAAAACTTACAACGAGTACTTAGCCCCTGAGTTATCTATCACTGCTCTCAACAACTGTTAAGCAAAGAACGATTAATTCCATCTTAAGTAACACAGAAATAACATTATACTGAAATTAAGTGTAATAAATTACAACGCAGATCATTAACGAAATAAAAAATAAACGTTTGTACGTTCAAGTATTCTTTTATTTTAAATTCTGATTCGTTAATCTGGGTACCACTCTCCTAACGATTACTGGCGCCAAGTACCTGCACTGCTGTATATCGATCTGAAAGGTATAGAGATCCAGCATAATAAGAGACCGTGAGGCATTCCATCTCAGTTCTTAGAGATGAGAACGCATCTGTAGCATTCTTTATTTTATGTTGGTTGCAGTCCATAGGGGTTTTCGTAGCCACTTTCAGATGTGTTAGTTGATTGACACTTCAATTTAATATAAAACAATTACTTTTAGTTAACAACAAAATGTAAAAGAAAGACGTTCAAAAAGGTTAGATCGTAAATATGAGTTGCCTTACGATAATTTCTAATTTAACGGTGGTACCTATTCCGTGAGCGAAGTAAGTCAAAATGCTTTAAGAAATAATAGAATCGCCAGACGTAGCGTCAGTTACGATCGATCTATGTAGGTAATATTTAATAGACGAAAAGGTTTTTTTCTGTAATAAAGTACTGTATGGCTCAGAAACCGTTAAGGGTAGTTATTGTTTAATTTTGCTGAAAACCTGAATATTTATGTAGCGATATTTCATAGATTAATTTAACTTTTAAAACGTGTTTTAGTTTCATGAAATAAACGTTTAATAATTGTTAAATATTTCAATCCTGAATTGCCTTCTATCTGTCCTGATGCAATAAATCCTATTATGTGTGCATTAGAATTAATTAAAATATGTTTATACATTAGCTTATCTTGATTACTGAGCAAATCTATATTAGGTTTATTTTCAAACAATAGTTCTGATAGTCCTGGCGTAATGATATAGCTTTTATCTTTAATATCAATTTTTAAATTTGTATATAAATCTTTTAATAATAAAGGTAATTTTCAAGGCAATTAAACAAACAATCTAATAACTTTTGACCCCCCGCTTAAAATTACATTGCTGGATCCAGGTCCTCCAGGTCCATTCTGTAGTGTTGTAGTGAGGGAGTAGAGGGATGACTCAATCGCTAGACTTGGTAGGCGAGTAGATTCTGAGTACCAGACGTCTGGCACCATTGATGCTAGTAACCGTTGCCTGAATAATTTTTTATAGAATAAGGCTAACAAACGATACAGCCTAGTGTAAATAAGATGGTTATCTTGTTATCTTTTTTTTTATAGGATAAGGGTGACAAACGAGCACACAGTCCATCTGATGGTAAGTGGTTGCTGCGGCCCATAGACATCTACAACTGTCCTCGTTTGCGAATCAAAATGCAGATGCGTTGTCACCCGTGAGGATTAAGATGGAATGCCTCATTCCCAGTAAAAAGGGCCTCCGGCCACCTGCACTCAACAAGCGAAACGCAGAGGTAAACCTCTACTTCACGCTGGTATTCTGTGAGGTCGTGGTACCACCCCGGTTCGAGCCGGCCCATCCGTGCGACAGCAAAAGCTGCCGCGTGGCTCTACCACTGTTACTATCTATTGGAAGCTACGAAATGTTCCTAGGATTTTTCGTAGTCGCCTCTTATGATATCTACAGAACGCAATGTATTGGATTCTCTTATATATCTATATTACAATCGCATATATGTAATTAATATTACACTATTCACCCACAATATCACAATTATAAAGCAATGAATAATATTTACCAGTACTTGAGGAGATAATAATTCTTTCAGTTTAATAAATCTTGTCGCCTGTAGACGTCCGCAGTTCTATTCGGTTACGAGTTAGAACTGTGGCGTGCATCACATCACATATGTACAAGTAAGTGGGTAACTGCGCTGCAATCCGTCTACATTACGAATTTACAATTGAATTTCCAAGTTGGAGCTTGCATGCATGAAAAAGTTTTCGCCGGCTTGACCGCTCGCGAAGGCCTCGCCCCGTGAGTTTCCATAATGCTGTATTTTATACCAACATTAGCTGCAGAGCGAAGTTGATTTATTTAGGTTTTTGTAACGTTTCTTGAATTTTTAGAGAGACGTTATTGGATTAGAAAAGTGTTTTAGAATTTTCAAGTATAAATGAAGTTTTTCTAACATATGGAAGTGAAAAGTTCTTTAACCGCGTTGAGCGAGTTATGATAGGGGAAAAACTAATGAGTTCGCGTCACAGATGACCTCGACATGCTACTACTAGCATATCTACTACGCGATACTTGGTATACCGGCCTATTACACGTATATCAATGAGTTTTCCAGAAGTTCTTATAGCTGCCTTTGTTTTGTTTTTTTCATTCTAATGGCTTTAAAGTAATGCAAGGTATCAAATAAAGTCCTCCATTATTTCAAACATTACAGTTATAACTCATATTCAGTCATTACAACCCAGTAAAAGTCCACTGCTGAATATAGGTATCTCTCATAGATTGCCACATAGTACAGTCCTTTGCTATCTGTTTCCATCGACTGCTTGCGTGCTTTATCAGGTCTTCATTACACCTAGTGGAGCGTCGCCCAACACTGTGCTTGCCAGTACGAGGCTGCCACTCGAGAACCTTTCTTCTTCATCGGTTCTTCAAATTATATGGCCAACCCCATTGCCCCTTCAGCTTAATGATCTGCTGGACTATGTCTGTTTCTCTTGTTCTTCTGTGTTCTTACTAGTTAAGGACGTTAATCCCAAGTGATAAAATTCATTTTCCTTTGCTCTTATTCCAAGATATTTTTAACTACTATCTACTATAGAAGAGATCCCTATCAATTTACTACTGGATACTGATCTCTTCCTATTAGAAGGCAGGTTGGCGCAGCACCAGACGTCTCGGACATTGACGTCGATCTCCGTCACTGGTCTGGGTAGTTTAGACGTATTTCTGATATAAATACGAAATTACTATTTCGTCATTTACTATAAGATTTTATAGGCCTTTAACTAAGTCGCCTATTTTGATACCCTTTTTTTATTGGAACGTGTTTTCTCTTATGCTTCCACTTACGGCGGAATTTGTTTATTTACTTAATTAGATTTTTAATAAAGTAAATGGCTTGCGAATGCTAATGCATATTTATGATCTTTAAGAAAACACGCGTTCCAAAGTTTAATTTTTTTTATAATTCCTGTAGGCTAACTTAAAGCTACAGGCATTACAAAAAATATTTTAAAAAGAAATTGAAATTAGATTATAATATTTCACACACAGAATGTAATATTATACGTAATTACCTCATTACAAATTGAGTGACTACAATCTAGATATAATTAATGTCGATAAAATGATTATCGTGGAAGTAGCATCACTACTATACGCGAAATTTCGCCAATGCTTTACTGCCTTTCGTGGAAGTGGGTCAGCGTGGACCGTGGTTGCAATTACCGAATACTAGCAACTCGCCTCTTTGTGATTTCTGCAACTGTGGCTCGGATCGCCTTCTGTTGTATAATATGTATTTATTCTCTTGACTACCAAGCTACTATAAAAGGATATGTCGTTGAATATAACTTTTGAGAATTCTTAAAAAAAAACCTTTATATTTTATTAATTTTATGTGCGTACTCGTATTTAGTTATATTTGTGATTTCTTCTCTTTCGTCGAGTTCAAAAAACTAGAAGGTTCTATACACAACGCCTATGTTTTTGTAATGTATATCCAATTTCTGTGTGTACCAATTTCTCGGAAACGGTTAAACCGATTTAAATAATGGTTTTTTATTAAATAGGCTGTACTTAACGAATGGTCCTACCTTATAATATTGAAGAAAAAAAAAATCTATCTATAAGGGTGGAAAAATATGGGGATGAAGATTTTAAAATAACTATTTACACGATTTAGTTGTTTTTTTTATACGATAGGGTGACAAACGAGCACACAGTCCACCTGATGGTAAGTGGTTGCTGTGGACTATTGACATCTACATCTATCCTCGTTTGCGAATCAAAATGCAGATGCGGTTCTCTACACTCACCATACGAAACAGCAGTGTTAAACTGCTATTTTATGCTGGTATTCTGTGAGAGCGTGGTCTTTCCCCGGTCGAGCCGACCCATTCGTGCTACAACTATACTACTAATATAGCTGCAGCATAGCTCTACCACGTGCAGTTGTAACCTTGAACTTGTAAACCTTAGACATCTCAAAAGGGTAAAATAATTAAGCTTTTAATGAGAGGTCCAAAACGACTAATAGAATATTTTATACATAATTTGTCTGTATGCTGTCATATCTGTTGAAGACTGCAGATTCTTTTCCAGTCTAACAGCCATATGATTTATGCCCGATTCCTATTTTAAAGAAATGTTTCGTTCTTCTTAACAATACGTTTAATCACATACGAGAAGCATGTAAAAACGGTTTATATTACAAACATTTCATTGACCAACTTCGGATGACTTGAAATAAAAATAAAAATAAACTTTAAACGGTCCATTAAAAAAGTTTCATGCACTTCGTTTACTACAAAACAGCTCGTATAAGAAAACGAAAGAGTGTTATCTATGAGTTTTTCCGTTCTTCTGTGGAAAAAGGGACAGGGACTAACTATCCGACTTTCCAGGAAGAATACGATTATATTTTAGGCCTATCAAAACAAAATCACCTTTTTTCTTCCACTAACACCGTATTTCTTACAATACACATAATCAGAGGCAATTGCGTTGAATCCTGGACAATTTACCCTTGGAACGCAAGCAGATCGACAAAGGTGGCTTAACGAGCACTCTGCGAAACGCGACGGTATCAAATTATAAAAGTTTTGCTGTGAAAATAAAAGCGGGCCTGTCTAAGGGAGGAAACATTGGAGAAGCCTGTTCGAGACATGCCATTAGGTTTAAATAAACTAAGATTAGGGCGTGGAGATGTTGCGAAGATTCGCGGGTTTTATCTCAAATTACTTTACTTTTCAAAATTAATTTGGGGTCCGAGACCTTAATATCAATACTAGTTGTTGTTGTTCGTCGCATGAAAACATATAGAAAGAGATTAGTTATCTAAATTCAGACATTATGTTTATATAATCTTCAAATAGGTTCTTAGATTTTTGTATAGAGTGGGGGTGACAACCGAGCACACATTCCACCTGATGGTAAGTGGATGCTGAGGCCTATTGACATTTACATTTATCCTCGATTAAGATTCAAAATGCAGATGTGTCGTGACCTCTGAGGCACTGTGCTGGAGGAGTTTCAACTCTAAGTGTTTACGTATTTTAAGGCAACTTTTTTTTACGTGGTAGAGTGATGCTGCAGCTATATTAGTAGTATAGTTGTAGCATGAATGGGTCGGCTCGACCTGGGAAGGCCCACGCTCTCACAGAATACCAGCGTAAAATATCAGCTTAATGCTGCTGTGTTTCATACGGTGAGTGTTGAGAACCGGAGACCCTTTTTAATGGAAAGGAGGTATTCCATCTTAGTCCTCACGTGTGACGACGTATCTGCATTTTGATTCGTAATCGAGGATAGATGTAGATGTATATGGGCCACAGCAATACATTTTAATTTTTTTAATTAAATTGTTAAAAGGAACCTTTATTACGTATTCACATAGTTACACATAACTAATTAATTTAAATAATAATATTAGAGATTAAGAAACTTAAACAACACGCTTTGATCATTAGCATGATGGTTCTAGTGGTACACTGGGCCATAATCATTAAATTATTGTATTGTCGTGGTTACTTGATACAAGTGCAAAGTTTCAAATCAATCGGCCGTCTACAAGTTGGTGAAAATTAAATGAAAACATTCCGTTACATAGATATATACATACATGCGAAGCTAATAAAACCGGGTTAATAAAAAGAAACAGATTTGTTTTGTCCTCTACAGAAGAAGTGTTCAACTGCTTGATGGTTTATTTAAAGTTTGAATTTACGTGCAAACAAACGGAGTTGTTTCAATTCTTACTCTCGACAATTTCTTATTTTACATTTGTTGTCTGTGGATTAATTTAAACTTTAGACCTTCTATCCCCAATCATTTATTTTTAAGAAAGATTTTCTTTAAAAAAAACAGTGTGTAAACATAAAGGCAGTTAAAGTAAAACTAATTTATATATTAATACGTGAAGAGAAAACTTTGTAATACTTTTTAGGTATATTACGTGCACGATGAATGATCTCTCTGGCTACCCCGTCAGGGATTGTGCGTGAAGATAAGTAAGTAAGTAAGTACGATGAAAAGTGTGAGATTTGGCGTAGTTAAAGTTTATATAGAGCGTTACAAATACATTATATAAAATAAATCAAGGTTTACGTACATACTGCCAATGTCAAATACATAGTAGTCTATGGTCAAACTGTCTCGCACAGTAGAGATCTCGGAGGAAGAGATTGTCGCCAAAGAATTTTAATATGTTGCCAACAAATAATTTCTGTGATTGAATTTGTGTGATTGCAAATTAATGTTCCTCTTTCAATAGTCTGTAGAGTGTATGTCAAGACAAAAAGCTTTCAAAAATTAATGTGCAATTTAAAGTGAAGTTTAGCTTGTTTAATATACAAACTACTCGACCATTAGGCAACCACTGCTATTTTAAAAAAGATAAAGTTTATTTTTGTAATGTATAACAATAAAGTTACCAAACTCATTGCTATGGCACTCGCTGGACTAGTGTTGCTAATCTTACTATATTAAAAAACATAGTAGACAAAACTACTATATTTTTAGCTATACTGTACTATATTTTATATGATTAAGGCTGGCTATAGTATGAGGTTGTTATTAAAGACACAAAACAGCAAACACATCTCTTTAATAATTTTTAGTCGCTTGTACAAATTTTGTACAAGCGACTTCAATATACTATTAAGAATAACTCAAAAACCATTGGTCAGAAGTTGATCAAATTTATATGGGATCACATGAGATGCACCAGCTTTCAAATAAAAAAAGAATCATCGAAATCGGGTCACTTAGAAAAAAAGTTATGAGGTAATACACATTAAAAAAAAACATACTGCCGAATTGAGTACCTCCTCCTGTTTGAAGTCGGTAGAAAATAAAATATTACTGTTAATCTTACGTGTTCTTATTTCATAACTAAGTCTGCATGCTAGATTAACATATTTACCCTCAGTAGCGTCTCGATGGCTTAAGAAGCATCACGGCTTCATTCTCACCTCGTAGTTAGGGAATGAATGAATAAACAGGGTGGCCATATTTAATCAACGTGCCGCGGTCGCATCGGTTTAATGTGTGGGTGTGCATGCATTATTCAAGGCGCGGGAAACTCGACGGAGTACTCCGTGGCGCATAATACGAAGTCTGAACTAAGCGCGCCCGGCCGTCGACATGTAAAAATGACAATTCGGTGACAGCTGTCATTCAGACTGTCAAAGTTTTGTGCTGAACGTAGGACTATTACACACTTAGCATGTGGGTGGAGCACCACATTTGTGATGTGAAAACTTCTTCAGGCGCGTTCTTTCTGAACAGGGAATGAAAGTGAACCGTAAGGGTGCTTTTCCACTAGAGATGTACTATGCTACGTAGCTATGGATGCGTTTGATATCCACCAATCATATTAATCATATAAATCAGCTTGGCACTGGTGGAAACAGATTCAACTAAGTTATGTTTTTTATGTTAATGGATATATTGATGGGTGTGTGCTAGGGATGGTTGCGAGTGGTGTAGATATGTGCAGAGCAGAGCTCCCTGTGCCTTCCCTACTGTCGAGATATCGCATAGCTCGAGCTGCGCATCTTTCTCGCACAGCTACACTGCGGCGATGCATCTTCACAGCACATCTTACTCGCCCCGATTCATAGCTTAGCATTAGTGGAAACGGTCACAAAGTTTCATAGCTTAACTTTCACGTCCTCGCAGAATAGCTTCATAGCACATCTCTGGTGGAAAAGTACCCTTACGCTCGGGTCGGTGACGTTGAATCGGGTTCACTCGGCTCCACTTGACATCACGCGTTCGGCTCAATGACGCCTAGAACATTTATACTCAGCTCTAGGCGTCATTAGCCAAGTTTACTGTCTGACAAGGAGTGCATCATACCAATAAGTACGTTTTTATTATTACGTAAGTTTTCTTCTATCCACATAAGCACACGTCCATTATTGTTATTATTTTGACAAGATGCTGCATTTTATGCAAACACACAAATTGTGAATTGGGATTTGAGTATTTAACATCAAGTGTAAACGAAACGGTTTTTTTTGTAGGATAAGGGTGACAAACGACCACACAGTCCACCTGATGGTAAGTGGTTGCTGTGGCCCATAGACATCTACATCTATCCTCGATTACGAATCAAAATGCAGATGCGTTGTCACCCGTGAGGACAAAGATGGGATGCCGCATTTCCAGTAAAAAGGGTCTCCGGTTCTCTACACTCACCATAAGAAACACAGCGGCGTAAAGCTGCTATTTTACGTTGGTATTCTGTGAGAGCGTGGTCCTTCCCCGGTCGAGCCGACCCATTCATGCTACAACTATACCTACTACTAATATAGCTGCAGCATGGCTCTACCACGTTGAAGACCGCCAAGTATTGTTAGCCATAACGTCTTCCTGGCATGTCCCATAATCACTTCTTACGAAACCCACGGGACGAAGGAGACTGATGAATTCCCTTACGTCACCACACGAGAGAAGATTTGGAGTGAGTGCCAATTTGGTGCAGAGTTAGTCTTATGTGTTTGAAGGTAAGTATCCGGAATAATTAGAAAGAAACAAGCCGTGATGTATTGCATCTATGTTCACTAGGGTGACAACACATCTCGGACCAACTTAGATTGAAGGTGTGTGGAAGATACCTTACACTTACACTTGCACATTATGCCGTCACGAAATGGCAGCATGATATTGACGTGTTTTGTACGATAAGTGACGAGAAATGGAGACCTATTTTACTGGTAACGAAGCATTCTTCTTAGTTTCAGCAGTGACAACGCTTTTTTATTATTATGAAGGTAAAATGTATTTGCCTATATGCTACAGTATTAACTAACCATCAGATGAACTGTGTTTTCATTTACTTGTACTACTATAAAATAAAATTCATTTGAAAATGCGCTGCGTATAACGCTGCGTCACCTACTATAGTTACTATTATTATTATTAAGTAGAATTATTAATAGCATTTTTAACAAATACTATTATGAAAAAAAAAACAAGGTGTCACTCTTGTACAATCGTAAAATACGACCAAGATATATAAGTGTATCAGAATATTTCACAAACCCCTATTCGTGCCCAATCGCCATCCCCGGGGTTCGATAAATTACGGTCAAGCGGGAACCGCTACTCCGTTTTTTAGCGCCGATTCGGTTGCAATCCACGTATTTAATTTAGCTATTTAATAAATTTACTATCTGTATGTAGCCCCTCCCCAGAGCTCGTTCCGCTCGTTTGCTGCACGTCCGTAACGAGAGGGAATTTATGATGATTGTAATTGTTAAAGGCCGAAATATTTTTGTTTTTATCACACTACAAAATGTTATGTATATACTAGCTAGCCAGGCAGACTTTGTTCTGCCCTTTCCGACGACCCTTTGTCCTTTAACAAATCTTTACATTCGCAATAATAAATATTGAGGTTCACTTATCGGGATAAAAACTATCGTATCTCTTAAAGTTGGAGCAAGCAATACACATTTACAAAATTTTATTAAAATCGGTTAAGTGGTTTCGGTGTTCATCGCGGACAAACAATGTGACACGTAATTTTTATATATATATATATATATATATATATATATATATATATATATATATATATACTAGCTGACCAGTCAGACGTTGTTCTGCCCTTTTCTGAGATGATCCTTTCTACAATAAAAGAATCCTTAAATTCCTAATAAAAATGTTAAGGGAAGTGACCCTTCATCGGGATAACAACTATCCTATCTCTCAAGTTCGACCAAACTGCTCACAGTGTGCAAAATTTCACTGAAATCAGTTCAGTAGTAGTCCATCGCGGACAAACAATGATAAAGATATATATTAAATATGTATGTATGTATATATATATACTTGTTTTAATTCTACTGCCCGTAAAATTCCTTATGCGCTTCTTCCATTATAGAATTGCTTTAATCATCTCTTTTGTGTCATCCTTATGTTTTTTAAAATATGTCACCTCATAACTTTTTTCTGGATTAACCGATTTCGATGATTCTTTTTTTATTTGAAAGCTGGTGCTTCTTATGTGGTTTCATATAAATATGATGAAGGTCTGACCAATAGTTGTTCAAGTTATTCTTAATAATTTATATTGAAGTCGATTTTATATTTAAATTGATTTGATAAAGGCACTTACATTCCACTGAATGGTTATCGTAGTCCATCGGCACCTTAGCCAACTTCTACCAAAGAAGACTACATAATCATTGTCACCTGTGTGAACTAAGTTGGAATGCCTTACAGCCATAATTATGCTACCTCTCTATATACTTTAGTCAGGAGCACAGCAGTACGAGCATTGTTATATAGTTAGTACGTGAGGGTAATATGGTCATCTGGTTAATATAGTAACTTTCTTATAACTCAAAAAACTATAGCTTTATTTGCATAAATGGCTCTGTGATACGATAGCTATTAATCAGTCATTTAAATAATAAAGAGTCAAAAGGGCGCCGCTTTATCGACGCCATTTTGACATTTGATATTATAGTAAATATCTTAGTCGATTTTAGTATTGGGTAGTGTAGTTAGATTTTTGAAGTTGATTTTTCGAAGTGTACCTAATTTTTATCAAGGCTTGTTTGTTATTTTTTTTATAAATATATTAGTTATAGTTTACGACATTTGTCTGTGTCCTCCTCCTAGAATTGGTTTTATAGGGCGGCAAACCTTAAAGTGACCATATTACCCTCACGTACCTTAGTTATTATATTACACGATGAAGTTTTGACTTTGGTTGTTATTAGCCGTGCACACACACATTGCGTTAGTGTGTATACTAACTACAAAAGGAGGGTACCAAGTAGCCTTCACTCTTGGCAGTTGGTTTGATCATCGTCAAGGCGCTTGTAAAGTGTGACTAGATCTGTTTGGGATCCTCTTCTGCAACTCTCGCAATATCAGGAATTAACATGAGTATTTTTTTAATTTGTTTTCATTTTAAGCTAATAAATAGAATAACGCAATATGACTTGTTTCTTTTTTTATAGAATAAGGTTAACAAACGAGCACACAGCCCACCTGATGGTAAGTGGATGCTGTGGGCCATAGACATCTACATCAAATCTCGATTAAGAATCAAAATGCAGATGCGTTGTCACCCCTGAGGGCTAAGATGGAATGTCTCGGATCCATTAAAAAGGATCTCCGGTACCTGTATCATTACCACTGTTGCTTATTAAGGAATATGTACTTTCAGTGTCAGTATACAAACACAAATTGCACAAGGACAAGCATCCAGATCCGGAACAATCATTTGTAGGCAACACAAATTCTTGTTCCCTCAGAGCCTCAACTTGATGCCAAGTCTCTGCACCACGGGGCTGTCAAAAATTATTTTCGTTCCATATTTATCCGTATTTCATTCAAATAGCACTTGTATACTTATATCGGCAATCTATCTTAATTTTTCGCTGGGTACTTGAGAAGCATGCAACTGTGTTGCACAATAAAAACATGATGAATAAGAAATGAATTTACTTCCGCGAGGCAAACCGTGGTAAGGCCTCGTCGTGTCGCTCCGTCCCGCCCGTCGTCTCCGAGACCAACTTCCCAGGCTTTCACATCACGATGTTTTTAGCAATTTTACGATGTTTATATTATTGCAAGTCGAGAATGAGGTCCACGCTAAACTGTACACAGCGGAAACTACACAGCGGAGAGGCAAAGTGTATGATTTATGCTTGCTTACTTTGTATTTGTATACTATCTGTACCCCGCGATTTCGCCCGCGTGTTATTTATTATCTACGATTAGATTTCATGGGTTCAATTATTTTTTGCGCGGATCAGGTGGACTGTTTGCTCGCTTGTCACCCTTTTACATTATAAAAATACTCGAAATGAAGAAAAGTTTACCGAAATTTAATAGTTCATGTAAATGTACAAACTGCCATGTGTTTAGATATCAAAATCTATACATATGCGTTAATTGACCACAGCAAAAAAGCAAAATGCATTCGTGCAACAAAATATAATTTAAGCATTATGTAATGTAATATATATATATATATATATATATATATATATATATATATATATATCATTATTTTATGTAACATATTGTAATGTTAACAGCATTACTATGTTGTAAAATATGGAATATGTCATATACGACCCACTTATCACAATTAAAATTCCTCCACGTACTTACGAATTTAAAGCGAGACCGCAGTAGAAACTCCCGGCGCCCAACGATATTTGTCTTTAATTCTGTACACATTAGACAAATGAACATCGTCGCTTTTACAGTCCTAACTTAATTTATTTAATGCATGCCATACATTACGCCGTTTCAGTTAACAATTTACTACAATCCGCAAAGTTAGCGCGGATTTCCGCAGTGTCAACAGCGAAAACGTGTAAGATCCATCGGCGAGAAACCGAGCCGGGCGGGCGACTATTTATTTTATTAATAAATATGTAAATGTCTTAGGTAAGTGGCATAAAGCATGCATTATTCATGGGGCTACCTTGCTTGGTTGACACAGCCACGGATACGGTCCATGCAAATTCGATCCGACGGGATGCGTCCGGAATTATCATAATTATAAAGTGGTTTTTGTTTCTACACCTGCGGGGAAGTTTAATACGAAGTTTGGTCGACACTTTTAGTTTTATATAAACCCGTCATCGCGGAACATTTGCAATTCAGATGTTGGGAAAAGACGGACGGGCGGGGCAGCGCTTTACAACTTTTCCAGCTGGAGATTTATTTGAAAAAAATACACCGGTATGGTCTCTTTTCGGCTCCCGTTCGCTTTTTACTGTTACACGAATTGAGTAATGTTTTCTTCGGTGGGAACGAGAAACTTTCGCGGCTATTAATCACGTCAAATGTACGATATGTTTTCTTTGTAAATTTTGCGGTTGCTTATTGAGGAACGCGTACTTTTAGTGATAGAATATGTAACGATGATATCAGCAGTAAAATTGTGTAATAATAATGTCCTCCATACCGAATTTCGGTTACAACGACAAATTTCAACGGAGACGGGCCATCTGCGTACGACAGGATTACAGTCATTGAGTTATATGTACTGCGTACTAGAGAAGCCATTCTAAACAGAAAAATGTGCGCTATTCTATGTCTTGGCGCATGCGCAGGTGATAGTAGAGTCGCGCATACGCAGGTGCGCCACCACAGACTAACTAGTAGATTGAAATTACACTAAATGACACACTGTACGGATTGCAGTACAGTTCAGTTCATTCTCATAGTCCTATAGGACGGTAATGCGACACGACCGGAGAGAGATCAGATGCAGGACCAACGGCTTTACGTGCTTTCTGAGGCACGGAGGTGAGACACCGCCAACTTCCTAACACTGGACTACTACTGAGAATTTCATGACAGAAAAATCCAATAACTGATTTTGGTCCAACCCGGGATTCGAACCCGGGACCTCAAGATCAGCAGTCCTGTTTCACCACTACACCAACAAGGCCACACACACACAAATGGAGACACTGCCTTATTGGTCTAGTGCTCTATTGTATAAAGAGTGTATAATCAACATAGCCCAACGGTTCACTGATTTGAAGTGACAGTGGGCCGGCCATATAGCTCAAAGAACCGAAATTGCTGCGGAATTTTTTTTAAGTGGTAACCTCGTACCCATAATCTAATGATAATAATGATGGTGACGAGCCGGTATCTAATGGAAAGTGTTGCTCTTAAAATTTCATAGTACTCGAGCAAACTGAATCCAATCTCCCTCGGCTCCAATAAATTTTTTCATAGAGAATTCCGTGGCGCAGTGGCTTAGGATTGAGTTGCGGTTCTGATGGTCGCGGATTCGAACCCCGAACTATTCGAAGCCTACAAACAATTGTTTCGGATCTGAATGTTTGTCCTTATGTAATTTATGTGTGTAAACTGTCTCCATGATACACGAAAAAATTCTAATAAATAAAGTTTTTTTTTTAAAACATTAAGTGCTGATTTACTACGTATATGAAAGTGGATGAAAACATAGTCGTATAGGTATTACTACCACTGCATATAGCCTAGATAATAATCCCAAGATGAAGCTGCACCATGCCTCTACAACGTAACGTAAAAAGATGAAATTTCGTAAAATATTTTTTATCCTTTATCCCACTAAACAATATTTTGTTTTTATCTGTTCAAATTTGAACCCTTCCCCGAAAGCATCGCAGTATTCGATAAAACGTTTCACGTAATGAGGCAGCCCAGCGAAATCGATTTCAAATCGACTTTTTCTAATAATAGCGGGAGGATCGCACGTTAAACGTTTACTGACATAACGTGTCGTTTTATAGTGCCATCAGGGTGTACATACTAGGTCTTAAAGTGGGCCCTCGTAAATACGGCCCTTGGATTGCTTAAAGCCCACTGATCCAATTTTATGTCGCATGGAATTGTCATTTACGATTTATTGCCAGATGTGACGATGTAGAATCGGGCGTAAAACTTTTAAAGCACCCATTTGTTTATAGCCAGGTTTTTATACGCACTCATGACAAGCTATTAAAAAAAATTACATTTGACTTTCAATATGGAATCACATAGCTGTATTTATTGGATTAATATATTCATTTTATTGCAAATTTTCGATGAATAACAAATTTTAATTTAGTTTTTTTGGTCGCCTCGCCGCTTATAAATAAGAGATAGACTTAATGGTTGACGAGTTAATATACGAGAGTGAAATAAGGCGACGGATTATCATACAGTGTCAAGTATACAGACTTTTTTTTATAGAATTAAGGTGACTAGCGGGCATACAGTTCTCCTGACGGTATGTATACGTTGTGGCTCATCATCATTACAGCCCTTCACAAGTCCACTGCTGAACATAGGCCTCCCCCAAGGAATGCCACAAAGCACGGTCCTGAGCCACCTGGATCCATCGACTTCCTGCATGTCTCACCAGGTCGTCACTCCATCTAGTGGGGGGTCGCACTACACTTCGCCTACCGGTACGAGGCTGCCACTCGAGAACCTTTTTCCCCCATCGGTTGTCGGTTCTTCGAGCTATATGGCCGGCCCACTGCCACTTCAGCTTACTAATCCGTTGGGCTATGTCCTGTATGTATATGTATGATATCCTCATTTCTAAGTTTATTATGCAGAGAAATCCCGAGCATAGCCCTCTCCATAGCTCGCTGAGCGACCCTGAGTTTCCTCATACGGCCAGCAGTGAAGGACCACGTCTCAGATCCGTAAGTCGTCACTGGCAAAACGCACTGGTTGTACAATTTCGTTTTAAGGTTTTGAGGTATGTCTGACGAGAAGATGTGTCGTAGTTTCCCGAACGCTGCCCAGCCGAGTTCTGGCTGATAGACACCTACATTTATCCTCGATTGAGAGTCAAAATGCAGATGTGTTGTTACACCTGAGGTTAATGCCTTGTCTCCGGTTCTCTACAACCACCATACATAATCGGTGTTAAAGTTGCCGTAACTATACTTTTTTTTTAAAGAAACTTAATTTACTAAAGAATTAAAAAATTATATCTGCCAGGAAACGTGTTAAAATTAACTCTTTTACGTGGTAGAGCCTTGCTCAAACTGTATTAGTGGTATTAGTTATAGCACGAATGGGTCGGCTCGACCGTGAAAGGACCATGCTCATACAGAATACCACCGTGAAATGGCAGCTCCTGTATTTCGTATGGTGAGTGTAGAGAACCGGAGACCCTTTTTACTTGAAACGAGTCATTCCATCTTAGTCCTCACGGGTGACAACGCATCTGCATTTTGATTCGCAAACAATGATAGATGTAGATGTCTATGGGCCACAGTAACCACTTACCATCAGGTGGACTTTGTGCTCGTTCGTCACCATTATCTTATAAAAAAAAAAACTTAAAATCGATATTCTATATGGAAACTTACTTTTTTTAATTAAAATAATATTTTTTATGAGAGATGTAGGTCTAAGTGGGGAGCGTTAAGAAGATAACTAAAGTAAAATTTATAAAGACACATAATTAACTCCTTAATTGATATTTAGTCAAGGCAATGTCTTGGTGGTAAACAGAATAGTAGCGGTTTAAAAGTATCCACTACCCCAAATCGTCCAATGGGAAATTAAATCAGGAGATGGGCAGCGTTTACTAAGTCAACAATGGAAAATATGGGAAATATAATAAGGCAACTGTACGTGGTGATACTGACCAAGAGGAGATAGCTTAATAGCTTGAAATCTAATAACTCATTTCACTTTACGACTAACAGAAATAACATAGTATATACCGGAATATTGACGACCTCACTTTATGATAGGGAAATAAATGTGAAAACGAGTAGGAAACGAAACGTAAATATTTCAATGTCGTACGCGTGCGATGTACTCGTACTATTTCCAAGGCCCGATTCCTATGACCCAACTGCCAATCGGGGCGGAGGGCGCTCACAACGCTATTTCCGGTAGGTTACGACGCATTTCGCGATTTCTTTTTTGTGCCGGCGTCTTGACATGGACAAACTTGGTGCATTCATCAACTGGCAGTGTAGATATAGAAATGTTTAGATTGGACACATTTCAAAAATTTGTAACAGGGATTTATTTTTTAATTTGCTATTTAATTATATGTATTCTATCGGTTCTCTAGTGGTAACACCGTACCGGGAAGTGATGGGTGGCCGCCAACTAGATGGTGTGACAATTTGAGAAGACGAAGAGATGCAGAAAATCAATGGATTGCCGTGATGATGATGATTATGACTATTACATATTTATTAGCGATAAATTATAATAGAAAGCAAACTTGGCTAACCCGCTGATGACACCCACTAAACAAACTAAGCTTCTCTAGTAAATAACTAAAACCAAAAGCGCATGTAATTTATGACGTGGTAGTGCCATGCTGCAGCTATATTATGGGTATACTTGTAGCACGAATGGGTCGGCTCGACCGGGGAAGGACCACGCTCTCACAGAATACCAGCGTAAAATAGCAGCTTAATGCTGCTGTGTTTCGTATGGTGAGTGTAGAGAACCGGAGACCCTTTTCACTGGAAAATAGGCATTCCATCTTAGTCCTCACGGGTGACAACGCATCTGCATTTTGATTCGTAATCGAGGATAGATGCAGATGTCTATGGGCCACAGCAATCACTTACCATCAGGTGGACTGTGTGCTCGTTTGTCAACCTTATCCTATAAAAAAATCATGATTTATTTTCAATTATTGTAATATTTCATTTTCTTATATATTAAAATAAAATTATATTGGTATCAAGAACTTAATACATAATAGGTAGTCACGCTGTAGCTGTATTATGCATGTATCACTAATGGGTCGGTTCGACCGGAGCGGGAGCACACTCTCACATAATAAATAGCACATTAATTCTGTTGTGTTCCGTGGTATGGTTAGTGTACAAAATTGGAGACCCCTTTTACTGGAAACGAGGCATTCCATCTTAGTCTCAGGGTTGACAACACATCTGCATTTTGATTCTTAATCGAGGTTAGATGAAGATGTCTACAGGTCACAGCATCCACTTAATCAGGAGAACTGTGTGTTCGTGTGTCACCCTTATCACATATATAATAAGGTACACGAAATAAAAACATACAAATATTCAGACGCATAATGCGTGCGTTCGAAATGTCTTTTAGGATTAAACCTTAAAAAGGACCGTTTGAAAGACTGTAATTAAAAGTTCCTAATTAAAAACAAGCGCGCAGTAAGCCGTTTCCTTTCTAACTGTGCGTCGCGTCGTGTCTATCTCGCTATAGATCTGTGTAATAGGCCTATGCAAGGGGATGTTTTAGCAAATGAACGCCGGCGCGAAGTCGACGAGACGCTGAAAAATGTTAGCGCTGCTTTTCATGAAACGCCTTCAGTGTGGGCGTGAAAGATTCAGCGTTTATTTCTTTTTTTGCTTTAGAGAAGAGTAACTGGAGGATTTGCATGTTTTAAACGTATCGATCCGGTGGTTTTGCTTTCCGTTTGAGGGATGTTTTGATTTATTTTGACGAAGTTGTAAAAGGTTTTACGTGGTTTTTTTAGTTTGAATGTACAACTGATAAGTGATTGAAATTTTTGAATTTTGTTTGCAATAAAATGATTTATAGCTGTGTATTTATTTAAAGTTGATTTATAATTTAATACAATTAAAAAAGACGCAAATTTTATTCTGCTATTTTATACTTGCACTTTTTTGAGAGTCTAATGCTTCTTTACCTGCCACATACCTTGAGTGCGTAAAGTAATATAATACTCAACGTATAAAACAATTTTGAATCCTAAAGTATACACCCTTTTGTACTTTGTATAACTAAAGAGAAAATTGTATTTAAAATCACATGCTAACATTTTCAAATACGCGCTGCTATTCATTGAAACATATTTAAAACGAAGGTAAACCAACTGAATTGTAAAGATTCGTACCCACATCGAAATTGCTAACAAGTTGTTTGGAAAACGTTTTTGCATAGGCAAAGTTTTAATTGGCGGATTAATACGCAGCTCGTTAATAACCCATGGGTAAGAACACGCTGCGTACTCTACGGCCGAGATCGCAACATTTATGAATTTCGTCAGTACTTTCGGACAGAACACGAGTAAATTGGATGTAAAACATGCGTTTATTACTTGTGAGCTGGTTTTGAACACACCTAGATATCATCCCTACTTGATTTTGGTAAACAGAGATGATTTCTAAGCACAAACTAATTGGAAATCAATAATTTAGAACCGATACTTGCAACGTATGTGTCTACTCCAAAATATTAAATTTAGCGTATGAGCCTAGCCTGAGATAGATGAGACAAGTCTTATAGGTTACTTATGACAGCTGTCAACATGTTTCCATAAATATTTAAAATACACATATATAATTATACATTACTACATATTAATTACACAGAAGCGAAAATCAAAAGTGGTAGAGCCATGCTGCCGCTATATTCTGGTTGTGGCGCGAATGGATTGGCACGACCGGGGAAGGACCACACTAACAGAATATAAGCGTAAGACAGCAGCTCCATACTGCTGTTTTGTATGGTGAGTGTTGAGAACCGGATACCCTTTTTACTGGAAACAAGGCATTCCATAGTCCTCAAAGGTGAAAACGCCACTATATTTTGATTATTGTCGAGGATAGATGTAGATGTCCATGGGCCACAACATCCACTTACCATCAGGTGGACTGTGTTAGTCACACCTATTCTTTCTATATTAAATAAAATGGTTAATAACATATTGTGTTACATATCTATCTGTAGCGTTTTTCAGTAATACTTTAAGTCTGTTTTACCTTATGTTATTTGAGCAAGTTTCAGTAAAAACTATTATATAAAAATATTTATGCAAATATTAAATGACTGATTGAGTTAAAAACTTTGAGCATTACCTCTCGAACCGCTTGAGACCCTCGATTGGTACACTCAAAGTACTCTGTGACGTAATTACCATTAGTTGAGGGCTCGTAGAAATATCTCTATTGCTTGTATAACAACGATTTAAATATTATACCGATTGTGTGAAAAGTGAGTTTTAAGTTAGATATATTACCGCGATAGAAATTCGATTTCACAAGTCAAAAGTTTTAATAAAACGGATTTAGTTTAGTAAAGTTCTACTGTTAATAAATTGATTAGTTATTATAAATTTGAAATTAGATTTTTGTAAATTATGATAAGCTTTGTTACATTATTAATATTGAAAGAATCTTCGTGTCTTGATACGTGATGTTTATACGGTGTTACCTAACTTTACATAAATCTTTATTTTTTTATTAATAAGAAGGTATGTTTAACTAAAATTTCAGAATTTTTACAATTTAAAAAATTAACGGGTTTTTCCAAATTTTCTTCTGATAAAATATCACATAATTTTTTTATTTCTACACAATGATTTTATTACTATTATTTTCTCAACGGGTCGACTTTAAAAAAAATTGTCCTATCTTAAGATATCATGGAATGTTTTTTATCCAATACAATAATTTAACTAAAATAAGATTTATTATTATTAACAAATAATAAGCTATTGTATTATAATCTGTCATATTACTAAATTAATACAGTTGCACATTACACACAGTACTTTAAAGAATATAAAATAATTTAGAAACAAAAAGAGACTAAAAATTGGGACCTAGGGCCTTTATGTGGCAATCCGAATAAAAACTCGGTGATTGATTGACTTCACACTCTGTTCCTCAATTATGAAAAAAAAAATATTTTGTATTTCTGTAATCGTATCACTTAAATGATTTGTTTTTCTTTTCTACTGAATTAAAATAAAAGCAATCATCCTAATAAAGTGACCCAAAAGCAGTTTAATCTATGCGCAGTTATTAATTTGACCCGCCTCAACCTTCCGCCATTAAAAGCCTGTATAAGGCATCCCATATCCGACCCTGGTACGAGTAAATATCGGTTTAAATAATTTCGCATGTCATGTTCGTACGCGAATTAAGACGTTCATTTCTGAGCGGCGATGTATCAGCACGATTCATTAGCTTCATTACGCTCCAGGTTATGGAATGTTTTTCGTAAAATATTTCACATTTTGGGTAAATTTCAAATTTAATTATTAATTGCTTCCGCGTTCTTATCTTAAAATTTAATTTTTAAGTTAAAATATATGAAAGCATTTTAAATTTTTAACACGCTTTTGTTAGCTTCGCGTGTATCTATCCAGATATTTAACAGATTTTTTAACATATTTTGCACCAACTTGTAGAAGGCCGATTGACTTGAAATTTTTTAATATTATTTTAATTAAATTCAACAAATAATTTAAATGTAAATCTTGAAGCGAAATAAAATAGTTTGGAATATTGTTCAAACCGCTTTTTTATCAAAGTAGCAATATAAAATGATTTTTTAGAAAATATAAGATGGATTAATGAGAGTGTTTTAATGATATCCGTCTACTCATATTATCATATAAGTGTAATATAGTTATGATAGAGGCATTTTAATACCACAAAATTGCTTGACCTGGACGTGTCAAGAGTAATGCACTACCTAATAACGCTTTGCGTTATGCGGCGTGCAATGATTTAATGGAAAATATGCGTTCTTTGCTCAACATTAAAATTGACGCGCTTTGAATATAACTACATTTACAGATTCTATCGTTTAACTAAATAACTTATTTTTAATAATTAATTAAATGCGATAGAATCCGTAAAACTAGTTTTATTCAAAGTGTAGTGTTCGCGTAAATATAAGAAATGAGGCGCCTTTTTCAATGCAATATGACATGGCTAAAGTCAAATATAAGTTACATTACATTAAATATAGTTATAAGTTACATAGTAATTTCAGTCATTCATGTTTTATTTAAACTAGCATGATCATAAATGTACTATTATTTCTATGCTAAAACCTGAAAAATATAGGTGGGATGGTAACATACATATTAAAATTTTCTATAAATTAAATAAACTCAATAAACTGATACCTTTAAACGGAAGAGCGTATGCACATCGAAATGTTAAAGGAGGTATTACCTGAAAAAGAAAAAAAAGGAATGAATGAACAGACCACAAAATGTATCAAGGTGAAATATTTAAATAAAACTAATTTTACGGATTTTATCGTGTATATTAACTTACTAGCTGTGCCCCGCGGTTTCACCCGCGTCATCACGTGTCCGAGGTGCGCGACATGACCTAGTTCAAGCATTTTATAACGGCTAAGGTTTAAGCGTCGTTCGCGCGCCCAGTCAAGTATTGAATTATTTTAATTTTACATTATCTCTTAAACTATGCATCCAAACTACATGGTATAAAGAACAAAGTTTATCTTCATAAAATTGTCTTAATGATAAAGTAACTTTAGTTCGTAAGGATAAATAGGCCATGCCTAATAATAACGCTCATAAATCACTTTTAAATTTTCAATATTTTTTTGTCACAAAATACCAAATTATGGCTTATAAATAAGAAATAGACATATGGTATCGCGGGCTTTTTTTAAACGGAGTAAAGGTCTATATTTTTCTAGAACATTGTATTTACGTATCCCTAACGATAACACCAGCGTACGCGGATAAATCATTTCGGGAGTGCTTTTTCTTTTGACTTGCTTAACAAATATCCATATTTAAGGCTAGCTGAGTAATATAGCTTAATGTTAGATAGCCTATACTATTCCACATGAATCTGGCTATAATATACAAAAAGAATTTTTCAAATCGGACTGGTAGTTCTAGAGATTAGCGCGTTTAAACAAACAAAAAAACAAAAAACCTCTTCCGCTTTATTATATTAGTATAGATTTTATATTCCCGACGTTTCGGGTGTTTTCCAGCACCCGTGGTCACGGAGGACTGAGGTGTTTGACGTCCTGCTTTCATAGTTAGCCCGGCTACCTTCAGTTTTTTAATATTAATTTTTGGTTCGATTTACGCAGAATGAGCTTACAGTATCTTGAAGTCTAGCAGTGGTATACTTCAGTTTGGATTTAATTTTATTAATCAGTCCCCCGTGACCATGGGTGCTGGAAAGCATCTGAAACGTCGGGAATATAAAATAAGTTAATATACGCGATAAAATCCGTAAAATTAGTTTTATTTAAATGTGTAGTGTTCGCGTAAATATAAGAAATTATCAAGGTGAAATAATTAATTTTACTGTATTCTCACAAAAGTTACATTCTTAATTTTTATCTACTCCACTACGGTTTCAATTATAGATAGTAACTTCCTTGTTCTTTTCACCTATAGGTAAACAGTCCACCGTTGGGTCTCTCACATAGTATTTAAATGTATCTACGGATTTGCTTTCATTGTTATGTTTGGTAAGCGGATTAGTGATTATTAATTAATTATTGTGTATCGTTAATGATTGTAAACTGTTATTTTCTTTTTCAAATAAAAGGTCCCGATGGTTTTCTTGCTTGTTCTTCCCAGGACAGAAATATTATCCGAACCGTTGGTAAATTAAACATAAGAGTGATTTTGAGTAAGTATTTTTTATAATCTATATTGAATAATAAAGTTTCTGTTTCTGTTCCAAGCTAGAAATTTCACCATTTTCATCTAAGTCCAGGGACATAATATGTTCAATTGGCCACGGTCAGCTATTTCATAAACATGTAAATAGTCCACTGTTAGACCTGTATAGACCTATGTCCTCCTGGTTTTGTTTTCCCTCTGTCGCCTCTTACGTCTCCCACGGAATGATATGGGGTAGTGGAAATTCTTACACCGCCACTACACGGTCAATATAAACATCGCTGGTATCTTTGCGAGATAATTACAGCCCACCCATCAGAGATTACACATTTTAGTTTTTTTTTATAGAATAAGGGTGACAAACGAGCACACAGTGTATCTAATGGTAAGTAGTTGCTATGGCCCGTAGGCACATACATCTATCCCAAATTAGGAATAAAAATGCAGATGCGATGTCACCCATGAGGACTAAGATGGAATGCCTTGTTGCCAGTCAAAAGGGTCTCCGGTTCTCAACACGCACTATAGTAAACACAGCAGCATCAAGGCGTTATTTTACGCTGGTATTCTGTGAGAGCGTGTTCCTTCCCCAGTAGAGTCGACGCATTCGTGCTACAACTATATATAATCATCATCATCAGTACTATATATATATTATTGTACTGCATATGTAGTTATCGTTTACTTTATCAGTATCATACGTGAGTTCGAAATTGTAAATTCCAATTTTAAATGTTGATGTGCCATGTGCTCGGCCGTGAAGGAAAACATCGTGAGGAAACCTGAAAGTTTTAGTAATAAAAATAATTTAAAGACATCGGAACGCGCGCCCGACATTTGCTTGCTCGAAAAACGATCTCATAAATGACAGGAAGTTTGTACCCAGCAGTATTTAGCTGTAACTTTAACTTAATATTTTTACTTATGTAATCTACCTAAAAGATATTTCCGTACCAATAACTAATAGCAGTAATATGAGTAAAGAGCCATGGCTATGTGCTTCCCGGAAAGCAACGCGAGAAGACTAACATGGACGAGAAACACAATATTAAGTAATACTTCGCACTATCAAACCGCACTGGAGCAAAGTGGCGGTCTCTTCCAACTCTGTTAATCTCTCATAATAAGATGAGGCTTGGGGCCAACAGTTAGACGTATATACTATATATAACACTTTATCATATCACTAGTAAATGCTGATAAAACTGTTAATACTTTGTTCATTTAATTTTTTTTATGAAATTAATTTATTTGACAGGATTTAATTGCACCATGACAAAATATTTAGCAGTGGTCACACAGCTAAAAATCAATGTTTTTCTTATTTAATTTTTTTTCTAATTTTATTTCGTGTAGTATGTTTGTATTGTAATACTTACACGGCTGAATGGACATGATTGTGGTGCAGGTTAATACAGCTGCAGCTTGCCTCTACGTAACAAATAACGTCAGACATAATTATTATCTTTTTACATTTCGTTCCTTAGAAATAAATACTACTGAAAACATATTATTCCTTCATCGATGAAATTATTATTCGGTTGCTGATCGAATGTAAACAGGGTAGTGTGCGTTGCGCCTTAAAAATACATGAGAAGCAAGACCTTAAAGAGACGTTTGTAGGAGCCTTAAACGCTTTAAAAACAAGTAGTAACGGGTCCATCGCCTAGGTTGAACAAGGCAAATGTTTGTGCTTGCACATGATGGTATCGGATGATCGAGGCGAAATTAACATACTCGTTACATAAGGACTTGAGCTTAAGATTTTAGTTTAACTTAATTTTTGGCTAACTGGTATTATGAGCACAATTTTTTTCTTTTAATATGTTTTTTTTATAGGAGAGGGGGCAAACGAGCATGCGGCTCACCTGAAGGTAAGTGACTACCGCCGCCCATGAACAACTGCAACAACAGGGGAACCAGGGGAGTTGCAGATGCGTTGTCGGCCTTTTAAAAAGGATTAGGCTCTTTTCTTGAAGGTCCCTGATGTGTACATTTTGTGTCCCATCGGACTATGAGAGTGAGTGAATAGAGAGTGCACCTGTGCTTACGCATACACTTGGGCACTATAATCCCGTGTTGCGTGTGACCGAAATTCGGTCTAGAGTATATTATTGTATATCTAATATATTATAGCACACCTAAAACGCTGAAAGATGCGATATATCTTAAAATGCGATTAGCAAACCGTTTGCGAAGCGTGGCAACTATTGCTAATTTTCCCCTCGCTATCTGGTAGTGACGACCTGATAAAGCACGCAATCGTATGGTTCCTGAGCTACCTGCATTCATCTACTACCTAGCAGATAAATGCAGGTAGCTCAGGATCATACCTATGGGGGTGTGGCCGTAGGAAGGTAAAGGGGAGATCTCCCGGAGGGCAAGGTATTCTGCCTGGGGAGCGGCCAACGCTCCGAGTGATAGTTTTTTTTGCGCCCAGAAGCAATGAAAAGGGCTACCCTCCGGAAATGTGGGGAAGGGAAGTGGTGAATGCTCTAAGCGTACCACGACAGCTGGCTGCCGTGGTTATGTGGGACTCACTGCGAAACCTAGGTGCCTACCCACTAAACACCACCTGTGCGACTGGCATTGGCTTGTGTGGCCTTTCTGCCGAATCGGAAGCGACCTAGTTCGGAGCTATTCTATACTGCTCCTACTTCGGAACTTTGATAGCTAGATTTAGGCTTCGATGTGTTTCACTTGTGGCGCGACGACGGCACCGCCACAGGGAAGTCTTATGTGTCAGTGGACTTTTGATAGGATGAAAAACATGAATGACTCTCTACATTACTCTACTCTACTCTCTAAAGTACTTGTACAACAAATAACTACTCCGGGTGTGATGTTTGTCCATGTGCCATGTGCAAATTATGTACCTATACAAAATGTCTCCACTATACAGGAGAAATTCCTAGTGGGATATCGTTTTGTTTTTAAAATTCATACACAATAAATGAAAATTCAAGAATTAAACTGCATTAAAATTATAGATAAAATTATCGCCTTCTGTGGTGGCTGATTTAAAATACATTAAATGGAATTGTGTACGTCTCGCTCCCACTGCGTTAAAACAGAGCATACTCGAAATACCGCCACATACATAATGAATGTAAATTAATTCGGCATCCAATGACTACTAATTGAGTTTTAATTAGGCAATAAATTAATTTATTAAAAATTCATTAATAAAAACCGGAATGCTGGCAATACATCGTAGTTTAACAAGCATATTCGAACGGCTTTTGGGTGCCCTTTAATTTTGTTAATTGTAAAATTCTTGCTGTAAATTCACTGGAATATTCCGTGTTTCGGTGTACGTGGTTCCTATAAATATGACGTAACTATTCGTTAGATGGGTGGTTTAGAGTAATTAAGTACGTGTACCTACGTTGAGGATCGCAGCAGATGTTACTAAATACAAATAAGGAAATAAAGATCTTGTTAAATGATAGTTACGCCTACCAAATTATGAATGCATCCTGCATCGAATGAGTATTAAAATTTGTTATTGTTATTTCATATTTATGATACACGCAAGCAATGTTTACGGTATTTTGTTTTTGATATATATTGAGTAAGGTACCATAGCTCTGCATGTGGTAGTTTAGGGTTAAATGCAAAACACAAGCGAAAGAATCTTAAAAAAAAAACCTGCATTATAAATGTAGGTTATAAATTTATTAGACATGTGAAGTCCGTTATCATGCACTGAATTGCTTCATATCAATATAACAAATGAAGGAAGGCTTGGTCCAGCATTATAACATATAAAGGCTATGACATTACATGTTTTCAAAGCTATAGCAAGCTTTATTTTGAAAAAGAAAACTTTTCAGCGTTAACAAATTTAGTTTTAGCCAAAGAAGTTTCACATTGTAATACAAAAAAAAGGTTCTCAAGTAGCAGCCTCGTACCGGTAGGCGAAGTGTAGGCCGACCCCGCCCCCCCCCCCCCCCCCCACTAGATGGAGTGACAATTTGGTAAGACATGCAGAAAGTCGATAGATGTAGGTGGCTCAGGACCGGTGCTTTGTCGCATTCCTTGAGAGAGGCCTATGTTCAGCATTGGACTAGTGAAGGACTGTTATGATCATGATTATGTTGATGAATACAAAAATATTCGTACATACATTTAGACCCGGTCTTTCGGGTTTAGATGTTGGTTTAAATGATATGCGAATATTTTCTTAATCGAATTACATTTCACAAGAATAAAAACAGTCTTAACGTAGACAAGAGTTATAAAAGTTGTACAAAAACACACAGACGAATGATGGTAACAAATATTTTCTTTTTATACAAAAACTACAAAGACAAAATATTCCTTATGAGGGGAGGTTTGGCTTAAAAGGATAAACACGTTAAAGGGTGCTGTTGACTGTTCGCAATCCACAAAGAAAACACTTATGAATGTACGCGAGCAGGAAGGGCGAAGTCAATCGAAATTTTCGCGAGCACTTTCTACTTGAAGGGACGAAATTGCTGTGAAAGCAGAAACCTCGTAAAAGTATATAACTGCGTTTTATATGCACTTCGACGTATTTTATACGACGTATGTATATTTAAGGGAAGCACAAACAGTTTTGAAGCTTAAGTAAAAATTTATTTATATGTTTTTTATGGATCATAACAATTTCATTGGAGCCGTATCATTCCAACAATTATACGTAAAAACATTTATGTTTTCAAGAATTTTTTTCTGTTGCGAATGCATGAGCATTAACGTAGGATTGTTGGCATTTTACGCAGAACCAGATGTTACGTTTTTTTCTAAATATACAGGGTATTTTTGGAACGCTCCCGAAAACTAAGACAGGCGACAGCACCAAGTATACCTTTGATCATGGGTTACAAATAAAGTCGATCCTGATGAAAAAAAAATCATCTTTTAACAACGTTTTATTAGCTTTACTCACGCGCCATCATGTTAGTACAGCTAAATGAAACGATAATTTCATAAAAAATATCATGAAAATACTGAAACATAAAACCAGCAGTGGAAACTGAATTGATATCACCTGACTAATGGAGGTTAATGTACGCGCGAACGGTGAAAAACAAACGCTGGCCTTGAACTTGGGCACTGAGCGATTTATCACATATTGGCCAGTATTACTGTGCCTGCATGCTATTGGTTCCCGCGCTTTGTTCGCTCCAAAAATACAGTCGCATACACAGCTTACTTTGCGACTCGCGACGATGTTTTAAAAAGGAAGGAAAGAAAAATTATTTATATCTATTGTTTTATGACTAAACTAGTGATCGAAAAGGTAAATATGATAGGAGAAGGTGAATGGGGAAAATTGTGCAGTAAAGTTAAAAGTGTGGAGGAAGAATACCGAAAAAATTACCATGTGATCGACCTGATGACGGAAGCTCAAGCGAAGATGAAAGTGATGATCAAGTAGCATCCAGTAACACCAACACACCATTAACATCTGGCTTCCATGTGACCCAAGACGTCATAATGGACGGCGTGTTACCCTTAGCTAAAGTTTTCTTGTTACAAACTACTTTATATTTTACGATAGAAATAACAAATAATGCTCATGTAAACATTATCCATTTTTAATTCCCACCTCTTCCAAAGTTCTAAGTAGCTAGTAAAACACCTATTATGATTCTACATTAAAACAATTAATTACTATAATATTATAAAACAATAGCCCAATACCATGTAGTACTTTAGAACGCGATTGTACCCACACCCCCTCCGCTATCGACCTGTATCTAGCTCGGTACGAAACACGCGGTCGTAAGAAAAAAGGGCGCATCTAACAATTTATGAATAAATGAGTTAAATATACCATTCGATTCATGATAAGAAGGCGCATCTACTAAATTTTTTTAATATTCACAAATATCAATATTTTAGAAATTATCGTAAGAATTTTAGACGTAACTGTTGATCACAGATGACTTTTTTTAGTAGAAAAGACTTATACAAATTCAACATAAAAGAAAAGACTTATTTAACCAGTTGCTACGTCATCTTTAACAATATTTGCATCGATTACTTAAATTTCAATTATTCTTGGTCTTGTCTTATTATTCTATATCTTATTATTAAGAGCTTATATCTTATTGTTAAGAGTTAGTGTTTCACATGTGGTCCCATATAAATTTGATCGAGGTCAGACCAATAGTTTTTGAGTTATCCTTAATTATTTATATTAAAGTCGGTTGTACAAAATTTTTAATTTTTAATTATTATCGTAGTAAGTCTTGTATGATATCCCCTTTAAAATCATTACTTTTTAAAATTATTATTTTTTGTGTCTCACTACCAATGCTTTTCTAATATTTATTAAAAAAAAAGTAGTAAATTACTATTAGCGTCCTTTCAACTTCAAATGACCTTTCCAAAATATGTAAAATTGTTAAATGAATGACAGTTTTTTTTTAATTTATTAGGTTGGAAAGACGCAAATAGTTATATGCGTCTTTCCTTCGATGTTTTTGTGTTGCCAGGTGTATTTTTTAAGCTAAGATGAAAAGGAAAATTCGTTTTATTTAAATAAATAAACAAATTTAAAAAAAAATAAGTTCGTCCTTAAAATCTTCATGTCTCTACGTATATATTTCAATATAGATACCTTTTAATATACTTTAGACACGGGGTCTGAAAGAAAAATTCATCAATTTATTTTTTATTTCCATTTTACGTTTTTGTTAGTTACTTCCTTTTTTATTATGACGGCAGAATGCCTAACCCTGTCGCCTCACGCTTGTGACGCAGTAATTTTCAGCCTTGACGGGGTTCGTTGGTTTTAGTTTTTGAGACAGTTTCGCTTTCGTGTTGATTTTGTACACGCGTGCGCGAGCGACAGTTCAATCGTTTTGTTTAATAAATTTACTTGTGATTACGTGTTGATATTAAAGTTTTTGTTACGTTTTTGGATTCTTTTTTGTTTTAATAATGCCTAACGCGTACGTTTATAGTGGTTATTATACTGCCGTTGGTTATTATATCAGCAACAACGTGTGCCTGGTTCCATTGAGCACATTATCTGGACGGATGAGTGGACATTTACCAGAAACGGCCTGTGGAACCGAAGAAATACACACGTGTATTCAGAGGTTAACCCGCACGCTGTTCGACAAACCGGGCACCAAACCCAATGGTCGGTTAACGTATGGACAGGTTTATTTAAGGATCGCATACTGGGACCAGTGTTTCTGCCAGAGCGACTGAACGGACAGCGATACCTAAACTTTATAAATGAACAGTTGGTTGACATTTTAAACGACCTATCGTTGGCTGAATATCGCCGCACATAGTTCCAACATGATGGTGCCCCTCCACATTTCGTGAGGTTCGTCCGTGAGCGCCTCAATGAGCTATTTGATGATCGCTGGATCGGCAGACTAGGACCACACGCTTGCCCACCTCGCTCACCAGATCTGACTCCGTTAGACTTCTTTTTGTGGGGTATGTGAAAGAAAGGGTTTTTAATCGTGAATGTGATAGTGCTGAAGAAATGCGCCAAAGGATCGTGGATGCTTTCGAGAAACTACGTACGGACTGTGTCGAAGACCACACGATGATGCCCCGCCTGCACCCAAGTCTGCCTTGAAATGAATGGAGCACAATTTGAGCCGCATCTCATAAGACCACGGAGGATTTAGAGCAGTAAGCTGTTTCATAACTATTTTTTTTTAAATAACTTAGTACTAGACTAATCTGAATAGGTACATAACTGAATACACGAGAATAATAAACATACCTACACGATGAATAAAAACGCATGACTCCAACCTTGGTTACATTTCATTTAAGTATTTCTTCATTAGCGGGGAATCGAACCAGTTATTTGGGTTATTTAACCTGTAAATTCGGATTAAAGTGGCTACGTGGAGATAAGCACAGTGGCAAAATAGTAGGTTAAGTAGATAAGTTAGGTATTTAGACACGTGTTGTAAATTATTAGGTATTGTTGGAAGGCCCGCTAGTTGCGGGCCGCGCGAATTTGTGTTCGCGCGTACATTGACCTTTATCTAGCACAGGTCAGGTGATATCAATTCAGTCATTCCACTGCTGGTTTTATGTTTCAGTATTTTCATGATATTTTTTATGAAATTATCGTTTCATTTAGCTGTACTAACATGATGGCGCGTGAATAAAGCTAATAAAACCTTGTAAAAAGATGATTTTTTTTTCATCAGGATCAAATTTATTTGTGACCCATGATCAAAGGTATACTTGGTGTTGTCGCCTGTCTTAGTTTTCGGGAGCGTTCCAAAAACACCCTGTATACAGAAGCGCTCTTATTACCAGAAACCTTTTTATAGTCGCTTTTTATTAGCTTGAATGTCTTTATGTATGTATGTAAACATGTAATAAAATTTTATAATTCGCTAAAATTTTGCAGTCATAATTTTTTTTTTTTTTTTTATAGGAGAGGGGGCAAACGAGCATGCGGCTCACCTGATGGTAAGTGATAAGAACCGATGACGATACAATAATTTCATAACTGTGATCTAGTATTATCACTAGCAGGATTATACAGCTCATCATCAATGCGTGTTAAATAAGATTTCATATATTATTCTAACATAACGATGTCTGATAACAAGGGGTTCCATCTTTGTATTTTGCTTAGTATTTTGATTTTTAATAGTGTTTGTTGTCTATACTTCAAAGCATTTACAACATCAGGTGGACTGTGGGTTAAGAAAATAATTAAGTGACTCATTACTTTAGAAGTGTCAGTAGCCTAATAGCAGGGCGCGAACCGCGAACCGTCGTGGGTTCGAATCCGCCATTCGACTACTGTCGTGAACCACTTCTAACACAAGCATTTTAAGCTTACCAGAAGTGGTTAAAGGGAATATTAATAATGTTTAATAGCATTAGTAGTATTTAAAAAAAAATAGTAAAAGTTTGAAAATGTAGTCATTTTTAATAAGAAAAAAAATAAAAAGAAATCTTTATTTTTAAATAAAATAAAATAAATCTTTCTTCTAATATCGAAATCTTATGATAAAATATAAAAGAAAATATGAGAAAATATTATAATTTATAAAAGTTTATTTATTTAAATAAATATTTAAGGGTAAGGTTTTACGTGATTAGTTTTATGGCGCAGAATGTATCTGTTGTATGTAAACAGAAGGTGTACAAATCACAAGTGGTAAAATTAAACATTTTCTACAATCGACTTCAATATAAATAAAACGAGAACATCATCTATGTAGTCCAAGTCAATTAAATACGCGTTATTAAGTATAACTCAAAACTACTGGTCAGATCTTATATAGGACCACATGAGAAGACGCCAGCTTTCAAATAAAAAAAAAAATATTCATCAAAATCGGTTCACCTAGAAAAAAATTCTAAAATTCATAAAAAAATACAGTCGAATTGAGAATCTCCTCCTTTTTTGAAGTGGGTTGAAAAATAGTCTTGCACTTGCGATTTATTAATTCTAATATTAGAGCTAGAAGCCAAATTTCTTTTTTGTTTTTCAATTTCATTTTTTAGAATATAATACCGGTTTTACCGATTGTGAGTCAACAATATGAAAAATGTCTGGTATTGTGATCACCAATCTGCTACCAAGCGTGGCGAAAATCCTCGTCTTTTTGTTGATACCGTACTCCTGCTCTCCATGATGATTCATGGAGAGCAGGAGTACGGTTACCAGATTTAATTACATCGGTAAAACTAGACAAATACTCCAAAACAATGAATAATTCCATAGGCAACTACTTATTCGACCTTTTTCTAATTTAAAATTAACTTTTTAATTTTTAACGAAACAAGAAATATGAAACATCGTGCAGAGCGAAGACGTTTACTAATTTTGTAATGGAATTGCAGCTTGTTAGCGCGCCACGCGTGGCGAATACATGCCCCGTACGTGGCAGACTGGTAGACGGGCGCGGGCGGTCGCGAATACTAGCGATAATATAAACGAAGCGGCTAAAATGCTGTTAAGAGACTCGCTTCATCTTATGCCATTTGGTTTGTTTTTTATAGGATAGGGTGACAAACGAGCATACAGTCCACCTGATGGTAAGTGGTTGCTGTGACCCATAGACATCTACATTTATCCTCAATAAAGAAACAAAATGCAGATGCGTCGTCACCCGTGAGGACTGACATGGAATGCCTCTTTTCCAGTAAAAATGGGTCTCCGGATCTCTACACTCACTATACGAAACACAGCAGTGTCAAGCTGCCATTTTACGCTGGTATTCTGTGAGAGCGTGGTCCTTCCCCGGGCGAGCCGACCCATTCGTGCTACAACTATACTAGTAATATAGCTGCAGCATAGATCGACCACGTATACAAATTAGTGTGGGCATTTTAGGTTAAAGACATTTATTAATTAAGTACAATATACAGTTCGCTTAACAGTGATAAATAGTAAATACTTGAAAATTAACAAGTATAAAATAGTGCGGTCCAAAACGAGTATAAAATTGGATACAAATTTAACAGGCGTTTTTTGAAAATGCAATGGTACTACATTCTTTCACCTCATTTGGCAGCTTGCAAAATTAGACATAAGTTACACAGTTGCACTCCCTCAAACTTAATGCTTGTCTTTTCTATGTTAACTCTATAGATAGGCTTAGAGGTCTTTTAATAATTTATTTTTTAAATAATAATTTTAATGTTTGATATCTCTGATTATTCACCGAGCATCGCATAATTGGCGTTTACATTAAATATTCTAAACTTTGGAACAGTCTTATATATATATCCACGTGTTTGTTTTTAGAGGCGAACCATCGTTACGTTGAGTGTGAAGAAAACATTCACTTTTTTCCGTTTTTTTTAAACGTTACACGTTATTTATAAGTATGTAACGCGTTAATAACATCTGATGGTATGTAGAAGTTGCCTGGCGGTCGGAATCGATTAACAGTTAACCGTGTAGTGGCGGTGTATGAATCCACTACCAAGTATCATCCCGTGGGTGTCGTAAGAGGCAACAGAGGGAAACTGACACAAAAGATGGGAAGCAGCATTTTTTTTGATAACAGCTGAATAAAAAAAAACTTACGTTGCCAACCCGTTTTCCAAGCGTAGCAATTATGGCAAATATCCCTCCTATAAGGAAATTTATGGGGGAGGCCTATATTCAGCAGTGGACTTATGATATACTGTTACAGTAAGGTAAGGTAAAGTGAGAGAAGATCATTTAAAAACCGCTTATAAACACAACACACAGGAGCGCGCGGAACACGTGCCACGCCTGAGGCGTCCGCGGATTAAGCGAGTAGGCGTAGAGATATGTGGCGGTTTTTCCTTAGTGATAATTACAACTAGAAATGTTACACACCCTTATTCAATGTTAGAATAATAAGTTGGGAAAATCAAATTGGAATTCGCATGAATATGAAATATTAGCAAACGTTAATTCGAAGGTGTTATGCAGGAATATTTTACAAAAATATAAAGGTATTTAGATTTGAAAAATAAATGCATTTTCACTATCTATTACATCAATGTTTTGATGATATTGTGTTTCATAGGGGTGTGTTTGTGTGTGTTTCATTTCATTTCTAAATAAATAAATAAATAAATAAATAAACACGCATCTGCATTTTTATTCTTAACCGAGGATAGATGTAGATGTCTATGGGTCACAGCAACCACTTACCATCAGGTGGACTATGTGATCGTTTGTCACCCTTATTCTATAACATTTCAGCAATAGCTTTTGCTGTTTGGTAGGGGATTAATAGAATGTATCCCATAGGCGTCATTAGAGGCGACAGAGGTAAATGTCAGGTAAATTTCACAGCTTTCAGTACATAGCGATATAGCCTTGACACATTTTTAAATTTAGCTTTGAAACGTGTATATAATATAGCAATATTCCAAGGAAGCTTTAAATTAAAATCAAGCTTTTGATAACTACATTAAAGCTATAGTAATAGCAATTTCTATCAAAAGAGTGAAGGAATAAATTAACACAGCGATAAATTACTTTTATTTGCCTATAGGCGGCCTAAAATTCACGAATGTTGGTAATTTCGTAAATCAAGACTTAAAACTTAAATTGTTAGATCTAGTTAAGCTTTTAAAGGTTCATATCATTCACAGCTTTATCACATTCTGTCACGGCAGCTTGTGCTCGACACAGACCTTATAATTACGTCCACGGGAAAGTTTATTGAGGAAATGAAGCTATTAAAGTGTTCTTGTTAATAAGGTTACTAGATTTATATCATAGCGGACCACCCTGCTGACATACTATGCAATGATTTCAAGACTTGAACAAATAGGTTATAAGAGGCTCATAGATAAAACTGGACGTTTTTCATAAAAGGCTGATGCCGCTATCACTGCGACGTAATTGTAGTTGATATTTATGTCTTTTTATGGTTTTAAAGGAGCACATTTCTAAGAGGAAGTGTCTTTAAATTTAACAAGAATGGCAATATTGAATGAATACTTGATAAAGTAAACAGCGCTAAGGCAATATTGGCAACTTAATTATTTAAAACTTCAGTTAAAAAGCTTTTAACTAAATTTAATTATATATTTTATATTATACAAAGAAAAATAAATCGTAAAAAATGTAGACCGGTACAAATTATTTAGAAAAAGTGAATAAGCCAACCTTCAAAACTTGTTTACTGATAAAATTCGAATACGACATCCCTGCCCTGATTTTCAGGGTCAACCACATAATAAACAACATGAAATATAATAATTAATAAATTAGATAAATATTATATATTGATTTGATTTTCATAAATGTATTTCTAGGAATCATTAATTCCTTTCATTGTTAAGCATACTAAAATGTGCTAATTTACACAGCAATGACTTAGATATAAAATATAGGCAAAGTTAAGCGCTTAAAACATAACTACAAAATGGTATAAAAATGAAAAATTTACATCTTCACAAAATGTACACAATAGAACAAAAGCAGTCGCTTTAGATCCAGTCACAAAGTGAGGTGCAGCGATCATTATACATTCATAGACGACTGACTGTGAAAGATTCTTTGGGCTTTCGCATACTTTCTCGGATAATTTTCAAAAGTGTTCACGCTTTAGGAACTTACCGCAGCGTAATAATATAATGGTCTGTATCTTAAACGTAGTGGAAAACCCCCGCTTTATTACTCAGTTTCAAGAAGACAACTCTTTGACTCTAACGGAAGAGAATTTTTAAAGCGGTGTATTGGTAAAGATTTTAGCATTGTAACTTTCGTTTCATTGTAAATAGATGTAAGGGGGAACTAAAAACTTTTGCTCCAAATACCAATCTTGCCAATACGCGGTTTTCTTTGATACCTAAACGGACGAATTGTGTAGAGGAATGACGCAATATTTAAGGCCCTGTAACGGAAATCAGAATCAGCACTGTAAGGATATCAGTGTTTGGTGAATCGTTTACCAGGCATGCATATTAACACAAATCCTCCATACGGCCTGCCAGGCCCTTATCTCATCATTCTCTAAACCATTTCCCATTATCTGGGGTCGGCGCAGTAAATCTTTTTGTTCCATTCCTCTCTATCAGCCGTCATTTCCATACTTACTCCTTTCATTCTCATATCACTCTTCACACAATCGATCCATCTTTTATTCGGCCTTCCTCTGCCCGTGTGTCCCTCCACCATCATATTCAACACTCGTTTTGTGACATGACTTTCATTCCTCCGCATCACATGCCCAAACCATGCCAATCTGCTTCCTCTCACCTTTTCTACCACTGGCGCTACTTTCAGGCTTCCTCTTATATACTCATTCCTTATGTTATCCATCCTTGTCACACCACACATCCATCGTAACATTCTCATTTCATTCGCATGCAGTCTATTTTCATCCTTCTTCTTGACGGCCCAGCATTCACTTCCATACATGACGACAGGTCGGATGATCGATTTGTAAATTTTCCCCTTCAGCCTTATTGGCATTCGGGGATCGCACGTTGTGGCTGTGACCTGTCGCCATTTCATCCACCCTGCGTTAATCCTATGCTGCACAGCTCTATCTATTCCGCCGTCGCCTTGAATGAGGGAACCGAGGTACTTGACATCTGAGCAGATAGGCAGTATAGCGCCATCCAACGACATGGGTACTGGACTGGAAAGACCGCCAAAATCACAGCACAGATATTCGGTTTTGGATCTGCTGATCTTCAGGCCAACACTTTCCAGCCTCCGTTGCCACCCCGTCAGTCTGCTCTGTACCTCGATGCCTTCTTCCCCGACAAGCACGATGTCATCGGCAAAGAGCATGCACCAGGGTGCCTCATCCTGCAGGTCCGACGTCAAAGCGTCCATAATCAGTAGGAAGAGGTAAGGGCTCAGTGCCGACCCTTGGTGCAGCCCTACCGCCACATCGATACTGCCCGTAGTTCCCGCGGCAGATCGTACACATGTACGGGATGCTCTGTACATAGCACGGACCAACCTCACATACTTCCCAGGCATACCTTTCATCTTTAACGCCCACCACACGACCTCACGGGGAACCCGATCGTACGCCTTTTCAAGGTCGACAAAAACCATGTGCAGATCTTTATGCACGCGCTAGTACTTTTCGCACAATTGGCGTAATGCGAAAATGGCATCTGTCGTACCTCGACCGGGCATGAATCCGAACTGGTTTTGTGTTATCTCACACTCTTCTCTCATTCTTCTCTCTATTACTCTTTCCCAGACTTTCATCGTATGTGACATGAGCTTTATTCCCCGGTAACTGCTGCAGTTTTGAACGTCTCCTTTGTTTTTAAAAATGGGAACCAGTATACTACTGCACCATTCCTCAGGTATTTGTTCTTCCTGCAACAATTTACCGAAAAATAAACTCAACCACTTCCATCCATCCGCCCTCAGCAACTTCCACACTTCTACTGGTATTCCATCTGGGCCGACCGCCTTCCCATTCTTCATATTCCTAACAGCCATTTTTACTTCTTCCACACTAATTTCTCTCACTAAGCCCATATTCACTGGTGGGTTTTCAAGCATACCATTCCATTCATTCTCCTCATTCATCAATTTCTCAAAATACTCCTTCCATCGCTTCTTTATACTTTCATCGTCAGTCAAAATCCTTCCAGAATCATCTTTTATACATTTTACATGTGAAACATCTCTTCCATTCCTTTCTCTCGCTCTTGCAATTTGAAAAAGTCGTTTTTGACCTTCGGGGCTTTCAAGGGACCGATATAATTTATCGTGCGCCTCTGCCCTACAAATAGCAACTTCCTTCTTCGCTCTCTTCTTACATTCTTTATACGCCCCTCTCTTACTTTCTTTTATGGATTCATTCTGGTCTTCTACGCTCTGCCATTCTTTAAAAGCATTTTTCTTTTCTCTCAAAACTTCTCTAATACTTTCACTCCACCACCACCCATCCTTATCTATCATACGCTTCCCTTTTGTTTCTCCTAACACCTTCCTTGCCACACTTCTGATACAATCAGCCATTTCCTTCCAGCACTCATTCACACTCATTCCTTCCATATCACCCATCTCTATCATCTTGTTTACAACTAGCTCTCTAAATTCACTTGCATACCCCTCCTTATGCAGCAAATGCCACTTTATTTTGGGTGGGGGACGATCCTTATGTTTGTTGAGGCGAACAGTTAAGCAGATGTCAGCCAGCAGAATTCGGTGCTGGGATACTAAGTCTTCACCTGGAAGCACTTTGCAGTTTTTTACACTCTTGATTTGGTTCCGTCTTATCAGAAGATAGTCGATCTGTGTCGCGTGGTGGCCACTTTTATAAGTAACAAGATGCTGATCTCGTTTTTGGAACCACGTGTTTACTACAGCCAGGTCGAAAGCACATGCTGCTTGCAGAAGAACTTCCCCCTCACGGTTCCGCACTCCGTACCCCCATCCACCGTGTACTCTTTCATACCCGTCATTCACTCTCCCTACATGTCCATTAAAATCTCCTCCCATATAAACATCCTCACGCTCAGGTATTCCCATCATCATACAATCAAATTCCTCCCAAAAGTTCTCTTTCACACTCTCTTCACAGCCTGTTTGCGGAGCATACACACTTACAACATTCACTACTTTGTTTTCAATCATTAATTTAACAACTATCATTCTGTCATTTACTCTTTTCACATCTGTCACTCGTTCTTTCATTCCACTATCTAACACAACTCCTACTCCATTTCGCTTCCCATCACTTCCACAATAATAAAACTTGTATCCCTCCCCAATCTCTCTTGCTTTATTGCCCTTCCATTTTGTTTCCTGCAAACAGGCAACATTCACTCTTCGTCGTTTCAAAACATCTGCTAACTCTCTTCCTCTTCCAGTCATCGTACCTATATTCCAGCTTGCAAACCTCACTCTGACATTCTTCTTTCTCCGGGCTCGCCTCTTACGTCGCACCCGCTCTGTAAGGTGCGACAACCCTTGCCCACTTCCCACAGGAGCCGGGTGCTGCCCCTGCGCGTCGCCTGCGGGGTACGCCCTAGCCCTGTCATATGTCCCACAACTCGTACTATTCATTTACTGCATGGGATTTGGCAAAAGTTTTACAGTCGGCCGCCTGCCTGACACCAACCCTCTTTGGGTATGCTATTGCTGGTAGTGGAAGCTACCATTTTGGGAAAAGGAAAAAGAAGTTTGGGGGTAGGAGCATAGGTGTAAGGATACTGTTATCTCGGCAGGAAAGGTATGAGAATAACAGTAGCTCGGGGAGCCGGGGTCGCGTACCCGTATTCCATACCAGGATCACCGGAAAGGTGGACCAGCATGAGAACCCCCTGGCCGGGCCAGGCCCTTATCTACCGGTGGATTTTAACAGCCGGATGATGTTGAAGAAGAACTTGCGTACGAGACGACAAAAGACTGGCGCCATATTTAAATACTGGTGGCGGGAAATAGTTTCAAGCAATGTATGTTAGTTGGCGTGTTTTAGTACGGGTTTATATTCAAAAGGGAATTGAAAAGGCCGATAAATACAAAGAGAAGACTGCCTTCAAATTCAAATTTAGCAGAAACGATGTATAATAGTATCCGATGGCCTAACACTAGACATTTATTCATTGGCAACATTTAATAATGTAATTATTACAATTTTAAAAGTACCTTTATCCGTATATTTAAAGCTACTTCTTCTTATACGTGGTAGAGCCATGCTGCAGCTATATTAGCTCGAATCAGGTTGTAGCACGAATGGGTCGGCTCGACCGGGGTAGGACCACACTCTTACAGAAAATTTTACATTGCTGTGTTTCATACTATGATGAATGTAGAGAACTGGAGACCCTTTTTACTGGAAATGTGGCATTCCATCTTAGTCCTAATGGGTGGCAACGCATCTGCATTTTGATTCTTAATCGAGGATAAATTTAGACGTCTATGGGCTACAGCATCCACCTACCATCAGGTAGACTGTGTGATCGTTTGTCACCGTTATGACGAAACTGCATAGCATTTATATCTAAGGTAGTTCCAAAGTCATTAAAAATTTAAATAATCATTTGAGAAAGAAAAGGCATAACAATTATTTATTTTCATTGTAACTACGCAAATAAACACAAGCTGTGAAAGTTTTTAACACCTAACAATAGACTTTAAAGATCTCGTCACAGAAAGAGCAGCGTGCTAAATAGCAAATTAAAATTCCGCCCGTATTTATGCAAACGATAACTTAGCATTACTGAACAGTAGCTGAACACGCTACTAATAATACACGAAAATACCATCCCCCCATTCCCATTACCGAGCGTTTTACTCTGCGCGGATAAATTACAACGTTATGAATAAATTTCACATAAAACTGCACCTTTGCGAAGCGAGAGAGATGGACTTACACGGCTTGCCGGGCATTGGACAGGGAGGTAAGATACGGCAAATCGTAATCCAAAAATTTCATTAAGAAGTCTGGCGATTCGAACAGTTCGCTGATATCCAGAATATTCGGGCGCACTTATTAAGACGGGAAGCGAAATTTCTTCAATTCCGCAGGATGATTTTAATATAGTCCCGCTTTAGAGGTGCAATTATGCGAGATATCGCTGTTGAAGCTTCCGATAGCTTCCCGGTTCCGATGAGTCGTTAGTGCTTGATTAGTTCTTCTTTCAAATGCGAATTCACTTTAATTATTTGTTCCTGGTAAGAATCTTGAATTCGATTCCTTGAGCAAGCAGAATTTGAATTGCATAGTCGGTTAACGAGAGAAATGGACCAAAATTGGATTAAAGTAAGTTGGTTATATATATTTTATTGTTGTGGAAGATTTATAAGTAGAGAAGTTTTGATATATAATAACAAGTTTGATGGTTAAAATTGTGATTTGAAAAAACCAGCTGCGTAAAAAATTGTACGGAAAAGTGAAAATATTTATAATCGATGTCAGTTCCACAAATAAGACGAATTTTACTACAGCCTATACGCTAAAATTCATCAAGCCATTTAGGCTATTGAACGTGCCAAAGAAATAGACATAAATACATACATACAGTCGAGAAACATTACCCTCTTTCTGGGTTAGTCGGGTAAAAAGGAAATGTTAATAAAATTAACTGCAAATTCTTGATTACAATACGCTAATTAGTTACTAATGTGACGAAAAATTATTGATAAACCTTTTATTTATATTTACTAACTTTTCGTTACTTAACGTTTGTTTTAAGTTTATTGATTGATTATTAATCGATAGTGTTAAATGGAAAATAAATTTTATAATAATATACAATAATAACAACCAAAAAGATTTGTTACTAACCTATATACAAAACGCGAAAATGTAGTGTCTTAAGTTAACTCCTTAACATATATGAAAAATGTTGTATGAATTATGTATTAAAAAAAAAACAGTGTCACCGTTTTATTCAAATTCACATCGCCTGCCCTAGATTCCATTCCACGATGCTCATTATTTTAAGTTGACTTCTTAATCAAATTGCGTTGTACAGAAAGATCCGAGTCATACTCTTTCAGCGAAAACGGAAAAAGCAGCCGCGTAACACACCTCCATTAATTACATTCATATTTTTTTTCGGTTAATCAAAAACCTGTCTGACTTTTGATCGTTTCCACCCCGACCCCGCATCATTAGCAACCACCGAAATTGTGCCTACAGAAGTTGATTTCAGTCGAATTTAATTCAATTTACAATTAAAACGCTCTCTGTTTATTTTTTGGGGTCGCCTCCTTCCTAATTTGGCCAATGAATTCCGACGATTGTTTTTCTTATTTTTTTTTCCCGTTCTATTTATATTTGTCGAGGACGTATGACTCGAATTTTTATGAGGTATTTTATTTTATTGCTCTGTATTGTTTATTTAGCTCGGTAACTTGGTTATTTGTCTTAGAATTGCTTCTCAATTTAGAAAAGTAAACAAACATTATGAGAGGTATTCTTTTTAAAAGATTGTAGTCTTTCAATTTAAATGATCGTCCTTTTTAGCGAACGGTTTCTAAAATAATAAGAATTAGTACATTTGGAAGTTTTGTTCTATGAATGTATGCCAATAAAGTCTTATGTTCTTCTTTCATAATCGCAATTATGGATAAAAAAATTACAACCTTTATTTTTATTACTACACTTGACGACGACATATTTACTACAGAGCTTTGTACGCCTCGTCGAATAATATCAACAAATCAAGTAGTTTATGCGGTCTACATATCGCTAAGATCTCAAGCAGGCAGACGTTGTATTAATGTCGTAATGACACGTGAAGAAAGGGGCTGAATATTCCTTCTTTGATGTCTCTAATGGGTACTGATTTAGTACAGCAGAATGTATCCAGGCGGACGCACTAACAGGGTTAGAGTTTTTGACTGAATCAACATTAAGTATTCATTATCTAAATGCATACCCACGACCACACACTTGTAATGCTCTCATCCTATTAAAGGAATTATCATATCAAACGTGTTCGAGGCATCCGGCGTAAAAAAGAAACAATCATTCAAAACCTTTCATCCTCTTTATTACTGAAGGGGTTAAAAGCAAAATGCTACAAGTAAGTTGTCGTGCCAATTTAATCTTTAAGTGTAAGTAATAAAGTTACATATACACCAAACTTAAGCTCCGCTATAAAGCAAGCTCTCGCCGCGTCGCAATCAAAGGTCCACCCATTTAAATAAATCTAGATTTGAATGTACAATTGGATTTTAAAAGGTTGGCCACATGTCCATAACGATACTGGCGATTTGCCAAAACGCATTATTATCTTTTATTACCCATGAGTTTTATTTTTAATTTAAAAACCAGTTGTTAAATTTGGAAAAGCTATAGCACCCTGACTAGTCTTCATACGGAATTTTATATTCCGATGTGCGTGTGTTCGCAATTTTTGTCCTCATAAACGGCTTGTTCGATTTTGATAATTTTTTATGGGGGTACTTATGATATAACCTGGCTGGCTCTTAGTTATAGTTGGACCCGGCAGGTGGCGCTGTTCTTGGCAGAAATCACCCGTGCGAAGACGGAACGGATCACTATTATAGTATAAAAAAATTGTGCATGTAATTAATAATAATAACACACGAACGACGTGAAGAAGTGGAACCGCCTTACGCTATATCATTCTTCTTTTATTTTATATTTTACGTAAGTAGGTTACATAATAGTATACTCATGCAGACCCGGCGGTAAAACGTTACAACAAATCGTTACAAAAAATACGTGAGTATCGTGGAACATTCGGTTGGAACGAAGTTCCTTGCGTAGTATATTATTATTGATAAACGTACATATTATATTATTGATTAACAAAAATACAAATAAATGAATTACTAGCGTCTATTAAAATGAAGCGTCATTTGAAATAAAATAATATTTCTTACATGGCAAGATAAGAAAAAGTGCGAGGGAGATGGATATTATTCCATCTCACTTCCTTATTTCGCCGCCGAGGCCGTCTACACTATGACACAAGGGGTAGTGACGAAAAAATCTTACACTTTTTGTCGCCTAGCTCCCATCCGCCAAACCCGTTCCAAAAAAAAAACGTGAATATATCATTACATGCCATCACGAGTAAATTGCTGAAAATAAAGCCCGGTCCCAACACAATGTATCATTAGATTGTCACTCCATCTAGTGGGGGATCACCTAACACTATACTTGCTTGGCAGTACAAGGGTGCCACCAAGGCAAGTAGTGAGTCAGCTGTTAAAATTGATTAACAATTCCATTGGGACGGGTAGAGACTGAAACTCCGGATATACAGTCTCGTTGTTTTAGAGCTCCTACTTAACATATGGTCGCAGGTTCGAATCGGGTAGGGGGAGGTCCCCGGTAATTCCCGTTAGCAGCCCGGAGTCTGGAAGATGGCGGTGTTTAACCGCCTTCGAAAGCACTAAACGCTGTTGAGAAGCTGATCTATCTCCGGTAGCATTGGATTACCGTCGTAATCCAACTGTGTACGCACTCGTGCACTATGCCTTACGTAGATGGTTTGTCTTTTTTTTATAGGATAGGGGTGATAAGTGAGCATACAGTTCACCTGATGGTAAGTGGTTGCTGTGGCCCATAGACACCATTGTCACCTGTGAGGACTAAGATGAAATCCTCTTTTCCAGTAAAAAAGGGTCTCCAGTTCTATACACTCACCATACGAAACACAACAGCATTAAGCTGCTATTTTACGCTCGTATTCTGTGAGAGCGTGATCCTTCCCCGGTCGAGTCGACCCATTCGTGCTACAACTATACAATTAATATAACTGCATGGCTCTACCACGTATAATAAAAAGTGTCCGTTGAGTCTGGCCGCTTTGACCAAAATTTGATCTGGATGATTATTATCACTCTTTTAAGGTGACCTAGCCCGCTAAGCTACTGTAACTTCTATGAAAAAAAAAAGTTGCAAATTAATTTAATCAAATAATTTATTCCTTTAGGATCTCACACTAAATCAAATATGTGTATGTCCTCCAAACAAGTTTGACCAATTGCAATTTAGTATAACTAAACGAGGCATTACATCTCAATCCTTAGCATTTAGCATCGGAATTTTTATTCTCATTTGAGGATCAATGTGGATGTTTATGGACCACAGCATCCACTTACTATTAGGTGGATTGTGTGCTCGTTGGTTGCCTTTTTTTATAGGATAAGGGTGACAAACGAGCACACAGTCCACCTGATGGTAAGTGGTTGCTGCGGCCCATAGACATCTACATCTATCCTCTATTACAAATCAAAATGCAGATGCGTTGTCACTCGTGAGGACTAAGATGGAATGCCTCATTTCCAGTAAAAAGAGCCTCCGGCCACCTGCACTCACCAAGCGAAACGCAGAGGTAAACCTCTACTTAACGCTGGTATTCTGTGAGGTCGTGGTACCACCCCGGTTCGAGCCGGCCCATCCGTGCGACAGCAAAAGCTGCCGCGTGGCTCTACCACTGTTAAAATTTAATTAAAAAAATGTATGTAAACTGCCTCCACGATACAGCGGGAAATCCTAGGTTGAAACCTTTAGTGAATTCCTAAGTTTTAAATTATAAATGTATAAAATAAATGTCTGGGGCGAAAGTAACAATATGTGTATAAGTAACAACGCATTTGCAACTTAATAACATTTTTCAGGCATTGCAAATTCGACTGCATTATAAATGATAAGTTATAATAAGTTTAATATTAGTTGATTTTCACATTTATCTGATTTTCTACAATGATCTTTTTAGTTTTGGCGGTTATGATATTATAAATAAAAAAATAAATGTTTACTATTGAATTTAAGTACTTATGAAACAATCACATGAATGACAATATTATACGGTTAATACTATAGTCATACACTGGCATGTAATATATAAGTACAAAAAAAAAACTGATTCCGCTCAATGTATGGCCATACATCGGAGCGCCGCGTCGCGTCGCCGTCAAAAATTATGAGCTTACTTCTGCCGCCAGTAAAATTGGGTTACCGATAGCTCTGTAATGAAGTGCTGAACTTTCAGGTCATGTGTGGGGCGGGCCTTAACTCGGGCGGGAGTAATTGTACTTGATATACTGTGCCTCAAACACCAGCGCGCGCCGGACCGGGGCTAATGTGCGCCCTCTATAGTTTTAATCTTCTTTATGACCGACCCTTTTGCGAACATTCCGAGTTCTGACCCAGGTATACAAATGTTCGACATTGAAATGTAAATTTTACTTTTGTAATATTTTGTGCGGGGTCAAAACCGTCTTTTATTCCACGAGCTAACTCGTATTAAGTTCGAAAGCCATGCCCACGGTATATTCATAATCCTGTTGTAGAGTAATATAGCGCAGGGGATAATAATAGCTCATTTTAAAATTTAAAACAACGCGACCAAATCTAGTTGAACCTTCGCCGGTGCAAACGATATTGTTAATTGCAATTTTTTAGTGTTGATTTCTTTATTTATTTATTCAAGATAATATCAGCTTATTGGTAGTTTTTACTTAAATGATTTAAAAACAAACAACCAATTTGAGTTATCCACAAAATATACAACCAAACTTAACACTATAAATCAACGATTATGAACGATATAACAATAAACATTTCAAATTAGGATTAAAGTTGGTTAATATGGTTGAGCCACGCTGCAGGTATATTAAGGTTGCAGCACGAATGGGTCGGATCTTTCGGGGAAAGACCACGATCTCACAGAATAAAAGCAGATCAGTGCTGCCGTTTCGTATGGTGAGTGTAATTGATGATTCTAGCTTAGTTCTGAGGGATGACAATGTATTTACATTTGAATTTTTAACAAGGTTAGATGTAGATGGGTATGGACCACAGTATCTACTTACCATCAGGTGGACTGTACTTCACATATTGCACCTTGTGTACGGAAGATCTAAATTGTCATCTTCAGAATAAGTTAAATAAAAAAGCATTCGCGTAAATATAGGAAATCATCATCGATATCTTCCGTTAGCAATTTCATCAAATCCTGAATAAAGGTGAACATTTTAATATATTATTGATTCGCGCAATTCGGTACAAAAATGATGGTTTCTCACACCGTCATATTGAAACGCTGAGTCGATTCATGCAAGTAGTCCAAGAGCTATAAATCTCGCAGTTCATGTACAATGAGAGATGATTTTTCAAAGCAAAACCGTGGGGTGTGCGAGCGACATAAACGCAACAATTAATTTCGCGAGCGTCTCTTGGTAGAGTGTTGTGGTGTAAGTGTCAAGTGACGAGCGGTTTAAAAAAGACTGCGGAGTTTTTTTTTTAAAATATAAAATTTACAGTCCACCTGTTGGTAAGTGACCACTGCAGTCCATGTACACATGTAGTCATCTTCAAAACAATAAGGCTACAGAGACGTTGTCAATCCCGAGGACTAAGATGGTATTCTACAAGTGGTAGAACCACGCCGTGTTATGGTTGTAGCACAAATGGATCGGCTCGACCGGGTAAAGACTGAGCTCTCAGAGAATACCAGCGTGAAATAGAAGATTGATACTGCTGTGTTTCGTATGGTGAGTGTAGAATAGAATAGAATGATTTTTATTCAATATTGATTATTACATAATACTTATTGCAAGTCATTTTTTATTTACCACTGGTTCAGAAAATACCTCTGTCCTGGGAAGAACCAGCAAGAAACCCAGCGGGACTTTTTTTCAAACAACAATAATTTTGTTTATGCAGTTATTAAATGAATTTTCATAGAACTAGCATGGTGGCGATTACGGTGGGATTGAGTTGGTCGCTTCCAAGCAGTTTCTAAAATAAATTTTGTAAATTGTTCGTAAAACCATTAATGTAAAATTTACTTTTAAAAAAACAGTCCCGCTGGGTTTCTAGCTAGTTCTTCCTAGGACAGAGGGTTTTTTCGAACCAGTGGTAAAGTAAAAAATGACTTGCAATAAGAATTACACATGTGGTAAATATTGAATAAAAATTATTCTATTCTATTCTATTCATAAAAATATATACAGACGAATTGAGAACCTCCACTTTTTTAAAGTCGGTTGAAATATAGTTTCTCTTACACACTCCAAAAACATAAAATTATAAAGCTATACTTAAAAAAGCGCTTATTACTTAGGCGTATACAAAAGCGAACTGAGGCAAAATGTTGAGGCATTAATCTTTGGCTCACGCGAAAAGTATTGTATAGATTACATGGGGGACTAAGATGTTTGCCCCGGCTCCTCTCGTTTGCTAATCAGGCCAAGAGGGGATAACACGGGCAAATAATGTTGGCTTGCTGTTAGGCCGGTTTCTCATGGGCGGTTTGTTGGTGTCGGCTGTCTTTAATAAATGACTGTTCAAAGTCAGGCACGTTTCAATTTTCTTTTAATCGTTCTATGCGTTGTGGGAGAAAATAATTTGTCTTTAAGCAAGGAAGATGGTGTTACCTAATATTTTTTGACAGTAATTAATGCAAGTGATGAATTAAAAATTGTGTACAACCGACTTCAATATAAATAAAATACGAACATCATCAATGTAGTCGAAGCATCGATCACTAACAAAAAATTAGGTACACAATCAGTGACAAAAAATGTCCTTACCGAATGAGCGTCCACTCGAACATTTGAGATTTGAGTGCACTAATAATTTGTACGTAGCTTTGTGAATACAACTTCGGCCAATGCGTCTAAGGTTGAATTTATATTAATGTATATTTATTTCAACTAGAATTACGTCATAACAATTATTGGCGACAGAGAAGTTTTGCATGCGACTGTGTATCTAATTTTTTATTAGTGATCGATGAGTCTAAGTCAATTAAATACGCATTATTAAAGGTAACTAAAAAAATACTGGTCAGATCTTGAACTAATTTGTATGGGATCACATGAGAAGCACCAACTTTCAAATAAATCACATCAACATCGGTTCACCCAGAAAAAAGTTCTGAGGTAACAAATACACTAGAATTGAGTAACTCCTCTTTTTTTAAAGACGGGTAAAAATTTTGAAAGCAAAGCTAACATGAATCATATTATAATCATCAAGTATGCCTTACTATTAGCAATGAGACGGCGTAATAGATTTCCATTCTGGTCCATAGATAAATATATATGTAGCAAGCTATTCTGGTCCCGTTATAAAGAACGACTACACGGTTTATTTAAAAAAAAAAGTAGTTTTTAGTAGTCGTGTGCTCTCACCATATTTTTATTGTTTCAACATTATCAATGGAAAACTTACTATTGTATATGGAGTCTCAATCATTTGAGTAGCACAACTCCGTCAATAAAACTGTAGATAACGTTGTGGGTTTACGTAATTAGTCAACTGTATTTTTATGATTGTCATGCTGCAGCTATGTTATAGTTGTAGCACAAATGGGAAAGGAATGTAGGCTCGACGAGGGAAGTACCACTTTCTCACAGAATACCAGCGAGAAATAGCAGCTTAACGCTGCTGTGTTTCGTATGATGACTGTAGAAAACCGGTGACCGTTTTTACTGGAAACTAGGCACCTCATCGGTGACAATATATCTGCATTTTTATCCGTAATCGAGACTAGATGTCTATAGGCCACGGCAAACCATTTGCTATCGGGTTTACTGTGTGCTCGTTGGTCACCCGTATATTGTAAAAAAAAATACAATAATGTGTTACTATTTGTTTGTTCAAATATATTAAAATAGGTACCTGTATGCGGCGTTCTATCACTGTCTTTAACACAGTATACGTAGCGCATAGAGATTAATCAGCCTGCGGTGTAAATTCACATTAAATTCAAAACAACATGTGTATATAAATTGTCTTAATAGCCTACTGCGGGGTGGCGGTTCCAAGGGTAGATACGGCGTCGTTATCGGCGCAAGTTTCGTCGATTATTCGGGTTCAGTGTACACCTATTGCTTGAGAGTCTTCTACGTTTAAGTGCATGATTTACACAAGTTTGACACGAAGTTTAGTGTTATTCGGCGTGCGAAAGTTTTCAAGTAACCATACTATATATTTACGGATAATGATAACGGATATTGACGTTAAATGTAATTCACGAGACGGCTTGGCATGAGCCCGTTCGATCTTATTTAATACTAGCGACCCGCTTTAGCTTTGGGGTAGCATCTATTTAAAGTAATCTAATACCATTTATTTTCTCAGTTTTTCGTTTAAAAAATATTCAAGATTTTTGGATAAAATGTAGTCTAGATCTCTCCTGGCCTTGCACGCTATCTGTTCGTGAAATTTCATTACAATCTGTTCTGCCATTTCGAAGATAAGCCCGAACAGAACGACAAACACACAACAATTCCAACAATGGTTATTTATGCCTTAATGTCACCCAAAATAACCCCCTCAGCTCATTTTTGGCAGTTATTTCGATATTACAAAAATACACTTCAACTTTAAGAAAAGTGTACTTTAAAAGTTCAAGCGTCATCAGTTTTGGTATTTTACATGATGTTCATGAAATATTTCACGGCTGCCATCTATCGAAAACCAAAAGAAGTCATTTAGAGTCACCCACGTACTTCATAATGATAGAATTTCTACAGGTATTTATTCTGTTCTCGTGTTTTTCTCTGTCACATCCAACTTTCATCACCGTACATTAAGTATTAACTAATACAACACTAACGGGGTTGTTATAATTTGCTTAATTCCGCGTAAAGAAAGAAAATGATGTGTCCTGCCCAGTTTTAAGGGGACCTCCCACCCTCCCTCAATCGCGCGCACTATACCCGTATAGTGCGCGCGATTAAGGTAAGCAAATTAATTTATAACAACCCCATTATAATGGATTTCCGGAAAGTAACGCCTGATTCTATCAATTAATACAACACTGTGAATTTCCTCAAATGTGTTCTTCACATTTTGATGATTCGAACATACCTATGTCTAAAATACACACTGTTGGTTGTTCTGTACGATATTTTCAAGGTGTATGTTACACTGGGTCACTGGGAACAGTAAGATTAAGAACACACGTCACTATATTATGTTTGTATTGCAACGTTGAAAAACGACAAAAGAATCGATTCGAACTATATCATAGTTTATAACTAATAAGGGTTAGCTCCTAGGAGATATGAATTCAGCCGTTCAGTTAATCTGCTGTCAGATAACAAACCGGGCTAGCGCATTGAAAACCGCTGAACGCGCTGAACACAACAATTTGCGACGAATACGGGCTGCGAGAGCAGTCAAAAGCAAAAAGGCGAAGCACTCGCGCTCTGTTATTCTACTATTTCTCATTTAGCTTTCGACTAAACACGGATGGCTCTGACATTGCGGCTTGGTAATATCCTGTCCGACCTTCGCCGGCACTGGCTACAGCTCACTGCGACTGTGTCACCAACGCAATAACCAACTGATTAAACCGGCCCCCGTTGTTGGAAAACGCGGCTTGTAACGACACTTAAGTCTTTATTTCGAAAGCAATAAAGCCCACATTCAACGTCAAAGGCTCCGCTAGAATTAAAACGTCGAAATGAAACTTTGGACCCTTTCGGGACTCTGTTTGTTTCGTCGACTTGGTGTCTACTTAATAAAAAGGCTCTCCGTTGCGGCTTCCGAGTCGTAGCGAAATTGCAAACTCATCTTTTGTAAGAGCCTACCTGTTTGAGGAATCAAAGACTTGTCAATAAGACGACGTCTTAAGGAATTATTAGTCGTTTCAAACCATAAACAAAAAGGAAGCAAACTAAGTTTCGTTACATTTTTTTTATTTTTATATTTTCCTTTTTTTCCTTAAGGGTGACGAACAACGAACAATCATTTTGATTTTTAATCGAGGATAGATGTTAATTTAAATGTTGCATGGAAATGATATATTATGAGCATCCATTTATCGTCTTGTTCAAGGCTATTATTATTATTACATTATTACAACCCTACACAAGTCCACTGCTGAACATAGGTCTCCCCCAAGGAATACCACAAAGCACGGTCTTTAACCACCTGCATCCATTTACTTCCTACATCTATTACCAGATTGTCACTCCATCTACTGTGGGGCTAAAGTAGCAATCAAATAGAAAAAAAAAGTAAATTTATATGTTATTAAACTGTTGTAATATAACAGATATTTCCATTCGCAAACAGAAATCGCGCCAGCACATAAAAGGGACATAAAATAAATGCTCTTATCAGACTGACCTACATAGTGCGTATTAACCTAAAACAAAGGACGGAGGCGCTGGGACCCGATCCGCCATTTAATTCCACTTGATTTCATTACAGCGGTAGTTTTTGTATGCATATAAATTGAATATTACATGCACGAAAATTATCTGGAGGGGATTATACAGTAACTATTGTTACAATAGAACGTGAAATGGACGATAACATTTATTTTCTCCATTTCTATATTCCATAAACATGGATGTATAAGATAATTTTTGGTTCAGTTTACGTTCATTTACTATAATGGCTAAATAAACTTATTTCTTGAATTAGTGAAGTATTTATTCTACCCGAAATTTATCAAAATTTTCTGTTTAGTGGCGTTGTAAGAATATTGTACCCATTACCCCCTATCATCCCGTGGGTGTCGTAAGATGAGACAAAGGGAAACAGAGCGGGAGATGGGCAGAAGCGCCTTCCTTATAAAAACTAGAAAATAAAAGCTGCGGTTGCCAACTCGCCTGCAAACAACTATAGCAAATATCCACCTCATGAGGCAATCTATGGGGAAGCCTATGTTCAGCAGTGGACATTTGATGGGCTGCAATTAATGAATGATAATTAAAGATCGTCATAACGCCTTGCGTTTATTTCTACCAGACTGCGTGACGCAAGGTACGGTAGTATGTTTATCAGCCTAGTGCGGTTAAAAAATGGGATTGAAAATGGCGTCGCCTCTATTCACCTCTCGCTTGCACACTATCGCTATCTATACTCACACCCGCTGGTAAAGGTAAAGTCTGCAAAATAGACGTTGTGATATGCGTTTCTCGTACGTTAATAAAATGCCATAACTACAAAAAAAATCAGTCCGGTTTTGCTAATTTGTGAGCTACGCCGCGTTCAGAGAGTTTTCTTCATAATTATTGTTGATTTTGTTTGTTAATAAAGCCATTTTGTATAAAATATTTTCACGCCATTGAGACATGAGTAACCATTTTTAAAATTTTCGTTTGTCTTTCTGTACGAGCTAATCTTGGTAGTAAAACTTCACGAAGAAAAAGAGTAATACCAGGAGTGATCTAGACTAAAGGAGAAATAAATGGACTTTGTTGATTATCTTCATCATCATTACAGCCCTTCACAAGTTCACTGCTGATTATAGGCCTCCCCCAAGTAATGCCACAAAGCACAGTTCTGAGCCACCTGCATCCACCGACTTCCTGCATGTCTTACCAGGTCGTCACTCCATCTAGTGGAGGGACGCCCTACACTTCCGGTACGAGGCTGTCAGTCGAGAACCTTTCTTCTCCATCGGTTGTCAGTTCTTCGAGTTATATGGCCTTCCCATTGCCAGTTCAGCGTACTAATTCTTTGGGCTATGTCGGTTACTCTGGTTCTACTGCGGATATCCTCGTTTTTAAGTCTATCACGCAGAGAAACGCCGAGGATTGCCCTTTCCATAGCTCGCTGAGCGATTTTGAGCTTACTCATACGGCCAGCAGTGAAGGACCATCTTAAGTCTAAATATATCCACGTTAATAGATCTCACCCAGGTAAAGCCAGAGCTGGTTGCTAGTTATAAGTGTTATTTTAAAATTAATGTACCTACTTGCGTATACAATTCTTTTCCATTAAAAGAAAACTTCCAATTAAACGTATAATATAACGTTATAACGATATACCGTTATTAGCGGGTTTTAGCTATTGGTACTGTGCATGTTGACGGTATGAGCTAGATGAGCCGCCATTTCTAATCCCATTATTTTATCCGTACGGACTATAATATGTATATTTGTTCCTTTGTGTGCCGATTTTGATAATTCTCATGTCAATCAATTTGACTTAAATAAAGACATGACAGTAATCAAAATTCAATATGGCGACAACCAGACGCCATTTTGTCAGTATGGCGACAACAAGTGCCTTTTTTTGGCTCGCCGCTCACTTAGTGGTTAGCCACCGAGGAGTCTATATCGCCTGAGGATGCCTCGTGTAAAGGCGAAACACGTGTCGTATTATCGTCAGTGGTGTGTCTTGCCTAGTGTAGTGGTGTTGGGAGTAGCGGTGCTGGGATTAGTGGTGGCGGGGATAGTGCACGCAATTGAGGGAGGGCGGCAGGTGCTCTTCATACTAGGTAAGACACATCATTTTATTTTATAACGCGGATATTTGCGAAGTAAATTTTTCTAAAAGCTTTTATATAATATATTTCCGCAAAGTAACGCCTGATTCTATTAATTATATTATCCTCAATAATTTATATTGAAGTCGGTTGTACAAAAATTTTAATTTTACCACTTGTCAACACTTATACAATACAGCTGCGAGAAAGTTCTTATAGAAAAGTATAATAAGTTATTAGAAAATTCCTACGTAGTCGAGTTTTTAAACATTATTTAACTATTATGCTTGTTCTCTGCTGAAAAATTCTCTCTAAATTTACTCCAATAATGATGAAAATCTTCATAGTATGTAGGCGATTGAGCAATCGAACAAAGCTGCCCACGACTAAGTCATAAAGTTTTTTAAGTCTCATCTTTAACAACGCCCACAGAAATAAGGGATGAAAAAGTTATCTGTGGAATTTCTCGAAATAAGATGTAATTTTTTTTCACGAAATTGAAGTGACTAGAGCACTAACAGTCCACCTGACTAATGCAGGTCATGGACACCTGCAAATTTAACCAAAAAAGGATGGATAAAGTAATATCAATCAAGCAGACTTCTATGTTATTAAGGCAGGTCTTACACATACGATTCGGGATTCCGTGAATGCATTACACACTTACGTTTATTTCCGTTCGGAATAACAAGAGTCAGTTGAGAGACGTTAGCCATTGAGTCTAGACATTCTGCCAGCGAATAATGACGACGATTTTCTGATTGCGATTCCATTGTTGCTGTATCGTTGTTATTGGGTGCATTTCCTTATTATCCTAAGCTTGCAATGTAGTCAATAAATATTATGTAAAAAGATCTATCTACCCAGAGATATTTTTTTAAAACATGGATCTATAAACTGTGATCTGTAAACTTTTTCGACAAATTATTAAATGAAATAAGATGAAAGGTTACGAAAAGCTATACACCTACAAGATTAAATATAAAAACATACATAAACACACCTACTCTCTTCGGTCGTGCGATGAACACTGAGCGCGTTCCGTACTGAATTTACGAATGTGTTGCGACTCATACAAAATCTATGGAAGACTTGCGTTCGAAGCGGCTTTTTTCCGTTCGGTATTGCGAACGCACAGGCGGTCATACGGAATCTCCAATCGGAGAAAATTCCGTATCGAAAATTACTGTACGTGTGTGGTGTGTCATTGATTTTATATGGCCTTGCTGCGTTCGGAATTACGAACCGGAATATCGAAACGGAATCCCGAAACGACATTCGATATGTATGTGGCCGACCTAATAGACGGGCTCTGCGGCCTTAATACATTGCGCACTAAGTTAAGGTCAATTCTCCGTAACTCCTTTAGTCTGATGCGAGCAGGCGAGCAGACTAGTTCTTTGTTTTGTCAAACCGCGAACGTTGTTTTCGTTGTTTACTCGCCCAGCCGGCGCCCGCGCGAACCATAGTGGTATACATCATCAAATCATTGGAAACGAGGTTAACACAGAGCTATATTTTAGCATCCAACATTATAATTAATTAACTTCACAATTTAAACAAATCAGTCACATAATATCAATCAGAAATCACTTTGTCATTTTAAAAAGTACCCTAAAATTATAACATGCCAAGGACAAAAGATTTTGCAAGCGTAAATGACGTCATCAGGTGCGTACACTCGGTCGGCACTGCGTGACCACACCGCATTAGTGCGATGAATGGAATTGAATTCGGACACGACTAGAGGAAACGGCCGTAGCTGCCTTAATAAATAATCTGAACTAACTAGCCAAATAGGTCGATGACCTTGGATTGCGTTTGATTAATCGTTTGTTAACGCTATAGAAGTTTGATTTGTTGTAAGCCATCCATTACATTAGGATACTTTTCGTTTAAAATTGAAATATAAATTACGTGTTATAGATTTGGTGATTATGATCTGTTGATACTGTCTGTAGCTATCAATTGCGCAGAAGACAGAAGTTATAGTCTAATGAATGTGGCTACAAAAGATATTGCTCTGCAGTTATACATCGTTCGCCTAAATACTAAAATCCCTAAAAATCAATTTCTGTATTCTAAATATCTTAACCAAATACAAAAATACAGTTATATTAACAGTATAATTGTAGCACGAATGGGCCGGCTCGATCGGGGAAGGACTACGCTCTCACAAAATACCAGCGTAAAATAGAAGATTAATGGCTTAATGCTGCTGCGTTTCGTATGGTGAGTGTAGAGATCCGGAGACCCTTTTTACTGGAAAAGAGGCATTCCATCTTAGTCCTCACGGTTGACAACGCATCTGCATTTTATTCGCAAACGAGGATAGATGTAGACTATGTCTATGGACCACAGCAACCACTTACCATCAGGTGGACTGTGTGCTCGCTTGTCACCCTAAACCTATAAAAAAACGATCTAAGATATATCCAAAATACTATCGAGTTTTGAGGTTATGTCTAATTAGGATCATTACACCAATAACAATGGCCAATGTTCATGCCATATTTGGCTGCTAGTTTTTCGCAAGTATATACCGTATCAAACAGATACCCACGTCTCGCACCTATGACGGTCTGATCGGGGTGTTTTGTAACCTCTATCGCAAGCCCTTACTAGCATATCCCAAAGTCGACTCTTACGACACCCACGGGTCGAAATTGGGTGATGGATAATCAGTTATCACGCAATTAGCTTAGTCTTATCTAAATAATTCTAATGTGCTAAGATCAGAAGCAGGCTTGGAAAAAACGTTAAAGATAAAGGGATAAACACATCATAACCAGAGACGAAAATTAATAGTTAGCGCTTTTGCACAAACTATTCACGCTCAACTGTAATTTGAATTTTGAACACAGGAACACCGACAGTTGTAACTACACTTAATACAGAGCTAAGTGATCAAAGAGCTAAGCCATTGTATCTAATGATTCTATTGAATGACAATACTAGGTGCTATTCGTAATATTCGTTTTCTGATAGTAGTCCCAACCTCCTACCTATTTCTGTCACCAAGCAGCTGTGCTTTCACTGCTCTGTTTAAATCTGAATGGTATAGAAAATGCATTCCATAATCCGTTCTGCATTCCATTTTAGTTCTCACAGGTGACCACGTATATGTGGCTCTGTAGTCAAAAGTAAAGTAGTTACTGTTTAGTCTATAAAAGATAAATGGTGATGGAAAACCTAGTAACATATTCTATGATCGTAAAGTAGTTATGCTCTCAATTTTATCACTGACTATTGAAAGAGTGGTCTCCAAAGAAATAAAAAAATGTATAAGCATTAAAAAAATTGTACGTGATGACGTGACACGTGACGTAAATATTTTGCATGTTACAGCATAGCTTTCTAAGTTTATTCGTAGTTTTATAACTATATAACATACACATAGGAGCAAATGGTTAGTATGAAATACTAAAATTTTCCTTCCCGCATAATAAAGCGGACTGGTACTAAACTGTTATTCTACACAAAGCGACAATAATCGCGTTCAGTCGTACCAAATATTAACAGCACTCAATTGCCCGCAATAAAACTACGCTTAACCGTCCAACAATAATTCCTCTACATTGTGGACACAATAAAGTAATCCGGACTAACGCATAAGCGGTAGAGTGCGGTCGAAACGACCCCACTGCGGACTGTCCCGTCGACTTCAAAGTCTGTTGGAGAGAATTAATCGGGTTGTTGTGGCAATAAATACAGAGGCGTCTAGTTTGCGGCCTGCTTCGGTCAGATAAATCAAGAGGGCGCACACCGCAAGATGTCCCGTGAAACACCCTACTTATCCGAGCTTGGTGCGAGGCAAAAGAAAGGAGCATGGTAATTAACAAAGATAACGCATTACACTTTGTTTGCGTTTCAGTACGGTCTTATCTCGAACGTAAGGAAGAAGACTGGTAGCTATACTTTAATTGTTTAGAAACTTTTTCATTTTACAAAAGAATGTGATAATATATCCATATTACAATAAAAATCTTTATTTATTTATTTATTAGAAAACTACGGCATGATTATAATAATAATATACAACCTTTGCTTAGTCATGAATTACAGCTAATTACGGTTTCGCTTACTTAAAGATAATAACATGAGTATGAGCAAAATGTGTAATTTAAATATATATATATATATATGATGTTACATAAGCTGTTTGGTGACGACCTGTTTAAAAGTATGTGTGGTCGAATTAAAGGGATCTATATCAAAGAATTTGGTGTTATAATTATGTAGCAACCTAGACAGAATTGAGTTTGATGAATAACGGGTACGCGACAAAGGTACATGGAATAAACGTTTATTTTTATGTGACGAATGCGCTTTGAATTTACTTTAAGCGGTATCATCGATTGCAGCTCCGGAGAATATATTTGACTTGTGAGCAATCTTGGAGTAAATTTTTCTAACGAGGAGACTTTCTTCGCAGTGAAGCAGCGGTACATCTACTGTCGTGGTTCAGTTTTAAGCGTTAAAAAAACAATATAATTTACTCGTTTAGAAGTTCAGAGTCATTTCATTTTAGTCCCTATAATCATCTTGTCAACCATTATTTCGTTTCAGAAAAGTCCCGTGAAGTTTTTTATAACAGAACAAAGTCATTTTTGGAATAGTACCACAAAAACCACTTTAAGATGGCATTATTGGAACGATGTTCCTTATCGGACGGTACGGGTTTGGCGGATGGGAGCTAGGCGACAAAAAGTGTAAGATTTTTTCGTAACTACCCCTTATGTCATTGTGTATTTTATTTTAAATGACGCTTCATTTTAATAGACGCTAATAATAAATTTATTTATATTTGTCAATCAATAATATAATACGTTTATCAGTAATAATATACTATGAAAGGAACTTCGTTCCAACCGAGTGTTCCACGACACTCACCCATGTTTTATTTAATACTGTAAAAGGAATAAACATATTATTTTATTATAATATTTTTATTTTATGTTAAATAGCAATAAAATAATTAACTAAGCACAAGTATTTCTCAAATATATAAATACTGCAAAGTATATAATCTTAATACTAACTAATTTTACTTGACACAAGTCGAGAAGATTCGTTATATTTCCGGTCGTAGTGCGTAAATGTCAGAATTTCCACAATCCATGCGAGTTGCATATTATTTTCCATTATTTAAGTATAAACGCTTTGACTTTCTGACTTGTACCAAACAATATTGCTGTAGGTGAAACACTAAACTTGGAAGGCAAGCCGCAAAGGGAATGCCGCGCGATATATGGCCAAGCTTCGTTCCCGGATATACTTTGACAAGCGTACTCAGTATACGTTATAGAGGTGAGAGAGAGTTTAATGGGAGGCCATTACTTAATTGGGGTCTGTGATTTGCAGCGCTGTACCGGCATGCAGTTTGATCGGGTGATGTAGGTCGGTGGAGGTGTTATAACGATGACCTAATTATTTTGAATGCCTGTTAGTAGTCGAAATGCAGTTTGTAATGCAATCGTTATTGTAATTGAGTTTTGAAAATGTAATTACTGATTTATTTTTATTTTGGTTTTTAAAAATTGGTTGTTTTAAAATCTATTATATTATAAATTACTCTATATGTACAAACATGCCATTTTGAGTTACTACCTCAAAATATTTTTTTATAGTATAGGTTGACAAACGAGCACACAGTCCACCTGATGGTAAGTGGTTGCTGCGGCCCATAGACATCTACATTTATCCTCAATAAAGAATCAAAATGCAGATGCGTCATCACCCGTGAGGACTAAGATGGAATGCCTCTTTTCCAGTAAAATGGGTCTCCGGTTCTCTACGCTCACCATACGAAACACAGCAGTGTCAAGCTGCTATTTTACGCTGGTGTTCTGTGAGAGCGTGGCCCTTCCCCGGTCGAGCCGACCCATTCGTGCTACAACTATACTACTAATATAGCTGCAGCATGGCTCTACCACGTATAGAATTATTTGTAGAATTTTTTATTTTTTGCTAGACATACTTAAACTTCCGTATATATTATTACATCTTAAAGATTTTAATTATATGGCCCTTGTACAGTTCAATAGAATTAATTAATTTTGTCTTCGCTGTAAGAAATAAAATTATTTTAACGAATATGAAATAATTTAAGCGTAATTTTTTTTTAATTAAATTTTATACATCGAATAACCTCAAAGTACCTTTAGTATTGGAAATAAACTGTGAAAGTCAATTTGAAGCATAAATATATCCTTATTAATAGAGCCTTGGGTGCGTAGTACTATTACTTATTCTGTGCCTTGGGGTATATAGGTGAAAACCTCCCTGAATGACGAATATATCACTACATCAGTACTGCCTGGAGAACCCCTTTTCCACGGAGTAAATTACGGGGCAATAAAGATGTTAAAATTGCTCTGACTAAAACTTTTTGGTGTTGGTCACCTTTGATGCATATCGTCTGGACTAGGGGAACAGCTTCTCAAACATCTTTAGCCTACAGCACCTGCCACACTTCCCGCGAAAAGCATATACTTGTGTTTTCCATTATTACCTACTGGATGGACTCATCGGACCTGTCATGTGGAGATCATAAGGCTACGAAAAGGAGCACTCGAAAGCACAAGATTAGACATTAGATTCATTAAATAAAAAGCGTTTTAAATTTATAAGACTTTATACAAACATTATATTATGTATTTAGCCTCGCCCCTGCCGCGCCTGGATAATATCTATTAATGTGGCGTTATATAAATTCATACTTATCAACGACCATTTATTTTATGAATAGGGTATTACACGCATTTTCAAAAAGTGTTTTAAATGAATCTTAAAGTGATAACGAACCACTATAATTTTTTTAAAACCGAATAGTGCCATAAAAATTACTTCTAATCTATCGTTTTAAATTTTCGCGTGAAAACGCTAGCCGCCATGCTGTTCAACTCGTGACGTCACTGCCCAAGAATTTTGTACATTTTGCAAAGGAATAAGATACTTTTGGAGTGTTTAATAATGAGTAATCATCTATATCATTGTAGTGTTGTGCTTGAATGCAAAAATACGAGCATAAGAACGCCGAGATAATTATGGATTAAAGTGCCAACTGATTTAAATATCAGAAATACTTGGTTAAAACTGGCACGAATATACCGGAATACATTGTCTACATAAACTAGACTATACTTCTGTGAAGATCATTTTGATGTAAGTTTGACTTATATTTAAGTATCGTCTATACTAAACCAAATATCATGAGATGATAGGTATTACAAATTACATTTTGTAATAGATTACGTTATATTATATATTATAACTAATGATTGCTAATGATTGTAATCTATTTCTTTATAGAAGAGGGGGCAAACAAGCATGCGGCCCACCTGATGGTAAGTGACTACCGCCGCCCATGAACAACTGCAACACCAGTGGATTTCCAGATGAGTTGCAGGCCTTTTAGAAAGGTGTAAGCCGTTTTCTCGAAGGTCCCTAAGTCATATCGGTCCGGAAAAATCGCCGGTGGTAAACAATTCCACAGAGAAGTTGTATGAGGAAGAAAACTCCTAGTAAAACGCATTATGACGGCTCCGTGGCGCAGTGGCTTAGCAATCAGTTGTTGCGCTGGGAGCCGCGGGTTCGAATCCCGCACGGAACAAGTATTTGTATGGCCTACAAATAATTGTTCCGGGTCTGGATGTTTGTCCTTGTGCAATTTATGTTTGTAAACTGCCTCCACGACACAGGCGAAAATCCTAGTGTGGGGGTAACGTTTTAAAAAAAAATTGGTGGCCCGCCAAGCATCCAGATGGTGAGGATGGTATCATGAATTTTTACGCGATGTGCGTTCGTGAAATTTGGCGGCTGGAATTAATCCGAACAATTCCTAAGAGTACTCTCCGTGGTAGATTCCATAGAAAATGGAAAGGGATCCCTACGCAGCGCCAGTGTATCGAGCCGATCAGAAAGAATCGATCATCGACGATTCGAACCGCCTTCTCTTCCAAGTGACCACGAAACTGCACGTCACTCGATATGTCGACGCCGAGGATATCGATTCTAGCTGAGGCAACAAGGGGAGTGTCTTGAAACTGAGGAGATACGACGAAGGGGTTCTTTTTAGCGGTAAACGCGCAAACTTGTGTCTTCTGGGGATTGAAATGGACTAGGTTATTACATATATAAAAAAAAAGTAAGTAAAGTAACAGCCTATATACGTCCCACTGCTGGGCACAGGCAGTACGTCTCACTACTAAGAGGGTTTTAGGGCAAGGAAGTGTCCGCCGCGTTGCCACAATGCGTGTTTGCGGACTTCACGTCTCCGATTTTTTTTTTAATTTCTCAGACATGCAGGTTTCCACACGATGTTTTCTTTCACCGCCGAGCACGTGTTAAAATCAACACTTAAAATTGCAATTAACAATTTCATTGGTGCCGACGGGGATCGAACCCGCGTACTGTGAAATTGACAGCGAGCTCTAACCCCTGAGTTACCACGGCTCTTCGACTCTTTTTATCACATAAAAATTAATAAATGACTCCAATATACATAAGCTATTTATGTATTTAAAAAGAAACTTTCTACTAACACCCACGCCGGGAATTAGTTCTACGATATTTGTTGTTCCCTTCCAGATTGTGTCATTGTACTTTAGAACATTAAAATAAAACACCGAAACGTTACCCCAACTTCGAGATAACACGTTTACATAGAAGGCACTAATTTTACAAGCAATATACGTATATCCTTCACGGCATGGACACTAAAATTTGACGAGCACTTTTCCCAAGCCTTGTCAATTGTTTTGATGGCTTCCATACAATTAGCGACCCTTCACTAAAATTTCCCAGTTTCTTATCAGACTGTTTCATTAACAATTGAAATGGGCACGGGGACTACCTACACTTTGTTTAAGGGCTATGTTGGCTTAGGGCTGCTGTGCTAACATACATACATAGTGATGAGCTGAGCGGTTAGATTTTATATATGTTTGAGGTTTTATTTTGCAAATTGTATATTATTGATATATATTTAAAAAATAAATGTCAGAGTTGAGAGATAAGACGGCTCCGAAGCGCAGTGGCTTAGCAATGAGGTTCGAATCCCGCACGTAACAAGTATTTATAATGGCCTTCAAGTAATTGTTCCAGGTCTGGATGTTTCTGTGTAATTTTGTCGATTCTTTTTTTTTATTAAATAGGTTATACTTCAAGGGTGGTGCAATTGGTGGTAAATTTGGAGAAAAACTTCCAAGGGTAGCAAATAAATAACTACTTTTTCAAATGACTTTAAATAAGGAGGAGGTTCTCAATTCGTCGGAATCTTTTTTTTATATATGTTCACCGATTACTCAAAGACGCCTGAACCGATTGGGAAAATTAGTTTTATTGTTTCAAAGGGTATACTGCCCAGGTGGTCACATTTAAATTTTATCGAAATCGGTGAAAGGAATAAAAATAAACAATAAATTATATTCATATTGAAAGTCGTTTGTACACAATTTTAAATTTACCACTTGTTAGCAATTTCAAGTAGGTTTTTAGTTTTTGTTACATTTAATAATTTAAAATTTAAAATTTTGTACAACCGACTTTATTATAAATTATTAAGGATAACTCAAAAACTATTGGTCAGACCTTGATTAAATTTACCACCAAGGTAGGGACCACAGGAGAAGCGCCAGCTTTCAAATTAAAAAAGAATAAACCTAGCAAGCTAACAGCATAGCAAAGTGGCGAAGCAATCAGCTTTGTAGCGGTTTCTAACGGTTGCCGTTGAGCAATCAGTTTCAAAATAGGAGGTTCAGATGCCTGGGTGATCAGTAATCGATTGCTGAAAACAGAATTTGAAAATTCGAAACCGTTCTCGAGATAATCGTGGGACAGACGGACAGACGGACAGACATCGTGAAATCAATAAGTGTCTTCGCAAGCTTCGCCGCTTAATAATCGAAATCGGTCCACGTAGAACAAAGTTATGAGGTAACACACATAAAAAACATACAGTCGAATTGAGTACCTCCACCTTTTTAAGTCCTACCGAAAATGATGTAAATGATGTATGAATGACAAAAAAAAACATAGGTGTGATGTAGGAATTTAATAAAACAAAGTCAAGCTGACATATCCTAAATGCTGCTGGAAGTCGAATGAAGTTTGGTAAAACAAAATAAAACGGTAGCGAGAGAAATGTTGGTTTCAGTCTTGTTGCAACTTTATTTTCGTCCTAACTTGCGTAACGGGCATAAAGTTGCACGGGACGCGTGCACGGCACCCGACCTCGCACCAAGTGACTGCCTGCGACCAACTTGTCTTAAGTGCAGAGTTGGACAACTTTTGCTTTACTTATTGTAATTTATGTCATTTTTATAGCTTGCTCATTTTTTCAGAAGTCTCTTTTTGCTTGTATATGTTACAGTATTATAAAAAAAAAACAATGTGCAGATACGTTGTCCACCCTAACAATAACGTTATATATAAAATATACAATAACTCAAAATATCATAATAAAAAAATCACCTGCCAATCGTGGGAAATGAGTACGAAAACCACTTAACAACATGCTTGGTAGATAATTCTTAGAAAAGCGCAAGATGGTTTAACAACCACTGAGATGAAGTTATTGTGGAATTTAGATTTGTGACAAAAACTGAAGCAGTATTCAATAAACATAAATAATTGAGACAACGGTTATGCCTAGCAGCAAACATATTTCTCTCTTTTGCTTGAATAAAGTATTTTAAAATAAGGAATCAACTTTGTTTCTAGGTTGTTTTGGTGTAGTTAATATATTTAAAAACTGCAAATCCGTTCCTTCTGGATACGACAAAGTACAAGAGCACTTACATACGTGAATAAACTTACATTATTATAATACATTATGCATTAGAAGTAGCTCAGTCAAGGAGATAAAGTTTTCGGTTTATAAATTTTCAAGCGTGAACATAACATCACTTTGTTGTTTTAAAACTGCTTTGAACAAGATCCGTCTAGTGATTATGTAATACGAGGGATTTAATAATGCTTTTTAGTTTACTTTTTCATATTCCAACGTGTTTTTATACGTGGTAGAGCTATGCTGCAGCTATATTATGGTTGTAGCACGAATGGGTCGGCTCAACCGGGGTAGGACCACGCTCTTATAGAATACCAGCGTAAAATAAGAGCTTAATGCTGCTGTGTTTCGTATGGTGAGTGTAGAGAACCGGTACCCATTTTACTGGAAATGAGGCATTGCATCTTATTCCCCAGGGGTGACAACGCGTCTCCATTTTGATTCTTAATTAATGATAAATGTAGATGTCTATGGACCACAGTAAACACTTCCCATCAGGTGGACTGTGTGCTCGTTTGTCACCCAATAGCAATGTCTCGCACCTCTGTAGTTGATTACTATCAGTTATAATTGAGTCGAAATTGTTACCGGATTGATGAAATTAAATTAACAGATTTTATCGTTTTACAGCCTTACTCATGAAAGTCAACGTCAATTTAAGAAATTATTAAAGTTGCTCTCTCTCTCTCTTTTCACTAAATGACAATAGAAAGAGACAGGTGCAGGTGCAGGTTTTTTTTATATGATAAGGGTGACAAACGAGCACACAGTACACCTGATGGTAAGTGGTTGCTGTGACCCATAGACATCTACATTTATCCTCGATTACGAATCAAAATGCAGATGCGTTGTCACCGGTGAGGACTAAGATGGAATGCCTCGTTTCCAGTAAAAAGGGTCTCCGATTCTCTACACTCACCATACGAAACACAGCAGATTTAAGCTGCTATTTTACGCTGGTATTGTGTAAGTGGTCCTTCCCCGTTCGAGCCGACCCATTCGCGTTACAACTATACCAGGAGGAGTTACTCAATTCGACTGTATGTTCTTTTTATGTGTGTTACCTCGTAACTGTTTTCTGGGTGAACCGATTTCGATGATTCTTTTTTTTAATTGAAATAATATATATATATATATATATATATATATATATATAAATTTGATCAAGGTCTGAGCAATAGTTCTTGAGTTATTCTTAAGAATTTATATTGAAGTCGGTTGTACAAAGTTTTTAATTTTAATTTATCTTAATATTTTGTTACATTAATATACAGTCGGTTGTTTCTTAAACTATTATCCAGTCCGTTAAGCACATCTGGGGTTCTTAAAATTCAGACATCTTAGTTTTAGTTGCTGCCGCAGAAGAAATAATTGTGGAAATAGCGTTTTAAATTTCGAATTGTTGTATTCTTTAATGAGGAATCATAATACATTTTACATGAAAGCTGGTGCTTCTCATGTGGTCCCATATAAATTTGATCGAGGTCTGACCAATAGGTTTTGAGTTATTCTTAATAATTCATATTGAAGTCGGTTGTAAAAAAAATTTAATTTTAAATTACTGAATTATTTTTAGGAAATAATATTAGAGTGATAAGAGAGGTAAAAACAATGGCAAGTAAAATTGGAGTGATAGTTTACCTGATAGTAAGTGGAACCTACTTCAAAATACCTCACATTCTACCTAATAGTCAATGTTGAAGGTTCTCCCGTAAATCAAACACAATGCAGACATACTAAATTAAAATCTGCATTTTAATTAAGACGTTGTAAAGTTAATAGTAAGTAATGTTAGTGACAGTCCACCTGATGGTAAGTGGAACCTGCTACGAACTTTTTTTTTGTAGAAGTAAGAGAGACAAACGAGCACACATTCTACCTAATTTTGAATGCTGGAGAAGTTGTATCCCGTAAATCAAACACAATGCAGACATCTAAATTAAAATACAGATTCGTTGTCACTCCTGATTGCTAAGTGCAACGACCTTGTTACCAGTAAAAGGGTTTCCGGTTCTCGACGCTCAAAACAAAAACACGGCATTATCATGTTGCTATTTTGCGCTGACGTTCTGCGCGAGCGTAGTTTTACTTAAATTGGACAAAGTTTTACGTAGAAGAAGACGACCACGTAAAACTTTTTACAGAGAAGGTCGCAGATGCATTGCCGCCCCTAAAACTATCTTAGTTTTAGTTTAGTTTTAAATTCCTTACGGTGTGTAATCTGGCTCTCTTACTTTTTTCACACATCAATGTGTGCACTTCTACTTTTTGGTAAACATAGAAGTGTGGTAACCATTCAAAAGCACTCCTCGGCAGAAAATAATCCTATGAATGTAGTTTGACACGTTTGGTGAGATTCTAGTGAAATTGATTTCGGAACATGCGTTTATTGTCTTAATATGACGGGATATATTTCAACTGATATAGTACTTCCATACTACTAACACAAAAGACTAGTTGAACTGTATAAAGACAAGATAAACAATATAATAAATAAACAATATAATAATACTAGCTGTTCCCCGCCACTTCGCCCGCGTGCAAATTAAAGTTTTAAGTTGTTTTTGTGTGGTAGCACGAATGGGTCGGTTCGACCGGAGAAGGACCACACTCTCACAGAAGACCAGCGTGAAATATCAGCTTAATGCTGCTTTGTTTCGTAAGATAAGTGTAGAGAACCGGAGACCCTTAAAAGCGTGGGATTCAATCGTAGTAATCAGAGTTGCATCTGCATTGTGATCCTTAACCGAGGATAGATGTAGATATCTATGGGCTACATCATCTACTTATCAACAGGTGGATTCAACTCGGCTGGTCAGCGTTCGGGAAACTACGACACATCTTCTCGTCAGACATACCTCAAAACCTTAAAACGAAATTGTACAACCAGTGCATATTGCCAGTGATGACTTACGGATCTGAGACGTGGTCCTTCACTGCTGGTCGTATGAGGAAACTCAAGGTCGCTCAGCGAGCTATGGAGAGGGCTATGCTCGGGGTTTCTCTGCGTGATAAACTTAGGAATGAAGATATCCGCAGTAGAACTAGAGTGACCGACATAGCCCAACGGATTAGTAAGCTGAAGTGGCAGTGGGCCGGCCATATAGCTCGAAGAACCGACAACCGATGGGGAAGAAAGGTTCTTGAGTGGCAGCCTCGTACCGGTAGGCGAAGTGTAGGGCGACCCCCCACGAGATGGAGTGACGACCTGGTAAGACATGCAGGAAGTCGATGGATGCAGGTGGCTCTGGACCGTGCTTTGTGGCATTCCTTGGGGGAGGCCTACGTTCAGCAGTGGACTTATGAAAGGATGAATAATATATTATTTTTAAAAATAGAAAAATAGAAAAAAGATATTAATTTACTATAAATATAATAATATATTATACATATTGCACACATTAACTTTTATATTATGTTGATATACAAGTCGCCGTCGCTTCACACCGTCCCCGAGGTGCTAGGGCGGACGGTAATTTACTAGCGGTTAATTTAAGCCGTTTTATGGGGCTGGCCCTTTGCGTCCGAAAGAAATGTTTTGTTGCGATTTGCATGTCCAGCGTAAATGGTGCCCGGGGAGGAGTGAACTCGCTTCTTGAAGATTTACCTTCACTAATGACGTTTTCCACTTACGCTGTCGGGCTCCTTTAAAGGATTAATAAATGTCCGAAGTTCGTATTAGGTGATTAGTCTACTCTTCTAAAACAATGGTAGTGGGAAATTATATGTAGTTCTTTGGATCACACGTATATACAAGATATTACTTATTTACAGTTGTTTCACGTTTCTACTTTTAGACGTTTCCCCCACTAGATGGAGTAACTTTGGAAGTAAGTCAATGGATGCAGGTGGATCACGACCGTGCTTTATGGCTTCCTTGGCGGAGGCCTATGTTTAGCAGTGGACTTATGAATGTCTGTATTGGTGATGACGATGATGACATTTCTAGGCAATTTTTAGTTCGGTAGCTCATTGGTGATGATATTATATGATGGTATGAGATTATATTGGTATTTGTCTATGAAACATTTGTGTAAAAGTATAAGACATGGTCCTGGCAAACGGGGGCCTGGTTGTGTCTGTTTGTTCCGGCTAACCTCCGAAATGGCTGAATCGATTTTAACCAGACTTTCACCGGCGGATAGCTGATGTCATAACGACTAGCTCAGTCTACTTTTATTTAAAAAGAACAGTTTTCCGCGCGAAAAAATCAAAACCCATGCAATCAAACCGTAATAAATTCCACGCGGATGAAGTCGCGGCGATCAGCTAGTTAGTCATATAAAATTTGCATAAAAATAATTCGACCAAAACGAAACGACTCACTCGAACTTATTATTAAACGATTTTGAATTTGGAAGTTACTCTAGTTTCTGCCGCCTAATTACGTTCTTGCACTGCTATGTTTCCAGTCTAATAGGGTATGAGAGAGAGAGAGAGAGAGAGAGAGTATAATTAGGCATTCCATCTTAGTCCTCAGATTTGACAACGCAAGTGTCTATGGGCCACAGTTGCCACTTACCAGCACGTAAGTTCATTTGTCACTAAAAAAAAACCAGCAATGTCTATTATATGTAAGCTTAATTGTCAGTAAATACTTCACATTTTAGAAGGGTTATTCAAATTTTGTAATTAAAATATTTGTACTCTAATAAGATTATTGCTTTAAGTTAAAGCATTTAAATAAACATAAATACGAGAGCTGGTGAACATTTGTACAAATGCTCGAAGCGTGTTTACATAAAATTTCATGATGTAAATTAAAATAATAAAGTTTTGTATTTATGTTAGGTTTAAGGCAACCTGGGTTTGTTGTAAACAAAAAAGTTGCTTCTGTGTTCTTGATATTTACAATAAAATTGGGATTAGGATTGAGAACTAAATTAAAGTCAACGGTTGAACTGAAAATAATTAAATAGAGCTTAATTTTGAATTAAATAAACAGAAGAAAGAGACAAAGAAAATAATTTAAAATTAAAAATTTTGTACAGCCGACTTCAATATCAGTTATTAAGAATAACTCAAATAACTCAAAAACTATTGGTCTTACCTTGATCAAATTCATATGGGGCCACACGCAGAAGTATCAGCTTTCATATAAAAAAAGAATCATCGAAATCGGTTCACCCAGTAAAAAGTAACGAGGTAACACACATAAAAAAAAACATAGGCGTCGAATTGAGTACCGTCTCCTTTATGGAAGTCGGCAGATAAGTAAAACCTTCTTGTAACTATCATATAGGAGTACACAGTTACACAAGTGACAAAATTGTGTCGTTTAACATGAAGCATCTTTGTGATTAAAGCTGACATAAAGACCCTGCTCTTTACAATAATAATTATTTTATTTAAATCTTTAACCAAATATATAAGTTAATAAGTAGCATAGTACTACTGTCTTTCATAGTACTATAGTGACAACGCATCTGTATTTCGATTATTTATGCAGCATAGATGTAGGTCATATGCTTCTTAAAAAGATGTTTTGATGGAATTTAAACATGTTCATACGTGGTAGAGCCATGCTGCAGCTATATTAGTAGTATAGTTGTAGAATGGGTCGGCTCCACCGGGGAAGCACCACGCTCTCACAGAATACCAGCGTAAAAGAGCAGCTTAATACTGCTGTGTTTCGTACGGTGAGTGTAGACAACCGGAGACCCTTTTTACTGGAAAAGAGGCATTCCATCTAAGTCCTCACGGGTGACAACTCATCTGCATTTTGATTCGCAAACGAGGATAAATATACATGTATATGGGCCACAGCAACCACTTACCATCAGGTGGACTGTGTGCTCGCCTGTCACCCTATTTCTATAAAAAAAATGTTACTTGATAATATTTCATCGAACTTCAAGAACTTCCTAAACGCCAACGTAACACAGCAGCATTGAGCTGGTATTTCATGCTTGTATTCTGTGAGAGCGTGGTCTTTCCCCGGTCGAGCCGACCCATTCATTCTAAAACTGTAATATAGCTGCAGTATTGCATACAAAATTTTTCTAAACCATTGTTTGCTGTTAATAAAATACGACGAGGTCCTATGTACAAAGTTCTAATAATGAAACACAGTGTAGCTAAACACACAACTCGATGTTGTACAAAGCTAAGCCGTTAGGTTAACATAACCCGAGCGTTTGACCGGTCATTTTTGCCCCGGAGCCTTTCTAAACGCTGTCAAACCCTAAATTATCCCGGGGCTAAATTGGACACTCGTTAATTATAACTTCACCAACGCGTCCGTTAAAACTGCACGCTTCAATTAAAAGTCTTCCGAATTAGACACTAGTCAACGTTACACGAAAATTATAAAGAACATTATGGACGGAGAGTAGTGGTTGGACGGCAATGTTCCAGTTTCAAAATGCCTTATAGTTTTTTCTACACAAGTTAAGTGACTAATGAACTTACAGCCTACCTATTGCAGTCCATGTACACTTGTAGGAGACTGCAAGCAAATAAGTATAACGAAAGTCCCGTCTCCAATTTTTGAAGTGACAACTTCTTTAGCCGCGTTGATCGATTTTTGGTAGGGGAAAAACTTATGGGTTCGCGTCACCGATGACCTCGAAATGCTCGTTATGTCTCGAGCATGTCTCTAGCTGTAGCTGTTAGAGCAGCCAGTGTAAATCTATGCGCATATATCATTGAGTTTTCATTTCTGTCTGCAGTCCTTATGGCTGCCTCTATTTTTTTTTTGATCAATGTGAACGATTTAAATACCGAAATTTAAAGAGATTTTCTTCCTCAAGTTTTTTTTAGTATTGAGTCACTGACGAATTATTACTATTTAGTTTCACGTTAAGATTTATTTACAAGTAAAATACACAAATGTTCCGATTCCTCCATATTTTGAAAACTAAATTGAAATATCGTGTTTCATTAAAAAATGGATCTGCGTTGGGAACATTTTTGCGCGATGATTTTTTACCATTTCAAATATCGCCTTGAACAGGATGAGTCGTTTGAAAGACTTCAAATGGCATTTACAGTAGGCCTCCAAAGGCTACCGTATATTGTTGGTAAAACAAATTTCCGCACGGTCGACTACCTTTGGGAGATGAAAAAAGAAGTGGTCGCCCTTTTGACGGCTGTTACGGAAGGAAACATTTTAACAGTGAAAAAAATAATTGGATCGAATTAATATGAAGAGATTCAACACACTGAAAGAAAAATGAGACTTTTATTTGGAACATATTTCCAAAAACATGCATAGTTATTTATAAAAAAAAAAACTAAATAACTAAACATAAACAGATAATAAACACACGCAGCCTGATAAAACCAATAAGAGACTAAACGAAAGAATTGTGTACAGAAAGTAATTTGATCCGCTGTCCGTTTTTGTGATGAAAAATTCCTTTACCTTGGCGAAGTATCAGAGGAACTTTGGCCCGTGCAAACAACGTAACTTCAAAAGCAATAAGACAAATGAAAAGTATAACTTGTACCTGAAATTCGATGTCTGAAAGCGGTTGCTAAATGATGAACGAATAATTTATTAGTTATTGTAATAATTTGTTAGTTGATTGTATTAATAATACAGCTTGAGGATTATATATAAAAATCAATTGCTGTCTGTTAGTCTCGCAAAAACTCAAACCTGCTTAACCTATTTTGATGGCATTTCTGTGTGTATATGAATGAATCCCTTGATGGTTTAGATTCACATTTGGACCCGGTAGGTGGCGCCGTTGTCGAGATCCAGAAATCAATCGTGTGAAGCTGGAGCGGATTGCTATTTTTAAATAAAAGTTTTATACCTTAAAACCAAATTATTATTAAAAAAAAATAAAGACAGAATTTAGCTGTTAGTATTAACTTATTTCTACCGTTAAGTAGAAGTGGACTTTTTTTAAAGGATAAGAGTGACAAACGAGCACACAGTCCACCTGATGGTAATTGGTTGCTGCGGCCTATAGACATCTACATCTATCCTCTATTACAAATCAAAATGCAGATGCGTTGTCACCCGTGAGGACTAGGATGGAATGCCTCATTTCCAATAAAAAGAGTCTCCGGTTCCCTACACTCACCATACGAAACACAGCAGCGTTATGCTGCTGTTTTACGCTGGTATTCTGTGAGAGTGTGGTCCTTCCTCGGTCGAACCGACCCAAACGTGCTACAACTATACTACTAATATAGCTGCAGCATGGCTCTACTACGTGAAAAACTTACTTCTTTGTTCTTATCTGAAGGTTAAGTTAAAATAGAAAGTATATTTACAAATTACGAGACATTCCATCAATGTTGGGCTGACAACACACAAACATTTGCATTGTTTCTTGTTGTCATAGGTTACCACGAGCTGCATTGATCAGTTTCCATTATACCTGTGAGCTCGATTCACTGTCGTAAACATTATGAAAATAAACGAAAAATTTAATTGTACCATTTTAAAATCGAATATATAAAAATTAATATTTGTTTGTTCGTATTTTATGCGCGGCCATGCCGTTTATTAGATTGCGGTAAAACTTTGTCAACTTATAGCTTGCCTGAGCGAAGGTTATAGGCATAGTACAAATGACTTACGCGTATCGACAAATTTATTTAAAAGTCATATATCATTCAATTTCAATGTATATATTATCATTCCTAATTAAGCAATATGACTCATCCAAATTTAAAACTATATTTCTACAATTATTTTTTCTGTTGCAGCAAAGCGCCGGGTACCAGCTAGTAATTTATAAAACGGTTATTATGAAAATACATATACACAAGGCGTTTTAGACAATCGTAACCCGAACGTGCAACGACCTCAGTACAATTGGCCCAGTGACCCCCGTTCACAAACAATTGCCGTTGGTGCGTACATTTGGAGAAGTGAAATCTGAATGAAAGAATTGTTCCCAACAAAACCAATTTAAAAGGCACGCGATAAACACCGAGGCGTGACTGTCAACAAAGCAATGCTTAGTTAGCCTTCCAAGGCTGATAGAAATCTTGATTTTCTTGACGTGTCTGCGGGGAAATTAAACAGATATTTTAGCCACTGTTTACCAGACGTAAATACCTTTTTAAGAACGATGACTTGTTTAAGGTTCAGTAGCAAATGTTTACGAATATAAAATTGACAGATTTATTTGTAATTTATTATTCATGTACAGTGCTGAACGTTTGCTTTTAACGCACAGTCCAATCACCTGCCCCCATTATCTTCAGGCACTCTTTTGACCTTTTCATCCATACATAACACCTTATAAAAGTTCACTGCTGAACATAGGTCTTCCCCATAGAATACCGCATAGGTTATAGACGGGTTTCGTAGTAACACACAAAGAACCTGTTTCGCCATGTCAGTCCGTCCGTCCGTCCGCGGTTTGCTCAGAGACTAGGTGCTACAAATCTGTAATTTGGCATAGTTATAGATGTTAATCACGCCTAGAAAATTGTGAAATAAAATCTTTATTTTGGGCACTCCCCATGCAAGTAAATGGATGATGATTTTTTTTGGCATCTCATTTCTTTTTGTAGATAGTTATATTTAGGTACCTATCTACACCTATTATTCCATTATATTATACATATATAGGTACACTGATTCATTTACTACAAATGTAACTTTGTAATCCTATATATTTACATGGGATTACAAAGTTATATATACAGTAGGTGTATCTCGAAAACTGGACCGATATTTCAAAATATTTTAATTTTTTCTTGATTCATATACTAAACAATAGTTGTATTCCAAATTTGAAGCGTCTATGTCTGCTAGAAGTGCCTTAGAGTTTTGATGATCGGTCAGTCAGTGAGTGACAAAATTAAGAATCTTTGACTAGTTCCAACTCTTAAACTACTGGTTCAAATGTGATGAAATTTGAAATATACCGAGTTTGTACAATGTCTACTTGGTTACTGAAAATTCAGGCTTCTAGTTTTATCCACAACGAAGTTATAGGGTTTCTAAAATGGCCTGAACTGCTTTGAGAAAAGGATGGTACGGCCGTGCCGCTTTTTTGCTCGACTTGAAAATAACTACTTATATGCATTACTACTATTAGCTTTACTTTTTAATTTTCACTGTATGATAATTAAGTTACTACATAGTTTTAGTTTTTTTTTAATATTGTATATTTTTAAATTTGCAAGATAGATATGGTATCATTATCGACATCGAAAAGTTTTTTTAATCATTTTTGAATACCACTCCCTTCCTATAAGGCTGATTTGAAAATAAGTCCTTCAGTTACGACCTTGCTATTTGGGCCCATTTTAGTCGTTATAGCGGTTAAACCACGAACTCACTTATTATGCTCATTATCAAGGAAGCCCACGTATTGCGACGGGCAACTACGGAACCCTACCTCTACATTGTGCGTGGCCCGACACGCACTTGGCCAGTTTTCATTATTTTTCGTAGTTGTCAGGAAGCCGCTGCTGGTGTGTTTCCCTCTGTCGCCTCTTACGACACCCACGGAACGATATGGGGTAGTGGATGTTCTTACACCGCCAGTTCACAGTTCTTATGACCCTTGATCGAATACAAATTTACTTTGTGGGACAATTTATTTTAGATTAGGTATTATATAGTGTTATCAAGTGTTATCATGTCCATGAGTCTTGCCCCTATAGTTTTTTCGTAGTTGTTTGGTTTTAATTTTAGTTTATAAAGTTTAGTACGCAGAAGGCATTTTGTTTAAAAATAATAGTCGTCTAGAAATGTTACAACGACTTACATACAATAGTGATGCACAACACTATTTGTGATATAAAATATTTAACAGTTATAATAAAAATAAACCTAGCAAGCTAACAATCACAATACAATCAGCTTTGTAGCGGTTTCTAACGGTTGCCGTTGAGCAATCAGTTTCAAAATAGGAGGTTCAGATGCCTGGGTGATCAGTAATCGATTGCTGAAAACGGAATTTGAAAATTCGAAACCGTTCTCGAGATAATCGTGGGACAGACGGACAGACGGACAGACATCGTGAAATCAATAAGTGACTTCGCAAGCTTCGCCACTTAATAATTATTAATATTAATTAGTTAACATTTTCAAATAGTTTATGGCTACACTTAAATTAAAACTAATTTAAATAAGTCCTCATTCAACGAGTACATGTTCAAACTACGGCCTTTTTAATCCACCGTAACGTTTATAAAGAATCCCGTCTTCACTTATATCTTTTAAAGCAAGGAGGAAAACTTCTTCAACTCCTTTAATCCTGGCAATGTGTTTTGTCGCGGAGACCGCCCATTGTTGCTGAAAAACTTTTTCTTTTCGCAAGTTTTTTTTTTTTTACTTTAATTTTATTTCAGCCTCCGAGGATTATCAGACGTCGTGGAAGTATTCACGACACGATCACGATTAAGTTTTTTTTATGTTAGACGGTTTGAAGATTTTTTTCGTGGCAATGAACTGTCATTAGCGTTTAAAGGTAAAAAGAATATTCTATGAATATTTTAAGGTCTTATTTAAGGATTTCTTATATTTACGCGAACACTACACATTTAAATTACTGTTCATTATAAACTTCTTTCACTTCATCATTCCACCATGCATCTCTTCTTTTACTACTGCCTCTTTTTATTGTTCCACACACTTCTTCCGCTGCACTTACCATTCCATCCCTAAGGTTCTGCCATGTTCTTTCTACACATTCTTTTCTGCCATCGATGGTGTCAAGCTTTTCGGCTACCCTTGCATGATATTTGTCCCTAGTATCCGCTTCCTGAAGCTTCCAGCTTCGGATGCGACAGACCGACTGTGGTTCTGTTACTGCCGTCCGGTAGCGCCAACCCGCGAGCAGACCCCTAAATCTAGTAATCATTAGATAGTGATCCGTTCCCAGGTCAGCACCCCTGAACACTCGCGTATCCATCACCTGTTTTCGCAGTCGGTCATCCACCAGGAACAAATCGATCATACTTCTCTCATTCTTTCGTTCTCTAGTATACATATGAATTTTCTTGTGATTAAACATAGTGTTTGTCACAAGAAGACCCTTCTCCTTGCATACCGCCAGTATAAGCTTGCCAGCATCATTAACCCTTTTATCGCCAAACTTTCCAAGTACCGACTCGTACCCTGGTCGAGCGGTACCAACCCATCCATTCAAATCACCACATACAACAATTCTTTCGTTTCCCCTAGCCAAATCTAGAACTTCTCTTACATTCTCCCAAAACTCCTCCAGCTCAGCCCTGGACGACGAAGCTACCGGCGCATAAACAGCCAAAAGGAATAACTTCGTCAGTCCCAATTTAAAGCGAACCCAGAGAAGTCTTGAGTTCACAACTTTATATTCAGTCATAACATCGACCAACCGAGAAGACAGCAGCATCCCCACTCCCTGGCAGGCGTTCTCGCTCTCCGGGACTCCGGACCATAGAGCTAACGCCCCGCCAGGGAGCTCTTCAGTACCACTGCCCTTCCGTTTGGTCTCCGACATACACACGACATCTAATTCTCTTTCTTTCATTATTTCGATCAACTCATTCGTCTTATCTCTCATGCCTCCTCTAACATTCCACGTGCCAACTCTGCACTCTGTCCTCCACCTTCCGCCGTGTCGGGCTGTGCGTGACGGGTGGCGGTCCCCATCGCCGCTTTGTGCGCTGCATTCCACACCAACGGGGACGAGCTGGTGTGCGTCGCCTTGGGGGGACGCCCTAACCCTCGTTGGCATGGGTGCGCAGCTGAGTAGAATTGCAGCCCTGAAAAGGGCTGGCAGGGGTCGCGACGAGCACGCTTCTACAATGACCCCCGGGGTTGGAATTTAATTTTATTAATTATGGGGTCACAAGCAGATGGTAGCACCCAGCCATCTTCTCTATTGAAATTAGGATATTTTATGATTTCAATAGCCTCACGAATCATCCTTGGAAGGAATCGGTGTTCTTTAGCGAGGATTTGTGATCTATCAAATCTAATGTAGTGACGGGGGCGACCCTGTACGTGTTCACAGGGAAGTCTGCAGTCTGTGCAGTGCTGGAAAGTGCTCGAAACGTCGGGAATATAAAGTAAGTTAATATACGCGATAAAATCCGTAAAATTAGTTTTATTTAAATGTCTTATTTAAGTTTTATTTTGAAATAGTTCATGCTATTTTTCCTCGGTCGGTTTGAATGATTATTTGAACACATAAGATATATTATTGTATTATTACATACATTTATATTACTTTTACCATACCATTGTCTTTGAACAAAGAGATTAAAAAGAGAAGAAGGCAATTGTTAATTTAATATAATACTTAGCTAAGTGTGGGACGGCCTCTCACTAGATGGAGTGACGACCTGGTAAGACATGCAGAAGCATCAACTATGATCTGTGCCGTTCCTTGGGGGAGGCCTATGTTCCACAGTGGACTTGTGAAGAGCTGATGATGATGATGAATGCTTAGCTTATTGCGTTAAAGATATTAATTATGTAATTTTCTTAACTAAAAAAATCTAAAATGTTACTTATGACATTCATCCATTCATCATTATCTTGTCTCATGAAATTGTAATTACAAAATATAATTATACTTTATTACAGTTATTACTCATTTAATATTTATGTAAATGTTTAAAATTTTCAGTTAACAGACGTTAAAGTAATTTTATTTGTGATCGTATCGGACAAAAGTCGTGAGCAGGAAAGAAAGTTCTCAGTTATGTTCACTTTTGGAAACGAATTAGATTCCTGTGATTTCGTTATTTTTATTCAGTGGCAAAGTTTGTATTGCTTTTTATTTTTAGTCACAGCGTGGAACTGCTTTTGTTTTTAAAATAACCTTAGATAACATTTAAGGCGCTTTCTTTCGTTGAAAGATTTTTATCGGAAAGATTCATTTAAATAATTTTTATTCGTTTCGTTTATCTAGTATAAAAAGTTTTTCGACGTAAAATTTGAAACAATTTTTATAGCCTTGGTTTATATGCTTTAGAATATATACTATGATATAGCTATGAACCATCTTCTCGAGATATCAAATAACATAATAATATAGTCCTTATTGGATTCTAGCATGCAAATTGCATAGTCATGCTAGCATCCAACAGATAGTATATTATATAATATCTATTGATGCAAAAGTAATATATGTGGTTAAGTGTCAAACAAAGTAATTACAAAATTTGGACCCGATGGATGGCGCGGTGGTTGAGATATTAAAAAAAAAATTAGCACTGTAGAAAGTCTGTAGATGACTTGGAAAAAAAATCATCGCGCCACTTATCGGAAATGGCGGAATAACGTCTGCTGGGTCAGGTAATAGGTATTCTTAAAAAAATTAAAAAATATTTTTAAAACTTAATAAAATCATATGCTTTTACATTATTTTATTAGATTTTTTTTCTTTTTCTATGTGAATAGACATAGCTATAAAACTAATCTAAAACATTTATTTTTCAATACATCATTACAGCCCTTCACAAATGAACTGCTGAACATAGACCTCCCCAAGGAATGCCACAAGGCACGATCCTGAGCCACCTGCACCCATCGACTTGCTGCATGTTTTACCAGTCATCACTCCATCTAGAAAATAATGTGCAGGCATACTTTTATTGTATCATATCGACAAATCAAAAAAAAATATAGATGTAGTATAAAAAAACTTGTATAATAAAAACATAAAAGGAATGTAATATATACGTAGATATGATTTTTAAGCTAGAATTATATAATGCAGATTTATATTATAGTAGATTAATATTGTAGAGAGAGCGTAGATTAATATTATATTGCGTTTCCTATGTAGTGAGTGACGAGCTTTGGTAACGTAATTATTATATAATTGTACTTTGCAAGTAGCTGGATCATTGTAACAATGCACTTATATTTAAATTTCATGGTGAGTTTGTTGTAATTAACTATGAGTCGAACTCACAAAAACAAAAACAAATTGGCTGTTAGCTTGTCACTTTATAAGTACTAGAATTGTGAATATTGAATATTTAAAACGAGTGTGTAGGAACAAAACTATATTTTAAATTCAAAAACTATACTTAAAATTTGTTATAGAATGCACAAATCTATCGGGGAAATTTTGCGACCGTTTCCAACGGAAGCGAGTGTCTCGTTAGACGGGAGCGTCCCGTGTATCGGACGTAAGACGTCAACCTAGTCCCCTTCTATCTCCTTTTCCCAGAGGATCTTCGGGCCCCCCGCTGACCCCTCTCAATTCTGTCGAACGCAGCCGATGCCTTCGTTAAAATCATGATAAGAACTGCGATATGCCGCTTGATCCCTCGAGCCAGATCTCATGTGATTTTTACGACTGCTAGTGATTTATCCAGTTTCTCTATCGGATAAAAGTAAGGTTTAGATTTAAAAACACAAAATTTAAAAGCCTTACTTGGGGTTTTTATAAACTAGTTTGCTTAATTCCGCGTAAAGAAAGAAAATGATGTGTCCTGCTCAGTTTTAAGGGGACCTCCCACCCTCCTCTCAATCGCGCGCACTATACCCGATGCGCGCGATTGAGGGAGGGTGGCAGGTCCCCTTAAAACTGGGCAGGACACATCATTTTCTTTTTTTACGCGGAATTAAGCAAACTAGTTTATAACAACCCCATTATAATGGATTTCCGCAAAGTAACGCCTGATTCTATCAAAGCCTTACTTTCCAACATTATTTTTGGTTTGTTTACTGACATGTAATGCTAAGCACATTACATATCAATAAACAATTGAACTAAGAACCTTTCTGGATGCAAGGGAATTATTTAGCTCAAAGTGATTTATAAGCTGAGCAAAGACCAATGTAAGTAAATATCACAACCTACTGTTGAATAAAAGCAGTAGCATTTTATATATTATACTTCTAAAATATTTGTAAACAACAACTCTACTAGTTTCACAAGGGTAAATGTAATGTTATAACATTATTTATACGTTTTAGTTTAAGATTGAACTTTATTACAAGGACAGTAAGACCCATATAAACAGATAATAAACGGTCCAAAGGAATAGAATGAAACTAAGTAATAAGAGGAAAGTCGCGACTTGTTTGTCCTGTATCCATGCAGGCTGAGGTCCGCAGCTCAATTGTACAGTACGATGTTTACCTAGCGAGAGACACCGACAAAGCCCCACAGCCTTAATCGGAGATATTGTGTTTGTTCCCCCTCGTGAAGATGAAATGGAAATTCGTAATAAAATATATTTATAAGATCATGTGACAAATTTTATCTAAATCAACTAAGGTTCTGTAAGATCTAAACGATTGTTTACACTTAGTGAATGTATGATCTATGGGTTCAGGGCTCCAGAATTTACACTGAGCTGGTATTGGACGCTACTTATTAGATACTAGCTGCGACTTCGTTCGAGTGTTAGGGTTTTATGTTTTGCGCGGAACCCTAATTCTTTTTCTAAAATAAAAGTAGCCTAAGTTACTTCCTATGAAATCAGCTATCTGCCAGTGAATGTCCTGTCAAAATCAATCCAGCGGTTTCGGAAATTAGCCGGAACAAACAGACAGACAGCCAAAAATTTTAAAAATCGTATTTTAGCTATAAGTACCGTATTTACTTTCATATGCGTTTAGTAAACAACTGTAATTTTGACATTACAAACAGACACTTTAGCTTTATTTATTTGTATAGATCAAGTTTTAACCTTGCCCCGATATTTATGCTTTCGTATGCCAATTCTACATTGTGAGTTACGAAATTTAAGGTACTTTTTGTTGCAGCCTATCAATCGACACCATAGATCGCCTCATATTTGACATAATTGCCACGATTAGCAGGCGTGTTTGCAACCGCAGTTTTTTATAATTTTTAAGTGGTTAACAGGAATATGTTGCTGTCCATATCCTGTTTCATTTCGCTTTGTCGTCTTTTACGACACCCACGGGATCATATGAAGTAGGGGATTATTTCATGCCGCCACTACACGCCATAATTTACCAATCAGATATTTAATTGTTCATTAATTTGTTTGTAACGGGTGTTAGCATCACTTGAAATCAGATTGAATTATTTAACAATGCTGCAGTCAGATAAGATTTAACGTGGTAGAGCCATGCTGCAGCTATATTAATAGTATAGTTGTAGCACTAATGGGTAGGCTCGACCGGGGAAGTACCATGCTCTCACAGAATACCAGCGTAAAATAGCAGCTTAACACTGCTGTGTTTCGTATGGGGAGTGTAGAGAACCGGAGACCCTTTTTGCTGGAAACGAGGCATTTCAGACATTCGCAATCGAAAATAGATGTAGATGTCTATGGGCCACAGCAACCACTTACCATCAGGTGGACTGTGTGCTCGATTGTTACCCTTATTCTATAAAAAAAAGATTACAATACAAGAGGACATAGTTAAATAACTTGTAATAAACAACGTGTATATCTAAATGCACTAACAAATGACAGTCTTTTTATTATTAAATACAGTAGTTTCTTTACGACAACAACTAGACGTAGGCTATATAAGCATTTCCAAAATGCAATTGCGCCCTCTTCTCCCAAAAGAGGGTCGCTTCCGATCCGACATAAAAGCTAAATCAGCCAATTGCCAGTCCCACAGGCGGTTTTTAGTGGGTAGCACCTAGGCTCCACTTTAGGTATAGTTACAGTGAGTCACACATAACCACGACAGACCGGCTGACGTGGTATGCATAAAGCATTTACCGCCTCCCTGCGTATCGGGTAAGCCCATTTTCCAATTGCTTCTGGGCGCAAAAAAAAGCAATTGTTGGCATTCATTTCCTGGCTCGGTAAGCACAAAGCCGCTACAGTAATATTTACCGCGTAGTGGTGATGTGGTAAATTATTGTAATTATTATAAACTTACTCCTTAAAATAGGATGCTCTCTGTTTGTGGTTGATGAATATTGAAAACGAATAACACACTAAATAAAAATACCATTACTCTAAGTAAATATACCACTTTCATAAGTTTGCAAATAAATAATTTAAAATAATACTGTCATTATCAAATTAAATTTATATATTAGATTTTTTTTCTGCTAATGGACTAGTTATTGTCAACATTACAATATTTTTATTACGTTACAAATGTTCCTTATAAAAGTGAAAAATTCGAAAATTGTTTATCTATGTACCGATTTCTTTTATTCAGTAGCAATTGCACTGCATAGGCGTGATGTTGCGTCGGTTAAACCCCGATGCACGTGCACATAGTTTCGGTGAATAGTGTTAACGAGAAGCTAGTTTTTTTCTTGTTTGAAAATCTCGTAACGTTTGAAATTACTTTTAGATTTTAGCGAAAAACAACAACACAAAATGTAATGAGGGCTCTATGTTTCATATATTATGTAGTCTGTACAGTGTAACTGTAATTTTTTTGCGTGATAGCTACCGTTACCGTTTATTAAAGTCCACTGCTGAACATATGCCTCCCAGATAGAGTGTCTCATAGGGAGAGGGGGAGGATATTTGCCATAGTTGCCATGCTTTGCAAGCGGGTTGGCAACCGCAGTTTTTTATTTTTATTCGTTACTAAGAAGGTCCCGCTGCCCATCTCCTGATTTGTTTCCCTCTGTCGCTTTTTAAGACACCCACGGGATGATATGGGATAGCGGATATTCTTACAACGGCTCTACACGACTGCTGATATTAACTCTATTCTATTCAACTCTTTACTGATTTTAAAAGTAATATTTGGTATAGGTTGTCTAATGCACATATACTATACTTTTTTTTAATAATAATTTAATAAATAACTTTGTACATTTGTTTGTTTATTTTAATAAATACGTTATGATTACAAATAGGAAGCACAAAGACGAACATAAATATTTAATGAAAAACTTAAAGGTATTTCGATGTATAAGCTAAATTCTTTAGATTGGCGCTTTGCTATATGAGAAAAGAAAATGGAGTTACAAAGTAAAAGATATTGGATTCCTCATAAAATCGTCGATTGAACCGGGTAAACGTAAAGGTAGGGACCAGGGGGAAGCTAGTGCAAACAGAGATATGTCGCCGGTAAACACGATCTGTCAAAGATCGTAGCATCCAGCGTTCTGTTAGCCTAAACAGAATATTTATTTTCTAAACATATTTTCTTTTATTAATGCGCGTAAATAACACAACATAGGAAAGATTTAAAGTATTATCTGTTTTGAAGACACGTTTTGACGGACTAACTCTATTAAAATTGTTATTTTCTATTACATTGTTAAAGAGAATTGCTTTTATTAATACAAATAAATTATATATTTTCAGTTTTTAAGCCAATTTAATAAGATATATGTTGCTAGAAAGTCAAATAACTTGCAAATTAATTTTATTTGGTGAACATTGCAAATATTTGATATATTAGACAAACACATATACACACCAATAATATTACAAATTTCGTTTTAATGTCCTGTTGTATTCAAATCGAAAGTTCAATCGCAGATCTAACCTACTATGAGCGTGATCGTCATTGTGGAAAATCTACATATCTGAGAAAATAAAAAATATATTTGACCACATGTGAGATCGGTCAACATGCATTGGGCTAGAGCGGTGGATACTTTCTTGCCCTAAAAAATTTCAGAAATAAGAGGAGGCCTGAGCCTAGCAGTGAGACGTATATGAACGAACGAATGTATTTATTTATTTTGCAAATATGGGTAACTTAGAATGTGGCGACACACATATATATATATATATATATATATATATATATATATATATATATATATATATATATATATATATATAGTACAAATTCCACCATATTTTAGCAGAAGGCATATGTCATTCACAAAATATTACAGTAGATTAACAATTATGTCTATTCAAATTACATGAAGTCTAATAAGTCAATTGATACATTAATAAGTATTATTTAATTACTATTAGCTGTCGTCAAATTAGTTACATTATTAATAAAAAAATAAAACCTATATAGGTTGAAACTTTAAATTTCATTTGCTTATAAAAAATATTAAGTTAGTGTAATCAATTTTTTAATCAACTATGTTCACTACTACAGCTATTCAACTGTATTGTACTGACTCAACTGTCTCATATTTATGTAATTAGGTATCTCTTCCATACCATTCGTGCAGTTTCTTGTTAGATAGTTGTAATTTAAAATGGAATGCTTAATTTCTGTGTTCCCTCATCTTCAAAATTAACATACAAATTCGAAAGACAATTTCGCCGCGAGTCTAGAATCGAATGGGCTCCCTCAAGGCATTAATTCCGAGAAGCTTCGCGAGTGTTACTTGTTAGAGATTAATTAAAAACTAGGCGACAGTTGGGTAACGAGTTATTTTTCGCTAATAAATATGTTCAGGGTAATGTGAAGTAATTTTTCATAACAATTGTTAAAAGCGATGACGGCATCTGACATAAGATACAATTGCTTTTTGAAATGAGATCGATTTTTAAAAAGATATTGTAAATGATATAAAATTTTGATGATCGCGGATACAATTGTGACCTTCAGAAAAGAAAATGCTTTTTGAGTCGTGTGTAGAGACAAAAGCAGTGGTAGTTTAGAGGCTAGACAATCCGCGTAAATTTTATGGTACACAAATCAGCCGAATTCGATCCCCGACGGCACTAATTAAATGATTAATTGTAATTAAAAGCGGTCATTTACATATGTGAAGAATAGATGAGGACTTAATACTCGTAAGAAAAAGAAAACGTGGTCGACCCATGCTGCAGCTATATTAGTTGTATAGTTGTACCACGAATCGGTCGGCTCGACCGGGGATGGACCACGCTCTCACAGAATACCAGCGTAAAATAGCAGCTTAACACTGCTGTGTTTCGTATGGTGAGTGTAGAGAACCGGATACTCTTTTTACTGGAAAAGAGGCATTCTATCTTAGTCCTCACGGCTGACAACGCATTTTGATTCTTTATGGAGGATAGATGTAGATGTCTATGGGTCACAGCAACCACTTACCATCAGGTGAACTGTGTGCTTGTTTGTCACCCTATTCCATTAAAATAAAAGTATTTTATTATTTTGTCGGTGGAAGGTCTAGTCTACCTCATTATTTTTATAAATAAATGCGTCAAGAGAAAACTTTGCACCTCCTTTTAAGCATGTTGCGCGCACGGAAGTGTGATTAAAAAATACATTCTAGATCACTTCTGGCACTGCTCACCGAAAATTAGCTCTGATAGACAGATTTTTCTAAATGTCTTAATAGCATGTAAATAGTAAAATGTACTATATAAAAGCCAATTATTTTAATATTACAGTTCATTATGGATGATATATGTATAATATATATTCAACAATATTCAACAACTATCAAACAACGCCATCTAGTCCCAAGCTAAGCAGAGCTTGTGTTATGGGTACTAGACAACTGATAAACATACTTATATATTTCTAAATACATAAATATTATAGATAAATTACACCCAAACACAGAACAAATGATCGTGCTCATCACACAAACATTTGTCCTGGGTGGGAATCGAACCCACGATCTCCGGCGTAGCAGTCAGGGTCACTAACCACTAGACCAACAGGCCAGTCAATGATTATGATTTTTTGAAATGATGATGATAATGATTTTCCGCAAATCCTATCGCCGACGCGTGATAACTTTATCCTCTTCTCTTTTTATTTCCTTTTTTATGTTTAAAAAAACGTTACGATAACGACTTTCTCCTGTATCGTAGAGGAAGTTTATATATATATATATATATATATATATATATATATATATATATATATATATATAAATTACACAAGGACAAACATCCAGATCCGGAACAATTATTTGTAGACAATACAAATACTTGATCCGTGCGATATTCAAACCCGGGGCCCTCATCGCCGTAACTCTATTTCTAAGCCACTGCGCTACTGAGCCGTCATACTAGCTGCATTATACAGGTGTATCACTTCAAGGGAGGTTTTTTTCTCGATGCTATATCGTAACCAGGTTCTCCCGTAACAGGACCGTTCGCTGGACCAGCTTTCCTTATATGGTTTACGACTTCATGGAGTGATAAAATAAAAAAGGAATTCTGTCATGGAACCCGTTATGACCATATAGCGGGACCTGTTGCGAGAAACGTTTTTTTATTGATAAAAAGTTTTTCCGTATATAGATACATATTGGTTTTAATATTCTGATATGGGTTTCGAACGTTCTGGTACACGAAGCGCTGTTTTACAATTTATTATTTACTAACTGGTACCCGCCTAGTAGTAGGTAGGTAGGCGGCGGCAGCGCGTTGCTATCACAGAAAATAATTGTGGAAATATCGTTTTAATATTCGAAAGAGTCATAGTATTGTTTGATTACGAATGATAATACACTTATTGAAATTGAATGATCTGTAACTTCCAAATAAATTTGTTGGTATGGTACGTGTGCCACCTACTGTAAGTTAGCTGTACTATGCCTATAACCTTCGCGCTAGTGCAAGAAATAAGTCGACAAAGATTTACCGCAATCTGATGAACGGTATTGCATAAAATACGAACAAACAAATATTAGTTTTTATATATTAGACTAGCAATCCAAAAAAGCGCCATCTACCGGGTTCAATTGTGAATCTAAACCACCCACTCAAACACATAAATAATTTCATCAGAATAGGTCGAGCAAGTTTCGAGTTTTAGCGAGACTAACGGACAGCAATTGAGTTTTTAATATAGAGATTACGACAAATTATTATACGACAAATATTTTATACGTGGTACAGCCTTGCTGCAGTTACATTAGTAGTATAGCTGTAGCACGAATGGGTCGGCTCGACCGGGGATGGACCACGCACTCACAGAATACCAGCGTAAAATAGCAGCTTAACGCTGCTGTGTTTCGTATAAGATGAGTGTAGAGCCGCGTATCGATTACGCGCTCAAAGAGGTTGAACACTGGCGCGCGCTCCAGCCGCGCAAAATGGATATCGCCTTGGAGCGCGAGCCAAATTGTTCGTTAGAGCGCTCGAACGTGGAGCGGGCCGCTCCATATACTGTTGGTTTTTTACCGCGCATCGAAGTAGTTTAAGTTATGGCGCGCGCGCCAGTTGGGACAGCTGCTCGTACACGACCGATATCCATGTTTGAACGGTCAAACACTGGAGCGGCTGCCGCGCGCGGCAGGAGCGCATAGTTGATACACTTCGAATATTTGGAACGTGTTCCGCGGAGTGCACTGGTCGGAGCGGTCATTCATGGCGCGCGCGCCAAGAACGCGTAATCGATACGCAGCTTAGAGAACCGGATACCCTTTTTACTGGAAACGAGGCAGTCCATCTTAGTCTTCACGGGTGACAACGCATCTGCATTTTGATTCTTAGTCAAGGATAGATGTAGATGTCTATGGGCCACAGCAACCACTTACTCTCAGGTGGACTGTGTGCTTGCTTGGTGACCCTTATCACGTAACAAAAATTGTAATCTGAAGTTGGAGACCATAAGTTTCTCATAGTCATTCTCATGTCTCATAGTTGGGCTAGCCGTTTTATAACTGTGGGAACGATTTACTGACGTTACAACATGCATCTTTGAATGTTTTTTGAACCTATTAATGTATGTATTTAAGGAAGATACTCGTACATTGAATTAACCGTCAAAGATGCGAGACGACCGATACTGTGATCCTTATTTCGCTTGCAAAGCCTGACGGTTTTGTAATATTAAGTGGTGGGACATTTTTCTTAATATTTTAATAAATTAATGTTCTTAATTTAAAAAAAAAAGTCGTTACTAGTATGGTATCTGTATCGCATCGGTGATTTACATACATAAATTGCACAAGGACAAACATCAAGGCACGGAACAATTATTTGTAGGCCTTAGTACCTTGGCCAAGTAGGAACCTGCGGCCCTCGGCACTACAATTTAATGATAAGCCACTGCGCCATAGAGCCGTCAATATTGGTATTGTGTTTAATTTTTATTTTATAAGTATATTAGGACTTACTATTTAACGATTTTTTTTTTTATATAAAAATTGTGAATTTTGAGCTGAAACACAACTACGTTTTCTTTTAATTTAATTCATAATATTGATAGGCTGATCAAAAGTCAACTGCTGAAACATAGGTCTCCCTCCATCGATTGCCTCATACTGCCATAGTTGCCATGCTTGGAAAGTTAATACTACACACGATTTTCTCAAATTTATATAAATATTTCAAAGTAGATTGTGGGTACACCTAAATAAATGAATCTAAATAAGCTTCTATCCAGACAACTGTGTGCTTTGGGTTGATCCTCCCACAACCATTATCCCGAAATCCAGGAGGAGCACAAAGCGCTTCCGGTGTACGGCGGACGTACAATACGTAGATGTTACACCCTCCGAATATGTGCTCTGGCAGTGATTTTATCACTAATGACCTATCATATACGTTCAATGTCTATCATTTTGCACGTAGAAGTTTAGCACGAAATGTGTCGATGATTAATGTGAGATTATATTTCTTTAAATAAATATAAATTATATATTATGTCTATTTGTTAAAGCTAAAGTTACAGCCTACATACGACCCACAGATGTACACAGGCCTTACTTTCTGACAGGGTTTTAGGGCAAGGAAACGACCGCGAACTTCACATGTCTTCGAAATATTTTTTTGGTATTTCTCAGACATACAGGTTTCCTCACGATGTTTTTTTTGGTGCCGGCGGGGATAGAACCCGAGTTGATTGCGTACTGTGAAATTGACATGGAGCGATTAGCCCCTAAGCTACCACGGTTCTGTCTGTTCGTAAATCTGGAATATTTTTAGTAATGGTTTTAAAACGGCCTACTTAATTTAAATTATCCTTATCATTTTATTCACTGTCTCTTACGTTTTTCCTACATATTTAATACAAAAATGTAGTTTGTTTTATAGGATAAGGGTGACAAACGAGCACGCAGTCGACCTAAGTGGTTGCTGTGACCCATAGACATCTACATCTATCTTTTTTTTTTTATAGGATAAGGGTGACAAAAGAGCACACAGTCCACCTGATGGTAAGTGATTGCTGCGGCCCATAGACATCTACATTTATCCTCTGTTACAAATCAAAATGTAGATGCGTTGTCACCCGTGAGGACTAAGATGGAATGCCTCATTTCCAGTAAAAAGGGCCTCCGGCCACCTGCACTCACCAAGCGAAACGCAGAGGTAAACCTCTACTTCACGCTGGTATTCTGTGAGGTCGTGGTACTACCCCGGTTCGAGCCGACCCATCCTTGCGACAGCAAAAGCTGCCGCGTGGCTCTACCACTGTTCTACATCTTCGTTTGCGAATTAAAATACAGATGCGTTGTCAGCCGTGAGGACTAAGATGGAATGCCTCTTTTCCAGTAAAAAGGGTCTCCGGTTCAACATACGAAACACAGCAGCATTAAGCTGCTATTTCACGCTGGTATTCTGTAAGAGCGTGGTCCTTCCCCGGTGGAGCCGACCCATTCGTGCTACTAACTATACTATTAATATAGCTGCAACATGGCTCTGCCACGTATAAAAATGTCTCAATGTTTAATCACTTTCACTAATTCGTTTATTCATTGCAGCCTATCAAAAGTATACGGCTGAACAAAGGTCGCCCTCCCCCCCCATTCATACATACAGGGAATATATATATATATATATATAGATATATGTATATATAATATATATATATATATATATATATATATATATATATATATATATATATATATATATATATATATGAGTTTTTTTTAATTATTTTTATCGAGTTGTTATCAGTGAGATTCTGCAGAAAAGAAAAGATGCTGCCCATCTCTTGTTTCATTACCGTCTGTCACTAATGACACCCACGGGATTATATGGTAGTGTAGTGAATTTACAGTAAATGAAGTGAATATATAATATAGTTATATATACTAGGGTAGGGAATTCTTGAATTTTATAGTGGTAGTATTATGGCGTTAGCACGAATGGGTCGGCTGGTCGGCACGAACGCTCGCAAATAATACCAGCATGAAATATCAGCTCAATGCTGCTGTGTCTCATACCGCAGTTATCTGTTATTTGGAGTTATTATCAGGAAGATACTGCTGCTAATCACCTGTTTAATTCTTGTCACCACTTAAAGCACCCACAGGATGATATTATGGAGTAGTCTCTTACGTCACTTAATTAAATAAAACGTCAACCTTTATTGAAAACAAAATGTTTAATAGGGGGTCATTTGGATGGATGGTTAGATTGCCCTATAATGCGACACTGGACCAGGCTGCATGTTAAGCACTCCGAATCTAAACCTCAATTTAGATTACTTTAGAGCTGTGTCTCTGTTTTGTTGTGTTTATGTATTTTATATGAATTTAAGTAATTGTAATAATTTAATTTAAATGAAATATATTTTTTTTATGTAATTCATATCGAATTGACATCATAACTTAGATTTAATATTTTAAATTCGATGTGTATTTATGAAGTGTGATATGGACTAGTTCCGAAATAAATGATTTTTTTTTAAATTATACTACTAAAGAGTACTTGATTGATAATAACTACTGGGAATGATGTGACCGCTACCATGCTGTTTCTTAATGTTTTCATACTTAATGATATAAAATATTATATTGTAAATTAATGTTTAAACAAAGTCTCGTTTGGTTTCGCGCTGGTTCTTTCCAGGACAGAAATTTTTTCATAAGAGTGCTAAAGCTTAAATTACTTTTAAGTATTCTTATATTATTTATTGAACAAAAAGAAGTCTATTCTATTCTCTTTACCACAATACGACTAAAATAGTTAATTGAAGATACATATTTTGATAACACTGACCGATTAACAGTACAAATTAAAAATGTGTAGTATCTAGGTACATGACTTAACAATTCGGCTGTGTAATTCACCTGGCACTACCTTCGAACCCTTGCATTAACCAATTTACACCCTCGATTTCGACCCTGCCGCGGGTTATAAATTTCACCTAACCGACTCGCCACTTCCGTTACGGGTCCGCTATTAAAACGAGGGGGTGGTGCCTTTACTTGTTCTTGTAAAAATATCGCCCTATCATAAATGCTTTCAATAATAGCTGTTAAAGATCCCTTCAAAACTACTTCTGTTATTATATTGCAGGAAAAATGATTGACATAGTTTTTAAAATTTCATTCGTATTCATTACTGTGAGGTTTAACCTAGTGACTGAGTCAGAAGTCTCATGATCGAGTCTTAAGCAAAATCAAAAGCGGTGTTAATCATAGATTATAAAAAAATCATATAAATTTGAAAATAACATACCTTAGTGTGTATATAACATATAAATGAAGTTGCGACGAAGTTTAAGTTAACATTACCTGGAACAAACAATAATACTATTAATAAATCGTTTTACAACTTAATACAAATTGAAATAAGGTAAATTTTTTTGTAAAAGACATTTAAATCAACGCATTATTGTAATGTCAGTTGATAAAGCAAACGATAAAAATCAATATACTGTTATTGTATACAATGTAATAAACCAACACTCTTATTTCATGGCTTCCTTTTTTAAATAACAGTAATTTTAACCATCATCATCATTATCATCATCAGCCTTTCACAAGTCCACTGCTGAACATAGGCCACTTTAATTTTTTTAAATTTATGAACATTTTTAACCCTATTATTTAGTATATATTGCGAGGAGATTTTAACATTTTAACCATATTATGTAGTAGGTATAATACGAGTATATATCACTGGGAGTTAAGGTTCACTGTTTGGCTGGGAGTCCGTCTGGGTTTTCTTCCATCTTCTTGCTATTTACTGGTAAACAGCAGTGTAACCAATGTTGATATATATATAATATAAGACTTTCATTCTACACTTTATTTTTTTGTTTCTAGTCAGTCGATGTATTTGGTCGGCAAACTACCTACTATCAGATCAACTGCAAGCTGGATTGTTAATTTAATGCTCATCGTCATCATTACATCCCTTCATAAATCCATTGCTAAACATAGGTCTCCCCCTAGGAGTTCCACAATGTACGGTCCGTCTCTTACCAGGTTGTCATTTCATCTAGTAGGGGGCTGACCTACACTTCGCTATAAAGGTTCAATAAATTACTTAAACCAACAAAAATATTATAACCAAGGATTCATTCCTTGGTTACGATATTTTTGGAACATAGATTAGTAAGTCTTCGCGAAATTTTGGAATGAAGAAAAGTTAAACCTAAAATGCTAGTTTGTATGAAATCAATTTATAATTTAAGAATAAAATTAAATAGAAATTTATTTACCATAGTGACAAAATTAAATTGAATGAAGTCAAACGTAATAGAATAGGAAAGTAAATACGTCGAACAAAATTTATCCGAATGTAATTAACGTCACAAAACACCCATCCCTATCAAATGAAATCCGTTCCAATCGACACACGCAAACATTCGAAAACAGAGTTTGATGCGCAAACGGCAAGGGTCTCATGCAATTATCTAATTACCGCGCATCGCGTCGAACATGGCGACCAAATATGGCGGATAAACATGGCGCCGGCGTTCGTCACATGGATTACGTTGTTTGTCTAATTTGTTGGAGTTCAACTAAGATTTCGACGCTTGCTTGCACACGAGTGTTCGCAACAACAGAGTTATGATGCAAATTTCTCTAGTCAAGACGGTGAGAGTACGAAATTCGACATTCAATCATCGACGGTTACATCCATCGAAATAAAGCAGTAAGGCTTTTGTACGATCGTAAGCAACATTGTTAAATATTTAATATGTCCATGCAGATATTATGCATTATTAATATATAAATATTAATAGTTTGATATGAAATTCGCATTTCAATTGAAATCTGACTAATGTTAGTATATACCTACCTCTACATAAGGATGTATATATAAGGAAATGCAAGGAAATTTTATAATTCAGTTTTTGCTAACTTTCGATTGTCTCAGTAATTTGTAATATTAGGAACTGATGACAATAAGTTTATAAATATTATTAGTATTCTCACTAGGTGATGAGCTCAATATCAATACGTCTTAAATCATTGTGCTATTATATACTACGTACGTACATAAGTATATAATATTACTTTCATGTTTAAGATCAGTTAAAGAAGTAGCGTAGTGTCGCTTTAAACTTGATAGTAACCTGGGTTTCAATCAACGGTATAAGTATCTGAATGTTATTGTAAATAGTGCTGTTATAACACGCTCTGGGGTGAATTTAAACATCGAGAGGAAAGATTACGGAAGTAAACTATCCCGCACTGGAGCAACGGGAGTTATCAGGACGACGCCTTTGTCCTGTACTAAGACGCGTGTATTTTATGATTTCATATTGTACATTCTTTATGAAGTTAATCCTACTTCTCATATTATCATAATAATCTTTACTTTTATGCGCAACAGTGTATAGTATATCTAATTTAACTTGCGAGTATAATGAGAGAATTAGCCTTAGAGAATTAGAAAGGTCTTTACGTGGTAGAGCCATGCTGCAGATATATTTCTGGTATAGTTGTAACATGAATGGGTCGGCTCAACCGGGGAAGGACCACGCTCTCACGGAATACCAGCGTAAAATAGCAGCTTAATGCTGCTGTGTTTCGCATGGTGAGTGTAGAGAACCGGAGACCCTTTTTACTGGAAACGAGGCATTCAATCTTAGTCCTCACGGGTGACAACGCATCTGCATTTTGATTCGTAATCGAGGATAAATGCAGATGTCTATGGGCCACAGCAACCACTTACCATCAGGTGGAATGTGTGCTCGTTTGTCACCCTCATCCTATAAAAAAAAGATGCTAGTGGTAGATGTATGAAATATTCATTAATAATATCACTCTACTTTATTTTATGGAAATACTGACGGCAAATGGACTTGGAGCAGGCTTATGTACTATAATTGTTATTATAGTGAATGAGGATCCACTAACAAAGCAAATTTATGGTGCAGAAGTAAGTGGCGTTGACGAAATTGGACAGCCTAGATGGGAAGTTTAACGATCAAATTGGCAGGATATTAAAGATGTGGACGATATTGAAATCAATGTATACAATATAACTAAATAAAGAGTACTATTACACGATGAGCATATATGCGTAGATATATGAATGTGGAAGAGACGAGAGAGGAGTTAGGTTTATATCAAGTGGAAATCAGTGGTCTCTGGTGACAAGCGTGAGAGTTTATGTATATATTATATATAATCACTACTAAGGTGCACATGGCAAACTCAGTAATTATAACATTTAAAGACTTGCGGTTACATCTAGGTATATAAGAAATTAGGAGAATAATAAAAAATTGCAGATTTCGCTCCAAGTCCAACGTCAGATCGCACTACTTTTTATGCATACAGCTTTTTGTGTGGTATACGCACATTCCGTAGATGGCTAATATAATATTGGTTCTTTTACCATTTTCCTTCACACACGTCAACTATGTCTCTCGATGAAACGAAAAAACGACACTAAATAGAGACAAACATAATATACTCGTACATATAAAGAGCCGTGGTAGCTCAGATGGTTAGCACTCGCTGTAAGTTTCACAGTACTCGAGAAACCCGGGTTCAATCCCCGCCGGCACTAATGAAATTGTTAATTGCAATTTTAAGTGCTGATTTACCACGTGCTCGGCGGTGAAGGAAAACATCGTGAGGAAATCTGCATGTCTGACAAATAAGAAAAAGAAATATTTCGAAGACATGTAAAGTTCGCCAACACGCATTGGGGCAGCGCGGCGGACCTTTCCTTGCCCTAACACCCTCTCGGAAATGAAAGGAGGCCTGTGCCCAGCCGTGGGACGTGTATATAGGCTGTAACTTTAACTTTATAGACATAGAATACAGTATACAGCACTAGAATAAGGAGGTATACAGTGTTTTCTATTATTTCGGTCTCCTTTTCTGAAGGTTTCACTTGATTATGGCACTGGCACACATGATTTATTTTTCTTTATTGCCAACACCTTCATCTAGCGGTTACAAAGGGTGGACTTAATGTTCTATGTAAAGTAATTTAAAATAATATTAAACAATTCGAAATTCGAAATTTTGCTTTTAACTTCAAAATTCGATATTCATACAATTTAATTTAAAATTTCCTTAATCAAATTCATTTTACAAATATTTTAAATTGCTTTTTAGATTGTATTTCAAAACTTTTTAGTATCGGAATGTAATTTTAGTTTTAACTTATTTCTAAGAAGCACGAATTGAATGGAATTTATTTCTGAAATAAGACGAAATTGCTCTCTTCTTTATAATTTCGTTAGAGAAGCAACTTGTTTTTTATTGCTAACATAAATATTATCTGAGCTGTTTCGTGTCTCGTTTACAATCCATCACAATACATCACAGAGAACATCTGAACGCTTCACTAAACCGTTCTAATTACAGATGAGAACAGTTTTTTCCAATAGTCATAAGACACGTTGTGGAGTTCTAGACTCAAGAGAAACCAATTTAGAGTCAAATGATTGTTGCAGCCCATTATCAAAGATTTGAATTAAACTTGATTAGTTGTTTTGTTCCTCGTTATGGTTATATGACAGAAGTATTACAGTTATAAACTTTCATTTATACCGAAATACATAGGTACATTATCTGCGTTATTAATAATATATAATTGTACAATCCATAGATAAATGGTTTACAATAATTGCATAGTCTATACTTCCGGTGAAATTCAAATATATAGGTACTGTACGTTCGTAACAAGTAAAAAGAAATTAATATCATAACGGACACGCAACCAAATTGTACCTATACTATACCTGTAATACTTGTAACAGTTCTAAAGAGCTTTATTTTATCTCCCTTGTATTCTGAACATATACTTTTATTCGCCTTCACCATAAATGAATAAAAATATTTTGTTTAAATAATATCATGAATGTATGTTTGAAAAAAGAATATACACATAACACAAAAAATAAAACAATTAAGACTTAGAAGAAAACCTACAAAAGTTTATTTGAAATAAAATTTATTTCTTTTATCCCTTCATATAATGCGTTGGTCAAAATACAAATATGCTGATTTTAGGTCAATAAATACCTCAGATGTAAAGTTAAAGTAAAGTCACAGTCTATCCTACACAGGAAGTGTCCACCGCGCTACCCTAATGCATGTTAGTGGACTCCACATGTCTTCGAAATATTTCTTTTCTTATTTCTCAGACATGCAGGTTTCCTCACTATATTTTCCTTCACAGCCGAGCACGTGGTAAATCAGCACTTAGAGTTGCTGAAAAATTATTAAAAAAAAAGTAACAAAAATATCGTGATAGAGGGTTGAAATGACAAGGATTGAGACAACAAAATGAAAATGTATTTTTTCATAGAGTCTCGAGTTATGCACAAACCGAATGTTGTTATGTCAATGAATCATAAAAAGCATCTAAAGTATATAAGAATACTTTAGATGCTTACCAAATAATTATATGAAAAAAAAAATAAAGATATATTAGTATGTATTTTTTGCTCAAATTAGTAAGAACGGCATCGTAGTAGAGGGTTAAAAAGACTAAGGATAAGAAAACAACCTGAAAATTTATTTCTTCACTACTCCTACCATCACCTTAGTATAAAAGCTTTATTGTTATATCCAGGAATTTCGCTGCAAATACACAGGTGAGCGCCATTTGTTATTCGTTTCAAGTGGTAAAAGGGAAACGGGCAAATATACATAGCGTCTGCAACGTCTATGGGGAGAGAGGAGTTTGGGGCTAATTGTGTACTCTTTATATGGAAATTCGGTTTATGAATAACCCGAGACCCTCTACGAAGAAGTAATTTTCAATTGCAGGGGTTAGGGAGATGAGATGACGAGGTGTTTATTTATATACGATAAAGAAATTGGTACGTTTTGAAACATTACCGAAAATATGGATTTTTTTAGAAGAGGAGGCAAACGAGCAATTTCTTACTGCTTTACAAATTTGTGAGTAGTAAAAAAGGAAATAGTGTTTTGTATCTAATTCAAGTATACTTAAAAACACAATACGATAAAGTTTACGTCACATGCGATAAATAAATAAGTAGGTACATATAAGAAATAGTGATATCAATTGATTACACAAACTCCAAATGTTCCATCTTTCCTTTCATTACCAGCCCATCACAAGTTCACTGCTGAGCATAGATCTCACCAAGGAATGCCACAAGCATGATATATGGCTCAATATAGATCTATCGACCACCTGCATATCTTATCAGGTCGTTACTCTGGACCCCACTTCATTTCGCTTACCGGTATAAAGATGCCATCCGAGAACATTTCTTCTCCATCGGTTCTTCGCGTTATATGGAGTTCCATTGCCACTTTAGAGTACGTACTGATTTGTTATGCTACATCGCTTACAATGGTTTTGCTGTCTGATTACGAAGTCAATCACGCAGAGAAACTCCGAGCATACCATCTCCATGGGTTTCAAATAATGATTTTTTTTTATTGGATAGTGTGACAAACGAGCACACAGTCCACCTGATGGTAAGTGGTTGCTGTGGCCCATAGACATCTACATTTAACCTCGTTTGCGAATCAAAATGCAGATGCGTTGTCACCCGTGAGGACTAAGATGGAATGCCTCTTTTCCAGTAAAAAGGGTCTCCGGTTATCTACACTCACCATACGAAACACAGCAGTGTTAAGCTGCTATTTTACGCTGGTATTCTGTGAGAGCGTGGTCCTTCCCCGGTCAAGCCGACCCATTCGTGCTACAACTATACTACTAATATAGCTGCAACATGGCTCTACCACGTATAATATAGTTTTTAAGAGAATTACATTATAAGAATATTATTTATTAATATAATATGTAATTATATGCTAGAGTTAACTAATGAACATCCGATCAAGTATGAGACAGGTCACGCTGCGCCCACCGGACCAAAACATCGGTCGACGATTACACTAATGCGATCCGTGTTTAACAGCCGATTTATCCATTTAATGCCTTGTTGGAGATGCCTTTGGTAATGAGATAAGTGATACTTGCTTGTGATTATGTTTCCTTTGTTTGAACGTCGTTTCGGCAATGTTTAAATACCACATATTTGTCGTAAAATCTATTCATGTGGTTTTATTGAACCACAGTATTTTTTTAATACATAATTTATACTTGCGGTTGTTGTGACTTTGTGAAACGTTGGCTTCATTATTTGAATAAGATATTATACACTTACTTGTTTCACAATAGCTATTCAAATTATTAATTTCGTTACCCATGAAACCGACTGGTTTCGCCTCACCGCATCATCAGGGAATATAAGCATAACGAGCACACATAAACACCTGCAATAAATGACAAAAAAGTGAAGGTAGAACGAAGCTCAGGGATATAAATCTCTAAAAGTCACGACAAATATAACCAAATGTGTTGTTTCATTCACTAAAAAAATCATAGTAATTTTGTCTTTGGCAGTGCTAAATAGAAAGCTATTTATGTAACAAAAATATAATATAATATAAATTAAAAATAAAATAATTTATAAGGGCTTACAGATTTGAAATACGGGAAAGAAAAAAATTGAATTAGTACCTACAAAAAATATTCTTAACTAGCGATACGTCCCGGCTTCGCACAAGTGATTTATGGATCTCGACAACAGCCGATTTTGAGTTGTAGCGAGACTAACAAACAGCAATTGATTTTTATTTATAGAGATAATGTTTTTCAGAAATATATGTTACCGTTTGATAGTTTAGTCCCATTTCCCCTTACAAAATCAAGGCGCAAAATGTTTTACACTCATATTTATCTATACTATAATAAAACTAACACGACGTCTGTCTGAACACGCATCACGCTTAAACCTGTGAATCGATTTGGATGGGACTTTCACTGGCAGATAGCTGATGTTATAAGAAGTAACTTGGGATACTTTTATTTTAGGAAAAGAATTAGAGTTCCGCGCAAAAAAAAATCCATGAAATCAAATCGTAATAAATTTCACGCGGGCGATGCTACGGGGAACAATTAGTTTGTAAATAAATTAACTTAAATATTTTAAGTCATAAGTTGTAAACCAAGAACAGCAACTGAAAATAATTATATAATTACAAAAGGGAAAAAACAAATTTTATAGATAACATTAGTTGTCTCCGTTTGTCTGTAATCATTAAGCTAACGGACACCACTAGGAATGAGATGCAAATCATTCGTGCCTAGGTTAACAGCACACTTTCCAAAGAACGGCACGGCCATTACCATGAAGCCTATCAACGAGCCCGGCGTCGTCTGATACATAGACGGTAATGCACCTCAAATTGCTGGTAACATCACGATGTCTCGTCACGACCCGAGGCGGGCGTGGTATCTGTGTTGAAATGGTGACCACAAAGAACTAAAATAAAGGTTTCGGATATTTTTGGTTGGCGAATGTCTTAGTTAGTTTTTATTGTAAATAATTCAACAGTTACATTTAGTTGATGCAAATTAAGTCAATTTACTTTTTTGTCGTACTTAGATTTGATATTCATTATCGCAAGGTTTCTCTATTCAGTAGTTAGTATATTTTTGTCTAGCAGACAGGAATATACGAGTACAATAAATAACTTCTTCTTCTTATCTTTTGAAGTGTAGTGTTGCTACATTTACTGATGATATTCTTGTAGTATATTATATTTTCTTATAATATATAAATTTAAAAAAATACATACATCAATATACAAATTAAATATATAAATTTGTATATTGATGTATTTATATATGTTTGTATGTGTGGATGTATATTTCTTTGTAACCGCCTTTGTAGTTTTATCACTGCCCTAAGGTTGACTGGCAGAAAATGCTTTCAGCATTAAGTCCACCTTTTGTTCGTATTCTTAATGTGTAAGGTTCAATAAAGTTTAAATAAATAAATAAATAGTTGATAAGGATGGATGATAGCCCGGTGATAAAGATGATAGGTTGATGATAGTGCTAATAGAGATGACAATCGGAAGGTAATGATTTCTTATATTTAAGCGAACACTACACATTCAAATAAAATTAGTTTTTACGGATTCTATCGCGTATATTAACTTATTTTATATTTCCGACGTTTCGAGCACTTTACAGCTCAGTCTCCCCGTGGCCGTGGGTGCTTTAAATTGCTCGAAATGTCAGGAATATAAAATAAGTTAAATCGGAATGTAATTAAAAGAAGCGTTTCTGCTGAGTGCGTAATGATCACTGTTCTGTGTAGTCAATTGCCAATTGAAATAATAATGAATACACCAAGTAGGCAGCAGTAGAGCGCGGAACGAGTTCATTGACACATTGTCTCGCACATGTAGCAATTCATCCATAAATCTATTACTGCCAATAAAAGTCCACTGCTGAAAGGCCTCCCTAATTGATTATTATTGAGTTGTTATCAGGAGCATGCTGCGGCACCACGAGGAGCATGATATGGGGTAGTGGATATTCTTACAGCGCCACTACACGGTTAGTGAAGTGTTATACATGCAGCAAATGCTGGCTTAATCACATGTATTGTACGTAATTGTTATAAATAATAATTTTTTGACATGCAGGTAGTCGATCGATGTGGCTCTGGATCGTACTTTGTGACTATCTATGAGGAAGCCTGTGTTTAATGGGGTGTTGTGATGGTGTGAGGGAATAATTATTTGAATAAATCATTTATTATAACAATATTCTTAAATTAAGAAGGTCGTTTGTGAATAAATGCGGATTGAAAGTTGCAAAAGTTAATATTTTTTTTCAGTTTGCAGTATTCGTATAAATATGATAAACATTAATAACTAGCTGACCCGGCGAACTTCGTACCGCCTAACAGTCGATTCTTTTTTTTTAATACTTATTCTGCTATTCGGGACACCGGGTCAGCTAGTAAGATAAAAAAGAAAAAAGAAAGTTGATAAGTCAACAATTACATTACGTCAAAAAATTAAAATTATAATTGTTTTGCCTTCCCAGAACCTCTCCACACTTAAACTAACACTTAAACTTTATGGTATGGTATTAAAGTTCAAATTGACTTTTAAATATTATTACGAATCTTTTGTATGGGAATATAGAAAAGTTTTTTTTTTTTTTTATAGGATAAGGGTGACAAACGAGCACACAGTCCACCTGATGGTAAGTGGCCGCTGCGGTCCATAGACATCTACATCTATCCTCGTCCGCGAATCAAAATGCATATGCGTTAGCCCGTGAGGACCAAGATGGAATGCCTCATTTCCAGTAAAAAGGGCCTCCGGCCACCTGCACTCACCAAGCGAAACACAAAGGTAAACCTCTACTTCACGCTGGTATTCTGTGAGGTCGTGGTACCACCCCGGTTCGAGCCGGCCCAACCGGCTCAACCCAACAAAAGTATAAAAACAACACAAAAGTGTTGTTTTTATACTTTTTCAGGAAATTTTCTAAATTTTTCTCTCCGTAAGAACCATTTTTTTTACATCAAGGAATATTATAAAAAAGAATTAGCGAAATTGGTTCAGCTGCTCTCGAAATTTGGGCTTAGCAACACATTCAGCGATTTATTTTTATATTATTGATTTCATAATAAATTAAACAATAATAAATTATATATTGGCAATTAAGAACTAGCAAAATGAAGAAAAGCGCTGAACAGAAGAAATTAATTTAGAAGTACATTCTATGTCTCTGACGTATGTTCGAATTTTTTTATAAAACTGAAGTGACGAACGATCTTACAGCCTGTCACAGGTAAGGGGCTACCACAGTCAATTCAGCAAACAATGAAGCCTATTATTATTATATACAAATGCGGGACTATTTCCTCAAGTCTACAAACATCGTGGTGCTATTAAGGTCACTTGTAGAAGATTCAAAGCGAGCGATCAGCGAATCGATAATACAGGGTCAAGTTCACTCTTCATTGTCTTAAGTAATGCACGAGCTATAACCGCTGTTCCTTGCATTGCGATTGTATCTTTGTGAGCATATCCTCCTAGTTATTTTGTTGTACAATTAGTTTAGTAGCTTAATATGGTTTAATCAGATTACCTTTTAATGCGAAAGCTACGTACTAACTTACATTATTGTAGAATTTAATACAATTCTGCCAATTCACTTGGCGATTATTAATAATTGGTTTATATTCGTTATATTTATACTTGTTAAATATGATAGTATTATCATCAATTATCAAATCATCACGAACAATCGGTAAAGTATAATAGCTGGGGACGTGGTGAGAGGAACCAATTTATTTTAGCCAGCATGGTTAACTGGCTTCCCCCGAGGTGTGCTGACCCCAGATTTCCCAAACCCAATATTCGAAATTGACATGCATTTTTTACAATTTTTAGTATAATTAAATGGTTTACAATTTAAAATATTATGTCACTTTTTTATAAAATAGTCAGGTAGTAACATTTTTAGACAGAACCCTGATGGGAACTGATGATGTTGTAGCTTAAGTGATTGATGATTGACAGCTTGACTAAGCTCAAAAAGACTATTTATTCACGCTCGTCCCGAAGGCACCTACATTTTACAAGATGGAAATACATGTTATTTATATTCCACTCCTTATGTTAATATATACTGACAAGAATGGTAGAAGTTGAATTAAAGTTCCTTATTCTAAAATCGTAGTTTTTAAACGAGATTAGTGTGAAATTAGTAATGTCAATATTAATAATAAGTTATTATAGGATATATATAGGAATTTTTATAGGATAGGGTGACAAACGAGCACACAGTCCACCTGATGGTAAGTGGTTGCTGTGACCCATAGACATCTACATCTATCCTCAATAAAGAATCAAAATGCAGATATATTGTCACCCGTGAGGACTAAGATGGAATGCCTCTTTTCCAGTACAAAGGGTCGCCGGTTCTCTACACTCACCATACGAAACACAGCAGTGTTAAGCTGCTATTTTACGCTAGTATTCTGTGAGAGCGTGGTCCTACCCCGGTCGAGCCGACTCATTCGTGCTACAACTATACTACTAATATAGCTGCAGCATGGCTCTACCACGTACAGTACCACGTACATGCTGCATTAGTATTATGGCAGCAGCACGAATGGGTAAATCTTGACAGTACACAAGTGTGAGAACATCATCAATGTAGTCGAAGGCAATTAAATATGCATTATTAAGGATAACTCAAAATCTCCGGGTCAGAACTTGATCAAATTTATATGGGACCACATGAGAAGCACCAGCTTTCAATCATCAAAATCCCTTCATCTAGAAAAAAGTTATGAGGTAACACACATATAAAAATACAGTCGAATTGAGTTCGTCATCTCTTTAGAAATCGGTTAAAAATGAAGTACACAAAAAAGGTAGCTCCAAATAGCTACCTTTTTTGTGTAAGAACTTTAGTTTTTTTTAATTGTGTATAAAATTAATAGAATACGTATTTTTAGACACAGTTTTTGTTTTAAATCGTGGCTTACACAATTCACGGCAATTAATTAATTAGATTGAGAATCTTGATACCCGATGTCTGGCACTTTTCTGGCTGCCCTCCCCTAGTGTTTGAGGGTTTTTATTTATCTATCGGTGGCTAAGAGATTGAATCGACCCTTACAACGTTTGATAGACATCATAGTTCAACTAATATCTGTATAAGCTTAATTAAATTGAACAAAAGAAATACGTAATTATCTTAATTAATTCTTCTGAAGATTTTTTATTTTATAAACTTTATTGGATTTTCTCGTGTACATTCGGAACAATTATTTGTATACCACACAATCACTTGTTTCGTATATTATTCGACTCGACTCGTTGACTGTCCCGTTGATCTAGTGGTTTTAGTAATGCAGCTGCTGATCGTTAGGTCGTTAGGTTCGAATCCCGGGTCGGGCAAAAAACCAGTTATCGAGTTTTTCCATCAAGAAATTCTCAGTAGCGGCCCGGAGTCAGGATGTTGGCGGTGTCTCACTCCCGTGTCTCGGAAAGCACGAAAAGCCGTTGGTCCTGCGTATGACCTCTCTCCGGTTGTGTCGGCTTACAGTACTATCGAACTATAGGACCTAGGGAACAGATAGCGCACCTGCGCTTGTGCATACACTTGGGTACTAATCCTGTCCTACGCACATGGCTAGTCTCCGTTGAGGCTGGCCACCGTCGTCGAAATTCGTTCTGGACTCGAATCAGCGGCCCCATATCGACGCAAAGTTATACATCAAAGCTACAGATAGTAATAACATAATTTTTAAAATAAAAAAAAAATTAATAGTAACAGTTTATAATCCGGCCATATTGGCAAGGGTAAGAAGCATTCACTAAAACCTATTTCAGAAATACCGTGTTGTTCTAATGGAATCGGACCCAAACGAACCGAGTCTTCGTTGAATTATACGACAGCTTACTTCGACAGAGTTGTAAAGGCGGCCAAACAGTAGAAATCCCCACGGGAGTGCCCCCTGTTATCTTTACGAGTGTTTGAGTTAGATTAGTTTTTACAGGTTTCGTTTATTATTAGAAATATTAGATAGCAGTTCTGAGAATATTGTGGATCGCCTTAGGAAAGTGATAAACTAAGAAGTTGGATAAACTTGTAAGTTTGTAAGGATTTGAAGAAACCTTCTAAATTTGTGCGATCTTTAAACTAGCTGGTTTTATCTTCGATATTTCATCTTATATTGGAAAATCTTGTAAAATATTGTATTAGTTTGTACACAACCTTCGGAAAGTTTGTGAAACTAAATTTAATCCAACAATCAAACTGCTAGGAATTTTAATACATATTTGAGAAATACCTTTAATATATAAAAACTAATTTTCGTTTATTCGTATTTTATGCGCTGCCAGATTGCGCTAAAACTTGTCAACTTATTTCTTGCACTTGCGCGAATATTATAGGCATAGTACAATTAAGTTGCAATAGGTGGCGCGCGTATCACAGTAGCAAATTTATTTGATTTTATATCATTCAACTTCAATGAATGTATTTATAATCCATTCCTAATTAAACAATATAAATGTTCCAAATTTAAAACGATATTTACACAATTACGAGTATTTCGTATTTCTTCTGCGACAGATACCAGTCAGTAAACAATGAGTTTTTCTGCCGACTTCCAATAAAATATAATTTAAAATTAAAAATTTTGTACAGCCGACTTCAATATAAGTTATTTAAGAATAACTTAAAAACTATTGGTCTGACCTTGGTCAAATTCATATGGGACCACACGAGAAGTACCAGCTTTCAAATAAAAAAAGAATCATCGAAATCGGTTCACCCAGAAAAAAGTTCTGAGGTAACACACATAAAAAAAAACGAAAAAAAAAAAACATACAGTCGAATTGAGTACCGGCTCCTTTTTGGAAGTCGGCAGAAAAGGAGACGGTACTCGATTCGAGTGTATGTTTTTTTTATGTGTGTTACCTCATAACTTTGTACTGCGCGAACCGATTTCGATGATTCTTTTTTTATAGGAAAGCTGATAGTTCTCGTGTGGTCCCATATGAATTTCATCACGGTCAGACCAATGGTTGTTGATTATTCTTAAATAACTTATATTGAAGTCGCTTATATTGCAGTCGGCTGTACAAAAGTTTTAATTTTAAATTATTCGTACGTGAATTCTACATTTTGAATGACTAAAGTATATATTTTTTAGTGGTAGAGCCACGCGGCAGCTTTTGCTGTTGCACGGATAGGCCGGCTCGAACCGGGGTAGTACAACGACCTCACAGAAAACCAGCGTGAAGTAGAGGTTTACCTCTGCGTTTCGCTTGGTGAGTGCAGGTGGCTGGAGGCCCTTTTTACTGGAAATGAGGCATTCCATCTTAGTCCTCACGGGTGACAACGCATTTACATTTTGATTTGTAACAGAGGATAGATGTAGATGTCAATGGGCCGCAGCAACCACTTACCATCAGGTGGACTGTGTGCTCGTTTGTCACCATTATCCTATAAAAAAAAAAAACATAACTATACAAGTTCAATTTCATTTAATTTTATATATTCCCGACTTTTCTAGTGCCTACTTTGTAAGCCGTGCATTCCCGGATGACATAAATTTTTGATTAGATATACGCAGAAATGAACTTATAGTATCTTAAATCTTATATCGTCCCATTAATGTCGTAAGAGGCGACTTTGAGATATCCTAAGATCTTATGTTTCCTGAGAGATAGCAGAATAGATAATACCATAGCCTAACCAGCGACTGGATTCTGCAACTAGAATAACAGCTCTTTTATAGAATAAGGGTTACTAACGAGCACACAATCCACCTGGTAAATCGACGTTGAGGCCCATAGACATCTACATCTATCGGCGATTAAAAATCAAAATGCAGATGCATCGTCACCCTTGAGCACTAAGACTTAAAGTCACATTTCCAGTAAAAAAGGTCTCCGGTTCTCTAAACTTGCTATACGAAACACAGCAGCGTAAAGCTGCTATTTTACGCTGGTATCCTTCCCTGAGCTAACCAATTCGTGCTCCATCCATAAATATAGCTGCAGCAGGGATCTACCACATGGAAGTTTACCGTGCTAAGCGTGAATATTACGGCGAATTCTTCCCACATTAGACGAGGTCCATGTACAGCATTGGACATACATAGGTTAATGAAAGAAGAAACAACGTCGATTCATTTGTAATTTACCTCACAAACCACCATCGACTCTCAAATATTAGTTTTCTACCGACTTCAAAAAAGAGCCGGTACTCAATTCACTATAAGTTTTTCTTTATGTGTATTACCTCATAACTTTTTACTGTGTGAACCGATTTCGATGATTCTTTTTTTATTTGAAAGCTGGTGCTTCACATGTGGTCCCATATTAATTTCATTAAGGTCTGACCAATAGTTTTTGAGTTAATTTTAATATTTTATATTGAAGTCGGTTGTACAAAATTTTTAATTTTAAATGATATAAAAACAGTAACGTATACGACTTCAAACATCGAAAAAGCAAACAGTCTTATCCCTGCAGAAGCAACAATACTCTCCCCTATTCGATTAAAGGGAAGGAAATAAAAAAATACAGCTTCCTCCCCCATCTCTATTTCATAATTTGCATCGCAAAAGCAAATAAATTTAAAATATTGCAGAGAAACCTTAATTTTCCCCTTCGAATTGTGGAATCAATCTTCGGAGATGTTACCACGGAATGCATTAAAGCCGTTATTTGGAATTATTATAATTTTTCCAAACGTAGGCAGTATTTGGTACTTTATTTTCACTGATAAGGGAGAGACATGACATAAAATGGGAATCGTGTATTAAATGCTCTGGATGTACAAAAATCTATAATTTCAGTTCAGTTCAGTTCAACAGTGGGCAATCTATATTTACCCACTGTTGAACATAGGATTGCCTTTTAGCGGTGATATTTGCCATAGTTTCCACGCTTGGCAATCGAGTTGGCAATCGAAGTTTGATATTTTTGTACAGCTGTTATCAAGAAAATGCTTATGGGCATGTCTTGATACAGTTTCACCTCTGTCGCCTCTTACAGCCCCCACGGAATGATATGCAAGGGTTATCATATAGCATAGGGTTAAGTTTTAATTTACTCCTTAGTCGATTTTAATTTTGACCGTCAGATAGCGAGACCTATGTTAAGCCATGGACTTTTATAAGCTGTAATGGATGAGTGGAATGGATAGCTAGGGGTGTAAGAATTGCATCACCCCATTCTTCCCTGTGGGAATTCTTAAAGACGATTAAAGGAAAAGCATTTAAATATTTTGTCCTAATGCCAACTTCCTACTCGTGTACTCTGCCGAAAGGCGAACAACCAAAATGGTAGCACCTACATCAATAGTCCAACAAACATACTCTGTTTTCCATCCCACTCCTCGAGTTAAAAGTGAGTTTGATTTCGACTTTAACAACCATAATGATATGCAGAGGCACATGTACATTGTACAGCAGTGAACTTTGGACCGTGAAATAATGTTGAAGGTTGGTTGATGACAATGATTTCATTCTATAATTTAAATAAAACTAATTTTACGGATTTTATCGCGTATATTAACTTTTTTATATGAGGTGTATGACGTCCAAATGTCATAGTTAACCACGGCTACCTCCAGATTAAAAATTATAAAGGTTTGTTCCGATCTACGCAGTATGAACTCAACAGTATCATGAAGTCTTGCAGTTGTATGCTTGGGTTGGGATTTAATTTTATTAATTATGGGATCCCAAGCAGATGGTAGAACCCAGACATCTTCTCTATTGAAATTAGGATGTTTTTAGGGTTCCGTACCTCAAGAGGAAAAAACGGAACCCTTATAGGATCACTTTGTTGTCCGTCCGTCTGTCTGTCTGTCTGTCTGTTTGTCAAGACCCTTTTTCTCAGGAACGCGTGGAGGTATCAAGCTGAAATTCATATAAAGTCTACGATCCCTTAGAGCTGTGAAAGAATCAAACTTCTAAGCCAAAGCAATCAAAAGATACAGCCGTTTATGCCGCAAATTTTCGACATTCGCAAGGGAATCAAAACCTACAGGGTACTTCCCGTGAACTCAGAATCTTGAAATTTGGTACGAAGCAACGTTTTATAGCACAAATAAAGGAAAAATTTCGAAAAGTATAAATTTTTAGTTACATTATATAATAATATAATGTAACTAAAAATTTTAATAATTTTAAACTAAGGTATATAACCTACAGATTTGTTCGGAACCCTCGGTGCGCGAGTCCGACTCGCACTTTGCCGGTTTTTTGATTTCAATAGCCTCGCGAATCATCCTTGGAAGGAATCGGTGTTCTTTAGCGAGGATTTGTGGTCTATCAAATCTAATGTAGTGACGGGGGCGATACTGTACGTGTTCACAGACTGCAGACTTCTTGGAGCGTCGACATCGACATCAGCTATGTGTTCTTTAACGCGGGTTTTTATGGATCTTTTAGTTTGTCCTATATAAGAAAGACCACATTCACAATCAAGCTTGTACACTCCTGCATCTTGCAGAGGAATATTACACTTGACTGATGGTAAAAACTGACTAATCTTCTTCGGCGGCTTGCAGTATGTTTTCATGTGAGAATCACCACCATCCTTCACAGTTAATATACGTCACACACAGATACGTCGGGAATATAAAATAAGTTAATATACGCGATAAAATCCGTAAAATTAGTTTTATTTAAATGTGTAGTGTTCGCGTAAATATAAGAAATCATTAATTCTATAATGTTTTATATTTCTTGCAGAATTTCTACGTTTGAAAAGTGTCTTAACTACAAGTTTTTATTTAAGTGACAATTTTCATCTCTCTAACCAGTGAACGGCTAATTAGTGGATAGTGTGATGATGAGACACGACAAACGTGTGATCATTAAGAATTATTTTGTATTTAGCTATTTGAGAAAGAACAAAACAATATTCTAATTTGTTGGTGTAGCGACAATAAATCCGCATTACGCGTTCAAACAACAAAACAAAGCGGATGGCGCCAAAATGAATGTAACCAAAACAAGATTACTTATTCTAAACGCGTTAGCACACAGCAAGGGCGCAAAGGCACCGTTTCACCGACGAGACATTGCATAACATTACGACGTTACTGAATGACTAATAACTTTCAATATTTGTATTGCTGCAGAGGCATCCTATTTATTTTCACATAGATCGAATAGATAATATGAAGCAATAGAACATATTTATATATCTATGTTTCAGAATAAATATATTGAAATAAATAAACTAAGATCTACGTGAAAATTAAAAATGATACGTCTTACCTAGTTTGTACAGCACCTAACTCCCTCCCTCGATTGCGTACACTACCACTGTCACCACTTAAACTATCACCGCTACCACCAATATCATTAGGTACACTAGAAAAGACAGACTACGGTTGATTAAATGACATGTGTTTCGCCTAAAAACAATTGCAGTTTATTAATTTTACCGCTTTGAAAATTAAATAGATTTTCGAGCGTTGCGCTTGAGAATAAGCGGGAAGTTCCTTTTTATTCACACGCTCTCTCTATTGCTCTCTCTGCTCCTGGTAGATTTTTGGAACGAAGTTCCTTATCGGACGGTACGGGTTTGGCGGATGGTAGCAAGGCGACAAATATTGAGATTTTTTCGTCACTACCCCTTGTGTCATAGTGTCGACGGCCTTGGGGGCGAAATAAGGAAGTGAGATGGAATAATATCCATCTCCCTCGCACTTTTTCTTATCTTGCTATGAAGGAAATATTATTTTATTTCATAATACGTTTCATTTTAATAGACGCTAGTAATTCATTTATTTGTATTTGTTAAACAATAATATAATATATAAATAATTATATACTGCACAAAGAACTTTGTTCCAACCGAGTGTTCCACGACACTCACGCATTTTTTGTTTTTAAGAATGTTCTCTCAGAACTAGGATTTTATGCTGTTTCGTACATACATTTTACAAGGACTAAAATCCAGATCTGGAACAATTATTTGTAGGGCCATACAAATACCTGTACCGTGCGGGATTCGATCCCACAGCCCTAAGCGCTGCAGCCCATTGATTATTGATTAACAAATCTGGTCTGTTTCCTGATTTAATGAAACATAGTAAAGTCATACCTATATTTAAATCTGGTAGTACATTAGACCCCGCCAATTTTAGACCAATTTCTGTACTACCAACATTAAGTAAAATTTTCAAAAAATTATTTTAGATCAGATGTTAAGTTTCTTTAACTTAACTTAACTTAACTTATCTTCACGCACAATCCCTGACGGGGTAGCCAGAGAGAACAGATCGCCAAGTGTCACGATCCTTACAAACCTCTTTCGCTTCTTTCAGATTCATTATCTTCTTCATGCATGCACGTCTAGGTATCCGAGTACTTTTGACCCTACCCTCTTCGAGCAATTTGCTCACATGGCCTTCGAAGGTTAGTCTCGGTCTACCTCGACACCTTTTAATATTAACTTTCGCGCTATATATTTTCTTCACCATTCGGTCTTCACTCATTCGCTCAACGTGCCCAAACCACCGAAGCACGCCCTTATCAATTTTTGTGATAAGGTCATCTTTCAAACCTGCCATATTGCGAATCTCTTCGTTTCGCTTTCGGTCGGCCATGGTAACGCCGCACATTTTACGAAGAGATCGCATCTCCACTGCATTCAACTTACTTTTATGCTTCTTCTGGCATACCCAGGTTTCGCTGCCATATAACAAAGTCGGTACCAACACTGCGTTATGTATTGCAAGGCGTGCACTCTTCGCTACGCCTTGCCTTTTGACTAACGCAGTCAGGGCACCATTGACTTTGTTCCCGGCAGCGACACGCCTGTCCACATCTAAATCACATCTTCCATCCCGGCTAAAAGCACTCCCCAAGTATACAATTTCATTTACCTGTTCTAGACATTCCTGATTTACCCATATTTCACACTTCGTTCTCTCTTCGTCCCTTTCAAATACCAGAACCTTAGTTTTATTAGCATTCAAACGGAGACCTTTAATTTCACATTCCTCTTTCATACACGTGACTAATGCCTGCAGTTCTGCCTCTGATGGTGCAATAAGCACTGCATCATCAGCATACAGCAGACAATTTACTTTAATGTCACCCAATTTCACACCCAAACAACTATCTTTCAGCTTCTGTAAACAGCTGTCGAGATACAGTATGAACAGCCAGGAAGACATGACACAACCCTGCTTTACGCCCGTTTCGACGTTAAACATGGGTGACAGGTCATGTCCTACCCGCACACAGGCTTTACAGTCACAGTAAAGAGACTGCACAGCCCTTAGCAATCGACCATCCACACCATACCCCGGCAACAGTTCCCACATTTTCTTCCTCACAACCTTATCAAATGCTTTCTCAAGATCCACAAAAGCACAGAAAATCTTCTGGTTAGCAGCCAGAAGCTTCTCCGTGATCATGCGGAGAGAAAACATTTGATCCGTGCATCCTCTTCCAGGTCTAAATCCGCATTGTGCCTCCCATAGAAATCTTTCCGATTTCTCTTGCATCCTACGTGTCAAAACCTTCGAGTAAACCTTACTTGCTAAACTGGTCAAGCTGATCGCCCGATAGCACCCGCAGTCAAAATGTGAACCTTTACCTTTATATAAAGGCACAATGACTGCGGATCGCCAATCATCCGGGACATCCCCCGTCCGCCAGCACAAATTGCACAGCAGATGAAAGCTGTCCCAGACGCGAGGCCCACCATACTTGACCATTTCAGCAGTAACTCTGTCTAGTCCCGCAGCCTTACCACATTTCAAACTTCGAATCGCACGTTCAATCTCTTTCATCCTGATGACCTCAGTGTCATCGAGGTCCGGGTCTGGCGTACCAGTCACGGCGTCATCCCCGGATCCCTCACTAAGATCATCACACGCATACATTTCTCTATAAAATTCGCTCCATCGCTGCATGACGTCCGATTTTTCTGAGAGGACGTCATTAGTTCTCGAAAGCACTTTGTTCATTCGTAAGGCCGTCGCACCATTTCGGGTCCTTCCAACCTCTTTCCAGAAGAGTTTGGAGTTCTCCTTAAAGTTGTGCGACAACCTTTCGTCCGCTTCCATTCTACACCTTTCACGCACTTCCTCAATCAGTGCTTTCGTGTGAACTTTCTGCAGCCTATATCTTTCTTTCATCTTCTCTCTCATATCCTTATCATTACTAGAGGCCAAGTAGTCTAACCATGCTTTCTTCTTCTTCTTTACAGCTTCTTTCACTTCATCATTCCACCATGCATCTCTTCTTTTACTACTGCCTCTTTTTATTGTTCCGCACACTTCTTCCGCTGCACTTACCATTCCATCCCTAAGGTTCTGCCAAGTTCTTTCTACACATTCTTTTCTGCCATCGATGGTGTCAAGCTTTTCGGCTACCCTCGCATGATATTTGTCCCTAGTATCCGCTTCCTGAAGCTTCCAGCTTCGGATGCGACAGACCGACTGTGGTTCTGTTACTGCCGTCCGGTGGCGCCAACCCGCGAACAGACCCCTAAATCTAGTAATCACTAGATAGTGATCCGTTCCCAGGTCAGCACCCCTGAACACTCGCGTATCCATCACCTGTTTTCGCAGTCGGTCATCCACCAGGAACAAATCAATCATACTTCTCTCATTCTTTCGTTCTCTAGTATACATATGGATTTTCTTGTGATTAAACATAGTGTTTGTCACAAGAAGACCCTTTTCCTTGCACACCGCCAGTATAAGCTTGCCAGCATCATTAACCCTTTTATCGCCAAACTTTCCAAGTACCGACTCGTACCCTGGTCGAGCGGTACCAACCCATCCATTCAAATCACCACATACAACAATTCTTTCGTTTCCCCTAGCCAAATCTAGAACTTCTCTTACATTCTCCCAAAACTCCTCCAGCTCAGCCCTGGACGACGAAGCTACCGGCGCATAAACAGCCAAAAGGAATACCTTCGTCAGTCCCAATTTAAAGCGAACCCAGAGAAGTCTTGAGTTCACAACCTTATATTCAGTCATAACATCGACCAACCGAGAAGACAGCAGCACCCCCACTCCCTGGCAGGCGTTCTCGCTCTCCGGGACTCCTGACCATAGAGCTAACGCCCCGCCAGGGAGCTCTTCAGTACCACTGCCCTTCCGTTTGGTCTCCGACATACACACGACATCTAATTCTCTTTCTTTCATTATTTCGATCAACTCATTCGTCTTATCTCTCATGCCTCCTCGAACATTCCACGTGCCAACTCTGCACTCTGTCCTCCACTTAATATTAATAAATTGCTACATAAAAATCAATTCGGTTTTACAAGGGGTCGCTCGACAACTGACGCTGGAGTTGAGCTTATTAAACATATTTTTGTGCATGGGAGAATTCACAGGATGCTTTGGGTATATTTTGTGACCTTTCCAAGGCCTTCGACTGTGTTCACCATGAGACATTAATCAGGAAGCTACAATACTATGGTCTCAAGAACACAGCGCTTAAACTTATTATTTCATATTTAAGTAATAGAAAGCAGAAAGTTATTATCAATGGTAAAAGTTTTTCCGGGTCACCTGTACTAATTCGTGTTCCTCAGGGCTCGATTCTCGGCCCATTCCTGTTTCTGGTGTATATTAATGGCTTACCTGACCTTGTAGGGGATAGTCATGATATAGTATTATTTGCTGATGATACTTCCTTGATTTTTAAACTTAAACGTCAATCATTTAAATGTGACGAAGTGAATAATGCTATATCATAATTAGCGCATTGGTTTTACGTTAATAATCTGCATTTGAACGGAAATAAAACTAATTGTGTTAAATTTGCAACAACGAATGTTAAAAATCTGAATACCAATGTGTTTTTAAATGGGGAGGAATTGAGCCCTGTTGTATCCACTGTTTTTCTTGGCATCACTCTTGACGCAAAGCTTCAGTGGGGCCCCCATATATCCAAATTAGCAAGCAGACTAAGTTCTGCAGCCTATGCTGTAAAAAAGATTAGAGGTCTCACTAGTGTCGAGACAGCTAGATTAGTTTATTTTAGTTATTTCCATAGCATATTGTCTTATGGGATTTTGCTATGGGGAAATGCGGCTGATTCAGAAACTATTTTTGTTTTACAGAAGAGGGACATTAGAGCTATTTACAATCTAAAACCGAGATAGTCTCTTAGAGATAAATTTAAAGAAATAAATATATTAACTTTGGCTTCTCAGTATATTTACGAAAATTTAATGTATGTTCACAAAAACAAAGATAGTTTTAGTAAAAAAAGTGATATACATTCTGTAAACACTAGGAACAAACACAAGCTAGTGATGCCAGTTTCTCAACTCCACAGAGTCATAATTCATTCTTGGGGCAATGTATACGCTATTACAACAAGGTCCCGGAAAGTGTACAGGTTCTCTCTATTACCAAGTTTAAATGTTTTATTAAACTGAAACTGTATAAAAAGGGTTATTATAGTATAAATGAATACATGGTTGATAATAACCCCTGGGAAGGAGGTGGTCGCTTCCAAGCAGTTTCTAAAATAAATTTTGTAAATAGTTCGTAATCATTTATATTGTAAAATTTATTTAACAAAAAAGTCCCGCTGGGTTTCTTGCTGGTTCTTCCCAGGACAGAGGTTTTTTTTCGAACCAGTGGTAAAGTAAAAAATGACTTTCAATAAGAATTACACATGTAATGTATATTAAATTAAAAAAATATATTCTATTCTATTCTATTGCTGAGCCACTGTGCCAAGGAGCCGTGAACGTAATTAGAGGCGACAGAGCGTTTGTTCCCTCTGTCGTACACGGTCTCAAAAATTATAGATACTACTACAACGTTCAATTACGTCATAATCTACAATTAATTTTTTTAAACTTCTACTTCATAATCAGCCTATAAAAGTTCACTGCTGGACATGCGTCTCTTCAAGAGTAGAAAGGATTTACCTTAGTCATCACGCTTGGCATTGGCACGTCGATTGATAATTACAGTATCTGACAGAATACCAGCGTAAAATAGCAGCTTAACACTGCTGTATTTCGTATAGTGAGTGTAGAGAACCGGAGACCCTTTTTACTGGAAAAGAGGCAATCTATCTTAGTCCTCACGGGTGACAACGCATCTGCATTTTGATTCGCAAACGCGGATAATATGTAGATGTCTATGGGCCACAGCAACCACTTACCATCAGATGGACTGTGTGCTCGTTTGTCACACTATACAAAAAATAGACATCTCGCACCTCTGGCACGCCCGAAATGGTTATAAAGCCAACTTTTTTTTTACAGAACAAGGGTTACAAACGAACACATTCAACCTGATGGTAAGTGGATACTGTGGCCCATAGATATCTACATCTATCCTCGATTAAGAATCAAAACGCAGATGTGTTGTCTGCTCCAACCCCTGAGGACTAAGATGCAATGCGTCATTTCCAGTAAAAAGCCTATCTACTATAGATAGTCTATCGGAAGACACATGACCTTTTTCAAAAAGTCGCATCTTACGACTCCCACGGGACGAAATGGGAAGATGTATTCTCTTACGTCATCTCCACATGAACAACATGAACAGATAAAAACTTAATCTATTTAAGTGAAACTAATTTTACGTATTTTATCTGTAATAATTTTGGGTTTTTTTGTCTTGCAAAACTCAGGGCTAACCGATGTCATATCGGGACGTCAAACACCTCAGTCTCTCGTGACCATGGGTGGTGTAAAGCACCTGAAACGTCGGGAATTAAAAAGTTAAAATTAAATGCGATATTAACCGTACAATTGGTTTTATTTAATGTGTAGTATTCGCGTCATTATACGAAATCACTAACTTAATCTAATTTTAAAGTAAAAACATTTTTGAACTGCACATTAAAATGAATCGAATAAAGAGAATAATCTACAAAATCGAGTCAATCTAAAGATTGCTTTTGGAATCATCGATTGTGCACCAAATTGTCTGAAGTTAATAGAGGGAGGTAGAAGCGGAGCGGGACAGTCCAGTTTTCAATAGCTCATAAACCGGCGGATGTTCCTTTTGTTAGCGTTACGTCGCATCAGCGGGATTAGGTTGACCGTTTTCAGTGGCACTGACAAAGATCTCTGCAGTATGGAATGTTTTTATAAAAGAGACTATATAATGTAAGTCAAATGAACAGACTAATTTAATTACAAACTGCAAAACACTTTTGTTAGCTATGTATTATTTATTTATAACGGCTAAGTGTGTTTCATGTATTGCTTGATTGTTATAACAGGCCATCACAATATAGTTATTATTTTAACCGAGTACAAAAAAAGTTCAAGTTATTAAATGAAACTAATTTTACGGATTCTATCCTGTTTAATTTAACTTTTTAATTACCGACTTTTCGAGTGCCTTACAGCACCCATGGTAACGGGGAGACTGAGGTGTTTGACGTCCCGATGTCATAGTTAACCCAGATATCTTTTTTTTACAGTTTTTGAATATTAATTTTTGGTCCGATCTACGCAGAATGAGCTTATAGTATCTCTACGTCTTGCAGTGGGTTTAATTTTATTAATTATAGGATCCCAAGCAGATGGCAGCACCCATTCCATCTTCTTTATTGAAATTAGGATGTTTTTTAATTTTAATAGCCTCGCGAATTATCCTTGGTAGGAATCGGTGTTCTTTTGCGAGGATTTATGGTCTATAAAATCTAATGTAATGGCGGGGACGATTTTGAACATGTTCCCAGATCGCAGACTTTCCAGAACGTCGGTGCTTCAAGTCATCCATATCTTATGTAAGAGAGACTACATTCACAATCCAGCTTGTACACTCCTGCATCTTGTAGAGGGATATAATACTCGACGGTGTTGGAGAGGAGAGACGGAGTGTAGAGAACCGGAGACCCTTTTTACTGGAACGAGGCATTCTATCTTGGTCCACACGGCTGAAAACGCATCTGCATTTTAATTTGCAATCGAAAATAGATGTAGATGTCTATAGGCAGCAACCACTTACCATCAGGTGGACTGTGCGCTCGTTTGTCACCCTTATTCTATAAAAAAAATCTTCAGACCTGCACTCATGAACTTCCTGTATGTTTTACCAGGGTGTCACTCCATGTAATTTTTATACAGGGAATTATAAATAGCTCTAATTGAATAAATACATATAATGTCTTAAGAAATGAGGCGTTAGTGTTTTATGGCAATTGTTTTAATGCGTGTTTTGTTGGCGGAATTGAGAAATAATTTTTCTGTAATATCTCCAGGTTTCCCAAAGATTTTTCCTTCACCACCGAGCACGTAGTAAATCAGCACTTAAAATTGCAATTAACAAATATTGGTATCCTTGGGAATCTAACGCGGGTTGATCGCGTACTGCGAATTAAGAATGAACGCTTGTGTCTGTGTTTAAGTTAATAATCCATAGAGTATAAATGTATCAAAATAAAAGAATAAAAAAATATTACTTTTTAAAAGGCAAAGGAATAAAATCTTAAAGCTTTATCTTGTACTATTCCAACTTATTTTAAGTCACCGTCAGATTTTAAATTGCCAAGAAGTTCCGGAGATGTCGTTTCCACGGCGTTTCATAAAAACGAGGCGAAATATTTAGACGTAGTATTCCCGAAGAAACTTGTTAAGGTGGACGTAGCTTGTCATTCCGGACAAGTTGCCGGCGTGGCTGTTATTTTTATGGCAGAGATAGGACGGGGCGTTTCATAAAAATCTATTGAGCGGAAATTAACGGTGGTTTAAATTACAGTTTCTGATTTTGCGACTCCGCGTAAATGACTTGCGTTAAAGAGATTTCTCTTGAACTTTATTTAATTAGAAGAATAAAGCAGAAATGTTGCGAAAGACAAAGTGAGTTATATATTACCAGCGACTTGAGACTTACTAGATGTTCTTGATATTTTTTTAATAGGATAATGACAAACGAACACACAGTCCACCTGATGGTGAGTGTTTGCTGTAATCCATAGACATCTACATTTATCCTAGAATCAAATAGGATCAAAATGCAGATGCGTCGTCACCGTGAGTACTAAGATGGAATGACCCTTTTCCGGTAAAATGGGTCTCCGGTTCTCTACACTCACAATATGAAACACAGCAGTGTCAAGCTGCCATTTTACGCTGTTATTCTGTGAGAGCGTGGTCCTTCCCCGGTCGAGCCGAACCATTAGTGCCACAACTATACTACTTATATAGCTGCAGCATGGCTCTACCACGTATAAAATATGTGATGTAATTATTTACTAGCGATCTACTCCGGTTATTAAGAATTAAGATAATCATCAACAACCATGTATTTTATCAATTTTACAATTTATAAAAATCAAGTCTTCTTCTTCAATCTTCAAGTCTAGGATGTAATATAGCATAGATAACTCCTAGCATTGCCCTCTATTATTTTTTCTAAGCTAAATATATTCTCCTGTATCGTGGAGGCATTTTACAAACATAGATTGCGCGAGGACAAACATTCAGACCCGGAACAATTATTTGTAGGCCATACAAATACTTGTTCCGTGCGGGATTCGAACCTGCGACTCCCAGCGCAACAACTCATTGCTAAGCCACAGCGCCACGGAGCTGTCTACACGTTACGTGTTATTACAATTAGTTCAGACAGACAGAAAGACGGACAATAATTTACAAAAGTTATTTATGACTTAATGGCATACAATAACCTCCTCAGCTCAAAGACAGTTATTTCTATAATACACAAAAGACAGACTTCAATTTCATTAATTTACAAGTTGTATTGTATGATATATTGTAAAAACAACTTCTAAAAGCTAACATTTCCAAAAAATGTGAACTTTGAAATCGGAGAGATAAATTATCGTTATGTAACTATCATTAACGATTTCGGTATGAATAGACAAACATATAAACAATATTGTTGTATACACACTGTCAGTATAATAGTGTTGGGAATTCTATAAAATTTTCTTCTCACACTGCATGTTAAGGAAATTGCTTAATGGCCTTAATTTGCTTGTCACAGCGCATGTAAATGTGTACTGTGTTTATTAAACACGGGTGCTAAATAAAATATTGTAATTACACACATCATTCAATTTTGCTTTGAAACTAGTGCAGCTATTAAAATAAGCGATCAGGCTTCGCTGCCAGTTGTGATAGCATCTTGGCAATTAAATACTGCTGGGTAATTTGCCATGTAGTGGCGGTACAAGAATATCCACTTCCTTTCTTTTTATATGAGAAAATTCCTACGCAAATCGCCTCGCGGGGCCAAGGACGGGTTATGTCACACTAGTCCGAATAAAACCTCATGGTGTTCCACCTTCGTCGCAAATTGGTAGGGTCACGGGATCGCTTTCACACGCATCAGCGACCTCACCAGCACTGGCCGCCCCACGGCAGCCCCTCAAGAAAGAATATCTACTACATTACCAACGCGTTGGTGTACAGAGAGACAAGCCAGACGCAGTAGCGTCTTCCTAATAATAATGACTAGAAAGGAAATGACTAGAAAGAAAGGACAAATACATGATAGAGCCATGCTGCAGATATATTACTGGTATAGCTGTAGCACGAATGGGTCGGCTCGACCGGTGTAGGACCACGCTCTCATAGATTACCAGCGTAAAATAGCAGCTTAACGCTGCTGTGTTTCGTATAGTGAGTGTAGAGAACCGGAGACCCGTTTTTACTGGAAACGAGGCATTCCATCTTAGTCCTCACGGGTGACAACGCATCTGCATTTTGATTCGTAATCGTGGATAGATGTAGATGTCTTTGGGCCACAGCAACCACTTACCATCAGGTGGACTGTGTGCTCGTTTGTCATCCTAATTCTATAAAAAAAATCATTTTCCTCTTATGAGACAATCAAAAAACGACGTTAATACATTTAGGGATACACAGCTCAAATAGTTCGGGGTTTGTCTTACATTTTCTGCAATTACACCCACTGCTGTGTGCCAGTTGAAGGTTCTCAGAAGCAACTCAGAAGGACAGTTGCTAAAAAGATTCCTAAGTCCTCAGGATTGAAGAAAGTTTTTGGCCTGCTTCGTTTGTAGGTTTCAGGTGTCAATTACTATGAGGTTGGACTGTTATCTCGTTTATCACTCGAGTATTAAAACATTTTAAGTTGAAAAATATTATGAAGAGCGGCACAATCTTGATGAAGGATGTCTTTCATAAAAAAAAATAAAGCATCTACTAGGACATTAACTGCGACACAGATATAACTAGAACATATTAGAAATATAAAAATAACGTATGAAAATTGCATTTGCAACTAGTATTAATGAGATAATAAGTAAATATGTAATACAAAGAAAACTTAGTTACGGAATTTCATTAATTAAATACTGTGGCTATAAAATTTTATTTGCTAGAAACTGTGTGGATATCTAAAACAAAATTGCTTCTTTAGATTTGTTTTAGTTTAGTATGTTCATTAAATTATTGATACCATAAAATACTAAAAAAACTCTTTATAAAATTCTAATACTGTTACAGTTCGTAACAATTCTGTTCCTCCAGTAGCGGCTAGCAAAAGCGTAGCTAGCCCGCCGCCGGCCAATCAATATAGTGGCAGCAATTATGTTAATGCATCGCCCTCGGCCATGGTGCGAGCCGAGATGCAATTGGAAATGTAAACGAACCACACCGACCTCTTTCAGTTTATGATAGCCTGGTAATGGCCGTTGATGTTGTTTAGTTTTAACTGAGTGCGCGGTTAAACAAATTATATAGTTGCGGTCTAAGAGAGCTCCCTTATGGCACCATCGTTATTTCAAGAATAATTTGTAAACGCATTAATAAACAAGATAGTGCAATAACTTGCATGTAACTTCTTTGCGTAACCAGTTATGAAAGATTACGTTATGATTATATTTACGGTTCAATTATTTCGGCGGCAGTGCCATGTTAGGTTTAAGCGAAAGATGATGGAAGAAATTACTTTTTTATTGCATCACATTTCCAAAATTTAAAACAGGTCACAGATTGGAAACTGCTTAAAGTTGTGTGTGTGTGTGTGTGTGTGTGTGTGTGTGTGTGTTTTTTTTTTGTAAATAGAATAAGAAGATAGTGCGTACCCAGTCCTCACTAACAATAATTGCAAGTCCGAGTTACCCACATTAGAGGTAATCGCAGATGTCAGCCACTCAGCAGTAAAAACCGGCGAACCGCCTTCCTGATCACGTGCTTGCGCATGCTTGTGCCAATCTAATTCAACCAACGGTCTCACTGTTTGTAGAGGTTTTTGCTAAAACTCTCAAGTTAGTAAAGGGTAAGAACTCAAACAATGATTTCAAATGTCGCAGTTTCCGAGGTATTTACAAAAAAAAAAAATCAAAAGTAAGGAACCTATGCATAGTAATTTACAAGGCCTGTATGGTGACAGCGTAAATGAATCTGCTGAGGCGACGGAAATGGAGGAGGGAAATGAAACAGAATATGGGCAGCAGCACATCTTACATCTTAAAATGATAAAAATACGTAAATACACATATGTACCAAGCGTGGCAACTATGGCAAATATCATCCCCTGTGAGACAATCTATGGGGGAAGACTATAAGCAGTTCAATTGTAATAGGCTGTAATTGGGCAGTTGTCTACTTGGGCTCGACTTGTTGCAAAGCCTTTTTGTCAGAAACATTCGTGACCGCGCGCAAAAAAATTCACCAAAGTATCATCGTAACCGGATGAAAGGTATAGTAACGCACTAGGAAGATACAAAGATACATTTATATATATTAAAAATACACACTAGCATAGCAATTCACAATAATTACAAGAATATAATAATATTTACAAAGATGAGGTGTGCTACTTGGCATAAGTAAAACCTCTCTTTGCCTAAAGTTTCCAGAGCACTGAATAAACAGGGAGCATATAGTTAGTAGAAAATACATTATTCAACTTTCTGAATATACATATATCCTCAGTAAAGAATCAAAATGCAGACGCGTTGTCAGCCGTGAGGACTAAGATGGAATGCCTCGTTTCCAGTAAACAGGGTCTCCAGTTCTCTACACGCACCATACGAAACACAGCAGTGTTAAGCTGCTGTGAGAGCGTGGTTCTACTCCGATCGAGCCGACCCATTCGTGCTACAACCAGAATATAGATGCTGCATGGCTCTACCACGTATAAAAAATTAATGGATTTGAATACCTATCATAGGATTATGAAGTAACAGAGAAACTTGTATATTTAACAAAATCCGATTATCCTTTTTGGTGTGTTGTTTTTCTAAAAAAATTAACAATAAATACATATTTTTTTTATCTGATACCTTACATTTATACTTAAAAAATATTGAGAGATTTGTTTGTTTTTTTAAAAAGAGTAAGATATCATGTTACAAAACAAGACAAATGTAGTACCTACTCTGTATGATACTTTGTATGATGGAATTTTATCCAAATTAGGTGGGAAATAATAAAAAAATATATAAATAAGGTTAAACTTACAAGAATTATTTAACGAATTGATTAATTTTTTAAGATATATAAAACGTAACCTCCACACTAGGTTTTTCTCCTGTATCATGGGGCAGTTTACAAACATAAAATGCACAAGGAGAAATATCCAGACCCGGAACAATTATTTGTAGGCCATACAATTTTTTTTTATAGTATAGGGTGACAAACGAGCACACAGTCCACCTGATGGTAAATGGCTGCTGTGGCCCATAGACATCTACATTTATCCTCGTTTGCGAATCAAAATGCAGATGCGTTGCCAACCGGTGAGAACTAAGATAGAATGCCTCGTTTCCAGTAAAAAGGGTCTCCGGTTCTCTACACTCACCATACGAAACACAGCAGTGTTAAGCTGCTATTTGACGCTGATATTCTGTGAGAGCGTGGTCCTTCTCCGGTCGAGCCGACCCATTCGTGCTACAACTATACTACTAATATAGCTGCAGCATGGCTCTACCACGTAGATCCATGCGGGATTCGAACGTTTAGCGATGCAACATAATTGCTAAAACACTGCGCCACGGAGCCGTCATTAAACTGTAGTCATCAAAAACAAAAACTGTTCTGTTCACTGATGGTTTAAAACACATCTAATTACATAAGTTCATATTCACAAGTCAAAAGATTAAACGAGTCAAAGACTCATTGCAAACCGTTTACCGGCAGCTCCAAGAGCCGCGGACGTTTTCTAGAAAAATCTAATTACAGCGTAAAATTAAAAAGCCCCGGTCAGTCCTTCTGGCGGCGGCGAGGCCTGTCCAGCGGCATAGTAATTAAAAGTAGAATGGATTTTTTTTTCAGCGGTCCTAGTTAAGGAAAATGCGCTCACAGTCGACAGAATTACGACATTATAGTATTGAATTGGTTTATATATGGTTAAAATTTGCACGACGTAATTTAATAAATAAATCACCCTCACCGTTACCGTTATATGCTATCAAAGTCCACTGCTTATCCTCCCCCATATTTGCCTTATTTGCCACGATGCTGGAAGACGCTGTTCCCCACTCCTGATTTGTTTCCCTGTCGCCTCTTACGACACCCACGGGATGATATTTTTAACCGTGCCCGGAATCTCTTTTTAAGTTAAAATATACCTGTTAGGAGGTTCTGCTCTTCCATAAGAAGTTACTTCCATAAAGTGTGTGTATGTGTGTGTGTGTTTAGGTGCGTACGTGATTAAACATCAAAATACAGATGTGTTGTCGCCTTACAGGACTAAGATGTAATGCCTGTTTACAAGTAAAATTAAACTTTTAATAAAAATTTATAGCGGACTTTATAGAACTTAAAAGGATGAAATGATAAAATAACTTTCACATAAAACATCTGAAGTCAGCGCAGACATGTGGCAGAGCTGTCGTAGTGCTACAAGTGAAACACACCGAAGTCTAAATCACGCTATCAAAGTTCCGAAGTACTTCGCTATATGAAGGTCGGGGAAATTTTAAAATAAAAAAATGTAATAAATATGCAGGTTTCTCTGCCGTGCCGTGGTATTAGTAGGTTGCTTACTTTACAAATCATAGCACGCGAGTTAGCAAAGTTCGAACCTCGCCGGCATCACTGGCTTTGTAATAGTAGTTGTATGCTTGTATGTGCTGATTTACCGAGCATGTAGGTTCGGCAGAGAATGAAAAGTTAGTGAGGTAACTTTCATGTCATCCAACACTCATCGATGTTACGCAGCGGACACTTGACTATCTTAAAACGTTTTAGATATAAGAAGAAATTTATACCTAACAATGGAACCTAAAATAAAATAAAATGAATTGAAAGATATTTATTTCTCCAACGTGGGAAAATAAAATTTCGATAGTCTAATGTCTTTTTTTAAGTCTACTTTTTTGATCCGACCCAAGGTTTGAACCCACTACTACTACTTTATACGTGGTAGAGCCATGCTGCAGCTGTATTAGTGATACAGTTGTAGCACGAATGGGTCGGCTAGACCTTAGAAGGACCACGCTCTTACAGAATACCAGCGTAAAATAGCAGCTTAACACTGCTGTGTTTCGTATGGTGAGTGTAGAGAACTGGCAACCATTTTTACTGGAAAAGAGGCATTCCATCTTAGTCCTCACGGGTGACAAAGCATCTGCATTTTGATTCGCAAACGAGGATAGATGTAGATGTCTACGGGCCACAGCATACACTTACCATCAGGTGGACTGTGTGCTCGTTTGTCACCCTATCCTATAAAAAAAAACTACGATCAAACTAGACGAACGACGCTGTCGCAGCGGCAGCCTTTTCAATAAATCTATAAGTAGTCAGTTGACGACTCAACCCTGACTTCGTCAATTAAAAAAAACACAGTACAAATAAATTTCCATTTTAAATCAAAAACTAATTTTTCCGTCATCAATAACCGTATCGCAGCTCCGTCCCTCAAGGCGAGCTAATCACTTTTAGACGATGTTGATGCTGCTTAAAGTCAATATTTCAAAGTTTTACTCATTAACGAGAAATAACAGCGAATTCCTTCTTGCCTTATTTACGTTTATTTGTTATGTTTATGGGGCAATTAAAAACTTCGAGTTTGTTGCTGGGAGAGCGGTGAATAACTGATTTTAGAAAGATATACGGGCTTTTGTTGCAGATTGTATTGCAGGGGGAAATTACAAAATATGAATTTCATTCGCTTATTAATTACAGACGTACTTGTAGAGATTCCTCGCGCATATATTGCCACGTATAATATATATGATAGAGCCACGCTGCAGCTGTATTATGGTTGTAGCACGAATGTGTCGACTCGACCGGGGTAGGACCACGCTCTTACAAAATACCAGCGTGGAATAGAAGCTTAATGTTGCTGTGTTTCGTATGGTGAGTGTAGGGAACCGGAGACCCTTTTTATTGGAAATGAGGCATTCCATCTCAGTCCTCATGGGTGACAACACATCTGCATTTTGATTCTTAATTGAGAATAAGTGTAGATGTCTATGGGCAACAGCATTCACTAATCATCAGGTGGACTATGTGCGCAATTGTCACCCTTATACTATAAAAATATATATTAATTACAGCCATATTTACCACGCTTGGCAAGCGGTTTTGGCAGTTTTTTAAGTTGATGGATTCTCTCAGCAACATCAAAAACCTACGATTGAACGAAAGCTAACAAAGAATTCTTCTGAATGATATACCAATTACATTTCACTTCCCGCTTCCTACGGTAGGCGGTTAACGGAACGCAAATTAATTTTGATATAAGAGATCGAATTCGAGTTTTAATCAGCGGGCGAGTCCTTAAAACCTAATTTTGGCGACGCACGCGTTTGCTTTGAGAACGCTTTGTAAATGGAGTTCTGTTTTCTCAACTTTCACGTTATGATTTTGCCTCCATAAAGCTATGCTATTTTTAACTCGTTTTTTTTTTGGAATCCGGTGAATATGTCTTTATTATAACGGTATTTCATAATTCAGTTTTTACCTACATTCGGACGTATGAATTATACGAAACTAGCGTTCCGCCCCGGCTTCGCACGGGTGATTTTTGGATCTCGATAACAGCGCCACCTACCTACAAACACACAAAAATTTTCATCTAAATCAATTAAGCTGTTTTTGAGTTTTATCGAGACTAACAGACAGCAATTGATTTTTATATATAGAGACTTGTTTTTAACGCCCCCGCACCGCCCTTTGTGGGTATAACTTCATAAAATCCATTGTTGGTAATTATTAACATACCAAAAAAATATTCTGGTCAAGTTTTATACCTATAAGTGCTGTAGTTTAAAAATGTATTTTTTTTAATTAACGCCCCGCAACCCTTGCGGGTGGAATTTCGTAAAATCCGCTACCTTCTTGTTAGCTGAACTCTACTCGGAGAAAGCAATATTCCTACCAAATTTCAAGTCTCTAGGCCTGATGGTTCCAGAGATATCGTGATGTTTCAGTACATAGGTGGAAATCTCTTATATCTATAGATTTTGCAAATATATTCATAACTGATCACACCACAATACTTTCATGAGTATGGTCTAGTATTCTTAATGATATCACAGCTTAAAAATTTAACACAACAAATTTTGCTGTTCAGCTGTTTTTATAAACTATGGTATTAATGATTTCTTAAATTTACACGAATACTTAATTTTTTTTTTGTTGATAATAAGTTTAATTAAACTTATTTGTAATTCCCGACGTTTTGGATGGTGTGCAGCACCCAGCCACCGGGTTCGATCACCGTCGGCACCAATGAAATTGAAATTGTGAAAGAAAACATCGTAAGAAAACCGGCATGTTTATGGAATAAGAAAAAAAAAATCAAGGACATGTGGAGTTCGCGAACACGCATTTGCGCAGCGCGGCGGCCATTAACCGCCGGCCTAAAACCCTCTCATAAATGAGAAGAGGCCTGTGCCCAGCAGTGGTACGTATATAGGTTATGATATTGCTTTACTTTTTACAGGACCTATTACTCCCCAATTACCTATTAAAATATAAATAGTCACGTATTATTTGTTTTTCATTGTATTTATGGCTTTTATTTATATAATCTTATTTGCTTCTTGATTGTTTACTGTAAAGTTGATCTAAGAATCAAAATGTAGATGCGTTGTCACCAGTAAAAATGACCTGAGGTTCTCCTTCACTATGCATACAGCTGTGTTAGGGGCGTTAAACTGCTATTATATGCTTGTATTCTGTGAGACCATGATTCTAACCTGGTTGAGCCAACCTATTCGTACTGCAACCATAATATAACTGCAGTGTAGCTACACCTTGTCGATGTTTTAATTTATGTTACCTAGGTGTGTACCTTAAAGATAAGAATAATTTTTATCGCTCCGCTTCAACTGTTTCAGCATCCTTAGCAAGATGAGATCGTGCATGGATTCGCCTCAAACCCTTACGTGGAAAATTGCGTTCTGTCGGTATTCGATTCTCTGTAATTGAGCGTGTACCGCTTCTGCGTACGCCTTAATTTTTGCCATCTGAGAGATTGGTTCAATCGATGGAATGAGCACATGCGGGCGTTCGAAATATAAATAAAGAAAAGATGGAAATATTAGGATGGATTTGTTAGGTGTAAAATGTGTATGTCCATGCATGGAAATAACGTATAATAGAAAAATAATGTATGTCAATCATCACACTTTTATTTACGGATGCCAGCTGTTTTTGAATCCAGAATCAGAAGCTTAAACTAGAAGGGTGACAAAAGAGTACACAGTAAACCTAATCGCAAGTAGATTCTGTTGCTCAAACAGAAACAGAACTGATGTTGCTACATCTATTAAGATGCGTTGTCACTCTTGAAAACTAAGGTAGAATGCCCCGTACCCAGTAGAAAACGAATCTTAAATTTATGCAGAAATTTGTGGTTGCTCCCCCTCCCCCCTCACCCTAGGGTTTTTACACAGCATCCTAGTTTACCTCAGACCTTATAAGCAGGATTTTGGCAGGATTTTGACCGTCGGCGGATTGCTATTCTGCTCACTCCTATGGTTAAATAATAGTTTGAAGTAGAATTTCATAAGTAAAAGTACTGTTTTGTGTATTAAGGAAACGCCCTGAAAACTGGGGTACTACCGACATCCACTGTCTGCTGGCTTAATGTTAAGATTAAGCTGCAGTTAAAATCTTCCTAAAACATCGCAATGTATCGGATTTACAAATTGTGAAGAAATTTATCACTATGTTTGCGCATATTTTGCTTAATGTATTAGTACAAACACATTATGCGGTTTGTCGTATTCCTTTCGGCTAAGTTTTAGTCAATTCCACAATAAATAAATAAAAATTGTACAGTAAATAGTGTATAATATTTCCAGCACAATAAGTAGCTTCCAATTGTTCGGAAGTTGGTCGAAAATCGTCCAGTAGGTCTTATCATATTAACATGTTAATAAAATACAATTCAAAGCCAATATATTATTGCTGAAAGATATAATATTTTAAAAATATCGAAAAATCCTTCGAATTTAAATCTAAAAGTAATTTCCAAAATTATTTATCAATTTACCTCGAAAGGACAAAACTCCAAGCGATTACTTGCACCGAATAACATAACATACCTGTAACAAACAGAAAAGAAAATAAAATTATTGTAATTTAGAATAAATCACACACGAGTACACGATCCACTGATGATAATATGTATGCTGTAGTCTCTTGGGATGCGTATTTACCAGTAAAAAAGGATCTACAGTTCTCTACACTGTTATTTTAGTCTTGTCAGAATACCAGGGATTTATGGGTCGTACTGCTGACCGCTGAAATAGCTGCAACGTTACTCTATCTCCATTTATATAAAATTGCATTTGAAACGAGTATTAACGGATATAGAGAGACAATATAGTAACAGGCTGTGAGGCATTCCATCTTAATCCTCGGAAGTGACAACGCATTTGTAACCATCTATGTTTGAAGCTGACTCCGGGTGTCCATGGACAGCAGTAGCCATTTACCATCAGATGGATTATCAGTTCAAGTTTCTGTGTCACTTCAGTTTTATAAAAAATACATTTATGTATGTCGGATACAGCGAATTCAAATTCCATGTAGTGCAGCTTTTTCTACCGACTTAAAAGGAGACTGTACTCAATTGGACTGTATGTTTCTTTTTTTTTATAGGACAAGGATGACAAACGAGCACACAGTCCACCTGATGGTAAGTGGTTGCTGTGGCCCATAGACATCTACATCTATCTTCGATTACGAATCAAAATGCAGATGCGTTGTCACCCGTGAGGACTAAGATGGAATGCCTCGTTTCCAGTAAAAAAGGGGTCTCCGGTTCTCTATACTCACCATACGTAACCCAGCATCGTTAAGCTGCTATTTTACGCTGGTATTTTGTGAGAGCGTGGTCCTATCCCGGTCTACCCGACCCATTCGTGATACAACTATACCGGTAATGTAGCTGCAGCATGGCTCTACCACGTACAAACTTTACTTACAAACGTACTTTTATGTGTGTTACCTCATAACTTTTTCCGGGTGAACCGATTTCGATGATTCATTTTTTATTTGAAAGCTAGTGCTTCTCATGTGATCCCATATAAATTTGATTAAGGTCTGACCAATAGTATTTGAGTTATTCTTAATCATTTATATTGAAGTCGGTTGTACAAAATTTTTAATTTTTAATTATTGTATGATAATTTTAATGTTTTTGACTAAACTCTTTACTTCACTATATTATCTTATATTACCTTTAACAGCATAAATCACCTTTGGGTATTCAACATCGATGAATAATAATTAATGTGCTTTTAGATACATTGTCACGTTGACTGTGTACTGTTAGTATTAAACTTTTGCTAACAAGTAAAAACATGACAATGACAAAACATATATATAATTACTATAACTAATAATAATAACATAGATTCGACATAATAGCTTCAGGAATTGGAAAATTAAGCTTTATTTTTCAAACACACTATGCACTATCACAGACTGATTTAATTATTTTTTCCTTTAGAGTCTAAGGAGTATTACCAGTTCAAGGTTACAATTAAATGCTGCCTAAATAGTTATATTTAAAATGCACCCCCTATATTTCTACCCTTAGGGGTATGAGTAAGTGTCGTGGGTACCTAGGTATATTGTATTTAATAAGAAAATCTTTTAAATCGGTTCGGCCGTTTGCGAGAAATCGGTAAGCATACATTAAAAAATACGCGTCGAATTTAACACCTCCTTTTTTTCAAGCCGTTTTATAAAATAATGTTTAGGATGGTATATTTGTTGCAACTAAGCCAGTTGTTTATCGACTTATATTGCACCTGATGACAAGTGAGTATAGTTAGTGCCTTTACTATTTCCGCCTGAGCTTAACAAAAGGTAATCTACTCTTGTCCTGTAGACAACCATAATCATATGGGACGACAGACGCTAGTAAATTATTCCACTCCATAATTGTACGCATTATAAACAAAGAAGCAGATCGTGCGGTACCTCGTCGCTAGTGTACGGATTTCAGCCTTTAAGAAAGGGAAAGTAACATTATAATATTTTTTATTTTATAATTAATTATATAATTAATGAAATTAAATCCAATCTGAAGCACACACACACGAGCGCGTGCGCGCGCACGCACACACTGCAAGAGTGTGATCAAAAATTAATATTAAAAAACGCGTTAAAATCCCTAAAATTTTATTTCATTTAATATATATTTTTTAATTTTTGTGGCTTTCTTCGCACTTCTATCGTGTAAAACAAACATAACCCCTTTATTTTAGTTTGGCTAATTTTAAAAGCTCAAAGCAAGAAGGTTTTCTTTCAACTGACGTCATTCCCATAAATTTTATCTTAGCTCAGTCTTATAACGAAAACTGGTTAAAGACACGCGAAGAGTAACACGCCAACGTAAAATAACATGTACATATAATTATAATTCCAGTTAATTAAATAATCAAATATTGAAAATTCGTTTTATAAAACTGAACTGACAATCGAACTTACAGTGCACATGGACACTGCAGACAACTTCAAATGAAGAAGGCTACAGATGAGTTGTCACCTTGGAGTTAAAAAGTTAAAATTACAGCTTATATACGTCCTACTGCTGTGCACAGGCCTCTTCTCATTTCTGAGAAGGTTTTAGGGCAAGAAAATGTCCGCCGCGCTGCCCAAATAAGTGTTGTCGACAACTTCACATGTCTTCAAGTTTTTTTTTATCTCTCAAACTTGTAGGTTTCTTCACGATGTTTTCCCTCACCGCCGATTACGTGGTCACCTTTGAGTACTAAGATGTATTTATACTCACTCTTTATATCCTTCAGATCGATACCGTAGTGCACGCACTGATATTTGAATAGACAGGAAGGAATCTTATCACCTATTTGATGGGCATATATTCAATAACGAACAGTTAAATATTTCCTTACAAAATGATGAAAGGATGTTTGTGCTTATAGTCATATATATATATATATATATATATATATGTTACTACCGATATTTTTAAACATTCTTCAAACAGATGAATCAATAATATAGATGTGAAGAATATTTTTAAATAGACAATATTTTGTAGATGTTATCATTGCCGTTTATAAAATCAGATTTTGTTTTTCAAACCATGCCATAATATGTAGCGGCGGTAACAAAGAATTCGTCACCTCCAATGGTCTTGTTTCCGATTAATTGTGATATCGTCATCTAGAGTAAGCCATATGTGGAATACCCACATTGCTCTTGGGAAGCAGCGTCAAATGTGCGAGTTATAAAAGATTTAAACATTAGAAATAACACTCAATAGAAATGGCTATTATCTAAATAAATATCAAAGCGCTAAACAGCAGTCGTGTAAATAATACCCTCAAAATAATCAACCATTTAACGTTGGGTGATTCGTTTTCCATTAACGTTACTCTAAGTCATGACGACTGTCGATCTACATTGAAACCGCATCAGAATTTCGAGCACGGTGGAAGTTTAGACAAACTCTGTGCATCCAAAAGCAGCAGTCACACAGCGTCCCCCGCGGTAAACTCCCCGGCCGTGTTTACACGGGCTAACGGGTTTGCGAGCTCCTCATTTATTCACACTGGACTCTGCCCTAGTTACGTGAGATTTTCCGTTTAGAAAATAAACATGTGAACGCGGTTTTTTGCGCCCCACATACCGTCGGAAATTAATGATTTCGTGTGACGAGTGGCGCTTTGAATAAATGTACTTTAGGACTTCGAACGTCGAGCTCGCTTGGAAGTTATACTGCGCTAGTTTTTTTTTTCTTTTCAAATGTATAGGTTAATGTATTTACGATAGGTTTTGACCAATTTTCTACCGATTTCAAAAAGGAGGAGGTACTCAATTCGACTGTATGTTTTTTTGTGTGTTACCTCATAACTTTGATCTACGTTTTCCGACCGATTTCGACTATTCTTTTTTTAATTGAAAGTTGATGCTTCTCATGTGGTCCCATATAAATTTGATCAAGGTCTCATCAATAGCTTTTGAGTTATCCTTAATAATATACATTGAAGTCGGTTGTACAAAATTATAATTGTTACTTAGTCGATTACATTATATATCATGCATACATTATAATATATCATCATGAAATAACTGGAATGTTTAATAGAATAGAATAGATAGATTTTTATTCAATATAGATTATAACATAATACTTATTGGTTCGGAAAATACCTCTGTCCTGGGAAGAAACAAAAAGAAACGCAGCGGTGTTACATTTTTTAAGCATATAATAACTATACAATAATTTTGTACAATTTTCTATATGAATTTTAATAGAACTAACACGGTGGCGATCACCTCATTCCCAGGAGTTATTTTCATTCATGTATTCCTTGATATTATAACAACACTTTTAGTACAATTTTTCTTTAATAAAACTTTTAAACTTGTTTATTGACAAACTTTGCACATTAATATTTATTAAAGTTTATAACTACGCTGAGTAGATGGAAAGATCTTTATTCTACCGACTTCAAAATGGAGACGGTACTCAATTCGACTGTATGTTTTTTTATGTGTGTTACCTCATAACTTTTTACTGGGTGAACCGATTTCGATGATTCTTTTTTTATTTGAAAACAGGTACTTCACATGTGGTCCCATGTGAATTTGATTAAGGTCAGACCAATAGTTTTTGAATTATTCTTAATAATTTATATTGAAGTCGGTTGTACAAAATTTTTAATTTTTAATTATTTAAATTAAGTGTACTTCTAACGCCTAATAACCGTTTACTATAATTATTTTATTATTACGAGGTGTGTACTTGTTGGTCTAGTGATCGTAAATGGGACTGCTGGCGTGTGGTTCCGGATGCGAATCCCGGATCAAAGCAAAATCAGTCATTTTGTTTTTCGATCAAGAAAGTCTCAGTAGCAAACTGGAGTCAGGTAATTGACGGTTTCACCCCTGTGCCCTGGAAAACACGTAATGCAAAAGATTCCGACGGCATTACGTGTTCCGACGGCCTGATCGCGCTCCGGTTGTGTTAGATTCTTGTCGAATTGGACTACTAGAGTAAAAGCATAGAGTGCACCTGCCTCCATTGAAAATAGTGGTTGGCCGCCGCGCCGTGACCGATATTCAATTTGGACATTATATATTACAAGCTGTAAAGGCTGAATCAGACGGTTCACTCCAGTGCATGCTTCATTTTTCTTTCATTCTATGTTCACACAGCTTAGCTGGAATGAAATAGAAAATAACATTCACCTGCTCTTTTCTTTCAATATGTCGTCGAATGACGTCGTGCGTCTTGAAATCAGTTAAATTTTTGTTTGAACGGACCTATAGAGTCGGTACATAAACATGGGCAGAAGAGCAACCACTTTTTGTAAATTGCTTTATTTTAGTTAATTTTGTTGTGTAACAGGTCGTTAACGTTTTTATTTTATGTTTAATATCTTCTTCAGTAACCTCTAAGTTTAAATCACTAATTATGTATTTCATTTCGTCTTTGTGATCATCGAGTTTATCAATGTCTTTAGAACTCTAAAGACATTGATAATTTTTAAAACTGTCCAAAAACAGGAGCGTACTTTGATCGTTTCACTTGAACATCATTTTGTCGCGACGGTTGTCCTGGCGGTTATCTGCTACACGACTCGACTCAAAATAGCAAGTTAACATTCCCCCACTGTTCAAACTGCTTATTTATCGTTCATTCGGAGTGGGAGTGAATGATGCCGAATGCCTATATCCGACATTGTTGGATAGATTCACTAATGAATTCATTCGCCACTTTTTTCATTCCAAGTTTAAACGTTTCATACCCAGTGAAAGTTGCCGAATGAAAGACACAAATTAACGAAAAATTAACTGGCTGATTCCGCATTTAGGCATTCCATCATAGTGTAATTTTGTTTGTAGCTGGCTGCAGGTGTCTATGGACAGCAGAAGCCATTTACCATCAGCTTGTGAGTAAGTTTTTTGATTTAAGATGATATACATAATTATTGTTTATAAAATAAACTAGCAACCCGTCGTGCATTCGCCTGAATAATGTATAATTTAGATTTAAGGTAATCCGTCTTTTTTAACATCAAGTTTTTCTGTTAGAATATAGTTTAGACAACTTCTGGCATTGTTCTTTATATATTCGTGAAGTATGATTACAATCTGACAGACTGACAGACAAACAATTTTATAATAGTTATTCATGACTTAGTTGCGAGCAAACAAGCCATCAGCTGAATATGAGGCAGTCTATTTGAAATTACAGACAAACACTTCAATTTTATAATATATATAGTTACGTAATATCAACGCTTAGGGTTGTGTTGTTCATCCGGTTAATATGGTCACTTTCTATAACTCCAAAACTACAGCCTTGTTAACAAAAATGGCTTTGTGATAGCTCTTCATCAGTCAATCAAATAATAAAGCGTAAAAAGGGTGCTGCTTTATCGACGCCATTTTGACAGCTGATGTTATAGTTTTTTTTTTTATAGAATAGGGTGACAAACGAGCACACAGTCCACCTGATGGTAAGTGGTTGTTGTGGCATATAAATATCTACATCTGTCCTCGTTAGCGAAACAAAATGCAGATGTGTTGTCACCCGTGAGGACTAAGATGGAATTTCTAGTAAAAAGGTTCTCCGGTTCTCTACACTTGCCATACCAAACACAGTAGTGTTAAGCTGCTGTTTTACGCTGGTATTCTGTGAGAGCGTGGTCCTTTCCCGGTCGAGGCGACCCGTTCGTGCTACAACTATACTAGTAATATAGCTGCAGCATGGCTCTACCACGTATACAAATTAGTGTGGGTATTTTAGGTTAAAGACATTTATTTATCACGTAAGTACAATATACAGTTCGCTTAACAGTGATTTTAGATTTTTGTAGTATAGTTAGTTAAGTCGAGTAAGTGTTCCTAACTATTGCCAAGACTTGTTTGCTGTTTTTTTCTTAATATATAAGTTATATAGTATTCGATTTTGTATTTTTGTCTCTGTCCTCCTCCTAGTTTTGGTTATATAGGGCGAAAAAGCTTAAGATGACCATATTACCCTCACGTACCCTAGTATTTGGGTAAACATAAAGAATAGTTAACACATACTGTTTATGAAATCAACCCTCAACACCCACAAAATTAATAGAATAATCAATCAAATGATCACGCATTCAGTGCTTGTTTTTGCGTTAATATCATTAACTCGTTTAAATAAACCCTGTAAATTTTGCGTAGCGCAATAAAGTTATACAATATTATTATAATCAACTTAATTATTCATCAATTAGCCAATATTAACCTAACAATAACAGCGACTGTGTACTGTAAATAGATAAAAGTAACAATCCATTTTTGTTAAATATGCCATAGTTAGTTTATACGATTTTTTTTTTATAATGAGGTTGCAAAATGAGTGCAATCTACCTGATTCTACATAGATGCTGTGGACAATCGATTTCCTGGAACCAGGGTTCGATTTCCGCCGGCACCAATGAAATTGTTAATTGCAATTTTAAGTGCTGAGTTACCACGTGCTCGGCGGTGAAGGAAAACATCATGACGAAATGAACCAACATGACTAAGAAAAAAGAAAAAAAATATATAATTCCAAGACATGTGAAGTTCGCCAAACACGCATTGGAGTATCGCGGCGAACGCTTCCTTGCCCCAAAACACTCAGAAATGAGAGTATTCTCATACGAGAGAATAAGAGAGTCATTAACGGGCGGACGCCCTTTGTAAGTGTTATGGTTAGAACAATAAAGTTTTAAAATGAATAAAAAAAAATTGCTGATAAAATTGTCACGATTTTACGAGTATTTTTAAAATATGAGGTCTGAATTTGATGCAGGCAACAAAACGTTTACCGCGAGCCTTCCACTGATATTAATGTGAGAAAGTGTGGATAAGGGCTGTTCCTCACAGCGCCGCACTGCATTATTTATTGGGAAAAACTTTATATTTCCACAACATAAGCCAAAAGACGCCTGGCTCACCTGCTAACGGGCTATTAGCAAACATTTTTAAAGTGAAATGAACTTTATTTTCCAAATTCGAAGGTTGTATTCGCTATGAGATCGTTTTGCTTTGGGTTTGTGTTTTTATAGCCTCATGTAATCGCCTCCCACGGTACTCGTCAGCGTAATTTTCGGAGGGCGGATTGTCTTTGGTAATGTTTTATTCAAGCATTTATAATGCGGTCGATTTTAAATGGCCACACATATTTATGAAACGTAATGAGATATCTACAAATGTGTAGATGATATCATTCGCACCTGTAGATGATGTTTAGTGCAGGTGCACTAATATTGTTAAGAGGTAACAAACTTTTTTGTAGGAGGTAACCTCTGGACCTGTTAATTCTTACACTGATAGATATATATACTCGCATTATACGCCACGCTGCCTTAATACATAGCTGACGTCGTTTTTAACTTCCCGCTTTGAATTTTAATAATTTTCAAACGTAAAAAGTTATAGGTTTTGGTCCGATTTTGATTTTGTGAATTTTCATCAGATCAGCCGTTCGGACTATTCCCGGATGGAAGTTCGGTCGTGTGTGTGTGTGTGTGTGTGTGTCGTTTCAAAAATTTTTAAAAATAAATACCAAAAAACAAAAATTAAAAAGATTTTAGAGCGTTGCACTCGAAATTATGCGAGAAGTTCCATGGATGGCAGGGTCAACCGTTTTTCATTTTTTTAACCTTACAAACTTTTTGCAGAATAATAGTGACAACGTGCATATAAACCACTTAATGGTAAGTGGATGCTGTGCCCCATAGACATCTACATCTATCTTCGATTAAGAATCAAAATGCAGATGCACTGTCACCTTTGAAAAAGTCCTTTAAAAGAGTCTATAACACAGAACGCAATTACTCTCTACCGAAAGGTATGTAATCACTTTTTTATATAGGATAGGGTGACAAACGAGCAAACAGTCCACCTGATGGTAAGTGGTTGCTATGGTCCATAGACATCTACATCTATCCTCGTTTGCGTATCAAAATGCAGATGCATTGTCATCCGTGAGGACTAAGATGGAATGCCTCTTTTCCAGTGAAAAAGGTATCTGGTTCTCTACACTCACCATACGAAACACAGCAGTGTTAAACTGCTATTTTACGCTGGTATTTTTTAGAGCCGACCCATTCGTGCTACAACTACACTACTAATATAGCTGCAGCATGGCTCTACCACGTGCAAAAAAGGCGCACTATGTTATACACAAAAAAAAGCAAAAAAAAAAAGCGTTTATTTTTATATATAAGATATCTGTGTTTTATATATCAATGTGGAATTGAAAGTGAAAAACAGTTTGTTTAATATACAAACCTAAAACATTAATGAAATACGGTCGGATTTCGACCATTTGGCGACCACTGGTTAATATTAATACTTTTTACTTAGATTTTTACTTTTTAATTAGATGCTATAAATATTATCTCGTGCTTCAATGTGATAACCTCAGTACATCCAGCAGAAATGTAAAAATAAAATGTACTCTCTAAGAAATTTAGGTCAACCTTTATTTGCTTTGTTTTTCTTTTACCACGTTCCATATTTAAGGATTAAGGTGGGTACGTCATCCAAAACGGTAAGTAATATTTTGTACGTCTTGTAGCGATACTTTTGAATATGTCAGTAATCTAGCATTACAAAGGCAAAGGTACTTTTAATATTTGATATTTCACTAATATCTCCTCTTTCTTTATGCTTAAATTTATCACATGAATAATTAGGATAAATCAAATAATAGGTAAGAAGTCAGTATATATTAGGATTAAGTAAACATCTGTTAAATAGTCCTCACGGGTGACGACGCATCTGCATTTTGATTCTTTATTGAGGATAGATGTTGATGTCTATGGCTCACAGCAACCACTTACCATCAGGTGGATTGTGTGCTCGTTTGTCACTCTATCCTATAAAAACATACTCGAAACCACAGAACACAATTACTCCCGAAGCGTAGGCCAAGTTGAAAGAGCGGCGAGCTACATGGACCTCGTATAGTGCAGACTATAAGGCAATATTGTAGTTAAAATTTATAATGATGCTTGTTTTTAGGGTTCCGTACCCAATGGGTAACCAAGGAGACCTTATTACTAAGCATCCGCTGTCCGTCCGTCCGTCCGTCTGTCTGTCTACGGGCTGTAACTAATGATCCGTAAGAGATAAACAGTTGATATTTTAATAGAATATGTATTTCTTTTGTCGCTATAAGAACAAATAATAAAAATTTAAAATGGCTCCCTTACTAGAAATGGGTACCTATTACAATGGTACGGAATCCTTCATGCGCGAGTCCGATACGCTTTTGGCCGGTTTTTATACAATAAGTTTGACAAAAGAGCATACCGTCCACCTGAAAAAGTGGATGCTGTGACCCATAGCAATCCACATCTATTCTTGATTAAGAATTAAAATAAAGATGCGTTGTCACCGTGAAGACTAAGATGGAATGCCTCGGTTCAAATAATATTGATACACTCACGATACGAAACACAGCAGCTAGCTGTAACACTAGCAGCTATTTCACGCTGGTATTTTGTGAGAACGTGGTCCATCCACGATCGAGACGACTTATACGTGCTGCAACCATAAATATACTAACTCTAAGCAGCGTGGCTCTATTTATTTATTTATTTATTTCCACCAACAATATACATTCCGAAAACAACACAAAATATGTGCTTACATCTGACAAAACTGGTGCCTAAACTAGGTAAAACCTGTATCTTAGGTCACCAGGTCCCCACCTGTAGATATCCGTGGACAAAATAGATAGATGAAGCTACAATAAATGATTTCCTTCGCAATTACACAATACAACGAGATTTACTTATATTCTAGTAAAAAAAAAAAACACAAAACTAATAAGAAAGAGAGAGAAAAAGGGAATGTCGCACTAAACAGCAAACAGAGACAACAGTTAAATATTTTACAACGGTAGGTACTATATTTTACTTTTTAATGGTCGCATTTAGGATTCATATAATTGAGTAGAATAATAAAATTTGTGTATGTGTTTGTAAGTAATAAGTAGAGTTACATAAATAAATAAAAACAGTATAGTTAAACATATACAAATATTTTATTATGTTAATAAGTACACACGACATAAATATTATTATTACTCGTCTATCAAGTAATAAAGTAGTTTTAAAATTGTAAGTTCGCTGGATGTGAATATAACTAAAAATATCTAATCATATAACTATATTAATATCGTGAATTATATGAATTCAGGTACTGAATGTAACGGAAAACTAACTCTAAGTAATTCTCGTATACTGGACTGCTTACGAGGCCATACTTTTCAAACCGGAAAGCAATAATGAACCACTGCTGCTTAGGGACATAAATCTGTAAGAGGGTGTTTTTCATCCAGAGGGATAGAATTTAAGGAGGACGGATATAAGAAACTAAAAAAAAATAAAATAATTTATACATAGCTTTATCTACCGACTTTAAAAAGGAGACTCTTAACTTTTTTCTGGGTGACCCGATTTCGATGATTTTTTTATTTGTTTGAAAGCTGGTGCTTCTCATGTGGTCCCTTATAAATTTGATCTAACCAATCGTTTTTGTTTTATTCTTAATAGTTTATATTGAAGTCGGTTGTACAAAATTTTTAAATTTAAATTATAGTTTCTAAAGTCGAGGCTTTTATTTCCCACACAATACTTAGTGTAGCAACTACGTATTGCTGAGCAATATCACAACCTCAATATAACTACTAGAATGATGTTTAAATAATTAAAAACGTCATCCCCTATATTGCCTCCATCATTATGTTTCGTCTTTTCTTTTTATACAGGGTTATTTTTTCAAAGAGTAGCCAAATTTTAACACTCACTGTCCGGTTTCCAGACACAATAGTAAGACAATAGCAGTGCCCTATATGTAGTGCACGGGACAGCGAAAGGGTGAAACTTAACTTCAAATATATAATTAATGATATACCGTTATTGCAGTTTTTTAAAATACGAGTAAAACAGGTTTCCACTTTTATTTGAAATTATCCCAAATTGAATGTGATTTATGGACAATAACGTTTTTGCCTACCAATCAATCTATACAAAATGTGTGCATGCGCAGTAAAATCAGTTAGAATAATGCATTACCACGCATTTTGAAGTATTGAGATTTTTTTTAAATTAATTTGTCTTCAACATTTGCCTACTATATCACTTATTCTGAACCTTCTATGCAAATTTGGCTGGTTATTGCAAAATATGTATAATAAAAAGGATAGTTAAAATATTGTAAACGAAAAGACAATTGTATCCAAAAATATACATTCGAAATTAGAACTTCCCCATTTTGCTAGAGTTATGCGTGATAGAGTCATGCTGCAGCTATATTAGTAGTATAGTTGTAGCACGAATGGGTCGGCTCGACCGGGGAAGGACCACGCTCTCACAGAATACCAACGTCAAATAGCAGCTTAACACTGCTGTGTTTCGTATGGTGAGTGTAGAGAACCGGGGACCCTTTTTACTGGAAAAGAGGCATTCCATCTTAGTCCTCACGGGTGACAACGTATCTGCATTTTGATTCGCAAACGAGGATAAAGTAGATGTCTATGGGCCGCAGCAACCACTTACCATCAGGTGGACTGTGTGCTCGTTTGTCACACTATCCTATAAAAAAATAAAACCCATATAACGTACATACAGACCATTAAAAGTCCACTGATGAACAAAGGCCTTAGATTGCCTTATATTATTAGTATTTGTCTATAGTTCCTGCGCTTGGCAGGTACGTTGAAAGTTGAAACCGCAGTATTATTATTATTTTCAGTTGTTATCGGAAAGATCCTGCTGTCTATCTCCCGTTTTAGTTTCCCTCTTTCACCTCTTACAGTATCCACGGGATTATATGGGGTATGGGGTAGTGGATATTCTTACGCCGCCCACTGTACAGCGGAATAGTGTTAATTACGTAAAATGTTTGATCCCAAATCAAAAGAGATCGTCTCGGTGTTTATCGATTTAAATCTATCCAAACGTAATAAAAGATTTAACGCTACGATATACATAGAGAGGTGTCTTTTTGCAAGTTTACGATCGCTTGGAAAATGTATTCAATTTATTTACCTATCTTAGGCAGGCGTCGTCAGGGCCTTAAATTGGACTCTGTGTTACAGTCTACGTGCGCAAATTCGATTCGTCTGAATTAAGGGGTATTCACATTCGTACTAAAACCATTTTTTCTATAACAGTCCAAAATTCAGTCGTGGGAAGTGGATTTTTTTTATAAAAGTTAGGATGACAAACGAACACACAGTGCAGCTGGTGCTAAGTGACTGCTACGTCCCCTAAAACCTACATCTTTACCCGACCAAGAACTAATTACAGATGCATTGCTTCGTGAGTGGCGGGGACTAAGATGGAGTGCCTCGTTACTAGTGAAAAGGATCTCCGATTCTCATAACTAATCATACGACATATAACGGCATTAAGCTAATCTCACATAGGCAAACATCCTGGCCCCGAACAATTATTTGTAGACCATACAAATACTTGTTCTGTGCGGGATTCGAAACCGCGGCTTTCAGCGGCGCAACTCAATGCTAAGCTACTGCGCCACGGAGCCGCCCTATTTGTATTTACTATTTCTTAGAATATTGACATAGTTAATAAAAATATCACAATTGAATCTTAACATCATCATTCATCATCATTACAGCCCTTCACAAGTCCACTGCTGAACATAGGCCTCCCCCAAAGAATGCCACAAAGCACGGTCCTGAGCCACCTGCATCCATCGACTTCCTGCATATCTTACCAGGTCGTCACTCCATCTAGTGGGGGGACGCCCTACACTTCGCCTTCCGGTACGAGGCTGCCACTCGAGAACCTTTCTTCCCCATCGGTTGTCGGTTCTTCGAGCTATATGACCGGCCCATTGCCACTTCAGCTTACTAATCTGTTGGGCTATGTCGGTCACTCTAGTTCTACTGCGGATATCCTCATTTCTGAGTTTATCACGCAGAGAAACTCCGAGCATAGCCCTCTCCATAGCTCGCTGAGCGACCTTGAGCTTCCTCATCCGGCCAGCAGTGAAGGACCACGTCTCAGTTCCGTATGTCATCACTGGCAACACGCACTGGGTGTACAGTCTCGTTTTCAAGTTTTGAGGTATACCTGACGAGAAGATGTGCCGTAATTTCCCGAACGCTGCCCAACCGAGTTGAATCCGTCGATTGACCTCTCGGTCGAAGTTGGACTTACCTAGTCGGACTATTTGTCCCAGGTAAACATACTCGTCAACAACTTCGAGCTTAGTGTTCCCAACAACTACCGGCATAGGTGTGACATGGACATTAAACACGATCTTTGTTTTGTCCATGTTCATCTTAAGACCTATCCGTTGGGAAACACTATTGAGGTCATTGAGCATAGTGCTTAGGTCCTCCAGCGGTTCTGCCATAAGGACTATATCGTCGGCAAATCGAAGGTGAGTGATGTACTCGCCATTGATGTTGATACCGTATCCTTTCCAGTCCAGAAGCTTGAAAACATCTTCCAATGCAGCGGTAAAGAGTTTCGGGGATATGACGTCACCCTGTCTTACACCTCTCTGCAATTGGATAGGTTTCGTACTCTGGTTCTGTACTCGGATAGCCATCGTATCTTAACATAATATACAAAAAATATCTTTTTTTTTTATAAATATTATACAATATCATCTCGATAAAAGCGACCACGTTAAAATGCAATTTAACAGAAAAGTCAATAGCGTGTAAAGGAAGTGCATTACGATATGAATTTCGTGATAGCTTGGCATAACGTTCAAAAGTATTTCATATTGGCCTGTTTAAAAATAAAACATGATCTGCTTTTGTACACTGATAAATATTTTAAAATTACGACAACAGAGATAAATATTTATCGGCGCTGCGTAATGTGGTTTATTATAAAAATGCGTATACGTAGCGGCACGAAAGTTAAGCGGTGACCGTTATTGCACATAAGTCACGCTGATTGGCTCGTGCGTATCGTTCGCACGCGCTGATTGGCCCTCCAGTCGCATTCGTGCGCGTCCCCTCCACGTTTCATTCAGCGCTAGACTTACGTGCCGCGACTTGTATCTACCAGTATACAGCAGCAGATTTTTATGCCTTAATAGGTAGGTGAACTAAAGCAAAAGAAACCTGCTGCGATAGTGGAAATTTCATCTGAGTATTGAAAAATCTGTTAAAACGTGATGTAATACTTCCTGGTATAAACAAAACGGAATAATTAATTAAGTGCTACATAAATTATTTCAACTGAGTTAAATGCTTGTCACCTTTTCTAGCCAGTGATACTGTCCGTGTGAAACAGTCTTTACAAAACACAGTGCTTTACGGCCGGGCTCAGCAGAATTTTGTTATGAAAGAAGCGTTTATTGCGACTTCTGTAAAATGGCTCTCCAACTTTATTTTATTGCTTATTTTATTAATGTTGCGGCAAATGGATCTTTGTTTAGTAATAACTCTAACCGTTTTAAAGAAACGAACGAACCTTATGCACTTGTATTCATACACGGAATGTAAAAAGTATGAGAAAGAAAAACTCTCGAAGGATAATAATTAATACATAATAATTAATAGAATCAGGCGTTACTTTGCAGAAATGCATTATAATGGGGTTGTTATAAACTAATTTGCTTAATTCCGCGTAAAGAAAGAAAGAAAATGATGTGTCCTGCCCAGTTTTAAGGGGAGCTCCCACCCTCCCTCAATCGCGCGCACTATACCCGTCGCCGTCAATCTCAGCACTACCACCCCCAGCACCACCACACTAGGCACGACACACCACTCTCGAAAATACGACACGTGTTTCGCATCTATGTACACGAGGTATCCTCAGGTGAAGTAGACTCTGCGGAGGCTGGCCGCTAACAAGCGGCAAATTAGTTTATAACAACCCCAGGACATACATGAGTTGATTCCTTCCTTTCTTTTCCGCCATCGGACAACCAACCAGGTGGACGAATCAACCACCCCTTGCCTGACGATATTCCACACGTCCCAACCAAATGGTTTGCTTTATCTTTCATAATTAGTATAGCTAATGAGTAAAATTATTTGCCGGTGTCTGTCTTTCTGTGAATAGACAGTTGTAGCACGAATAGGTCAGCTCGACCGGAGTAAGATCATGCTCTCACAAGATACCAGCATAAAATAGCGGCTTAATGTTGTGGTGTTTCGGTATGTTGAGTGCAGAAAACCGGAATCCCTTTTTACTGGATACGAGGCATTCCATCTTAGTCCTCAGGGGGATAAATAAAGATATCTTAAGGTGACAAACGAGCATACAGTACAACTGTAGTATATGCTCGTTTGTCACCTATAAAAAGCGGCCAAGTGCGAGTAGGACTCGCCCATGAAGGGTTCCGTAGCAGCAAGTAACATACTTTACGATTTATGACGTATTAAAAAAAAAACTACTTACTAGATCTCTATATCATTTTTGAAGACCTATCCATAGATACCACACGTATGGGTTTGATGAAAAAAATTTTTGACTTTCAGTTCTAAGTATGGGGTACCCCCAAAATTTATTGTTTTTTTTTTTCTATTTTTGTGTGAATATCTTAATGCGGTTCACAGAATACATCTACTTACTAAGTTTCAACAGCATAGTTCTTATAGTTTTGGAAAAAAGTGACTGTGACATACGGACGGACAGACAGACAGACATACATGACGAATCCATAAGGGTTCCGTTTTTTGCCATTTGGCTACGGAACCCTAAAAAGGCTTTATTACGCTAAGACAGTGAGATTTTTTTTTTATAGGATAAGAGTGACAAACGAGCACACAGTCCACCTGATGGTAAGTGGTTGCTGCGGTCCATAGACATCTACATCTATCCTCTGTTACAAATCAAAATGTAGATGCGTTGTCACTCGTGAGGACTAAGATGGAATGCCCCATTTCCAGTAAAAAAGGGCCTCCGGCCACCTGCACTCACCAAGCGAAACGCAGAGGTAAACCTCTACTTCACGCTGGTTTTCTGTGAGGTCGTGGTACTACCCCGGTTCGAGCCGGCCCAGCCGTGCGACAGCAAAAGTTGCCGCGTGGCTCTACCACTGTTAAAAAGGTTATCTTCTAAGGTTCTAAAGGTTTACTGCTACTTATCACAGAGTGAGATTGTAAGTTACGAACTAACATATATACGTACAAAAATTAAAATTCTGCTGTACATATTGTCCTTAATCCTATCTAGTGCTATATAACTGCTATAATATACGAGGTAGAGCCATGCTGCAGCTATATTACTGGTATAGTTGAAGCACGAATGGGTTGCCTCGACCGCGGAAGGACCACGCTCTCACACAATTAAAATAGCAACTTAATGCTGCTGTGTTATGTATTGTGACTGGTAGAGAACTGGAGATCATTTTTACTTGAAACGAAACATACCATCTTGGACCTGAGGGGTGACAATGCATCTACCACGTAAAAATCAGTGGAAATTGATTTATTTTTTATTTTGGGGTCTTATCAGGAACATGCTGCTGCCGTCCTACTACATATTCGTATTTTCCTCTGTCTTCTTCTACGATATGGCATAGGCTAGTCAGTTCTCTTTCGAAAATTATTGCTTCTTATGTATTAGATAAAGATATACAAAATATACAACATGTAACATAATTAACGCACATCCTGAAAGTAGTTTGTTTAGAATCGTTTACTGAATCGATTTCCATCATTTTTAATATAGGTAATTTTTTCATTTCAGTCACACTGTAAAAAGTCAGTGTATGTATTATGATTATAACATAATATATTAATTGGGGTGTGTGAGGGTGTGCGTTAATTACGTAACATGTCGTATACAACTGCAGTAAAGAGCACGTAAGACACCGAGAGGATCCCTATTCGGATATTTCGTTCGAAATTGGTTTTTCTCCGGGGCGTGCAGGTCCCTATTATAAAGCGGTGGAAAGTATTCCTTACACCATATCTAATTTGGGATTATTCAGATTTTCCTTAGTGTATTGAATGGAGATATTAAATGTAATGTTGGAGTATTTTATCGAGCGTCGTTTTTTTTATAGAACGAGGCTTACAATCGAACACATAGTCCACCTGACGGTAAGTAGATACTGGGGCCTATAGACATCTTCATATATCCTCGATTAAGAATCAAAATGCAGATCCGTTGTCAAACCACGAGGACTAAGATGAAATGCATCGTTTCCAGTGAAAAGGGTCTCCGGTTCTCTACACTTATCATACGAAATAAAGCAGCGTAAAGCTGCTATCTATATTTGTGAAAATGTGGCCCTTTCCCGGTCGAACTGACCCATTCGTGCTACAACCATAATGTAGCTGCAGTATGGCTTCACAATGTGAAAGCGTTTTGGAATTTTCCCTACAACTTGACAATCAGCAGTGGAGTAATAAGAACTGATGGAGAAGAAGAGTGAATGAATATTTACTCAAATACTGGCTGAGCAGACGTTGTTCGAACTTTCCGGTAGGTGGCGTGATCAGTGATCAGCTACACTCTAATTCCCTCCGAAATGTTTGCAGTGTAAATATGGTACTCATTAATAACTTGACAACAGCGATGCCTAATGCCTATCGAGCCCTGATCTTATGATTTTCTTTATTGGGACTTCAATAAAAATATATTGTGAATATATTTTGGTCCTTAAAAAAACTTTCAAGAAAAGAGCCTACTCCTTTTTGTCATGTCATCTTGAATGTGGCTTTAATCGATTTTGTATACGAAAATGAAAAAAGAAATCTTAATAATTTTACTTCAAGTGAGAAATAAATTATTAAATACACGCAATTTAAAAAAATATATTTAGAAGCTAATATTAATTATAATAACTACGATCAATCAACAGAGGTGGCTATATATTAATTTGTAACAGAATCACTCTTAATCTTAGACCAAAGAGAACATATTGAAGCTGTTCTCTTTGCCTATACGTCGCCTAAATGTGTGTATTTACACGGGGTAAGTAAAGATTTGTATGGGATAACGTCGGGATCAGGGACGTATTGACGTGCGATACAATAGCGTTATTACTGGAAAAGGATTTTCGGGCCCCTTCGCACCTTATAGCGTTAGACCTTTTAGCTTTCGCGCTGTCACTATTATGACAATTTTAAATATTATTAAAGATACATACTACATCTATTTGATGTGTGTGTAGTTATATTTGAAACATTTTATTATTATAGAAAATGAAGCGTTGTGCTAAATCGTTTAATTGCGATTCAGAAAATCGGTTCAAGTAAAAAACCGGGCATCCCTAATCTTGAACTACACTAGCGACTTCATTCCGTAGCCTCGGGTTGGCTAGTTTCACAGCAGGTGTGTATCGTACCTGAATTATCTTACATGTTAGATATCTGCGCTCGTGAGTATACGTGAACAAGCATTAAGAGCTTCCGTTATCGTTTTACAATACCTTAGTAACGCGGCTATGATTGGTGTTGGCGAAACTGTAATTATTAATTTCTATTTTCTGCCGACTTCCAAAAAGGAGACGGTACTCAACTCGACGCGTATGGTTTTTTTTATATGTGTTACCTCATAACTTTTTACTGGGTGGACCGATTTCGATGATTCTTTTTTTATATGAAAGCTGATACTTCTCGTGTGGTCCCATATGAATTTGATCAAGGTTAGACCAATAGTTTTTGAGTTATTAGAGTTATTCTTAATAACTTATATTGAAGTCGGCTGTACAAAATTTTTAATTTTAAATTATCAATATTGCATTTCTGCTGATATTTAAGTAAAAAATAATGTTCACAGTAAATTTTGAAAAACGTTAATCCAGATTGGGGCACAGCACGGCCATTCTTTTGCCTTTTCTCTTTCCACCTTTTAAAATAATAAGGCAATGTTAAGGTTGTTTTTATACGCACATAACTAGTGTAGTTCAAGTAATGCGCTTTAAAGTAACAGTAATATCATGTTATCTAATATGTATTGTTATTGCAAGTGAATTTGGCTAAATCTAGAAAATAAAACACTTCATTATTGATTCTTTTCACTTTCAAATTTAATTTGCAGCAGCATCCGCTCAACTGTCCGTAAACATTTTGTCACACGCAGACTCCGTGCTCGCGACATGAGGGAGCATTGTATGTGGCAGTAGTTATGTGCTTCTAGTTTAGATACTAGATGTCGATAGAAGCTACGCTTAAACTATAATTGAAGCTGTGCAGTGATGTTTTCTATTTTTTTTTAATTTTTGTTTTTCAAATTTAATCCACTTGAAAGCACAAGGCGTAATCACCACGTTTAGTAAGCGGTCTGGATAAAAATTACCCCTCTAATCTTAAATTCATTTGCTGTTCATCGCACTGCAATATTGTTACAACAATTTAATTCAACATAATATTTTCTGTCATAATTTCTTTTCTTCATATTTCAAGAACCATCACGAGAGGAAACAATTGGTAACTAAATTGAACATTACAATGTGTAACATAGGTAAATATCAAAAGCATTCTCTCTGAACTAATGTCAAGTGCTGCTTAAAGAGTGTGTCATTAACTTAGTATATATTGTAAAAGTAATTTTAGAAATTGTTTTGTTATTATTTTTCGTTATCACCGATCAGTATGAAGACAATAATTTTTTAGGAATTTTTATCCCTCGAATATCAAAATCTTAATAAAGAATTAAAGACATCGATATATCTTGGTAAATTGTAAGCATCACTATGAGTAATGATGCATCTGCGATGCGTCGACAATGTGAAGAGGGAAAAGGGGACCCTTTTGTGCTGAGAGGTGTTGGTTTACTATTTTTGGTGGACACTTATAGGCTGGCAAAAATAAAAGAGGAAAACTTTTAACGGAAGCGTGTGTCGACACTTACTATTAACAATAAGCTATATCATACGAGTGAAAGCGCTTATTTGGTGAGACTAAATGGTCAGCGACATATAATAAATATAAAAAAGCAGGGACGTGAAAATGTCTGATTAAATATTCAACATTTATATCAAGTCGCCATTGTTTCCGACAATAGATGCTATAAAACATTTAAACTCGAGAAAATAACGGAATAATTAGTACTGGCAGTGCTAAATATTGCGTTATTTTCTCTGTCTCCTACTGTAGGTGAACACCGCGCTTGTGTGCGTGCGATGCGAGACAGTTGTGTGAGGCTTCTGTACTCTTGGTCATTCTGATCGAAATGCCGCGAATTTGAACATTTGTAATAAATACGAAGAAATTTACTATACTGTACTTTATAGAAAATAATAACCCCCGGAAATTAGGTGATCGCTACCAAGCTTTACATGGTAGAGCCATGCTGCAGCTATATTAATAGTATAGTTGTAGCACGAATGGGTCGGCTCGACCGGGGAAGGACCACGCTCTCACAGAATACCAGCATAAAATAGCATTTAATGCTGCTGTGTTTCGTATTGTGAGTGTAGAGAACCAGAGACCCGTTTTACTGGAAAAGAGGCATTCTATCTTAGTCGTCACGGCTGACAACGCATCTGCATTTTAATTCGCAAACGAAGATAGATGTAGATGTCTATGGGCCACAGCAACCACTTTCAATCAGGTGGACTGTGTGCTCGTTTGTCACCCTTATTCTATAAAAAAAGCTATTTCTAATTTGTAATAATTATAATAATAATAATTGCAAACCGTTCTTTTTTCAATAAGAAAAATGTCTCGATGGGTTTCTTGTTGGTCCTTTCAGGCCAAAATATATCTATGTTGAATCAAAAAAGTCTATTTCTATTATTTTTTATTCTGCCTAAGAGTCCGTTTAAGTAGATCCTTCCTGCGCCGATTTCTGCGCCAAACATCAGTGCTTTTACTCCTATGTTCAGGTCTTAAAGGAGAGAGTCAGTGTAATTACGGGCATGAGTCATTCCATTCTGAGTCCTAGGAGATGAAAACGCATATTATGTAGCCTTATTTGAGCATAACCCTCTCCATGGAGCGTGCTCAAGGTTTCTCTGCATGATAAACTTAGAAATGAGGATATTCGCAGTAGAACTGGAGTAACCGACATAGCACAACGGATTGGTAAGCTGAAGTGGCTATGGGTCGGCCATATAGCTCGAAGAACCAACAAGCGATGGGGAAGCAAGGTTCTCGAGTGTCAGCCTCGTACCGGAAGGTGGATTGTGCTAAACTGAGAGACACTAGATGGAGTGACGACCTGGTAAGACATAGAGGAAGTCGATGAACGCAGGTGGCTCAGGACCAGGATTCGTGGCATTCTTTGTGGACTTGTGAAGGGTTGTAATGATGGTGGTGATTGTGATGATGATGATGACGATGATGATGATTTGCGTGAAGTCTGTTCCAGTGTCTATGGGCTGCAGTAGCCGCTTACCATCAGGGCGACTGTGAGTTAGTTTGTCTCTTCAGTTTTATAATAAAAATACGTATAATTTACGCTATGAACGCTTTTCAGAGAGGTTACGTAGCAATTAGTTCAGCGTGGAGCACCAGTGCAGATTGGCAGACTTCACATATCCTCGAATTATTTTATTTCTTAAAAATGCAGGTTTCCTCATAACGGTTTCCTTCACCACCAATCACTTGGTAAATCAGCATTTGAAATTGTACTAGTATTTTTTTATACGATAAGGGTGGCAAACGAGCATACAGTCCACCTGATAGTATTTGGTTGCTGTGATCACATAGACATCTATATTTATACTCATTTGCGAATCAAAATGGAGATGCGTTGTCAGCCGTGAGGACTCAGATGGAATGCCTCTTTTCCAGTAAAAACGGTCTCCGGTTCTCTACACTCACCATACGAAACACAGCAGCGTTATATGAGATACATGAGTATAAAATGTTATTAACTCTTGACAGCTACAATATGATATTAAGGAAACCATACTGTGGTTTTGCGTTTCTCAAAAATCAAACTAAACAACACGGCAAGTAATTGAAGTATCTACGACGTAACTGCTTCCAGCGAGTTTTCAACGCGCGAAGATTTTGCAGCGACTAACAAAACACGAGGCTTAATTAAACTCATCAATACACGTTTTCTTTGAAACGTCGCCGCCCGACTTGGCAATCTTTAGGTATTTCGTTCGCAGGTAGCAAAATACTTATATAGGTTTTGTTCAAATGACAAGCGGCGAGCGGTTATTAAATCGTTTATTACTTTAGCTGTGAATAAGAACAGTGAATTAATAGCTTTTAATTCAGTATTTTCATGACCACGATCTTTCACAGCTCAGTAGAGTCGCTTAATGCTTGGACGCAAACGGCGGCTTCAATCCTCGCACGGAATAGTTATTTTTTAACGGTCTCTAAACTACACCTTTAAGTTTATTTCTATGTGCACTTCATGAAAATAAGAAAATTAGTGTAACGTTTATTACACGAAAAAGGAATTATCTATTAGACTACCTTGAATAAAACTACTTTTACGGATTTTACAGCTCTATAAAGAGGTATGTAAGGATCGTGACACTTGGCGATCTGTTCTCTCTGGCTGGCTGGCGTCAGGGATTGTGCGTGAAGATAAGTAAGTAAGTACAGCTCTATAAACTTTATGAATTCCGATTTTGAATGCTTTCAGCAATCATAGTCATAATATATTTTGCAAAATACAAAATCAAAAACGTAAAATACTAATGATTTCGCTAAATTAAGTCTCTTGTTGCTATTGGCAATTAAAACTTGATTGTATATTATTAGCAGTTTAAAACATAATCCCTTATTTACGATATGTTTGTTTACAACTTTTATTGACGTAATATTTTTACTATATCAAGATTTATACGAAGCACTGAAGAAATTACTAGGTCAGTAACTCATAGTATTTAAATAAATTCATGTATCAGTTAAGAACCGATTGTCAACCGGTTCTTAATTGCAACATTTAAGATAATTCAAACGACTGCAAGTGGATGAAAATTAATTATAAAGTTTAACTAAATTCGTACCAACATTAATACACACATGCACACACACATACTTATTACTTAATAAATTAACAGGGGAGTTTAAAACCATATACTATCTAATTAAGTATACGGTTTTAAACTCTAAATATAAAATTTAGCATAGTGAGTTGTCAATATCTATATTGAAAACTTAAACATGGCAATTTGCAGCAGTTTCCAAAATGTCGAAGATGGCGAGAAGTATTTTAAAAAGATGGCGATGCAAACGGCAAATAAAAGTAAACGGAACCATGCTTACCAAGCCTTTCAATGCCGATTTTTCCTAATCGTATAATTTCTAAGAATATTAAGATAATCCGCTATACTCTTATCACTTATTCTGCATTAGAAGCAGTTCTTGGTTGGGTGTTTACAACGGATCCTTACGTCTTATCGTGGGCCCGCAGGCGGAGTTCTGCAGCGTATTTTTGTTAACAACTTCTTTCAAAGAGTTTTCAGCGGCGGTACTTATTGTTGTACGGGCTGAATTGGATTTTTTACCCGATATCCGCAGAGGAGTAGTTACGTTTTATATTTTTTCTTATATAGAACTAGCTGTTCCTCGCGACTTCGCCCGCCTGTTAATTGGAGTTTTAGTTTTTTGCGCGAAACCCTCTTTTTATAAAATAAAAGTAGCCTAAGTTACTTCTTATGACATCAGCTGTCTGCTAGTGAAAGTCCAATCGGTCCAGCCGTTTCCGAGATTAGCCGGAACAAGCAGACAGACAGACAGACAGACAGACAGACAGACAGACCGACAGACATACAAAAGTTTTAAAAATTGTGTTTTTGTTATAAGTGTCGTATATACTTTCATATGCATTTAGTATAAAAGCCGTAATTTTAACATTACTAACAGACACTTCAATTTTATTTGTATAGATAACGATGACAAGCGAGCACACGGCCCACCTGATTGTAAGTGGATACTGTGGCACATAGACATCTCACTCTACATCTATCTTATATTAAGAACCAAATTCAGATGCGTTGTCACTCATAAGACGTCATGCCTTGTATCCAGTAAAAAGGGTCTCCGGTTCTCTGCACTCACCACACTAAACAGAAGAAAATATAGCCGTCCAGCGTTGCTCTCTATGTGTTCGTAAAGTTTCATCACATTCGGTTCAACCATTCCGAAGATAAAGCCCAGTCAGACAGACAGATTGATAAACAAATATTTTAAAAATGATTATTTATTTCTCAATAGCATTCAAATAACCCATGAGGTTAATAGCAACAAATTATTTAAATATTTTAGACAGACACGTCAATTTTATTTATATGTATAGATGTGTAGATAATAAGTTGCTAATTTAAGTATATTTAAATTCTATTGCAAAAACCAACGTTTCTTAAAAGTATCTACCAAAATGTTATGTGTTAAAACTGTATTGGCTATAAGTGGAATCTTATGCCATCATTAATAATAATAATAATACCCCAATAATAATGTCATCCACAGACCGAATTTCGGTCACGGCGGCCAGCCTCAACGGAGACTAGCCATCGGTACGGGACAGGATTGTAGTGCCCAAGCGTATGCTAAAGCACAGGTACTCCTACAGGCACTCCTATTCTCTCACTCTCATAGTCCCATGGGACGGTAAATCGACACGACCGGAGAGAGATCAGGCGCAGGAGGAACGGCTTTACGTGCTTTCCGAGGCACGGGGGTGCGACACTGCCAACTTCCTGACTCAGGGCAGCTACTGAGAGCTTCTTGAAGGAAAAGCTCAATAACTGACTTTTTTGGCCCGACCCGGGATCAAACCCGGGACCTCATGATCCGCAGCCGTGTTTACAACCATTAGACCAACGAAGTAGACATGCAATCAAATAATGCAATCATTAACGCATCTATGAAAGTGACATGTTATCTATTCTCATCTGCCAAATTGCTTGTGTACTTAAAACGATATATAGCACTCAAAAACTTTTCCTTTCCCCCAATGAGTAGAAGGAAACGGTGACATGCTATTTGTGCGAACAAACTTACATTTGCGGGCCAAATCTAAGCCATCCAGCTTAAATAACGTCGTCATAATGATCATTGAGGCCGCAAATATGACTTTACGGGCGACAAGGAAATTTCTTACGACACAAAGAATTGCGTTTTTTCCTTAAATCTTCCTTTCCCTTTGTTGCGAGTACACCGCGGCTTAAATCTGTTACGTTATGTTGTCGTAACTTATTACTTAGGTTGACCTCGAGAGAAATTTACGTAGGTTGTTAAAAAACATGTTATGAACGGATTTTATTTACGTTTATGAGCGGGACAACAAATGTAATGTTTCTCTTTCCTGTCATATTATATTTTGATTTATTATTAGTATGTTATTATTATTTATACAGTATGCCCCGTCGCTACAAATCGCGCACTGCATAGCTCCCTATTCAATATCCATAAAAGTGTATAACAAACTGCCTTTAAAAGCAGGTAAAAAGTTAAAATTACAGCTTATATATGTCCCACAGGTGGGAACATGCCTCCTTTCATTTCTAAGAGGGTTTTAGGGCCACCGCGCTGCCCCAATGCGTGTTGGTGAACTTCACATGTCTTGGAAATATATTTATTTCTCAGACATGCAGGTTTCCTCACGATGTTTTGCTTCACCGCTGTGCACGTCGTAAATTAGCACTTAAAATTGCAATTAACAATTTCGTTGGTACCGACGGGGATTGAACCGGGTTGCTCGAGTACTGTGATATTTACAGCGAGCGCTTAGTCCCAGAGCTACGACGGCTTTAAAAAAATAAATTTAGTAAATTTATTAAATTTGTAAAATATTATAACGCGAACACTACACATTGAATAAAACTACTTTTACGGGTGCTTTACAGCACCCGTGGTCACGGGGGACTGAGGTGATTGACGTCCCGAGGTCAGAGTTCGAAAACGCGAAAAATCCGTAAAAGTAGTTTTATTCAATACTAGCTGGCCCGGCAGACTTTATTCTGCTTTGTGGCACGATGAGTTTATTTTCACACGCACACTTTTCTATACATTCAATATACGTATAGCTAAATCCTCTGGAGGACTAATAGAATCATCCATAATGAAAATAAACTAAAAAAAAAGGAAAAACATAACCCTTTTTAACTCTTCCGTAAGTGGATAAAAAGTCGCCTATATGTTATACACGGTCATTTACTGTCCACATACAAAATTTCATGGAAATCCGTACAGTAGTTTTTGCGTGAATCGTGAACACACCATTTTTCTACAAATTTATTATATGTATATATAGATATAGATTACTTCTTATTAGCTTATGATATCGTCAAGTAATATATATTAATATAATAAAGCGGAAGAGTTTTTTTGTTTGTTTAAACGCGCTAATCTCTGGAACTACCAGTCCGATTTGAAAAATTGTTTTTGTATATTATAGCTAGATTTATGTGGAATAGTATAGGCTATCTAGCATTAAGCAATATCAATCAGCTAGCCTTAAATATGGATATTTGTTAAGCAAGTCAGAAGAAAAAACACTCCCGAAATGATTTATCCACTTACGCTGGTGTTATCGTTAGGGATACGTAAATACAATGTTCTAGAAAAATATAGATCTTTACTCCATCTAAAAAACCTCTGACACGTGATGACGCGGTTGAAACCGCGGGGCACAGCTAGTTAGAAGATAAAACGCTTTAGATGTCTGCCTTCTCCCTTGCCATATTGCTATGCCCGAAAAGAAACATGTTTACGTTTACTCTGCGTAATGTTTATATAGTTATAATATCACATGTAATGTAATTTCTTTTTTCTTTAAGAAACGTTACTTCCTCACTAGGATCTTCTGTGTCGTGGAGGCAGTTTACAAACATAAATTGCACGAGGACAAACATCCAGACCCGAACAAATATTTGTAGGCCATACAAATGCTTGTTCCGTGCGGGATTCGAACCCCAGCGCAACAAATCATTGCTAAGCCGCTGCGCCACGGACCCCTCCCTACAATGGCAGAGGTTCATGTCCAGGAGTGGATAGCAACATAGTGATAAAGATGAAGGTTTGTATTTGATACCTAATCTCCCAATCGTGACGCCCAGTTAATATTTTGTAAACAGATTACGGCGTTTCTACTGTGATTCTCATTATTTCTCTAATCGTTAATCCAATGTTAATCCAATTACTGAATAACTTTCCGAACATTAATTATGAGGTTCAATGGGTTCGCCAAAATTTAATTCAAATTTAAATTCTATCATGATCTGTTAAAATTCTATATTTAAAAATCAATTTCTGTTCGTTAGTCTCGCTAAAACTCAAAAACGGCTCGAGCTATTTCGAACGATAACACATAATTAGGGTTCCTTAGCCAAATGGCAAAAAACAGAACCCTTACGGAATCGTCATGTCTGTCTGTCTGTCTGTCCGTCCGTATGTCACAGCCACTTTTTTTCCGAAACTATAAGAACTATGCTGTTGAAACTTGGTACTTAGATGTATTCTGTGAACCGCATTAAGATTTTCACACAAACATAAATAAGAAAACAATAAATATTGGGGGTTCCCAAACCATACGTGTGCGGTGTCTATGGATAGGTCTTCAAAAATGATATAAAGGTTTCTAATATCATTTTTTTCTAAATTGAATAGTTTGCGCGAGAGACGCTTCCAAAGTGGTAAAATGTGCACCCCCCCCCCCCCCCTGTAACTTCTAACATAAGAGAATGATAAAACTTAAAAAAAATATATGTACATTATCATGTAAACTTCCACCGAAAATTGGTTTCAACGAGATCTAGTAAGTAGTTTTTTTAATACGTCATAAATCGTAAACCGCAATTTACCTTTCATTCAATCAACTCAAATATAAAAATAAAAAAAACACGGAACCCTTCGCGGGCGAGTCCGACTCGCACTTGGCCGCTTTTTTTGTGTTCGTTTAAATGGTTTCGTAGATGGTCTAGATTCACATTTGGACGCGGTAGGTAGCTGTATTGCCGAGATTCAGAAATCACCCGTGCGAAACAGACACAGGCAGATAGGATGTCTTGGTTGACAAATACGTGTCGCGGCATTCACTTTTAATGATTTAATGGTGCACCCCGCTGAAGCGCATTAATGAAGTCATACGTGCGTTGTCATTTCTCAGCACTGAGATGCAAGGCCTTAAAATATTAATGTGGTTGAATAAATTCATTCGTGGTGTCAATAGAAGTTCGAGCGGGCGACGTACGAGGATGAGAAGATGAGACGCACATTTTATTTTCAGAATTTAGGTTATTTCTAATTACTTAATCATATTAACTAAGCTTGCATATTTTTGTCAAACTAATTTGGTCATTGCTGATTTGATATTAACATTTATTTTGTGTATATATTAATTTAACATTCTTGTGTGTATATATTAATTTATTAAGTTACTAGCGATCTGTCTCGGCTTCGATCTTAGATCGCCTGGGTCTCGACACCAGCGCCACCTACCGGGTCCAATTGTGAATTTAAACCATCCAGCGACCCACTTAAGCGCACACGAAAAAATTCATCTAAATCATTCGAGCCGTTTAAAATTTTCGAGAGATTATCGATCAGCAATTGATTTTTATAATTACACTAGCTGTTCCCCGCGACTTCGCCAGCGTGAAATTTTTTTGTAACCTAAGTTACTTCTTATAACATCAGTTATCTGCCAGTGAAAGTCCAATCCAAATCGGTTCACAGGTTTTTGCGTGATGCGATATCACGCCAAAATAGCTCGCAAATGACAGTTTTTTCTCCAGACTTACTTAACATTTATCGTTATATTTTGGCCAATTTAGACAATATTTTTATGAATTATAGATTATGTGTTATTCTGATGTATAAGTCATATTACTGTAAAGTTTCATTAAAATCCATTCAGTAGTTTTTGCGTGAAAGAGTAAAAAGACATTCATACATCCATTAATTTTAGTAGGATATATTATATTTTTTATTTACTTATGAAAAGTGCAATTCGTTATTATGATGTTTGGGGGTTCCACGACTGCCTTGTGGAATCGACTACCATCAGCGATTTATCCGGACCGAAATCGTCAAGAAAAGAACCCACTCTTTAAAAGGCCGGTACGCATCTGCAATTCCTTTGGCGATGCAGTTGTTCATGGGCGACGGTTGTCACTTACCATCACGTGAGCTGCATGCTCGTTTATCCCCTTATAAATAAGAAAATGAGATACGCTTCAATAGGTAAGCCCGCGCTCAGACAGACTGATTCCATTTACTTTTTTAATAACAATAATTTAAAATTAAAAATTTTGTACAACCGACTTCAATATAAATTATTAAGTAAGACCCGTTTCACTTTCACAAACAAGAATCATCGAAATCGGTTCACCATGAAAAAATTATGAGGTATTACATTAAAAAAAAAAACAGTCGAATTGAGTACCTACTCCTTTTTGAAGGCCGTAGAAAAGAAATATAGTAAGTTAGTTTCACAAACGGTAGGTTTAAAAAATTAGGATGTTCCCGTGTATCGTGGATGCGATTTACATACCTAACACAAATTGCACTAGCACAGTTATCCAGGCCCCGAACTATTAACCTATTTTAGTTTTTTGTAGGCTATACAAACACTTGTTCCGTGTTCCATTACATTTCATTTCAATTCCAACTCGCGGTCCCAAAGCTTTGCAACGATGCCATATAATTCCATACAACATATATAAATATAATGTAATTGTTTATTTAGAAACGGCTCTAAAATTTTAATGAAATTTCGTATTAAATAACGTTCTCCTTTTCAAATTTATCTAGATAGATCTCACCCATAAGAAAATATAAATGCTTTTGTTCTAACGCAGAGCACGGCTCAATGCCCTGGTACTTATAATTAAAATACATTTATTTTTGACATTATCCATTTCCATTTATGAATGGACACCATTCAAATCCATTTTAAGTTTTAAAACTATATTTTATTTTGCGAAATAATTTGCCGCAACAAATACATTTTGTTCACGACCAATATTTTATATTTTATCTGGTAGCTCAAATGAAAGCTTTTGTCTTTTGTTAAAATGTATACTAGTTAGCGAATGGCCGTCGGTGCGTTCGTTCAATCCACAACAATGGACGACGCTCGATAGCTTTAAGGTGAAAATGGAAAACCAATGATGCCAATATTGGTTTATTGGTACTCAAACTGTCATGGCTCTACCTTTTAAAAGATTATTTAAATAAATGTAATAACAATGTCCTCCTAACCGAATTTCGGCGGGCGAGACAAGATTGTAGTCCACGGGGAATATACGCAAACGCAGGTCCACTCTCTATTCCCTCACTCTCATAGTCCGACAGGACGGAATTCCGACACGACCGGAGAGAGATCAGGCGCAGGACCAACGGCATTAGATGCATTACGAGGCATGGGGGTGAAACACTGCCAAGTTCCGGACTCTGTGCTGCTACTGATATGTAGACAGAGAAACCTCCTTCATGATAAACTTCATGATCAGTAGTTGCCCATTCGACCAGTAGACAAACCAGTCAAAAATAAATTTATATACATACATTAGCTGACCATTCAGCTATATTATTGCAGCACGAAGAAGGACCACACTCTAACGGAATACCAGCGTAAAATAGCAGCTGAATGCTGCCGTGTTTCGTATGGCGAGTGTAGAGAACCGGAGATCCTTTTTATTAAACGAGGCATTCCATCTTAGTCCACCGGGCTGTCAATGCATTTATATTTTAATTCTGAACCGAGGATAGATTAACTTGTTTATAAGCCACAGCATCCACTTACTGTGAGGTGGACTGTGTGCTCAATTTTCAAACTTGTTCTGTACAAAATAGGCAATAGGCTATCAAAAGAGAATATAAGTCCTGATACGTAAGTAATGGAAGCCATCACAAAATTTTCCAGCTTGGCAATTAAAGACGAACCTCTAACCTTAAAAGACAAAAAGGTAGAGTAAAAAGGGACCGGCTGGAATTATATATTTCGTAAAACCGACGGCTCAATTTTTTAGAAATTACGAGTATATAGATTTATTTATAACTACACTGCAAATATTTACGTAACATGTAAAAAGCATTCTCATGAAGGAAGGGTATATTTTGGTTACGGTTTAATGGTGATTATTTTTAGAAATAAGAATGCTTTGACAAAATGAATTTCCTTGACAAGTATTTTCTTTTACTATTCATATACTGCAATATAAGGCAGGAAAACGAAATATTGTATATTTGTGAGTTTTTTTTTTTTTTTTTATAGGATCGGGTGACAAACGAGCACACAGTCCACCTGATGGTAAGTAGTTACTGTGACCCATAGACATCTACATCTATCCTCAATAAAGACTCAAGATGCAGATGCGTTGTCACCCGTGAGGACTAAGATGGAATGCCTCTTTGCCAGTAAAAAGGGTCTCCGGTTCTCTACACTCACCATACGAAACACAGCAGCGTTAAGCTGCTATTTTACGCTGGTTTTCTGTGAGAGCGTGGTCCTTCCCCGGTCGAGCCGACCCATTCGTGCTACAACCATAATATAGCTGCAGCATGGCTCTACCTTGTTGTGAGTTCCCTGCCTCTATTTTGAGAAGTATGGTTGATGAATAAACATACTGTTCATCTGATGATAAATGCATGATGCAGCTTGTGTGACTACGATGTAATGTCTCTTTAGCATTAACAAGGATCTTCACTCAAATTCTCCTACAGTGGGGCTTTAAGAAAGGAAGACTTTATTTATATAAAATTAAAGTGACGCACGAACAATCCGTCCACCTGTAGTGTGAGCCTACGATATGTGTGAGCTTCTGCAGCCCATGGACACTAAACAAATAAGCAACTGCAGCCAACTCCAAACAAAGAAGATTATAGATGCGTTGTCACCTGCTATTACTAAAATGAAATGCCTCATTGCGTGTTATATACTGACTCATTGCCCAATTGTACTGACTCTCTATGTTATTCAGACTAAACCACAGCAGTGCACGCAGTGTTGCTCGGTAGCAGAAATAATTAAGAGGGAGGAACGTTATATGGTAGAACCACGCTGCAGCTATTCTAGCTGTAGAAATTGTTCTATGGTTCTATCGTTGTATGGTTGTAGATGGGTCGGCTCCACAAGGGAAGAACCACGCTCACACAGAATACCAGCGTAAAATAGCAGCTTAATGCTGCTGTGTTTCGTATGGTGAGTGTAAACAACCGGAGAGCATTTTTACTGGAATAGAGGCATTCCATCTTAGTACTCAGGGATGGCAACGCATTTGCATTTTGATTCTTAATCGAGGATAGATGTAGATGTCAACGGGCCACTGCATCCATTTACCATCCGGTGGACTGTGTGCTCGTTCGTCACCTTTATTCTTTAAAAAAGTACCCAGACTGACTTCTAGACGGAAAAGAAGTCTTACCGCCTGGTATTAATATGGTGAATAATCAAGAATTCATGTGTAACGTCGGTTTCAATATACCTATTGAACATAATATATTTTTTTAGTTATTTCATCATTTTTCGCTACACATTGTTCGAATACGAACTCATTTCAATCTAAAGCTGAACAAAGCCATTTTTCGGAGATTACGAAATTAATATTTGGTAACGTATTTGTTCGACGATTTGGTTTATTTGGAATGAGATTGAAGCCAGTACGAAATAATTGTAATACGAATTAGTGTTATATTCCCATATTTTTTTTTATCACGGAGTACTAAAATTTACTCTTACATTCTGAATGTTTCAAAAATACTACATTGTTTGACCATACATTCATAGATCATTGTATTTTAAATAATATAGAAATAACTAGCGATCCGCCCCGGCTTCGCACGGTTGATTTCTGGGTCTCGACAACAACGCCACCTACCGGGTCCAATTGTGAATCTAAACCAATCTCTAATCCACTTAATTTCATCAAATTCGGTCCAGCCGTTTAAGAGGAGTTCAGTCACATACACAAGGACAGAAGAATTATATAATACACAATCTAATATATAAAATTCTTGTGTCGCGGTGTTTGTTACCAAACTCCTCCGAAACGGAAAATTTTGTGTGCATGTCGGGTAGGTCTGAGAATCGGTCAACAGCTATTTTTCAAACCTCTAAATGATAAGGGCGACCTACCCTCAAATATTTTTTTTAATTTTTTTTGACATTTTATTTTTATTTTATTATGATTTAGCATTGAAAAATACATAAAACTTCACCCTTCTACAATCAACCCCTGGTTTTAAATCGCGATTTTTAAAACTAAATAATCTTTCCTAGAAATAATGTATATGGCAAAACAACGTTTGCTAAGTCAGCTAGTATGCATATATATAAACCTTGCTCTTGAATAATTTTGTCTATTGATGAAAATCACATCATAATCCTTTGCGTAGTTTAAAAGATTCAAGCGTACAGACGGCGGGAAGCAACTTTGTATTATGCTATGTAGAGATAGAGATAATACAAAAATATTGTAGTTCAAATAACAACTTACTTACTTACGTACTTCAGTACATAATAATTCAATGACTTCAAAACGAATTTTGGTCACGACCACTAGTTTTTTCATCTGCACGACTGATTTCTGGTCAGTAAAGAGGAGGTAGTGTTAATAAAGTGAACTATCAACAATTCACGTGTTACGTCGGTTTTAATATATATACTCGTTACAGCCTATTAAAGTCATAGATTACCCCATCGGCGGGATAATTGCCAAAGTTGCCACGCTTGGCAAGCGGGTTGGCTTTCGCAGTTTTTTATTTTTAATCGTTAATATGAAGACGTTGCAGTCCATATCCTAATTTGTTTCCCTCTGTCGCCTCTTACGACACGCACGGGACATTATGGGGTAGTGGATATTCTTACACCGCCACTACACGGTAAGATATATATATTCAAAAGATTGAAAATATTTTTTTGTTATTTAATCGTATATTAAATAACAAAAAAAGATCGTATTTACATTGTAATGGTTACTTTCTATCTATCTTACTACTATCTATCATATATACTATCTTAGAAAAAATTTTGTTTCGTAAATCAGGCTTTGAGTCAGGGCAGGGGCGTAGCTACCGCCGTATCAGCCGTATCAATGATATGATACGGAGCCCCGTACGTATGTAAGCAAAAATTCTAAGGACTTCGATGGGATAGGATGTTGGTTTGAATTGTTTGACTAGCTTAGTTCCTAGGAGTATTAATTGTAAGTAATAACTTTTAATCATTATATAATTATTTTAATTCAATGCAAGAGTTTTTGTTCCTTTTGTGAAAAATCTTTACCCTTCATTTGGGCCTCTCGACTAATTTTGATACAGGGCTTTAAGGCACGCTACTCCACTGCTTTGAGTAATAATTTTTATAATGCCGCTAAATAATACAAACCATTTTGCGGTTTATTGATGATGTACGAGTACAGTAAATACTTTTGTAATATGTGTTACGTGTACATAGAGTTGGATTTACATAATTAAGATATAAATAAACCTATAATAATCATTAATCACTATATACTGTATTCTATCTCATTCTCTCGCGAGCTTAATCCTATAAATGTCATATGTTTGTCTCTTTTTAGTGTCGCTTTGGTTTCATCGATTTCCAAATCACAAAGATTCTAAAGACGTTTTCACGACAATAAAAATAAAAATAAACATGTGTGTGTGGTGGAAGTGAAACCTTATTTATTTTATTAATACAACATTATTATTAATTCATTTTTATTATTCATATATTGCGACTGCGATAATAGAAAATATTATATACTGTATACTATCTCATTCTCTCATAGGCTAATTCCTATATATGTATATATTTGTCTCTTTTTAACCGACTTCTAAAAGAAGGAGGTTCTTAAGTCCGGGTGCATGTTTTTTTTGTATGTATGTTACGCGACGTCTTCACAGATTGTGAACCGATTTTAATGATACTTTTTTTTATTAAATAGGCCTCATATTACCTTAAGGGTGGTCCCATATAAATTTGGAGAAAAAATTCTATCCCTAGGGATAACAAATAACTAACTTCTTTTTTAGCAATTTGAAGTCGGTTTTTTACTTTTTTTTAAAAGTTATAATTATTAGTTCATGGAGTTTTAAATGACAAGGATTCTAAAGATGTTTTCACTTTCAAATAAATAAACACCACGTCGTCTCCGACCACCACTGTATACACAGCCTTTACTGACACTGTCGTTCTTATTCTCATTTAAGTTTGAAAATTGCGAACGCTCGCTCGCGCGCCGCGCAAATTGTACGGGAATAGGGATCGATAATGGGATTGTAGGTGCGATTTTCTTTCACGAGATGAGCGCCACTGTATAAATCTCTGAGATAGAAAAATTTCGGAAATTGTCTGCGAGATTTATCACCGCGCCGCCTGTGCCTTGCGAAATTGTTTTTTGATTTCACTGGGACACCGTGAGGATAAAGTGCCACTAAAAATAAACATTATGAAAGGTGAATCCAGTGCTTTTATACACACAATAAACGTAAGCAGTATGTGATGCTGTTTTATAATTTTAATATGTGACGTTATATACAAAATATTTATAATAACGATTACCTCGTTGGTCGAGTGGTTGTAACCGCGACTGCTGATCATAAGGTTCAGGGTTCGAATCCCGGGTATGGCCAAAAAAATCGGTTATGTAAATAAATGTTCCGGTTCTAGATGTTCGTCCATCTGCAATTTATATATAAAAGCGCCTCCTTGTTCAGGAGCGAATGTTACACGAGGGTAACTTTTTAATAAAGATACAGTTTTTTGTGAGTTAAATACAATTAAGCTAACGTAAAAGTAAAGAAACCCATTACGAATCGAAATAATTCAGCAAATTGCAACATAAAAAAGGAAGAAAACATAATAAAATTTAATCCCGATTATACAAAACTCCTTCGTCCGCAAACTTCCAAAATTCAAGATTATTTACGCTCCCATTTCCCGGACCTTTGAGCGTTCGTAGACCAAAAGATTTACATAAAAAGAAACTCTCCGCATTCGAAATTATGATTCAATTAGTATTAAAGGATTGGTCCTTCAAAGGGCTCGTACATTTTCGGGTCCATCGAATGCGACTGATACGTAACTCTTTTGTGCTTTCGAGCAAACTAAGCTGGATCCAAGCTGCTTTGTACTCAAGTTCGTCCCGTAAAGGCAGCGACGAAAATAAGAAGCGGGAACACGTCGCAAAGTGGCGCCATACGAGACTGAAGCAAAACGAATATTATGATAAAGCCAATTCACTGTAAATTTTCTATGAGTAAGGTACCGGTGTCTTACCTATTTTGTTTTAATATTACAAAGCCAGCGAGTAAGTCTGCATTTTTATAGAATAAGGGTGACAAACGAGCACACAGTTTAACAGTGGTAGAGCCACGTGGCGGCTTTTGCTGTCGCACGGATGGGCCGGCTCGAACCGGGGTGGTACCACGACCTCACAGAATACCAACGTGAAGTAGAGTTTTACCTCTGCGTTTCGCTTGGTGAGTGCAGGTGGCCGGAGGCCCTTTTTACTGGAAATGAGGCATTCCATCTTAGTCCTCACGGGTGACAACGCATCTGCATTTTGATTTGTTAATAGAGGATAGATGTAGATGTCTATGGGCCGCAGCAACCACTTACCATCAGGTGGACTGTGTGCTCGTTTGTAACCCTTATCCTATAAAAAAAAACACAGTCCACCTGATGGTAAGTGGCTGCTTTGGTCCGTAGATATCTACATTAATCCTCGATTAAGAATCAAAATGCAGATGCGTTGTCACCCCGGAGGACTAAGATGGAATGCCTCGTTTGCAGTAAAAGGGTCTCCAGTTTCCTGCACTTACCATACACAGCATTAAGCTGCTATTTTACGCTGGTATTATGTGACAGTGTAGTCCTTCCCCGGTCGAGCCGACCTATTCGTGTTACGACCGTAATATAGCTGCAGCGTGGCTCCACAACGAATAAATTACTATAATAATTACTAATAACAGCTACTATATTTTTTAAGTGGCTGCAAACATATATGCGGCTTAACTACAGGCCGATTCGTTTACTTCGTTAACATCGAAATGATAGTCGTCACTTTGACATACATTGCGTCGTATGCTATATTGTGGCTTTTCTTCTATAGTTTCCATAATTCATAAAACATACTCGTATGACGCAATGTACTGCAAAGTGGCTATCATTTTTACCCGACAGCCCCAGAATGAGGTTAATGTATTTCAAGGGTATGTATGTGTGTATGTTTATTTCGTTTGCACACTCTGTAGCTTAAACGACTTGATGGATTTTAATATATGCTTATCTTCACGCACAATCCCTGACGGGGTAGCCAGAGAGAACAGATCGCCAAGTGTCACGATCCTTACATATCTCTTTCGCTTCTTTCAGATTCATTATCTTCTTCATACATGCACGTCTAGGTATCCGAGTACTCTTGACCCTACCCTCTTCGAGCAATTTGCTCACATGGTCTTCGAAAGTTAGTCTCGGTCTACCTCGACACCTTTTAATATTAACTTTCGCGCTATATATTTTCTTCACCATTCGGTCTTCACTCATTCGCTCAACGTGCCCAAACCACCGAAGCACGCCCTTATCAATTTTTGTGATAAGGTCATCTTTCAAACCTGCCATATTGCGAATCTCTTCGTTTCGCTTTCGGTCGGCCATAGTAACGCCGCACATTTTACGAAGAGATCGCATCTCCACTGCATTCAACTTACTTTTATGCTTCTTCTGGCATACCCAGGTTTCGCTGCCATATAACAAAGTCGGTACCAACACTGCGTTATGTATTGCAAGGCGTGCACTCTTCGCTACGCCTTGCCTTTTGACTAACGCAGTCAGGGCACCATTGACTTTGTTCCCGGCAGCGACACGCCTGTCCACATCTAAATCACATCTTCCATCCCGGCTAAAAGCACTCCCCAAGTATACAATTTCATTTACCTGTTCTAGACATTCCTGATTTACCCATATTTCACACTTCGTTCTCTCTTCGTCTATATATATTCTTATATTATATATATATATATATATATATATATATATATATATATATATATATATATATATATATATTCTTCTCTCTTAATATATGCGGTGTCGTTAAATTCCTTTTAGGTATGGATATATGTGTTACTTACACATGGTATGAAATTTTTCTCTTTACAGTACTTACTCTTTACAGTAAAGTCGACCGACTCGACCGGGGAAGTACCACGCTCTCACAAAATACCAGCGTAAAATAGCAGCTTAAAACTGCTGTTTCGTATGGTGATTTTCATTTTTAATCGCAAACGTCGATAGATGTAGATGTCTGGGCCACAGCAACCACTTACCTTCAGGAGGACTGTGTGCTCATTTGTCACCCTATCCTATAAAAAAAAACTCAATCCGAACCTATGAAAACGAAAATAAATATTGATTCTCTTTTTTACACGATAGAACTGCGCTTCAGCTGTATTTTAACGCCGTGAGATCCGATCGACTTGACCGGAAAAACACCACAATATTACAGCAAATAAAAGGAGATTCTGTTATTAGCAACGAGGCATTCCATCTTAGTCTTTAGGATGCTAACACATCTGCATTTTGTAACTAAATCGAGGATAGATGTAGATGTCTGTAGACCACAGCATCCACTTACCATCAGATGGACTATGAGCTCGTTTGTCACCCTTATACTATAAAAACACATAAAGGTAGCTGTGCATGGGCCACATAATCGACTTGCCAAAAGTAGGTTGTGCTCATTTGTCACCATTATATTATAAAAAATTCTTACACATACTTCTCATAAGGACATACAACTTCGCCCCTCGTGCCTACTTCCAAACCATAGGTACTAAAACACGGTACTGCATCAGTCAAGAGTAATGTTGGATATTTGTTACGTTCAAGCCCCCAACACGGCGTCTTGGATTAAGTGACGAATTATACTTTTTTCTTCTCTCTAGTCGTCACAACCTCGATTATTCCGCTTCGTCCGCAACTTTGAGATATTCGTCTTAAGGATTAGGGGGGCGCTTTGAGCAGGCGAAATTTTACGGAATTCCCTTGATGGATGAATACGGAAGCTTTAATTCCGCGATTCGGGGTGCAGAACAGTAATCGAGATGGGAGAGTGTGACTGTCTCGCTAATGACGTGTTTGCGGTGCTAAATCCGCTATAGTCATAAATTTTATTCATTCATATATGTCGGATGAAAATGTCTGTCAACTGTGAATTAGAAAAACAACGTATTCTTTTTCCTTAAATTACACACACAAACACACACGAACGTATATACTTTGATTGATTGTAAGTGGATGCTGTGGTCCATAGACTTCTACATTTATACTCAATGAAGAATCAAAAAGCACATCATGCGTTATTACCCTTGTGGACTAAGACGGCATGCCTTCTTCTGCGGATATCATCATTTCTAAATTTATCACGCAAGTAAACTCCGACTATAGACCTCTCCATAGCTCGCTGAGCGCCCTTGAGCTTCCTCATCCGGCCAGCAGGACCACGTCTCAGTGCCATAGGTACTGGTCACTGGCAACACGCACTTGTTGTACAGTCTCGTTTTCAAGTTTTGAGGTATACCTGATATACCATTACTAGGTGGTCTAGACTCTGAACAGAGTCACCTGAAGATGCCTCGTGTAGTGGCGAAACACGAGTCGTATTGTCGTCAGTGGTGTGTCTTTCCAAGTGTAGTGGTGTTAGGAGTAGTGGTGATGGGATTAGTGGTGACGGTGACGGTGACAGTGCACGCAATAGAGGAAGGGCGGGAGGTGCTCTTCAAACTAGGTAAGACACAGCATTTTATTTTATCGAGCGGATGTACGCGAAGTAATTTTTTACCAACTTTAACATAGTGCTTAGGTCCTCCAGCGATTTTGCTATAAGAACTATATTGTCGGCAAATCGAAGTTGAGTGATGTACTCGCCATTGATGTTAATACCGTATACTTTCCAGTCCAGAAGCTTGAAAACGTCTTCAAATGGAGCGGTGAAGAGTTTCGGGGATATAACGTCATCCTGTCTGTCTTACACCTCTCTGCAGTTGGATAGGTTTGGTACTCTGGTTCTGTACTCGGATAGCTATCGTAGCCTTACTGTACAAACACTTCAGCACTTCGTTATACCGATAGTCAACTTGGCAACGCTGAAGGGATTGCAGCACCACCCAAATTTCGACGGAATCAAAGGCTTCCTCATAGTCCACATACGCCAGACATAGTGGCAAATTCTACTCCTCGGACTTCGTAATGACTCTCGAAAACAGCACGTAGACGCGGCACAGAAGGGAAATCAGTCTGTAGTTCTTCAAGAGAACGTTTTTGCCTTTCTTAAAGAACAAGACCACTGCACTTCTGTTCCACGCCTCCGGTGTAGTGCCACCATGGAGGACGGAATTAAAGAGCTTCTGAAGGACTTCAAGTACCGGTTTTCCACCCGATTTCAGAAGCTCCGCTGTAATTCCATCCTTACCTTGGGCCTTGCCGTTTTTAAGGTGCTGGAGTGCCATTATAATCTCGCTCAGGCTGACGTCTGGAATATCATCGGAATAGTGTCGGATAAGACTTGCTCTTGGATCGTTACTCACACTTGTGTGTGGCTCCAACGATGATGTGTACAGCTGCCCAAAGAACCTCTCAATATCACTCAAAATCTCAGGTGTCCCGGAAACGACGCTGCCACACTCTACTTCAGCTTCGACAGTTGGCTCTTTCTGGCAGACAGATCTCTAGCAAAGACTTTGGATCCCTGATTCCGCTCGATCGCTTCTTCAATACGAGCAGCATTAAAGTTGCGTATGTTCCGCCACATGCATTTGGAGATCTGTCTGTTCAGCTGCCTGTATGCTGTCAAATCTACTGAACTGCAGCTTCATTCCAAACCAAAGTCTAGTAAGCAATAATTATTCGTTTCTGTAAGATAAACTTTTCTAAACATTTAAATTAGAGGTTTCTTCTTCGATTTCATCAGCGGTTCTTTACGCCGCTGCTGTACATTATTTTTACTTATAATCTTAATTTTATCTATTATAATTGAATATTTGAATAATATAATTGTAATTGAAAACAAACCTAAAATATTTATCTTTTATTCTTTGAAATTATTCTTACACGAATCACAAAAAGTTTTTAATACAAGTGGTAAAATAAAAATTTTTGTACAACCGACTTCAATATAAACAAGATGGGAACATTATCAATATCTCCGAAACTACAGGTCTAATCTTGATCAAATTTATTATATATGACCACATGAGAAGCACCAGCTTTCAAGTAAAAAATGAATCATCAAAATCGGTTCACTTAGAGAAAAGTTCTGAGGTAACACATAAAAAATACAGTCGAAATGTGAACCTCCTCCTTTTTTGAAGTCCGTTAAGATAGTAATTAATTTAAAAAAATAAGGACCGTTAACCTTCTGATGATTCCTAGTAACGGAACGGAGTTCTGAGCGTACATTGTACATATGGTAATTTAAAGAGACATTCATTCATTAGACAAACACATATAAAACATTAACGAAGCGTCGCTATCGTCCTTAACGAATTTCCGGCATGTATTGTCGGTCGAAATTACTGAGTCGGTCCTCTCTTTCTGTTACAGACGTAACGACAGAGGGAGCTTTAGTAAAGAACACATTTGAATCCATCTATCGTTCGACAGCGCGTCACAAACATGCTTTTAATGGCGGCAATTAAAGGGACACTTGTACGCCTACCGAAATATCGCGATATAAAAACGTCGTTGTTACCGCATATCAAATTGTTTAACACATTCGTTGCATGGGCACCATTTTACGACTTGTCGCTCGTTTACGACGGGAATCCGGTCGATCTGTGATATGGGAGCTTTGTTTATAAAATTAGAAACCATTCGAGAATGGGCGCCATTAAAGTTTGAAATATTCGTTGTTATACTTAAATATTTTAATAGTTTAAATATACAAGGATGGGCGAAGAGTCTCCGAGATCAAATTGCTTTTTTACTTTGATCAATTTTACGTAACAATGATTCCTCTTATATAAAAAAAAAGTATTGTAATTTAATTATGAAAACACGATAATATTATAATAAACTTTTAAAAGAAATTCAATTAAGCTGAAGATGTATGTGCACGTGAACCCGAAGTAAGTAGCAAATGAACATAATATGATCTACACTAGAAACGAGGGTCCTAGTATAAAAGCACTTACATTAATGAAGGTGGTTTATAAAATGAGGTATACCAATGTTAGATGACCCGAAATTAAAGATTAAACGCCGTTCTCATTTTACCCAGACAAATTATCCCAATTTTAGCAGAAGCAAAACATTGGTGAAATAAATTCCGCCGTAAACAAAAGGTCGGGTCGAACATACCGCGGAGCGACGAACGTTATACTAAACGACAAATAAAAGCGGATAGTTTAAATTGGGACCCAAAAACTGACTGTAAACAAACACGGGCCTTGTAATACGATGGAAAAGTTTTCGGGGATCACCGGGGAACATTGAAAACATGCGGTGGGACGAGCAATGTCAGTTGTAACATTTGTGTAACAAGTTACAATTATCCTTTAATCTATTTTCTCTTTTGTGAATGAAACTGTTACACAGATCAAAGCTTTATAATAATTTGACTGAGTACTATTTAATCGCTCAAACTTTATTACGTTGTAGAGCCACGCTGCAACTATATAATGGTTGTAGCACGAATGGGTAGGTTCGACCGGGCTAGGACTACGCTCTCACAGAACACCAGCTTAAAATAGCAGCTTAATGCTGCTGTGTTACGTACGGTGAGTATGGAGACCCTTTTTACTGAAAACGAGGAATTCCATCGTAGTCCTCAGGGGTGACAACGGTGATAACACAAACTGTCGAAACCTTGATCAAATTACGAAATATAAACAAATAGGTAATAATGAATTATGATGCCGATTATTGCCACTAGTTGACGCTGGAGACCCTTTTTACTAGAAACGAGGTATTGCATCGTAGTCCTCAGGGGTGGCAACGCATCATTTTGTTTCGATCGAGGATGAATGTAGATATCTATGTGTCACAGTATCTACTTACCATCCGGTGGGCTGTGGTGCTCGTTTGACACTTGCATTCCAGTTTTTTTAAAAGCTAATTTTTCGAATTTTAACGGTTCTTCTGCTTCTTCTTTTGAACTCGTAAGAGTTTACAGCTGGACATGGAACTCAATCTGAGATAAGGAGTATGACAGGGATTGACGATCGCCGTACCAGATGTTTTACACCAGCGTGTCGCAGCAGTACGAGACGTCACTGCTACTGCTGCTGTGGAAGGATATTTTTTCTGAATAATAGTCCTTTTAGGTAAATACTGCTATCTCACTTCTTTTGCCGCCAAAATATAGCAGTGCTTGCACTATTGTGTTTCGGTCGAAGAGAACAGACCAGTATCATTACAGCCAGTGATGTGGCCGCATATATGACCTTCTTTGTTTGAAGTTGGTTGCAAGTGTCCATGGGCTGGGACTGCCAGGTCGTTTGTCACTTCAGTTTTATATCAAAAAAATTGAGCACTTTCGAACTTCAAATCCTACGTACTCAAGGTTCTTGCAAAACATAAAGAAACATTCCTCTCTCCCGATTTCTGGTCCTCTAGGGTAGTGTTTCGCCGATACAGGGACGCGCCAAAGAAGAAAGTTCCCTCAATAGTGTTATGTCTATATTTTATATATATTTTTAGGTTAAGGTATATATTGCTATGGGCCAATGTTCTTAATTTTTACGTCCTTGATGCCTGAAATAAAGTTATTGTATTTACATCTGGAGTAAACAGGATGGTTATATTGCCATTACTAAACCTTAAGATTTCTCTGACTTTTTCATAGTCGTCTCCTACGACTCCCACGGGACGACATGGTGTGATGGATAATTTTATGCTGCGATCATACGAGATTTATTAAAAACAAAAGTACATTTTACAATAACACATAATGTAATATTCCAACAAAAACATCCGATTGAATAATCATCTATATTACTAGATCGTTATTCCATCTAGTATCATTCCATTTACGCACTTCCCGGTTATGATCATAAGACGAACTGCCAGCTCGTTTATCAATCTATTATTAAAAAAAAAACAATCGCACTTACGACAAAGTTAGCAATTTCGGAGAAACCAATATTTGGCTGTAAATTTTTCACAGAAAGATTCGGATAAGGGAGCAATGTTAAAAGAGTGACGTAATGAACCATTAGTAATATTGTATTAATGTACACTTTCCGCTTTACAACCGACAATGACAGAAATCAATTCGTAAAGGTAAAAGGGAAAATATTGTGATGGCAACGCGTGAACATTTTAAACGTATCCTTGACGAAAACAAGAGCGAAATAAAGACCAATTCCGATGAAAGAACACAAATAGCGATTGACATGTGAGACTGGAAACGAAACTTTTACGTTATTTTTCCTTTATATTCCTTTACATTTTTCATAAGGACAAGGATGCTCAAGACTCATGTGAGTATGAGATGTGACATAACCTAGAAAGTTAGTTGGGCATAAGTCTTATATTCCGTTGCACAAATTGGAACATTTCAAACATGTACATTCAGTTAACAATGTGTGTGGTGATATCGAGTGAGCATAATACATATTATTGTGGTACATTACAAGGTACATTATGTGGTAAATAAACTTTGGCACGATTGTAGCACGACTAGGTTTGCCCGACTGTGGAAAGACTACGCTCTTACAGAATACCACCATGAAATAACAGCTAAAGTTTGCTGTGTTTCGTGTGGTGAGTGTGGAGCTCCGGTTCTCCACCCTATTTTCGTGAAATGTGGTATTCCATATTAGTTCTTCATGGGTGACATCGCATCTGCATTTTGATTCTTAATCGAAGGTATCTACCTTCGATTAAGAATCAAAATGCAGATGTTATCCTCTTGCTATCAGGTGGAGTGTATTGTTTTGTCTTCCTTATTCTATAAAAATTAGCCATAAATGAGTTTTTACTGCTACCGTTTCAAAATTAGGTTCCTTTGTCTAGAGAAGAAACGTCGAAAGAAACTCTGCAAGTATCCTCATTTTGAATTTTATTTTAAAGCCAATAATATGACATTCTTGATCAAAGTTGAAAAGCAATAGACCCACAGGTAATCACAGTATTTTTTATATAAAAATTACACAGCAAAACATAGAAATATATATACATAAAACATTAAGCATAACACAACGCTTACTTTTGTATGACAATACTTTTAAGGATTTATTCACGTTTAATTTTAACTTTTTAATTACTGACGTTTCGGGTGCTTTACATGACCCATGGTCAAGATGGGACTGAGGTGTTTGACGTCCCGATGTCATAGTTAGCCCGGCTACTCTCACCCATTGAAACCATAAAGCGCCCGACACTTAAAAGGAAACTCGATAAAATCCGTATAATTAACTTCTTTGCATTCTTACCGTGTAGTTGCAGTGTAAGAATATCCACTACCCGAGGCAACAGAGAGAAACAAATCAGGAGATGGGCATCAGCGTCTTCCTGATAACGACTAAAAATAAAACAAATGCGGTTTTTAACCCGCTTGCCAGGCGTGGCATCTATGGCAAATATTCCCTCTATGAGGCAACCTATGGTGGAGGCCTGAGTAATGTGTAGTATTCGCGAAAATATAAAAAATCACAGTGCTTACCGTTTTGCACGAGCAGAGTGGAGTCCCTCGCGAGCGGCAACTCGGAGTCGGTCAGTGTCGCGTCCGAGGCGTTGTCGGACGCGGATGTCGGTGTGGTCGGCGCGGTCGGCGACTCGGAAAGGCCGCGGGCACGGTTCCTCCGACGCCCGCTGCCACTGCTCGAACCGCTGCCCGAGCCGTACGGATGCAGTCGGCCCAGGCCTGCAAAACACGTTGCTATAAATACACAGCGCGACTGCAATGTTGTTCTTTTTATAGAATAACAGTGATAAAAGAGCACACAGTCCACATGGTAAGTGGATAGTGTGGCCTATATGCCTATAGGCATATAGGTATGTAGACCACTCCTTACATCTTTAATTAAGAATCGAAATGCAGATCGTAGTCACTGAGATGAAAAGCTTTAAATCTAGTAATAAGGGTCTCCGGTTCCCTACACTTACCATTCAAAACACAGCGGCATTAAGCTGCTATTTTAAGCACGCTGTTTTATGCTAGTATTCTGTGAAAGCGTGGTCCTTCTGCGGTCGGCCCACAAATTCGCGCTTCAACCATAATAGCTGCAACGTGGCTCTACCACGTATAAATTTGTTATCAGGAAGACGCTGCTACCAATCTCCTATTTCAGTTTCCTATCGGATTTGGGTTAGTGGATATACTTACACTATCACACAAATACACACAAGCACGCACGCACACACGCATACACACAAAAATGGAATAACCATTTTTTCTTTAAATTGCCTAACTGTCGGTCTGTCCGGGCTAATCTCCGGCGGGTTGAACTGAGCTGATTGTGATGAAACTTAACGAACAGACAGATAACAATACCAGAGGAGGGATCTATGCTATATTTTATTAAAAAAATTTGACGACTTTTTTTTTGGAATAAAACTAGAAAATGATAAAATAAATCTAAATAACGCCACATTAATAGTCAAACCGAACTTATGTTTCAGAAGAAAACGGCTAAGTCTGGAAGGGATACCCTAGACGAAAGTTTATCGACCAAGTTGTTGATATATTGAAGATGGGCGAGATTATGAGGACCCTTAACCGACGAGCATACATGCGTAGTTAGAGGAGGCGAGATAGGTGTGTTAGGATCGTGCCAAATGGGAGTCCGTAATCTCTGCCTACCCCTCTAGGTGACGGGTGAGAGTGTTTATGTATGTATGTATTAATAAGTCCTATCCAGGTGCAGCCCGAAGGCGGGTGTTAAATGAAGAGAAGGTATTTGTTGTCCGTTAACATTTTTTACCAGTCCAGTCAGCCTTTGAAATCATCATCATTACAAACCTTCACAAGTTCGTTTCTGAATATTTTGCTTGATGATCAAGAACCTTTTTCCTTCTACCGTTGTCGGCTCTTCGACCTATGTTTTTACTATATAATATACCCATTGCCACTTTATGTTACTGATTCGGACAGTATTATAATAAATTTGAATAAAATCTTTGATAGTTTTCGAGAATATTCATGAATTGTTTCAGAATGTGCCGAAGAGAGAGGTGACTACCGATGGACAGTACTAAGGTTTCCATATTAGTGTAAGTTTCCTGTAAATGTCAACGGACTTGTGGTTTTAAATGTGGTTGAATTTTCAAGCATTGGCTGATGCACTACGGACTAATTATTTTAAAAGTAATAATATATATTAGTGTTACGAAAAATGTCAAACTTATAAACATTATTTTGTCCTTAAGCTGATTGCATTAAAAAAAAGTTAGAACAAATGAAAAGAAATGAAATGGCCAAGTGGGCAGTCGTAAGGCTATCGTATTGCAGATTATCCCTTACATTTTCTAAAGTTCACATTCCGCTACAATTTTAATCTGAAGTATTTAGTTCCAGTACTTCTAGTAATGTATGCATGAAAAAACAAATTTGGTAGAATTTAAATCACGAGTCAGCTATCTAACAAGACGTAGTTTAATTTAAACCAGGGTCATCCTTTTTAATTTATACATTACTGGCGATACGCCCCGGCTTCGCACGGTTGATTTCTGGATCACGACAACAACGCCACCTACCGGGTCCAATTGTGAATCTAAACCTTTCTCTAATCAACTTCACACACACACACAAAATTTCATCAAAATTCGGTACAGCCGTTTAGGAGTTCAGGCACATACACATGGAGGAAAGAATTATATATCAAATAATATCCACGTATTACATATATAAACTTTGCTCTTGAATTACTCTGTCTATTGATGAAATCCGAATCAAAATCAATTAAGTAGTTTTAAAGATCTAATCGTACAGACGGCGGGAAGCGATTTTGTTTTATACAATACTAGCTGGCCAGGCAGACATTGTTCTACCGTTTTCGACGACCCTTCCTATAAAAAAATGCTTAAATTCGTAATAAAAAAATATTGAGTATCACTTATCAGGATAAAAACAATCCTATCTCTCAAGTTGGACCAAACTGCACAGAGTGTGCAAAATTTCATTGAAATCAGTACAGTACTTTAGGAGTTCATCGCGGACAAACAATGTGACACGTAATTTTTATATATAAATATAATACTATATAAAGGTCACACAGCCTTGAGCTGGCAATAAAAAAGTAAATGAAAAAAGAAGAAATTAAAAAGTACGTATATACAACGTTTTAGTAGCTTTTTTTTTTAAGTTAGCAGTGAAAATTATGCCAGTGCGTTGAAAATCATAAGTGAAAAAATCGCAAAATACATGTAAAATTTTCGTCACAAGCCGACAGCCTTTCATTAAATACCGAACCTTTTTGATACAGAGCTAAGCTCCGAGTATTTATTTGCTTTTCGGGAGAAAGGCGGCAGTATTACTTAATAAAGGCCCTCGTACATCAAAGCCGTGTACGGTGATTACAGGTAAATGAACGGTCGGTCACACGGCTCTTATAAATTTGTCGTTTTCGTCTCATTCAGTGTAAAAATATTTAAGTTTTTTTTTTTTCATTTATTTAGTTATATAATTCGCCTCAGTTAGGCTGTACTCATAAAATAGAAGACAGTTAAAGAAATGCTATAAGCTGCTTTATCTCTTTCATTAAATGGCAGTAAGTGTAAGTAGGGCACTTTGTAATTTAAATCCAAATTAGTCTGCTAAGGGTGAGTAAGAGTAAGGCGATCAAGTCAGCTAAAGTTTAAAATACATGCAATGTCCACCAACTTATACCAGACCAACGTGATGAAAGTTATTTTTATAAGTATTAATTTTTTTTTAGCAATAAACTAATTTACAATTAACATTCTAAATTGATAGAAAATGTTTGTTTAAAAATTAGTACGGAATGATTCTTTAAAATATTTTTAAATTGCGTTTAATTTAACGTATCATAATAATATGTTAAATTGAACGCATTATAAAAATATTTTTTTTCTTAAAATTGTGTTTAATTAAGTAGTTAGTTATTGTTTAAAAATTATGGTCCAGTCTACGCAGAATGATCTTATATTTAACATCTATGTTAGGTCGTTTTGCGTAGACCGGACCGTAAAATTAAAAAACAAGTGGTAAAATTAAAAAAAAAATTGTAAAACCGACTTCAATATAAATAAAATGAGAACAAGTTCACCAAGAAAAAATATTCTGAGGTAACACACATAAAAAAGATGTACATTCGAATTAAAAACCTCTTCCTTTTTTTGAAGTCGTTTGAAAAACTTTATAGCTTAACTTTACAAGCGGAATATCAAATGCTCTTTGCCATGGGAGCCGGTAAGCACTCAAAAAGTAAAAAAGTATCAGAAATTAAAAAAAATTACATAAATAACGTTACTTTCAATCTGCAGTCTTCGGGTAAATACTTGAAATCATTACAAGATATAAAATAAATATATATTGTAAGAAATGCTATCATTCACGTATTTCGTTAAACCCAAATTTCGGTTTTAGTATTAAAATCAAAACATGAGATATTTTCATTGTATTCTTTATTATGCTTGGAAGCCTTATTATTCCTAATTACGTCCACGGTTCGTATTTGTATTTCTTTTTGTGGCTTCCCCGCCTTTGTTATTTGTTTTTGATCGCGTCTCCTTCTATATCTTACAGGTAAATAAGTAATGTATGGAATTGTTTTGACAGACTTTAAAATGTTTGCATTTTATGTGGATTCACCAATTGTGTAGTCATTTTCTTTATTTTCGTCTTATTATTTCACCGACGTTTCCATTTCGATATATGTTACATATTTAATTGTCTTTGCTGTTAATAGTCCATGTAATAATTTTTATATATAATAATTCTACTCGTTTACCTTAACTATATTTATATTTACCAACAGAAACATCTATAACCAAAATTCTTTATACTCATTTAGTATAGAGTTTATGTACCTAAGCGGAAAGTATTCGAATGTGGAAAAGCATTAAAATTTAGGGGCCATATAGCTCGAAGAACAGGCAACCGATGGGAAAGAAAGTTTCTCGATTATAGTTGTGTCTCGCCAGCAACGCAAAGTCGGGAAATTACATTTGGAAAAATCCAAAATTAGGTGCTTTTTACGTGCTAATTAGGTGCCAAGTTTAAAAATTAGGTGCTCTAAAATTTTCACCGCAACGAACTGTTGAAATTTGCGTTGCTAGCAAAACGTCTCGCTAGCAACGCAATGAAGTTATTAGATATACGATAAATATTAATAGCAAGGAATTAAGTGCTAATAAGGAATTGCAAGTATACGCAATAACAAGGTGCCCCTAATAAAAATAAAGTCATTATTCAGAACATAACAGACGCAAAATTCAGATTTCCTGAAAATCAAAATAGAATCAAAAATGATTTCAGAAAAAATCCAAATTAGGGGCTTTTTAGGTGCTAGTTAAGTACCAAGTTTAAAAATTAGTTGCTCCAAAATTTTCACCGCAACGAACCATTCAAATTTGCGTTGCTGGCAAAACGTCTCGCTAGCAACGCAATGACGTTACTAGATTTACGATTAATATTAATAGCAAGGAATTAAGTGGTATGCGTAAAGTATTCTCCACTTCCTCGCCGTATCGAGGTAGCCCTTTCCAATTGCTTCTGGGCGCAAAAAAAAAAATCGTCGGATACAGGTGGTTCGGGACAGTGTTTTGTAGAAGTTCTTGAAGGATTAGTGGAATTTTGTATTGTTTTGAAATTAAATACATAGTTCTTAAAATTACTTTTCTTCAACCACAGAAACATTTAGAAAAGCATACTTCGACCGTGTCATAAGACTATGTGTTTGTCTTTTATGATTTTACTGTTTTATTTGACTAGGGGTTTATGCAATTCGTTAACAATTAGCATTCTTTACGACGTCTCCAACGAGATCCTTTTAGTTAGAAGGGGGAGAGGGTTGGCAAAAATTCTCTTCTAACGAGCTCATTGTCCTTTTTGTTTGGATCTCCTTTGTGAAGGGTTCTTCCGATTGCGTTCTTAATTATCGCATTGAATAAGTTTCGTGGCTATTTGAATATATATATATATATATATATATATATATATATATATATATATATCTAACCTAAGGATTATAATTGGAGAATTTTTTTATCGTATAGATTGTTTTGATTTTTGTATTTTTGTTTCTGTTTAGTATTGCATTCTCCGTTTTATGCATGTCATAATGAATCACTTATGATATTATAATAAAATGTTTACTAGAGTATATTATGTATGATGTTAACCATCTATTTCGTTAAAAATAAAACAAGAAATATTATTTACGTGGTAGAGCCATGCTGCAGCTATATTAGGTTGTATAGTTGTAGCCCGAATGGGTCGGCTCGACAGGGGAAAGACCACGCTCTCAGAGAATACCAGCGTAAAATAGCAGCTTGATACTTCTATATTTCGTATGGTGTGTGTAGAAAACCTTTAAGGGCGACCCTTTTTACTGGCAACGAGGCATCTTAGTGCTAAGGCGTGACCACGCATCTAAATTTTGATTCTAAATCGAGGTTAGATGTAGGAGCGTATGGGCCACGACATTCAGTTACCGTCAAGTGGACTGTGTACTCATTTCTCACCCTTATTCTATAAATAAATAAGTTGCCGCGTAGCTCTAAGACTATTGTTCCTAAAAGTAAAATAATTCTATGGTTTTCTTTTATTGAATAGAAATGTTCATAAAACTATTTAATTCACTGACTCGTTTAATCGTATGATATCATTAAGGAAAAGTATCAGAAAGGAATAAACCGGCCTTGGTTGAGCACTCTCGAGACTGCGAGCAAAAACTTTTTAATTTAAAGCCAAGCATCCCAAGAGGCCCAACTCAAAGAACTTAAGGAAAATAAAATTAGTTTCGACTGTACCTCATTACCGGACCTCGAAATTGTGAATGCATTTTATGTGCGAGTTTTATTTCTATGAAAGCCACTTCAGTCACCTGTTAATAGTGTAAAATATAGTACCTGAGAATAAACAAATACCAACGTAAAATATTAGTATATACCTACTGTATATAGTTTGGGGATAGACATGATCCGAAACACTTTTTTACTGGTAACGCGACATTACATTGACAACGCATTTGCATTTTGATTCTTACGAGTAAGTATGCATAACGATAGGTGTCTAAGGACTGTGTGCTCCATTGCCGTCCATACTTCAATAAAAAAATTTGCTAATAACAGTTTCGTGCCGTGTTTGTAGTTATTTAGCATATTCATTAGTCCCAAAATATAACCTTCAACAGCAATAGGCATACCTGTTAGACCCGTTCAACTAACCGAATCCAAAAATATCACTTTAAAAGTCACCAAGCTTTCACATCCGTTAAGCGTGTGTAGTTAAATTAACTTTATAAGCACACCCACTTTGTCTTTGCACTGAACATCAATAAACGTAAGATTTCCGACAAACGAAAATATACTTATCACGTGCGACCTCGGGCAGCGCAGTAAAACATATTCGCGACCTGAAACTGTGGATATTCTAGAATCAAATAACATCACGCGTGGGCGAGGGGGGACTAACATAAATAAAAACACGGACTGTTTCCTCTGCTGGTGATAAGACGCGATAGTTGTTGGTTGGTTGGTTGGCGCGCAGGATGTCCGCCATGATAAACGTTGACCGGTCAATTTTAATGAATTTAACTGAAGAATTTAACATTGTTCCATGTTATCAGCTATGTAATAATAAGATATAAATTTGCGATTCTGTGTGGTTCACGTACGGTCACACAAGTCTCTATCCATCCGTCCATTACCTACAGCCTATATAAGTCGACTGCTGAACATAGTCCTCCGCCATGGAGTGCCCCATAGGGGGCAGTTTGCAAAAGTTGGCAAGTTTGGCGGGCTGATTGGCTACTGCAGTTTTTATATTTTTAATTTTTATCAGGAGAATGCTGCTGCCCATCTCCTGTTACAATTTGCCTCTGTCGCGGAACGGCATGGGGTAGTGATGTCCTTAAACCGGCATTACACAGTTTATGTCTATATTTATTTGTTGTTTTCTGCCGACTTCCAAAAACGAGACGGTACTCAATTAGACTGTATGTTTTTTTTATGTGTGTTACCTCATAACTTTTTAGTGGGTGAACTGATTTCGATGATTCTTTTTTTATTTGAAAGGTGATACTTCTCGTGTGGTCTCATATGAATTTGATCAAGGTCACACCAATAGGTTTTGAGTTATTCTTAATAACTTATATTGAAGTCGGCTGTACAAAATTTTTACTTTTTAATTATATTTAATGCCTTTTTTCGAATAATTGTATGAAAAATAATTTTTTTAAGCATTTCAACAATTTCTAAATAAATGGAATTTATTAAAATTATTATATTATTTGAAAAAAAAAAAAACAATATAATATAAACTAAGAACTATTTATTGCTTAAAATATATTCGTAACAGAGTGCAAACCTCATCTTATAATGATAGCAGCAGCGCACCGCATTGCAGCTATGCGGGCTGTTACGTTGCCTCTGAAATACTTCCTCTGAATTCTTTTAAAACTTTTGTTTCTTTTTCAATTTGACTGCCGCGATTAACACGTATTTATCACAATCATTTAATGAATGTGTTTCATATATATGTGTGTGTGTACCTATATGTATGTACAATGTAACACATATATATCTATAAAATATTATAAAATATAATATATAATAAAAATTGTGCGTGTAATTGTGTACACAAGTACGAAGTGAAATTTCTTAAGACATATCCCTCTATTTTTATTTTATATTTTACGTACATAGTGGGTTAAGTTAAACTAGTACACTCATGTAGCCACGGTGGTGAAATGTTACAAGAAAAGGTGACGTTTCTGTTTTTTATACCGTACTAAATTTCTCCACTAGAAGAGCCATGCTGCAGCTATAATATGGTCGTTGCACGAATGGGTCGGCTCGACCGGGGACCGGGGGAGGCGAGCATGTGTGCGTAGATAAATGGACTTGAAAGATCGAGAGGTATGGTTAGGATCGTGCTAAAAGGAATTCCGTAATTTCTGCCTACCCCTCTGAGTGACTGGCGTGATGATATGATTATAACGTTTACATAAAATGATTTTTTTATTACAATATTATTGGAACTCAATCATTTCAATCTATCATAAATTATATATATACACTAGCTGACCCTGCGGACGTTGTTCTGTCTTACCTGTAGTTAGCGTGATGAGTTGGAATTTTTACAGTGTAATAACATATCGTTGTAACCACCAACGACATCTATCGAATCCATTTTACACTAAGCCAACATATATCGCGAATATGGGTTATTTGTAAATATGAATTATTTTGGTCCATTCCATACAGAACTTTTAACAAACTTGACTACAGCGCCACCTAACGGATGAAACATGGTTTCGACAGAACAAATTATTACAAAAAAAAGTTTCAAAAACACAGAGGCGGTCATAAGGACTGCCGACAGAAGTGAAAACTCAATGATATATGCGTATACATGTACACAGGCCGCTGTACGACGCGTCGCTAGTCTCTCTTGCGCCAGACTAGCGACGCGCAGTAGATACGCTCGTGACGTATTGCGTGTCAAGGTCATCGGTGACGTGAACCCATAAGCTTTTCCAAAAATGGTAGATTACAAAGCCACTTTTATGCCAACACTGTTAACTGTCAAAAACCACAGACTACTTAACTGAGCACGTTGAAAGCTAAAACATAGTTGCCGTCATCAACACTGATTGTTCGAATTACATTATAAACCAAATCTAACCAAATTTACGCGGTAGAGCCATGCTGAAGCTATATTAGTAGTATAGTTGTAGCACGAATGGGTCGGCTCGACCGAGGAAGGATCACGCTCTCACACAATACCAGCATAAAATAGCAGCTTAATGCTGCTGTATTCGAGGATAAATGTAGATGTCTATGGGCCACAGCAACCACTTAGCATCAGGTGGACTGTTTGCTCGTTTGTCACTCTATCCTGTAAAAAAATCACTTAGCTCCTTTGATGGGATATATTACTACACTAACTTTAAGGACTTTTCTATATCCATTGATGATTTTTTTAAATACTCAGCACCTTTGGAATAATCACTCCTCTAATATATCTTATTGTGTGAATACGGCTTAAATTGTTCAAGTAATGAGGGCTAATAATTTTCTGCTCACCAGATGTCGCTAGTTGCCACTGAGGTAAAGTTTTTTGTTACCATTTTGTTACACAATGTCATTTAATTGAGAAGTTGGTTTTTAATAAAAGTTTATCAGTTTCTAGAGTATTATACATATTAATACACAAAACAATGTTTGTGTATTAATATAATACTTTGCTCTTTAATTTTTTGCAAATTTTTTAACTTTTTTTAATTTTTCTTCTTTTATGGTTATCTGTGGTTTGGTTTATTTATTTTTCATCTTATTAATACAAAAAATATAGCTAATAGTACAGAAAGAAACATTAACATTTACATTTTCCAAACAAATTAACTTCCCCGCTATGAAATCTGTCAAATATTATATATCACTTTTAAGTGGCGCCGCCCTGGTGGCAGAAAAACTCGTGGATGCCCTCATTAAATGCAACTGGAATGGCATACATCAATTATTTATCGTGGTCGCAGAGTTTATGACATAAAATATTAATATTTTTAAGTTTTCATTGATATTGATTTTTATATTCCTTTTCGTAGTTATTGTTATTCAATCGAGCACCTTGTTGCTTTTTCCTTTTTAACGGCGATAAAATTTGTATATAATAAAGTAAATAAAATAAAAAGTTTACATTATTTAATCCTTTCATTCCGTATTTCACAATCTGCTAAAACAAAATTTGGTTATAACAAAACGGAATTACAATAGAATACGATTCGACAAAATAGTGAACTCATAAATATACAATTGGCAAGTCGCTTTCGTAGCTAAATCACGTCTACAACAGTAAGAAGTAACCCCCGAAAAGAATCCGCGAAAACATTCCCGACAAATAAACGCGGATCCCTTCACGCACGTATTGTTGGATCTTCGTTACTACACGAAAGGAACTACAATTTGATTCGTACAAAGTCACATAAACGAACCGGTAAACCTGGCGTCTCCAGGGGAAGCGACCTGTCACAACTCGTCACGATGCGAAAAAATATTTCAAAGAACTGATAGATGCCGAGTTGTAATTTCAAATATAAAAATACGGGTGTACAAGTTTTCGATCCAACATTCGACCAAAACAAGTGGTAAAATTAAAAGTTTTGTACAACCGACTACAATATAAATATAATTTATTGTTGTTTTACATAAACCTTCTTTTACGGGAAGTCTGCAGTTTGTGATCATATCCTAGACGGCCCCCTCCATTACATTAGATTTGATAAACCACAAATTCTCTCGGACGAACATCGATTCCTGCCAAGGATGATACGTGAGGCTATTGACATTAAAAAACATCCTAATTCCAATAGAGAGGGAGGCTGGGTTACCACCTGCTTGGGATCCTGTTATTAATAAACCTAGTAAGCTAACAGCATAGCAAAGTGGCGAAACAATCAGCTTTGTAGCGGTTTCTAACGGTTGCCGTTGAGCAATCAGTTTCAAAATAGGAGGTTCAGATGCCTGGGTGATCAGTAATCGATTGCTGAAAACAGAATTTGAAAATTCAAAACCGTTCTCGAGATAATCCTGGGACAGACGGACAGACGGACAGACATCGTGAAATCAATAAGTGACTTCGCAAGCTTCGCCACTTAATAAAATTAAAACTAAACCTAAGCATACCACTGCAAGACTTCAAGACACAGTAAGTTCATTCTGCGTAGATCGAACCAAAATTAATAATTAAAAAAGCTGAAGGAACTCCGGGTTAACTCTGACATCGGGACGTTAATCACCTCAGTCCCCCGTGACCATGGGTGCTGTAAAGCACCCGAAACGTCGGAAATCAATAAAAAAAAATAAGTTAATAAACTCGATAGAATCCGTAAAAGTAGTTTTATTTATATATTGAATATATATTGAAATTGTTGGTCACCCTATCATATGAGGAAACAGAAGAATAGTTAAAAACTGGCTTTTGCTAATTGATGGTATTTGTAAAATTATTAGATAAATTTTGTTATTGTTTTAATTTTTTATTTTCTTTCTTTTAAATGCACATATTTAATACACTAGCTGTGCCCGCGGCGTAGCTCGCGAATATAGGTTTTACTTAAAGAATTTGACGTTTAGGGTAAGAGAATATTAAACGATTTATATCATTACTGTATGAATAAGTGGTAACAAAATAAATCGATATGCTCAAAGTTCTAAGTCGTTTATGATAGTGCTTCTGTGTAAACGACGATAGAAGTAGACTTAGCCGGGGCGTACAGAAAAAGGTTACGGGGACTACTAACGCGGGAAAAAGCAACATAGAGTTGGCCATGTGCAAAACAATCAGTACTGAGATCCACTCCTGCAACGCGTAAAGTTTGACCTTGCGCTTTATTTACGATCGTCGCATAACACACGCTGAGTGGGAAACACACTTAAAATAGGGATGTTAGATGATCATTGATGTTAAAAATGAAAACTTCGATGTTTTAACATCGATGTTGACATATGTCAAACATCGAAACATCGACGTCAATGAACCCATAATCGATAATTGGGAACTTGCAAACAATGCGAGCTCGCGAAATCAATATCAACTAAATCTTGCATCTGCTTTGAAGAATAAAAATTTTGAATAATTCAGAATTTCTGAACGCATCGTTAACCTAAAAAAATGTAAGTATGGTGAGTCAAACTTAATTGTCAAGTGTCTCCTGTAATGTCACAATGGTCACTGCTTTCGCTTTATTTTGTAGTGTCGTTATCGGTTGTCGCATAATAACTATTCTACGTAAATTGATATTCAAGTTAATTGTTACTTTTCTCTTGCTGTGTATACCCACATAATTTTGAAACAATGTGTAAGTATCTACACATATACAAAAACCATCGATAATGGTCAACATCGATGTTTTGAGTAGCCTAAACATCGAACATCGATGTTGAGCTGTCGATGCCAACATCGATGTCATCATCGATGTTATTATCCCTATCTTAAAACTGAAGCCTGAGCCGTGGTAGCTCAGATGGTTAGCGCTCGCTGTAAGCTTCACAGTACTCGAGCAACCCGGGTTCGATCCCCGCCGGCACCAATGAAATTGTTAATTGCAATTTTTAGTGCTGATTTACCACGTGCTCGGCGGTGAAGGAAAACATCGTGAGGAAACCTGCATGTTCGCCAACACGTATTGGGGCAGCGCGGTGGACATTTCCTTGCCCTAAAACCCTCTCAGAAATGAGAGGAGGCCTGTGCCCAGCAGTGGGCCGTAAATAGGCTGCAACTTTACTTTACTTTACTTAAAACTGAAAGGAAAGTTATTTGGTATTAGAGGGATTCTGGGTATAAAACAATATCACTATCACGACATTTATTGCAATTTTGCTACTTTTAGTCGAGTTTTGTAATTTTGTTGAACAATTGAATTGAATATTTCAATATCTCTTTTTTCTGGTTTTTGTTTCTGGTGTTTTTTGTTATGAGTTGTTAGTCTACAAGACTCTTACAGGCAGGCATAGATTACTGTATATACCTTACAGGCTTGCAACTTCGTCAGACTCATGGACATAAATTATTTCAGTGAGTCTCAATACGATTCATCTGCGAAAAATCTTAACACCGCAATTCAGAAAAGGTTGTAATTTGTACAACGCCATCTATTACGTTCTTTGTGAGAAAACATCCTTTTTTAATTTAAGGAAAACATGTTTTTTACTGTGTTTTAAGTACTATAATAGAACGATACGAAATATATTATAATAGAACGTTTTTTTTACACACGAATCTTTTTATTACTATTTCTGAGATTTTGTGGCGCCATTAAACAAATTCGAACCTACATTTCAAAATAATAATCATAACTTTCGATAGAATTAACCAATTTCAATAAAACAAAGATTAAATGAACTTGATATCACATTTGTGCCACACCACCATCTATCGATGAAATTGGTTAACTATTGTACTTTAATTTAGTTTAGATAATAAGGTTAATATATTTTTGTATAATATATTTAATACGTTCTTTAATACTTTTGATTACTGCGTTTTAGATATACATAATTATATCATTATTTTACATAATTTAACTATGATTTATGATATGATATTAGTTTAAAATGCACTTGATGACTCATCCAACGCCACTATTGAACAAATTCGTACCTGTACTTAGTACCCATACTTCAGAATATTTATCATAACTTTTGATGGAATGAACTGATTTTAATGAAATAAAGACTAAATGTAACCCGAAGATACACTTTATAATTTCCTTAACAATTCTTATGATATAAATTAGTACTTTATACGTGATACGTTAACAAACAAACAGACAGACAGACAGACAGACAGACAGACAGAAAACTCTAAATATGGTAGAAATGTATTTAATTACTTATTTTTAGTACCCCTCAATCACTTTTATTACAAAAATATAAAATGTACAGACATCTGCTATTTACAGTTTTATTATATGTATATAGATTTCAGTTTTATGTAGCTTACCTTTGTTTTTATAGTTTCCTTTCTTTTTATGTTTAAATATTTAAAGCAATAAGCAATTCTGTTATTGTCGTTTTGTGTAATACAATCTGTCTGATGAGGTGTATAAAATAGCGCTTAATGAACTATGGTCTCAGGTTTCCTCGATACAGGCTTGCCTAGTGAGGAAACCAACAGATATTATCTATTGTATTATTTTTCTTACTGCTAATAAAACATTTTTCATTTTCATTTCATTTTTCAGTTTTATTTATTGTTCGTTTTTAAATCGCTCGATCGATTTCGATAAAATTTAAATGGCACCTGAGAAGTATACCCTTTGAAACAAAAAAAAAGAATTTTCCAAATCGGTTCAGGCGTCTTCGAGTAATCGGTTGAAAATAGAATGACAGAACTTTTTTGCATAAAACTGTGTACAATGTTCATTATTAAACTAATTATAAGCCGTGCAGTAGCCGCGTAACGATATACACTACCCCAAATCATCCCGTTGGTGTCGTCAAATGTGAAACAAAGGAAACAAACCAGGAGATGGGCTGCAACATTTTCCTAAGAACAACTGAAAATCATAAACTGCGTTGGCCACACGCCTGCTGAGCGTGGTAACTATGGCAATCATCCCATCTTTGAGGCAATCTATGCAGCAGGCCTGTTACCTCTAACGACACCTATGGGTAGTGGCGTTTCTTGCGTCGCTAGTACACGGTAGTAACGAAAGGTACCCTCTATATGTATCCCCAGATAATTTTTATATATAGATATTACTTAAGTAATAATTAGTATACTTAGGCGACAGTAGCCTAATTATACTAATTATATATAAGGACCATAACCTTCCAGGGTACGGTCCTTATTTGGTTCCGGGTTCGAATCCACCATTCGACTACTGTCGTGAACCATTCCTAACACAAACATTTCCAACTTATCAGTAGTGGTTAAAAGGAATATTAGTAATGTTGACAGCATTCCTAGTATTAAAAAAAATAAGTAGTAGTAAAGAATTTTTTTGTGATAACCGAATCCTTATTTTAAATGTTGGACCTTTGCGTCCGTTGGGTGATACTGGCCAGTTACCTAACCAATTATGTCGATAATAAAAAATCATTCAGACTTTAAGTACTTATAAAAATCAGTAAATGTAGGGTCAACGTTTTGATACATTTAATTTAAAAATTCTAATCCTGCAGGTTGGTTTGATCTCGTAAATCAAATATGAATTGGTAATATTACGAGTATATTTAAACGTTGTTTATATAACTTAAATAGCATCTGCCCGCGGCTCCGTCCGCGTGGAAATAGAATCTTCTAACTGGAAACGAGGCATTCCATCTTAGTTCTCAGGGGTAACATATTGCATTTTGATTCTTAATCGAGGAATAGATGTAGATGTCTATGGGCCGCAGCATCCACTAACTATCAGGTGGACTGTGTGCTCGTTTGTCACCCTAATTAAAAAAATAAACTTTAAACTTTTTTCCATTGTAAAAAGTATATTACGTTTTAATCCAGAATAAGGCCTATTCGTTTTTTTTTCTTATATAAAACTGAAGTGACAAAAGAACTTAAAGCTCACTGATGACAAGCTACTTTAAAATATGTCTATGATTTACCTGAACAAAGAAAGCTACAACAAATACGGTCACTACTAAGGACTAAGATGGATGCCTCACAGTCGGTATTTATGCCGGCACTCTATACTCTTAAGACCGAAGACAGTAGTGCAAGCATTTCTATTTGGCGAATAGGAATAAAAAAGTGGTAACCACCCAGACAGATTTTTAAGCAAAAAAGTTGTTAAAGTTGGAAAAATGGACCGCTGAGCGGTCAACCACCGCAGAGTCTACAACTCCCTTTTTACTTAAAACGAGACATTCTATCTTAGTCGTCAGGGGTGACAACGCATCTGCATTTTGATTCTTATTTGAGGATCTTATTTGATGTCTATGGCCACAATATACACTTACCATCAAGTGGACTCTGTGCTCGTTTGTCACAATATACTGTATCAAAAAAAAAACCCTGAGAATGCCTCGTGTAGAGGCGAAACACTTGTCGTAATATCGTCGGTGGTGTTTCTTTCCTAGTGTAGTGGTGTTGGGATTAGTGGTGACGGGGATAGTGCATGCTTTTAGAGGGTGGCGGGAGTGCTCTTCAAACTAGGTAAGACAAATCATTTTATTCCGTTAAGTGTATATAGGCTAAGTAAATTTTTCTAAATTTAGTATAATGGATTTCCGCAAAGTAACGCCTGATTCTATTAAAAGGTGTCCTGCCTAGTAACTGTGCCGAATAAATCGTTTGAACCGTTTTTGCATGATTGAGTAAAAGTCACTTGAATATTTATATTCCACATTTATCATAATAATATAGAATCTCAGCGATACTGTGTATTTATTTCGTTGGTTGTTCTAAATAAAAACTACATATAAATTTCAGGCTTTTCATTGTTAGGTGTATAATTAGGTGATATTCAGGGCTATTTTGCAATAACCGGCCAAATTTGCAGAGAAGACTCAGAATAAGTAATGTAGGCAAATGATGAAGAAAAATTATTTAAAAAAAAAATCTCAATAATTCTGTCCTGTTTATGTTTTAAATTCAAAATGGTGGTAACGCACTATTTTCACTTATTTTACTGCACACAGTATTTTTCGCGCACCGAGGGTTCTAAATAAATCCGTAGGTATATAAGTTTAAAATTATTAAAAATATTATTATTATATGATGTAACTAAAACTTTATGCTTTTCGCAATTATTCCTTTATCTATGCTATAATACTTTGCTTCGTACCAAATTTTAAGATTCTGAGTTCGCGGGAAGTACCCTGTAGGTTTTGATTCTCTTGCGAATGTCGAAAATTTGTAGCATAAACGGCTGTATCTTTTGATTGCGTTGGCTTAGAAGTTTGATTTTTTCACAGCTCCAAGGGACAGTAGACTTGAGTATTTGATATGAATTTCAGCTTGATACCTCCACGCGTTCCTGAGAAAAAGGGTCTTGACAGACAGACAGACAACAAAGTGATCCTATAAGGGTTATGTTTTTTCCTTTTGAGGTACAGAACCCTAATTATATATTTAGTTTTAATGTCATATATTCTTCACATGTGTAAATTAATAAGGAGCTACAATGTTACCTACCTACTACTGTTATAATATTCTAAACACGGTGGCTCGCGTTAAGGCAAATGTAGAAATTTGTCACATGAGCGATGGCACACCTACGTGTTTCGCCATTCAAATCCCAAATATAATCTGTCGCTGCGCAAATAAAACACACCTTTATTGCTTTAGAAGAAAAGCTTAAATCCTACTCGGTATACTTTAAGGATATCGTATCTTATACTACTCCTGCACTGGATTAACAATTGAATTTATCCCTTAGGCATATAATCAAAAAGAACGTTTTCGATTGCACTACATGTAAGAACAGACTCGTAGTTAAACTGAATGCGAGTATATGATTTTATGCCAGCAAAAGTAAAGAAGGTTGACAAATAGGTCGGGCGTGCCGATGTTCAGTTTTATTAAAATTAAAATGTTCTGTCGTGACATTAATAAAAAAGCATTACGCTTGACTGCTTGTGTCTCCATCGTTCGAATTTACGACAGAAGTACGAGGAGGTATACACTGAACGTACATTTTTATTATCATCATGTTAGTTTATTACTTCTCAATCTTGAACATTAGGAACCTTTATTTTGAGGTAATATTTTAATACGTGCCGTGTAGTGGCGCTGTAAGAATATCCACTACCCCATATCGTACCGTGCGTGTCGTAAGAGGCGACAGAAAGGAAATTGAAACAGGTGGTAGACAGCAGCATCTTCCTGATAACAATTCAAATTGATAAACTGCGGTTGACAACCCGCCCGCTAGACGCGTCAACTACGTCGATATCTCCTCCCATATAAGGCAATCTATGGGGGAGGCCTATGTTCAGCTATGGATTTTTATAGGCTGTAATGGATGGATGGATGAACGGATCGATGGAGGGAATATTTTCATTTTTTTTAACCATATTTACAGTAAATTTTCGTACAAGCATGTTTGTGAAATAGGGCGTAATAAAAATAAGGCGGAACGATAAATCTGTTGAGCCCAAGCAAAACAGCGGAGTCGAAAGGCCCCGTCCACAGTCGTAACTCAATCTTAGTCGCGCAATTTCACCGACAATTTATTCGGCATGAACTGTAGTTGTCAAATGCTGACGTTCGCGTATCGAAAGAATAAATGATAGACATAAAAGAGAGGCCGGAGACAACGGCGTTGCTCAGTATTGTGATCACGTGCGTCGGAGACGCGAGACTCAGTGGAGACGCAATCTTCGACGAAAGAATTACATTTATCCAAAGAAAAAATCACTAGTATTTTAATGCATGAAGGCGATGACGCTCCTGCATATAATGAAAGAGTCGAGGAAAACTTGTCAGTTTTTCTATCGTGTCTGTTGCATAGGATAAAGATATAAGTCTTATTGTAACTGGCACCTAAGATTTTCTTCTTGTTATCTGTATTTTTCGTATTTTTTGGTGTATTATAAAATATATGCACACATACTTAAAAACTCAGCATGGCAAATATACCATCTTTGTTTGAATTTTTATCATCACCGCTCACTATTGTTTTTGAACAGAATATTTATTTTTGAACTGAATATTATAAATTGAACTCAATTAATAATATAGTTTTGTACTTTAAAATTTAGAGATTATTTTGTGATACAGAATTTGTCCCCTTAATAATGTATTATATTTAAAACAATAACCACAGTAAAAGCAAAAAAAACAACATTTAATTACAAATAGTTACTTTGTAAACTTAATAAAATGCTTAATTCAACATAATTATTTGAGTGAAATTAGAGACGTCATAATAAATAGAAACGATTTGAGCATATTTCAAAAGCAAATATTGCCAGATCATAAACAAGTTAACGAATTTAATAGATATTTACAAGACAGTAGATAAATCAACCTCAATAGAATAATTTATTTGGTTGTCGGGCGTTGACGAAATTAAACTTGAGAGTTTCATGAATACAATGCTCTTCATAGTCGGGTAAAAGCATTTAAAATAATTATTTTGGTATTCTAAAATAGTTTTAGATAAATCTTGGAATATATGTAGTAGAAGTAGTAACCGGCAATTGTAAAGTGTTTCTGGGAAGTGAAAAATTATCTAATTGGGAAGACTATTCATTGGGAGAATTACCGAGAGTAAGTCTAACACTAGACACTGACAATACGGCTACCCCAGAAGCTCAAAGTCGCTCAGCGAGCGATGAAAAGAGCTATGCTCGGAGTTTCTATGGTAGATAAAATTTGAAATGAAAAAATCGGCCGGAGAACCAAGATTACTGACATAACCTTCCGTATTTGTAAGCTGAAGTGGCAATAGGCTGGCCACGTCTGTCGCAGAAGTGACAACCGGTGGAGTAGACGTGTTATAGAGTGGAGACCGCGTCTAGGCAAACGAAGTGTAAAACGCCACCTAACTAGATGGAGTGACGATCTGCGTAAGATGGCTGTTAGAAACTGGATGCGGGTAGCCGAAAATCTATACCCAGTAGTGGACTGCCGCAGGCTGATGATGATGAAGCTTTCACTTGGTGCTATGACTACTTCACTGTCTAGTACTCCGTCTTGGTAGGTATATCAGATATTAAAATGTCTTTGGACAAATAAACCCTTTTATTTATCTCAAAAATCATACAGAGAATAAGATCCTCATGATGTACGCTGTTGTGTTGGTAATGATAAAAAAGTGAAATAATTGAGAATTTTACTTTCTTTGTTATGTCGAGCATTTCATGACCGTTCATGTGACATTGCGATTTTTTTTATCGGATAGGATGACAAACGAGCACACAGTCCACCTGATGGTAAGTGGTTGCTGTGGCCCATAGACATCTACATCTATCCTTGTTTGCGAAACAAAATGCAGATGCGTTGTCACCCGTGAGGACTAAGATGGAATGCCTCTTTTCCAGTAAAAAGGGTCTCCGGTTCTCTACACTCACCATAAGAAACACAGCAGTGTTAAGCCGCCATTTTATGCTGGTATGAGTAAGAGCGTGGTCCTTCCCCGGTCGAGCCGACCCATTCGTGTTACAACTATATTACTAATATAGCTGCAGCATGGCTATACCACGTAAAAGAAAAATAAATTAATTAGACGAATATGAAATGGTCGCCGACACATCAAACGCTTGTAATTTATCATACTCCAGTAATGCAAAGCTAGAAGCCAATTTTGTTCCGCGCCTGTGTATTATCGAATCCTGGTTTTGTGACATTATACGCGAGTACTCTCAATGAATCGGTTTCCTCAAAAACAGTCATATAAATCAATAACATGTTTTACTTTTTTTGTGGTAATTTATAGAGATATTACAGCATTGGATAGTACAACATATTTTCTCGATAATAAGCAATTTATGTTCGATGTAACAGAAAGCGTTTAACCCTACACAGACAGTTGTCTTTATGACAAGATAATAACTTTCAACAACATCATATAGGCATTTAATCCCCGAGGCACAATCGTCGGCAACACAGCAAATAAACAGCACAGAGCGATCAGCACAATCATTGTGAATCAGTCGAACTTAGATACGAAAATCCCAATAGCGAGTGTTTGTTTTTGATTTTTGTCTAACGAGACAATGGGGAAATGATGAGTGCCGGGCCGTACGTCACCTTTGGGACTTTACCCCATACCGACACATCAACCCTCCGATAAATTTAGCCTAGAAAAATAAACCCTATTGGGTAAAGATACGATTTTAATTCCTTTAAAATGCTATCCGATGAAAGTCGTTTCGTTGTTGAAATGGACACATATGGCGTCAAACGGGCTGCAGCGAGTGACGGCATGCCACTCGAGGGAGTAGAATTGGCCGCTACTCCACGACACGATCACTACGTCATTCCACTGGGTAACTTGGACTTTTAAGATTTATTCACTAGGGATGGAGCCGTTTTAATTAACCGTTCCTGTGGGTTTTTTGGTTGACTGGACTTAATTAACTTGATGAAACAACGGGTGCTTAAAATTGTTAAAATCAAAGGGAAAAACATTTAAACGCCGTGATTTTCTTTGATGATTGACGCAGATACGTCAAAAATACAATATAATTTCAATTCTCAATACCAACCAAGTTCAAACTAACTTAGAAAATATAATAGTAGCTATAAATGCATTACCATTACAGCCTATAAGTCTAATACCGAACTTAGGCCTACCCAGATTGCTTCATAGGGGGGATTTTTACAGTTGCCACGTTTGGCAAGTGGGTTGGCAGCCGCAGTTTTTTTATTATTTAATGTTGTTATTGGCGGTGAAAGAAAACATTGTGAGGAAAACTGCATGTCTGATGAATAACATATTTTGAAGAAAACACGTTCTGGGGCAGCGCGACAGACAAATTTCTCAACTACCCTCTCAAAAATGAGAGGGCTGTATCCAGCATTGGGCCGTATACATACTGTAACTATACTTTTATATTTGCTACATACTTATGGACATCTGGTGTTATTGAACATCCTTTCTTTCTTTCTTTCTTCGTTTTAACATATAGACAAATTTAGACAATAAATGAGCTCCAGACAGCGGCCGGTCTGAATGCATACTAGCTATCTGCGCAGGACTGTATTATAGTGCCAAAGCTCTCTTTCTCTCTCTCTCTCCGTTCCCTCAATCTCATAATCCGCTGCGACGGCAATCCAACAAAACCGGAGAGATCCGGCGCAGGACCAACGGCTTTACGTGCTTTCCGAGGCGCGGGGGTGAGAAACCGCTAACTTCCTGACAATTTCTTGTCAGAAAACCCAATAAATAAAAGCTTGTACAAAAATTTACTTCTCAAATATCCGCGGTATATAAATAAAATGATGTGTCTTACCTAGTATGAAGAGCACCTCCCGCCCTCCCTCAATTGCGTGCACTATCACCGTCACCACTAATCCCAGCACCGCTACTTTTAGTTAGTTTAGATTAGTATAGATAGTAACGCCTGATTCTATTAATTAAACCCAATAAATGATATTGTCCGTGTCCGTATATACCGTGGTAGAGCCTTGCAGCAGCTTTTGCTGTTGCACGTATGGGCCGGCTCGGGCCGGGTTAGTACCACGACCTCACAGAATACCGGCGTGAAGTGGAAGCTCTGCTTCCGCGTTTCGTCTGGTGAGTGCAGGTGACCGGATGCCCAATTCCCCCCCCCCCCCATCAACATGGTAGCGGAATTACGTCATAAACTACCCCAGGAGGGTACCAGTACCCCTGGAAAATCCCTCGCTGAGCATCCACGACCATGCTATTCCACTCCTGAGCGTGGGTGCTCAGGCTGCCCCGCGTATTCTGGGGGGGGCAAAATTCCGCTCAACACAATAACTGTTCGGGGCAAACTGAGCAACAAGACCAAGGCGACCCCTGCCACGCTATCCGTGAATTTCTGCAACATCAGGGGACTTCACTCGAACCTAAACGCCGTCCACTAGCATCTTGAGACGGCGAAGCCGGCCTTGCTCTTTCTGACCGAGACGCAGGTGTCCTCTCCGGCTGATACTTCGTATCTCTCCTACCCGGGGTACAAATTGGAGCACTCCTTTGTGCCTCGGGCTGGAGTTTGCGTGTATGTCAGAGAGGACATCTGTTCTCGACGCCTCGGCAGTCTTGAAGGTTCGGACCTGTCCATCCTTTGGCTACGCGTAGACAGCGACGACCATCCGCGCGTCTACGTGTGCCTCTATAGGTCCCATAGCGGTAATGCCGAAACAGACCGACTCATCGACCACGTCCAAATGGCTACAGATTCCTTGCTACAACAGGTCCCATCCGCAGAGATCGTGATCCTTGGCGATTTTAACGCCCACCACGCCGAATGGCTCGGTTCACGTTTAACCGATCATGCGGGAAGATCTGTTTATGACTTTGCCTTGGCATATGGTCTGACACAACTGGTTACATCGCCTACGCGGATTCCAGATGTTGACTTTTGTTGACGTTGCTGACCTCTCATCCGGACGGATATCAGGTTTCCGTCGATGCCCCTCTTGGCTCTTCGGACCATTGTCTGATCCGGAGTGTGGTGCCACTCACGCTCCCCTCGCGGTTGCGTTCTGCAGGTTGCCGCCGTGTTTGGCATTACAGGTCGGCGGATTGGGACGGAATGCGGTCTTTCTTTGCTTCCTACCCATGGGGGCGGGTTTGCTTCTCGCCGGATGATCCCAGCGCTGTTGCTGACTCTGTCACTGATGTAGTGGTACAGGGAATGGAACTATTTATTCCATCATCTGTGGTACCCATCGGAGGCAGATCTCAGCCTTGGTTTGGTCGCTCCTGTAAGACTGCATTACGCAGTAAGCAGGAGTGTTATCAAGCCTGGGCTGCGGCTTCGGTGACTCGGGATGTAAACACCAGCACACTCAAAAAGAAGTATAACTTCGCCTCCAGGTCCTTCAAAAGAGTTATTGCCAAGGCAAAGTCAGAGCACATAGGCAGAATTGGCGAGAAACTAGTTCGCCTTCCTTCGGGAACCCGTGCATTCTGGTCTCTCGCCAAGGCTGTCCAAGGGACTTTCTGTAAGCCATCACTACCATCTCTGCACAGGGAGGACGACTCACTGGCCCACGACGCAAAAGAGAAGGCCGTCCTTTTAGGCTCCCTTTTTGCGACCAACCCGACTGTTGATGACGGGGGGAACACACCGCCGACCATCCCGCGGTGTGAGTGCTCCATGCCGGATGTGCGATTCTCACAGCGCTCGGTTCGCAGAGCACTCCTCTCCCTTGACATCCACAAGTCGAGTGGGCCTGACGGAATCCCCCCAATTGTGCTGAGGACGTGTGCTCCGGAGTTGGCACCGGTTCTAACGCGTCTTTTCCGGTACTCCTACTTCCTAGGCGTAGTCCCGAAATCATGGAAGACAGCTTTTGTCCACCCGATCCCTAAAAAAGGCGACCGCTCAGATCCGTCCAACTACAGGCCTATCGCCATCACCCCCTTGTTCTCCAAAATAATGGAATCCGTTGTAAACTGCCACCTCATGCGGTACCTTGAGGATCACCAGCTGATTAGTGATCGCCAGTGCGGTTTTCGTCGGGGTCGATCAGCTGGTGATCTTCTGGTCTACTTAACTCATAGATGGGCGTTGGCAGTAGAGTCCAAGGGGGAGGCATTGGCCGTTAGTTTGGACATTGCGAAGGCCTTCGATCGGGTTTGGCACAAAGCGCTTCTTTCGAAGCTCCCTTCCTATGGGCTTCCCGAGAAATTATGCAATTGGATCACCAGCTTTCTTGCAGATCGGAGCATCAAGGTCGTTGTAGACGGTGCATGCTCCGACTACAAGCCTATTAACGCTGGTGTTCCACAAGGCTGCGTGCTATCACCAACGCTGTTTCTTCTGCATATCAATGATATGTTGCAAGCTGGTAGCATTCATTGCTATGCAGATGACAGCACTGGTGATGCTCTATACACCGGCCGTGCCAATATTTCTCGGGAAAACGTCACCGAGTACCGGAACAAACTTGTGTCTGAAGTCGAGTCTTTGCTGGACAAAGTCTCGGATTGGGGGCGACTAAATCTAGTCCAGTTTAATCCTCAGAAGACACAAGTTTGCGCGTTTACCGCTAAAAAGAACCCCTTTGTCGTATCTCCTCAGTTTCAAGGTACTCCCCTTGTTGCCTCAGCCTGTATCGGAATCCTCGGCGTCGACATATCGAGTAGCGTGCAGTTTCGTGGTCACTTGGAAGCGAAGGCCAAATTGGCCTCTAAAAAGCTTGGCGTGCTCAGCAGAGCGGGACAGTATTTCATGCCGGCTCAACGCCTGCAACTTTACAAGGCGCAGGTTCGGCCTCACATGGAATACTGTTCCCATCTCTGGGCTGGGGCTCCCCAGTGCCAGCTTCTTCCACTTGACCGCATCCAGCGCAGAGCGGCTCGAATCGTAGACGACCAAGTCCTTTCCGATCGGCTCGACTCATTGGCACTGCGAAGAGATGTTGCATCTCTTTGCATCTCTTAGCATTTTCTTTCGCATTTACCATGGGGAGTGCTCTGAGGAATTGTTCGGATTAATCCCAGCCGCCAAATTTCACGAACGCACATCGCGGCAGAACTCCCGATACCATCCACACCATCTGGATGATTGGCGGTCCACCACTGTGCGATTTAGAAGATGTTTTCTTCCTCGCACAACTTCCCTGTGGAATAGTTTACCACCAGCGATTTTTCCGGACCGATACGACTTAGGGACCTTCAAGAAAAGAGCCTACTCCTTTTTAAAAGGCCGGCAACGCATCTGCAATTCCCCTGGTGTTGCGGTTGTTCATGGGCGGCGGTAGTCACTTACCATCAGGTGAGCCGCATGCTCGTTTGCCCCCTCTCCTATAAAAAAAAAATTGTCCTGACCCGGATTTCGCACCCGGGACCTCACGATCAGCAACCGTGTATTCGACCACTAGACCAACGAGGTAGTAACAAAGATATTTACTCTAATCTCGTCATTGTGGCAGCTATGTTTAGATGTCATTATGCGTAGTTTATGGTTTTAAACAACGCTGTCGATACTGCCTTTCGGTTTTCTACAGGATGCATTTCGCATTATTTAATTCCCCCCTCTCCCTTCCAACATCGGACAACCACTTACCACGGACTTACCACGCATTCAAACTAAACGGTTTGTTACATCGTTCATCATGCGTACAGCAAAGGAGTGGAATAAGTTGCCAGAATCTGTGTTTCCATGTGTTGTGTGGCTTTTGTTAAGTCTGTGCGCTTCGCCATCTTAGGCTACATCACCACTTACCATCAGGTGGGATTGTAGTTAAGCGCTGTCTTAGAATAATATTTAAAAAAAAACTGCCGTTATTAACATCAAACACGACGTGTATGAACGAGTAGGAGGGCATCAATCCCGAACTCAATAGATTAACAACAATACAACTAACTGAAAACTGATGTGATCCTCTTACGTACCGCTAATTAGACGCTCGTTGTTTGCGTTTGTAATGATCTAACATCAAAGTGGGATGGTTTTGGAGCTTTATATAGAATAATGTTTAGTTTGCGAACTTAATCTGGGTCCTCATTCGCTATGGCTCGTAACGCGTACGTTCTACAGTGTATTGATAAAATAGAAGTGTAATTCTGTATGCCCTTGTCAAGCCGTGAATAAAACGTTTTAAAATTACATTCGTCAAGATCTGTTTTGAAAACACGGAAAAAAAGCGTCTTCCATTTAAAAAAAATAGGTCAAGTGTACGCTATGCACAATCAGTGTCTATGACGTCACTTACCTCATTTAAATTTTTAATTCCATTATAGTAATTGAGGACAGCCATTTTAAATCATTTTCCCATAATTTATTTGAAATAATAATGGTATATTAAAGCAATGTAATGTAGATAATTTTACTTTAATCTAAATTTTATTAACTTCATTCATCACCTCATTCATCAACTTGATTTAAAGCATTTATTTGGTAAAATATTTAATATTTGACAATTTCGAATTTATACCCTACACGCTAGTGTCAAAAGGCGTTTTGCGTTTAATTTTCTTCGTAGAAACGTCGAATTACTGAAACATTACGTCAAACACTGATAAAGAAAATCATCATAGCAAAATTTTACTTAGAAAATTACCCTTTGCCTTTTTATCTATTTAGTAGTAACTCTTTTTAAATGACAATTCCACAAATCAAAGTGCATGAACAATATGAAATCTTAAGACAGAGAATCTGAACTGTCCCTAGAATCCTAAATAATTTTAGGGTTCCGTACCCGAAGGGTAATCAACCCTATTACTAAGCCTCAGCTGTCCGTCCGTCTGTCCGTCTGTCAGTCAGCGGGCTGTATCTCGTGATCCGTAATAGGTAGCTCTGTTGAAATTTTCACAGAATATGTATTTCTGTTGCCGCTTTAACAAAGAATAATAAAAATAAATTAAAGAGGGCTCCACTAGTAGAAACGTGTTTTTTACCTATATAGTATTAAATCTTTTACGATGATACGGAACCTTTCATGCGCTAGATCGACTCGCACTTGGCCGGTTTTATTATAATATAAAGGCGAATGAGGAACATCCTCGAATGCACTCACGATGGATGGCGCAAGTATGCGCGAATAACCAGATCGTTAGCAATTCGTCGCAAATATATGGTACGCTGTCAGATGATGTTTTTTTTTTTCAAATCCTATAAACAACTCTGGTTGCCACGTTACCACATATACGACGCCTCGCTGGAGTAAAACCTTTACTCTCGATTTGGGAGGCGATATTTCAGTGATGTGCCGACAAATAAAATTTATACTTGCGACTGTTGTCACTTAGTGAAACCCGAGCTTCATTTTTGTGAAAGAAGTAACTACAAGTGTTTATCCAAATCACAAGAATCATTCTTATGTTTTGCGTGCGTAATGACGTCACGCGCTATAAGCAATTTGTATGTTACGGTGAATAAGGGTCCTTGGGTTTATTTAACTTGCTCGGTATTGATCACACTGTGACGTTGACATTGTTTGAAAGGGCACACTTCAAATCGGGGTCAAGTAGGCGGGTTCGTTTGATGTTTTGGGCTGTGTGTGTCATTGTTTTTTTTTTTTAATTTTTCATGTCAATCTTACACTGAATTTTAATTAGTAAACATAATTAAACATTCATACCGATTCATAAATGAGTATAATAGAAATTGTAGTTATTATTAGTATGGACTGTACAGTAAATCAAAGCTATCATCGAGACGGGTTCATTTCGCGATTTCATGTTGCAGTACAATTTTTTTTAAGAGTATTTACTTATATTCATTCTTTGCTATGTTATGATATGAAGATTGGAGTAGGAATAATTATAGGCTGAAGCACTATATTTTAGACGCAGACGCGAACAAAGGAACTGTACTCGGAGACTTCTTTGAATGAAGTCGGATTTTAGGTATCAATGGACTGCAACAGCCACTTGTATAGTTAGATTGAGATTATTGAAAATCTATGCAGTTTAGGATGTCCATGTCCAACTTCAACATTATGACGCCAATAAATAGCATCCTAGGCAGTTTTTTTTATTTTTTATTAAAGTGAGATATGATTTTATCGCTCTAACTGACGTTATGTGACAACTGTTACGTATGGTCAAATTTAACCAAGAAAACAATAAGAACGTTGCCAACCCTGTACACTATACAATTTAAACAATATTTATTACAGGAATATTTATTGAAAGTCATTTAACCTTTACCAATGGTTCCAAATTAACTTCAGTCCTGAGAAGAACGGCAAGAAAACCAACGGGACTTTTCTTTAAATAAAATTAATGTACTTAATGACGGCTCCGTGGTGTAGTGGCTTAGCAATCAGTTGTTGCGCTGGGGGCCGCGGGTTCGAATCCCGCACGGAACAAGTATTTGTATGGCCTACAAATAATTGTTCCGGGTCTGGATGTTTGTCCTTGTGCAATTTATGTTTGTAAACTGCCTCCACGACACAGGAGAAAATCCTAGTGTGGGGGTAACGTTTTTAAAAAAAAATTAAATGAAAAAAAATTACAGATTTTATCGCGTTTAATTTAACTTTTTAACTCCCGACGTTTCAGGTGCTAAAGCACCCATGTTCACGGAGTGGACTGAGGTGTTTGACATCCGGACGTCAGTAAGCCGGCTACCTTCAGTTTTGAATATTAATTTTTGGTCCTTCAACCGTTCCGTTCCGTGACCATACTAAACCCTTACTTAACCATTTCTGCATAGAAACAGTTTTAACTTTTTGTAAGACTAGGATGGAATACCTCACAGTCTGTCTGCTGCAGCTCATAGACACCTACATCTACACTTTATTAAGGATCAAATGGCAGATGGGCTGGCCCCCTAGAGGACTAAGGTAGTATGCCTCTACCAGTATTGGTGCATAAGCGTTTTTTCAACCAACATAAAAAAAACGAGGATGCTCAATTCGACTGTTTTTTATGTGTATTACCTCTGAACAAAGATTACAATAATTTTGTACAATTTTTTATATGAATTACAACAGAACCGGCACGTTAGCAATCACTTAATTCCCAGGGGTTATTTTCATTCATGTATTCCTTAATATTATAATAACCCCTTTTGTACAATTTTTCTTTAAAGTATTAAAGAAGTATAGGATAGTGTACATTTAATAGTATATTGCTTTTTATTGATTGCTACCTGGCACCCGGCGCGTTGCTGCCACAGTAGATAATATAATTGTGGATATATCGTTTTAAATTTAGAAGAGTTATGTTGTTTAATTACGAATGACACTTATTGAAATTGAATGATCTAAAAATTTCAAATAAATTTGTCGGTACGATACGCGCGGCACCTACTGTAAGTTAATTGTACTATGCCTATAACCTTCGCGCAAGTGCAAGCGATAAGTTGACAAAGTTTTAACGCAATCTAATGAACGGTATAGCAGCGCATAAAATACGAAGAAACAAACATATTTTTTATATATAAGATATCTCTTAAGTATACAAATTGTTTTAAGTTTAAGTAAGTATAGGTATAAAAGAAAAGAAAAGGTCAGAAATAAAGTTTTATTATTTCTTTTACCACTTCATATACAAGTATGGAAGAGATGATTTTCTTTCGAAAAACATTATTAGAAATATCGTGCTTGATCAGTTCTCTCCTCTAATATCCCTAGATATCATCGCCGATGTAATATTTTAAGTAATTTATTAATACTGTTCGGTATTTGAAATTGTAGAAATATTGGTATAATCTGACATGAAATTTGATTTCAGATTACAAATAACGTTTCAATTAACTCAAACAAAATCTAATTTAGTTAATTACAAGGTCGAGCTTCGCAAAGTGGAGGAAATAAGGACAGTCCTGATAATATAGGTGATGTTACCTTGTATTTACAGATATACGTATAATGAATGTTTAGAGCAGAGATAAATACAAATTACCAACTTGATTTTAAATACGAAGAGACAAAATGTGTTAAATTAATAAAATAAATCTTTCCCGTCGTTTTGAGATCGTTCTAAGGAACTAAGATCGTATCTATGGGAATAAAGATCGGAGTTTAAGCTTCGAAGTTATCTATTCATCGATTCGCTTGTACGTTACTTCCAAAGTCAACTTAAATCGGATTAATTTCTCGTAAAATCACAGTCAGTAGAATTCCTAGAGTTAAATTATAGATGTTAAAATTAATATAATAATAAGTATGTTTAGAATAATGGAGTTCCGCGAAGTAACACCTGATTCTATTAATTAATTGACTTTTTTTATAGAATAAGACGAGCACACTGTCCACCTGGTGGTAAGTAAATGCTGCAGCGCATAGACATCTACATCCATCGTCGATTAAGAATCAAAATGTAGATGCGCTGTCAACCCTGAGGACTAAGATGGAATGCCTCGTTTCCAGTAAAAAGGGTCTCCAGATCTCTACGCTCACCACAAATTCAAAAATGTAGCAACTTATAATAAATCTAGTGATTCTGTTGTTCTACACCACATGAACGAACACCAAAAGAATATCCTACATTTTGAAGTTTCAAATAAAAAATAGATTTTTTATACAAAGTTAGTACATTAAGTAATTCTGTCAAAGTACATAAATCAAGTATTGATTTGTTTTTCGGCTAAGCAGATCATTTTTTTTATGGGATAAGGGTGACAAAGGAGCACACAGTCCACCTGATGGTACGTGGTTGCTGTGGCCCATAGACATCTACATCTATCCTCCATTACGAATCAAAATTCAGATGCGTTGTCACCCGTGAGGACTAAGATGGAATGCCTCTTTTCCAGTAAAAAGGGTCTCCGGTTCTCTACACTCACCATACGAAACACTGCAGCGTTATGCTGCTATTTTATGCTGGTATTCTGTGAGAGCATGGTCCTTCCCCGGTCGAGCCAATCCATTCGTGCTACAACTATACTACTAATATAGCTGCAGCATGGCTATACCACGTAAAAGAAAAATAAATTAATTAGACGAATATGAAATGGTCGCCGACACATCAAACAATTGTAATTTAACATAATGCAAAGCAAGAAGTAATGCAAAGCTAGAAGCCAATTTTGTTCCGCGCCTGTGTATTATCGAATCCTGGTTTTGTTACATTATACGAATATACATTATACTCCCAATGAATCGGTTTCCTCAAAAAAAGTCATATAAATCAATAACATGTTTTACTTTTATTGTGGTAATTTATACATATTACAGCATTGGATAGTACAACATATTTTCTCGATAATAAGCAATTTATGTTCGATGTAACAGAAAGCGTTTAACCCTACACAGACAGTTGTCTTTATGACAAGATAATAACTTTCAACAACATCATATAGGCATTTAATCCCCGAGGCACAATCGTCGGCAACACAGCAAATAAACAGCACAGAGCGATCAGCACAATCATTGTGAATCAGTCGAACTTAGATCGGAAAATCCCAATAGCGAGTGTTTGTTTTTGATTTTTGTCTAACGAGACAATGGGGAAATGATGAGTGCCGGGCCGTACGTCACCTTTGGGACTTTACCCCATACCGACACATCAACCCTCCGATAATTTTAGCCTACAAAAATCAACCCTATTGGGTAAAGATACGATTTTAATTCCTTTAAAATGCTATCCGATGAAAGTCGTTTCGTTGTTGAAATGGACACATATGGCGTCAAACGGGCTGCAGCGAGTGACGGCATGCCACTCGAGGGAGTAGAATTGGCCGCTACTCCACGACACGATCACTACGTCATTCCACTGGGTAACTTGGACTTTTAAGATTTATTCACTAGGCATGGAGCCGTTTTAATTACCGGTTCCTGTGGGTTTTTCGGTTGACTGGACTTAATTAACTTGATGAAACAACTGGTGCTTAAAATTGTTAAAATCAAAGGGAAAAACATTTAAACGCAGTGATTTTCTTTGATGATTGACGCAGATACGTCAAAAATACAATATAATTTCAATTCTCAATACCAACCAAGTTCAAACTAACTTAGAAAATATAATAGTAGCTATAAATGCATTACCATTACAGCCTATAAGTCTAATACCGAACTTAGGCCTACCTAGATTGCTTCATAGGGGGGATTTTGACAGTTGCCACGTTTGGCAAGCGGGTTGGCAGCCGCAGTTTTTTTATTATTTAATATTGTTATTGGCGGTGAAAGAAAACATTGTGAGGAAAACTGCATGTCTGATGAATAACATATTTTGAAGACAACACGTTCTGGGGCAGCGCGACAGAAAAATTTCTTAACTACCCTCTCATAGACAATAAATGAGCTCCAGACAGCGGCCGGTCTGAATGGATACTAGCTATCTGCGCAGGACTGTATTATAGTGCCAAAGCTCTCTCTCTCTCTCTCTCTCTCTCTCTCTCTCTCTCTCTCTCTCTCTCCGTTCCCTCAATCTCATAATCCGCTGCTACGGCAATCCAACAAAACCGGAGAGATTCGGCGCAGGACCAACGGCTTTACGTGCTTTCCGAGGCACGGGGGTGAGAAACCGCCAACTTCCTGACTCCGCGCTGCTACTGACAATTTCTTGTCAGAAAACCCAATAAATGATTTTGTCCTGACCCGGATTTCGCACCCGGGACCTCACGATCAGCAAACGTGTATTCGACCACTAGACCAACAAGGTAGTCACAAAGATATTTACTCTAATCTCGTCATTGTGGCAGCTATTTTTAGATGTCATTATGCGTAGTATATGGTTTTAAACAACGCTGTCGATACTGCCTTTCGGTTTTCTACAGGATGCATTTCGCATTATTTAATTCCTCCCTCTCCCTTCCAACATCGGACAACCAGACGTTCGACCAGTCTACACCCCTTCACTGTTGACTTACCACGCATTCAAACTAAACGGTTTGTTACATCGTTCATCATGCGTACAGCAAAGGAGTGGAATAAGTTGCCAGAATCTGTGTTTCCATGTGTTGTGTGGCTTTTGTTAAGTCTGTGCGCTTCGCCATCTTAGGCTACATCACCACTTACCATCAGGTGGGATTGTAGTTAAGCGCTGTCTTAGAATAATATTTAAAAAAAAACTGCCGTTATTAACATCAAACACGACGTGTATGAACGAGTAGGAGGGCATCAATCCCGAACTCAATAGATTAACAACAATACAACTAACTGAAAACTGATGTGATCCTCTTACGTACCGCTAATTAGACGCTCGTTGTTTGCGTTTGTAATGATCTAACATCAAAGTGGGATGGTTTTGGAGCTTTATATAGAATAATGTTTAGTTTGCGAACTTAATCTGGGTCCTCATTCGCTATGGCTCGTAACGCGTACGTTCTACAGTGTATTGATAAAATAGAAGTGTAATTCTGTATGCCCTTGTCAAGCCGTGAATAAAACGTTTTAAAATTACATTCGTCAAGATCTGTTTTGAAAACACGGAAAAAAAGCGTCTTCCATTTAAAAAAAATAGGTCAAGTGTACGCTATGCACAATCAGTGTCTATGACGTCACTTACCTCATTTAAATTTTGAATTCCATTATAGTAATTGAGGACTGCCATTTTATATAATTTTCCCATAATTTATTTGAAATAATAATGGTATATTAAAGCAATGTAATTTAGATAATTTTACTTTAATCTAAATTTTATTAACTTCATTCATCACCTCATTCATCAACTTGATTTAAAGCATTTATTTGGTAAATTTTTAATATTTGACAATTTCGAATTTATACCCTACACGCTAGTGTCAAGAGGCGTTTTGCGTTTAATTTTCTTCGTCGAAACGTCGAATTACTGAAACATTACGTCAAACACTGATAAAGAAAAACATCATAGCAACATTTTACTTAGAAAATTACCCTTTGCCTTTTTATCCATTTAGTAGTAACTCTTTTTGAATGACAATTCCACAAATCAAAGTGCATGAACAATATGAAATCTTAAGACAGAGAATCTGAATTGTCCCTAGAATCCTAAATAATTTTAGGGTTCCGTACCCGAAGGGTAATCAACCCTATTACTAAGCCTCAGCTGTCCGTCCGTCCGTCCGTCTGTCAGTCAGCGGGCTGTATCTCGTGATCCGTAATAGGTAGCTCTGTTGAAATTTTCACAGAATATATATTTCTGTTGCCGCTTTAACAAAGAATAATAAAAATAAATTAAAAATTAAAGGGGGCTCCACTAGTAGAAACGTGTTTTTTACCTATATAGTATTAAATCTTTTACGATGATACGGAACCTTTCATGCGCTAGACCGACTCGCACTTGGCCGGTTTTATTATAATATAAAGGCGAATGAGGAACATCCTGGAATGCACTCACGATGGACGGCGCAAGTATGCGCGAATAAGCAAATCGTTAGCTATTCGTCGCAAATATATGGTACGCTGTCAGATGATGTTTTTTTTTTCAAATCCTATAAACAACTCTGGTTGCCACGTTACCACATATACGACGCCTCGCTGGAGTAAAACCTTTACTCTCGATTTGGGAGGCGATATTTCAGTGATGTGCCGATAAATAAAATTTATACTTGCGACTGTTGTCACTTGGTGAAAGTCCAGCTTCATTTTTGTGAAACAAGTGTTTATCCAAATCACAAGAATCATTCTTATGTTTTGCGTGCGTAATGACGTCACGCGCTATAAGCAATTTGTATGTTACGGTGAATAAGGGTCCTTGGGTTTATTTAACTTGCTCGGTATTGATCACACTGTGACGTTGACATTGTTTGAAAGGGCACACTTCAAATCGGGGTCAAGTAGGCGGGTTCGTTTGATGTTTTGGGCTGTGTGTGTCATTGTTTTTTTTTTTTAATTTTTCATGTCAATCTTACACTGAATTTTAATTAATAAACATAATTAAACATTCATACCGATTCATAAATGAGTATAATAGAAATTGTAGTTATTATTAGTATGGACTGCACAGTAAATCAAAGCTATCACCGAGACGGGTTCATTTCGCGATTTCATGTTGCAGTACAAATTTTTTTAAGACTATTAACTTATATTCATTCTTTGCTATGTTATGATATGAAGATTGGAGTCAGAATAATTATAGGCTGAAGCACTATGTTTTAGACACAGGCGCGAACAAAGGAACTGTACGCAGAGACTTCTTTGAATGAAGTCGGATCTAGGTATCAATGGACTGCAACAGCCACTTGTATTGAGATTATTGAAAATCTATGCAGTTTAGGATGTCCATGTCCAACTTCAACATTATGATGGCAAGAAATAGCATCCTAGGCAGTTTTTTTATTTTTAATTAAAGTGAGATATGATTTTTCGCTCTAACTGACGTTAAGTGACAACTGTTAAGTGTGGTCAAATTTAACCAAGAAAACTATAAGAACGTTGCCAACCCTGTACACTATACAATTTAAACAATATTTATTACAGGAATATTTATTGAAAGTCATTTAACCTTTACCACTGGTTCCAAATTAACTTCAGTCCTGAGAATAACAGCAAGAAAACCAACGGGACTTTTCTTTAAATAAAATTAATGTACAATAAATTATTAAATAAAAAAAAAACAGATTTTATCGCGTTTAATTTAACTTTTTAACTCCCGACGTTTCAGGTGCTAAAGCACCTATGTTCACGGAGTGGACTGAGGTGTTTGACATCCGGACGTCAGAAAGCCGGCTACCTTCAGTTTTGAATATAAATTTTTGGTCTATCAACCGTTCCGTTCCGTGACCATAATAAACCCTTACTTAACCATTTCTGCATAGAAACATTTGTAAGTTTTTGTAAGACTATGATGGAATTCCTCACAGTCTGTCTGCTGCAGCTCATAGACACCTACACCTACACTTTATTAATGATCAAATGGCAGATGCGCTGGCCCCCTAGAGGACTAAGGTAGTATGCCTCTACCAGTATTGGTGCATAAGCGTTTTTTCAACCGACATAAAAAAACGAGGATTTTCAATTCGACTGTTTTTTTAAGTGTATTACCTCTGAACAAAAATTACAATAATTTTGTACAATTTTTTATATGAATTACAACAGAACCGGCACGTTAGCAATCACTTAATTCCCAGGGGTTATTTTCATTCATGTATTCCTTAATATTATAATAACCCCTTTTGTACAATTTTTCTTTAAAGTATTAAAGAAGTATAGGATAGTGTACATTTAATAGTATATTGCTTTTTATTGATTGCTACCTGGCACCCGGCGCGTTACTGCCACAGTAGATAATATAGTGTGGATATATCGTTTTAAATTTAGAAGAGTTATATTGTTTAATTACGAATGACACTTATTGAAATTGAATGATTTAAAAATTTCAAATAAATTTGGCGGTACGATACGCGCGGCACCTACTGTAAGTTAATTGTACTATGCCTATAACCTTCGCGCAAGTGCAAGCAATAAGTTGACAAACTTTTAACGCAATCTAATGAACGGTATAGAAGCGCATAAAATACGAATAAACAATATTTTTTTATATGTAAGATATCTCTAAAGTATACAAATTGTTTTAAGTTCATTACTAAGTAAGTATAGGTATAAAAGAAAAGAAAAGGTCAGAAATAAAGTTTTATTATTTGTTTTACCACGTCAAATGCAAGTACAACAAATAGTATGGAAGAGATGATTTTCTTTCGAAAAACATTATTAGAAATATTGTGCTCGAGCAGTTCTCTCCTCATAATATCCCTAGATATCATCGCCGATGTAACATTTTAAATAATTTATTAATACTGTTCGATATTTGAAATTGTAGAAATATTGGTATAATCTGGCATGAAATTTGATTTCAGATTACAAATGACGATTCAATTAACTCAAACAAAATCTAATTTAGTTAATTACAAGGTCGAGCTTCGCAAAGTGGAGGAAATAAGGACAGTCCTGAATATAGGTGATGTTACCTTGTATTTACAGATATACATTTAATGAATGTTTAGAGCAGAGATAAATACAAATTACCAACTTGATTTTAAATAGGAAGAGACAAAATGTGTTAACTTAATAAAATAAATCTTTCTCGTCGTTTTGAGATCGTTCTAAGGAACTAAGATCGTATCTATGGGAATAAAGATCGGAGTTTAAGCTTCGAAGTTATCTTTTCATCGATTCGCTTGTACGTTACTTTCAAAGTCAACTTAATTCGGATTAATTTCTCGTAAAATCGCAGTCAGTAGCATTCCTAGAGTTAAATTATAGATGTTAAAATTAATATAATAATAAGTATGTTTAGAATAATGGAGTTCCGCGAAGTAACACCTGATTCTATTAATTAATTGACTTTTTTTATAGAATAAGACGAGCACACTGTCCACCTGATGGTAAGTAAATGCTGCAGCGCATAGACATCTACATCCATCGTCGATTAAGAATCAAAATGTAGATGCGCTGTCAACCCTGAGGACTAAGATGGAATGCCTCGTTTCCAGTAAAAAGGGTCTCCAGATCTCTACGCTCACCACAAATTCAAAAATGTAGCAACTTATAATAAATCTAGTGATTCTGTTGTTCTACACCACATGAACGAACACCAAAAGAATATCCTACATTTTGAAGTTTCAAATAAAAAATAGATTTTTTATACAAAGTTAGTACATTAAGTAATTCTGTCAAAGTACATAAATCAAGTATTGATTTGTTTTTCGGCTAAGCAGATCATTTTTTTTATGGGATAAGGGTGACAAAGGAGCACACAGTCCACCTGATGGTACGTGGTTGCTGTGGCCCATAGACATCTACATCTATCCTCCATTACGAATCAAAATTCAGATGCGTTGTCACCCGTGAGGACTAAGATGGAATGCCCCATTTCCAGTAAAAAGGAGTCTCCGGTTCTCTACACTCACCATACGAAACACAGCGTTAAGTTTTCTATGAAAGCCTGGTACTTCCCCGGTCGAGCTGATTCATTCGTGCTACAACTATAATATAGCTGCAGCACGGCTCTACCACGTTGAAATATTAATATAATTCATAACATCTTAGTAACCGAAAATTATCAAATACATATCAAACGCAAATCGTCTCACGAAATGTCCGTCACAATTAGACCCGATGACTCCCAACCAAATGTTACGGTCATAATTCAAATTAAAGAAGAACCTATCGAATAGCACAGTAACAGTAAGCCGGAGGTAAATAATTGAAGTAATTGTGGGGTCAGATCGGGTCAATTAATCATCGGATGCGGACCGAAGCCGCATTATCAATTTATGTGCCGCCCAAAATACAGCAGCCTGTTTCAAATGCGCTCTGTTCTGACTCTGAGCCTATCGAATTTGCGAAATAATTAGGAATAAAATTACCGAAGCATAAACGAGTACTGATATCGTTATGTTATGTTAATAATTTATCAGTTATTAGCACGTATAACGTAGCTTGATTATGAACTCGAATAATCAAAATTAATTTAATTATTAATTTCTATTTTTTATATTCCGTTGAGAATCAAATTTGTAAGAGAACTTTCTCCTCCATTTCGTTCATTTGCGCCCTTTCGCTGTAGTTTATGCACGATATATCTAAATTTTTAAATCAATCGAAATCTTGATTAGATATTTCGCACAAATAAAATTAAAAACCGGGTTTCTTTTTTATAAAACTGAAGTGACAAACGAACTTATAATGCACTTGATGGTAAGTGGCTCGGTAGTAGCAGTCCATGCACACCTGTCGCAAACACCAGACAAATAATGCTACAGATATATTGTCACCTATAAGGATTGCCTTGAAATGAAACGAAATACTGGCCCTCTAAACCCTCCAGATTGCAACACAGCAGTGCTAGCAATGCCTTTTTCTCATAAATATATTGCGATGCCAAAGTTGGCATCGTAATATATTTATGAGAATGGAATGCATGTGCATAAAAACATAAATAGCTTTAATAAGAATAAGGATGTGCATACTTTAAACACTAGGAACAAACATAAGCTTGTAATGCCAGTTACTAGACTCCACAGAATCAGTAATTCATTTATGGAGCAATGTATACGCTTTTACAACAAAATCCCAGAACATATTCAAAGTTTGTCAATAAACAAGTTTAAAAGTATTATTAAAGAAAAACTGTACAAAAAGGGTTATTATAATATCAAGGAATGCATGAATTAAAATAACCCCTGGGAATAAGGTGATCGCTACCATGCTGGTTCTATGGATCTTGTTGTCCGAAATAAATTATTTTTATTTTATTTATTATTATTTTTATGAAAAATCATTTAAAAACTGTATAAACGAAGTTATTGTTAAGTGAAATATGTTTGAAAAAAAAGTCCCGCTGGGTTTCTTGCTGGTTCTTCCCAGGACTGGGGTGTTTTCCGAACCAGTGGTAAATAAAAAATGACTTTCAATAAGTATTATATAATAATCAATATTGAATAAAAAAATTATTCTATTCTATTCTATTTTTAATGTTATTTAATAAAATCTATACCTAATTGAAAATAAATGAAAATCGATAACAATGAACCCATCGTTCAGAAAGTAAATATAAATTTATAAAAGAAACATTCAGATACCAAATGTTTGCGCACATTTCATGATAATAATGAGCCCGCATTTAATACCATTTAAATTCATGAAAAGCTTTTAAATGTTGCACGAATTCGCTTTAATTTCCAGCGGCCTAACGTAGCAAGCGGTCCTATAGTTAATTATGTTGGAATTGTATCAACTATTCTAGTAATAGGCAATGTCCACTACATTACTACCGCTTAGTTAGAGCGTGTACGAACTTTTGTTACAGCGTTTGTGAAATAAATATAATTATTTATCGAGTTTCACTTTTGCGTATATTTATCTAGAAGAACTTAGCAAAAACTTGAACATAGCCTTTTTATTTTTTTATTTACTTTGAAAAAGTAAAACAATAATTGTACCCACATTGTATAGTTGTAGCTTAACCAATATAAGGGTATCCGTTTAGTCATTATCAGTCCAAGTAAGTCTTTTAAAAAGATATGTAATTTAGCTAATTGAATTTTTGAGAAGGCTCATATAGACCAAAACAAAATGAATGCTAATAAAATTTACATTAATAAATAAAAAATTTATTTGTTTAACTATAGTACGTGGTAGAGCCATGCAGTAGTTGTATTATAGTTGTAGCTCGATGAGTAGGCTCGACCGGGAAAGGACTGAACTCTTATGTAATACCAGAGTAAAATAGCAGGTTAATGCTGCTGTGTTTTACATACGGTGAGTGTAGAGAGCCGGAAAACACTTTTACTGGAAACGAGGTATTCCATATTAGTCCTCAGAGGTGACAGCGCATCTGCATTTTGACCTTAATCGAGGATAAATGTAGATGTTCATGGGCCACAGCATCTACTTAGCATCAGGTTAGCATCAATATATTCTCGATTGTCACACTAATTCCATTAAAAAAAAACCTATAAAGTACTAAACCAAGGTCAGTCTGCAGTGGTTATTAAACTCTCGCTCTCACAAAACGTTGACGTTTAATGTCAGCATAAAACTACCGTTTCCATATGGTTACAAACGAAAAGTAGAGACCCTTTTCACTGACAAATAAGGCATTTCATCTTATTCTACTAAAGTTTTCATCACAGTGATCTGAAAACATTTTTTATATGATAGGGAGACAAACGAGCACACAGTCCACCAGATGGTAAATGGTTGCTGTGGTCCATAGACATCTACATCTATCCTCGTTTGCAAATCAAAATGCAAATGTGTTGTCACCCGTGAGGACTAAGATGGAATGCCTCTTTTCCAGTAAAAAGAGTCTCAGGTTCTCTACACTTACTACTTACTTACTTCTATTTTACGCTGGTATTTTCTGAGAGCGTGGATCTTCCCCGGTCGAGCCGACCCATTCGTGCTACAACTATACTACTAATATAGCTGCAGCATGGCTCTACCACATGTACTAGACTAAGATGAAATGCCTCATATTTTACTAGATGGTAAGACCTTTTGCTGTCTAGGTGTCCTTCTGGATAGGTACCACCTTCGTAGTTGTTTCTGCAGCCAACAACAGAGCGTGGAATGCTGCGTTCCAGTCTAAGAAGAATAAAGCGCCAGTATAATTGTGTGTGTGTCCGTGGGCTACAGCGTCAACTTACCATCAGGTGAACTGTACGCTCATTTCTCACGTTTAATTTTTTTGATCTTTATGGCCATACAATATCTCTCACGTAGTTAGTAGTGTCCACCAGTATTTGGAAGCAGTAGTCCAGGTTGAAATTGGCTAGAAGCATATCATAATAATCTTGAAATTATAGCAGAGCAACATGGGCTGTAACCGTGTAATGGTGTGAGAACATCCACTACCTCGTATCATCTGGTGGGTGTCTTAAGACGCGACAGAAGGAAACTGATAATGGAAATGGGTAGCAGCATCTTTTTTTAAACTTAAAATGATAAAAAACTGTGGTTGCCAACCCAACTGCCAAGCGTCGCAAACTATGGCAATATCCCCTCTGTTCTATCTTTGTGGAAAGCTTATGTTCAATAATGTTATAATGGAATGGACATGGACTGTCGTCCTTAAATGTCACACCATGCACCAAACCCACATAAAACGTGATAAGTGACGTGTAACATAATATAATCAAGAATTCATCCCACGGGATGATACACTTAAAGAGTCAATATCATAACGCTGTTATGTATGGGGGGTAAGCAGCGTTGGTGGTGCGATAAAACTCTGATAAAGAAAAATAAAAATAGGGAACATTCTATCCACCGTTAAAGATAGACCTTTGAGTAAAGATTGTTGTAACAGAGAGGACAAGTCTTGAGATAGATCTATTTTGGCTGGATGAGAAACGTGTAGGCGGGTCAGGAGGCACTTTAGGGGCGATCTCGTATTTTCACATTCCGGAATTTATTCTTAGATAGTATTGACACAGTTCTATTGTGAACCAAAGGATAGTTTGTTGCAGTTCATTAAGTAACGGTTGAGTAATAATCGGTGCATAAAGTGCTTATTTTGTAATTCAATCCTTTAATATATTCATGCGATACAAAGCGAGTACGTTACATGCTGAGTTTCTAGTGTACTACTTGTTCTTTACAATTCCCCCTTAGAAGAAGAATTGCTTTCTATTTATTTTTATAAAACTTAATTATATTAATATTTTATATGTTTATAAAATTATTAAATAAAACGATAAACTGAAATGAGGGTCTGGGTCCCCACCACACATTTTAAAATACTCAGTCAGCGTTCTTTCGGCGAGATAAAATGAATACCTTTTTACGGTGTATCTTTTCGAGAGGTCTACTGTTTGTAGTTGTTAATAATGTTTAATTATTAACAACAACGTCCTACATTTATCTTTTATTTATTAATTTTGTGTACAATGTACGCGGAATGCATTTCATTGAAACACACTGTACTTCCATAACCATAGGTTGCCACATATCATGAATGCAAAGTGCTTAAAACGTCGGTAGATAGTGCCAATAATCGTCCGTTCATCAGATGTCGCCAGTTGGGACTGATGTGAAGTTATTTATAATACGATATACAATTGAGAAGTTGCGTTTTACATTAAAGTATATCTTTTTTTTTGAGTAGGTATGTAAATACACAAAACTATACCTCAGTGGTTTGTTCTTTAAGTTTTTTGCATATTTTTTAACTTTCTTTTTAATTTTTCTACTTTTAGGAATATGCATAGTTTTCTCATCCATAATTTCAGTTGAACACTTACCATCAGGTGAGAAGCAAACGAGCATGCGGCTCACCTAATGGTAAGTGACTACCGCCGCCCATGAACAACTGCAACACCAGGGGAACCAAGGGAATTACAGATGCGATGCCGGCCTTTTAAAAACGAGTAGGCTCTTTTCTTGAAGGTCCCTAAGTCGTATCGGTCCGGAAAAATCGCTGGTGGTAATCGATCTTCCACAAGGAAGTTGTGCGAGGAAGAAAACATCTTCTAAATCGCACAGTGGTGGAACCCATCCAGATGGTATTAGTAGTTATGCCGCGTGAAATTTGGCGGCTGGGATTAATCCGAATAATTATCTAAATAAAATAAAATATAATTAATATTTCAGAAAGAAACATCAACCCTTACATTTTCTTAACATTAAAGTTCCCACGCCATGAAATCTTTCAAATATTTCACCTCATTACCAAGTGGCACCGCCTTGGTGACAGAAAAAGTCGTGGACGCAATAAAATCCTTGAAATTAATTTTCTTAATATTTATAATTATATTCACCATGTAGTGGTGGCGTAGGAGAATCATTTGCACCATATTATCCCGTGGGTGTCGAAAGAAGTGACAGACGGATATGAAACAAGAATTGGGCGGTAGCATCGTACTTATAATAACTTAAGATAATAAAAAATAACTGAAGATGACAACCCGCCCGCCAAGCGTAGCGATTATGGCAAATATTCACTTATGTGGCAATCTATGTTCAGCAGTGGACTTTTGATAGTCTGTAATGATAATGACGATGATGAATATTTAGTGTTCGCGTCACTTTAAGTAATATTTTTGTTTTAGTTACAATAATGAAATCAAATAAATCGAAGTATTAATACGAAAATTATGATAATAAAGTAATGTAACAATAGTGATGCAAGACAGATACTGTATACATATGTATAAAGACAATATTTCTAATTTGAATAGAACATACATATATATATATATATATATATATATATATATGGAAGTGTATATGTAGCGATGCAAAAGAAAAAAAATTGTGTCTTTTTCTAATAGGGTAGAACTTTCCGAAGATAGCTATTTCGACAGCCGATTTAAGTCGTTCAAAACTTCTCTCCGAAATGTCTCCCACTCATCTACGTGTAGTCGTAAATACGGAATTGAGCGCGAGTGTGCCGGGCACCTAAAAGCGTACTTAAAAAACTTTTGTCGCGTTTTAAACAATAAACCAGCGTATATCTCAGTCGGGACTGGGAGACGGATATAAACTTATCTTTATGTCTCTATTTCTTCTAGTGCTGGCTTAAGAATACATTTTAAAACTGCTAAAATTGGATAGCTTCTTTCGTTGGCCATTATAGCTGGTCAGGTTATAGTCAGGTGAAGTGTTCTAAATGGATGCGAAGTATTGCAGTTTATTCGTTCAATAATTGTTTCCTTTTGGTGTATTATAATATTTTATCTCATGTTAATTATACTTAGTAATATTTATTCTATTTCTTTTAATATGAATTAAGTCAAAAGGCTCGACCGTCGAACGGTCCGCTTTTTTAATCCTTAACTTCAGATAGTAAATAAATAAATGCAATAGTTTTGAATCATGAAACAAATTTTTCAATTATGTACATGTGCATAATAACTACATTAGTTAAGGAAACATGTGTTTTAGCTATTAACGTTCACGTTCTGGAGTAAAATGTATCAGCGTTTAGTTTTCAAAAGAAAAGTTTTTATAATTAGAAATTATATAAATTTATATATTTCTTTATATGTAACACTAAATTTAAGTTTTGATTTGCATTTTTATATAGTATACACTGCATGCAGTGTTTACTATATAAAAATGCATCTCACATATTATCTAAGCTAAATTTTTTGGGTTTTACCTTGGTTTCATTTTTTTTTTCTATAAAGATAGCGGCTGTTTTAAAATATTAAATAGTCGTATTTTAATTTTATTACTGCTACATTAGCGACTATATATGATAAATTTAATTTAATTGAAAATTGCTTATATTTTCAGTTTAAACAAGTACTAATGCAATTCCACTAAACAGGAAAATTACGATATTTATACTCTCTTTATCATACCGCAGACGGTTAACAGTTAAAGTTCGAGTTCAAGAAAGTAGTGTATTTTTTATCAGTGAAAGTTCTCCGCAATTCAACACCTTAAACATAATTACCTGTTTGTATAATTAAATATTGAAATATCTAAATTGAAAAGTTGGGTCCAAATCACCCACCTCACCGTCCGTGTAGTAATTTACTACCTACCACCATGATTTCGCGTTAATTTTAATTCGATTTTATTTTTATTTTTAGACCTATGTTCAGCAGTGGCCTTTAATAGGGTGTAACGATGTAACGGCTGACTTAGAATTGTAAAAAAAATACTCTAAAAATATAAATAGCATCTTCATTAACACGCGAAACAGCTACTCCGCTAACTGCTTATTTGTCATTCACAGCTCTAATTTGATAGAATCGGAAATAGGCGACCATGTGTGGCTTACTTTCGTCCATCGCTCACAATAGCATCTGTGAATGCATTGTGACTTTAAAGTGAGTATAAATTATAACAAAACGACTTCATTCATAAAGGTCTCTTTGAATTCAGTCATATTTTTAGAGTTGTTAGACGTTTGATGTTCAGCCCCGAGGATTTGAGTGGAGTTACATACCTATAAGTATTAAATTTGTTGTAGTTATAATATACGGATACAGAATATCATTATATAATTGTTATTATATATATTGTACTAAGTAATTTTTACCAACTTTAATATATGGAAAATTGGTATAATTATAGAATAATTTTTATTCAATATAGATTACAGTACATAATACTTATTGAAAATCAATTTGTTACTTTTACCACTGGTTCACAAAACAAAAAATACCTCTGTCCTGGGAAGAACCAGCAAGAAACCCAGCGGAACTTTTTTTTTAAAAAACCCACAATCTACAATAAAATATTTTATACAATTGTTATGAGAAAACATTTAGAAACAGCATGGTAGAGATCACCTCATTAACTGTGAGGCATTATAAGTCCTCACAGGTGATTTTTTTTAATAGAAATAGCGTGCCAAACGAGCACACAGTCCACCTGATGGTAAGTGAAGTGGATGCTGAGGCCCATAGACATCTCTATATATCTTCGTTTGCGAATCAAAATGTAGATGCATTGTCAGCCTTGAGGACTAAGATAGAATGCCTCGTCTCCGGTTCTCTGCACTCACCATGCGAAACACAGCAACATTAAGCTGCTATTTTACGCTGGTATTCTGTGAGAGCGTGGTCCTTCCCCGATCGAGCCGACCCATTCGTGCTACAACTATACTATAAATATAGCTGCAGCTTGGCTCTACCACGAATAAATATCGATACGATATCAGCCTCTGCAGCCTTCTTTACTTGACATTAGCTGCAGGTGTCCATGGGCTGCAGTAGCTGTTTACTATCAAAGCGACTGTAAGTTCGCTTGTCACATCTATTTTGTAAAAAAAGAACTTTCCGGGTATGGGGGAGAGGTCCATGTATCATTGCGGTCATATATTTATTTGATTATATTATCGTGTTCTTTAATATTCTAGCCCCAACGGGTCCAGTTAGAAAAGTAATTTATAATACTAATAAAATATTTTGTTTAAGAAGTTACGTTCATTTTTATGGCGTACTTTTTAACCTTAAGGTCAAAGCTTCGGTCTAAAAATGTTTGACTATTTTATCGATATACCATCAAACCTTTTAAAAAAATAGAAAGTAGAAATTAATATTTATTAAATAGGTTTGATTGATATTACATAATATATGTGATATATCTATTTGTGTTTTGTGGCATTTATGCTTTGTGGCATTCCTTGGGGGAGGCCTATGTTCAGCAGTGGACTTGTAAAGGGCTGTAATGATGATATGTATACTACCTACACAAAAACACGTATACGCACCCACACATTTGTCATATTACTTAGTCATTATCACATATTATTATTATTATACATTTTTAATATTAAATTTTTTTAATGTTTATCTTTAAATTTTAAGTTGATGATTTATGTAAAACATTTTTTTTAATTTGAAATAAAATAAAGTAGAATTGAAAGTTATAATTAATGTTAATATTGTTTGTGCATAATGTATGGAAGGGACTAGCTCCTGACATACAGGATTCCTAGTTCAGGAGCTAGGCACAATCGAAGCAAGTGTAACATTTATTTGAGTTCTATTAATTATTATTATTATATACTATGTAAAAGGTTCAGAAATGGCTCTTAACAATTCAGATAAAATATTGCACTTAGATAATATGTATATATAGATATTTTTAGATATACATCTATCCTAGTCCTTTTTCTATCTTACTCCTGACATAAATATTTTTTTCTAACGCTGAGCAAAGCTTGAGCCTAGGTTCCTTTGTATATTATAATTCTTAAATATAATATTTTTGATCATAATGGTTTAAAAAAATAACTAAAAATTAACAATTAAAATATACCTAAGTACAGTACTGTCCTCCTTATTATGCACTAACGAAAAATTACCATAACATAATTGTACAAACATAGAGAAAAACAAAAGGCGGTCTTAGTGTTACACAGGAATTATTTCTAGACGATCCACAAAAAGAAATAAATAAAACTGTAATAGGCAATGTTGTGATAGTTTGTACAAAGCGTAATACAGAAAAAAATTCAGGTGCAGAATCATAATCTAGAGCGAAAACAACGTGACAGGGAAAAGCCAGTCCTTATCAAAATGCCACTGAAAATGCGACGTCATTCCCTTGCTCCAGCGGTAACTGCCGGCTGGGGACTCATTCCACGTATATTACCCGCCTTCTTATTTCGAGCGCGAGGTTCAAATTCAAAATTACGAGCAGCCATCTTTATTGTAGCGATGACGTATTTAGATCTCTCGTTTGATTTACGTTACGGCTTTGTACCGATCGTTTGTTGTCACGTGTGCTTTTAAAGGTTATATTTAATATGTTATTAGTTCGAGAAGAGCTTGTGAGTAATTAGGTACGATTCGTTGCGAATCCGCACGGACCGATGAATGCTCTTCATTCAGGCATGAGGTTAATTGTGCATGAATTTTCTACATTTTTTTCATATGATAAATTCTGTAAATTTTCTGTCCTCCAGAAAAAAAAATCGGTAACGGCGGTCAGTCCCAAAGTAGACTAACCACGCTGAACAAGGTTAGTGCACGAGCGTGTGCGCAAACACAAGCGCAATCTCTATTGCCTCACTGACAGTCCGATGCGACGGCAATTCGATACGAACGAAGAGAGATCAGGCGCAGAACCAAAGGCTTTACGTGCCTTAACGCATTTAATTTTAATTCTTAGTCGAGGGTATGTGTAGGTGTAGGCACCTGCATCCACTTACCATTGGGTGTGCTCTTTTGTTATTCTTATTCTATAAAAAATGTCAGATAACGCTGTATTGTAAATTGGATAGTAGAGGCACTGTTTTTTGGCGGCAGAAATAGGGAAAATTTTGGTATAGTTACTCTATTTCACGATGAAGGTTTCGCCTTGCTTGTGGTAGTGACGTGTACCAATAGGCGCGTTTGTGTGTGTAACTGCAATTCGTTCGACTAGCGATCGTGACTGAGCGCTCCCGAGGGCTACGCACACTAACACAATGTGTATGTGCACGGCTAACAACTACTAAAGTCAAACCTTCATCGTGAAATGGAATAACTATACCTACACAGATATCCATCTGGCATAATAGGTTGGTCTTACCACAAAGTAAGTACTTGTAATAATTAGTAATAATTGCATTCGCAAGTTCAAAGTAAAGAAAAATCATTTATGTCTTACTACAACTGACAATTACGTAAAGCCACCGCGTCATTAAAGCGCAGGCCATGCATTTAAAATTAAATAACTGCACTGAAAAAGCAAATTATTTAATCGCCTTACCTGACCGACGCAACGGAGGCGGCGAAATCGTCAAAAAGAGCGAAAAATTCGAAATGCAAACGAACGGGAAGGCGCACTTAAAGTAATAATAAATAAACTATTTAACTTTTCATTAATTACTACGACGACCGAATCAATTATCTTTTACTGGTATTTTTAATAGTACTCGTTCGAAAACTAATACAGCTTGAGCTAAAGACGTGTTTGGTGTTTGAAATTTTGATTTAACTGTGGCAAACCATTTTCATCATAATATTCCGTTATACGGGTATAGTAAGAGACTTCTTGACCAGAAGGTTCTTTTTGCTCCGACAGATGGCGGTATAACAAAATCGTTTTTTTATATGATAAGGTAACAAACGAGCACACAGTCCACCTGATGGTAAGTGTACATTAATCTTACATTAATCCTCAATAAAGAATCAAAATACAGAAGCGTCGTCACGGGTATGCCAGAAGAAGCATAAAAGCAAGTTGAATGCAGCGGAGATGCGATCTCTTCGTAAAATGTGCCGCGTTACCATGGCCGACCGAAAGCGAAACGAAGAGATTCGCAATATGGCAGGTTTGAAAGATGACCTTATCACAAAAATTGATAAGGGCGTGCTTCGATGGTCTGGGCACGTTGAGCAAATGAGTGAAGACCGAATGGTGAAGAAAATATATAGCGCGAAAGTAAATATTAAAAGGTGTCGAGGTAGACCGAGACTAACTTTCGAAGACCATGTGAGCAAATTGCTCGAAGAGGGGAGGGTTAAGAGTACTCGGATACCTAGACGTGCATGTATGAAGAAGATAATGAATCTGAAAGAAGCGAAAGAGGTATGTAAGGATTTGGCGATCTGTTCTCTTTGGCTACCCCGTCAGGGATTGTGCGTGAAGATAAATAAGTCGTCACCCCTGAGGAAAGATGGAATGCCTCGTTTCCAGTTAAAAGGGTCTCCGGTTCTCTACACTCACCATACGAAACACAGCAGCATTAAGTTGCTATTTTACGTTGGTAGTCTGCGAGAGCGTGGTCCTTTACCGGTCCAGCGACCCATTTGAGCCGCAGTCATAAAATAGCTATAGCATGGCTCTACCACGTGTAGACGATCATCTGTCAAGCGGCCTCATTAAAACAATTTTTTCTTACAAGAAGAAGCACCTATGTCCAGGAGTGATCTTAGGCCTGATAAAGAAGAAGAAAATCTTTTTTAATAGGCGATCTTATCATATTGTAAAAATGTAACTAGGGCTTTTTTTTTCATGAGAAAATGCATACGCATACCTGTCCCTTCGGACTATTGCCGAGTTAATTGCGATTCTCACCGACTCAAATCTCTTGGTGTTCCACCTTCACACAAATCCGCGACCCAATCATCTATATATACCTTTAAAAATAATTTTATAAAATAAAAAAAAATACTTCGATCAAAATTTTACATCTAGCTGGCCTGCTAGACAAAGTTGATGTAGGTGATGCAATGAGCAAAAGAAAAATAACTTTTTAGTTTTTTGAAGTCACCTTTTACTTTTTGTAAATTTTTTAATCTATTGCAACTTTTATAAAATATTTTTGTTTTGTTATGAAATTATTTCACTGCGTTATTTATTCCCTTACGGCAAATTTCAAGCAAGCAAAGGTTCAGGTGTTTGTGTTGATATTTATTTTAATTAATTTGCGAGCGAAAATTTCTCTTAAGAACGCCCGAAGCTTAGCCTGAGTAATTGTATTTAAAGACGAAAGTTGCTTGCATAAATTTACAAATTGTATTGTTGGGTTGTTGCGAGCAGCACATAATGGAAACAAACCCCGGCATCGAATAGAAAACAGAGCTAAAGCGAGTAAAACGCGACGCCGCACAAAGGCAGGAGGCGACTTTGTGACGTCAGCTTCTATAAAACATTTTTCAATACCGAGGGAAATTGGTCAAAAATGACTCCTGAACAAGATTATCTTGGTTGTGGCGCAAGAGCAGGCGATAACGGTACTTAAGGCCTATAAGTTAAGGGTGATTGTTGAGTGCAAGACTCGAGTCTTCCATTTTCAGAGGCTAGCCTACCGGTATTATGAAGGCGAATTGTGATCACGACGACACAAGTTATTGAGCCTTAAAGCTTTAAATGAAAGTCTGTTTTGCAACTGCAAACTTTAAAAGTAATATTCTTTAATATTTTTGGAATGAAATATGTAAAACTAAATATAACTAAATAACCATGCTTTAGAATATTGCTTAGGGAGTTTTAAATAATTGACGGCATGAAATATTTTCATATCCTTTTGATTTTCTTTCTTAAAACCCCCAAACAAACTTATAAACATACTCTCACGTGTTTCACCCAGATGCCTAAGCAGAAACTAAGGACTTTCATTATGCAAGATATACATAAAAATTACATGTCACGTTGTTTGTCCGCGATGAACCCCTAAACTACTGAACTGATTTCAATGAAATTTTGCACACTGTGTGCATTTTGGTCCAACTTGACTGATGGGATAGTTTTTATCCTGATAAATGACCCTCAAAATTTTTTATTGCGAATTTAAGGATTTTTATAGGAAGGGTCTTTGGAAAGACAAAACGACGTCTGCCTGGCGAGCTTGTATATATATAAGAAAAATAATACTTATTGTTTCTAAATTGCTTTTTAATTACATCCTTTTATTGCATTAGGCTAGCCAGTAGTACAGTCAATTTGACCACTTTGAATATCCTTAATCTATCTATTACAAGGAATTATTCTTGTCTATTGATTTTGTTTCTTCCTATATAGGTAAAAGTATAAACATTAAATAATTTAATGCTAGCGCTTTTAGAGAGTATTATTCGTGCAAACAAAAAGCTCCCCGTAATTTAAAGTAAGCGCTAGAATAGCTTTTTAAGACGATAAAGGAACAGAAATCGAACACTAAACGATTCTAATTTAGGCTGGTTGCAGTAGTTAATTGATCGTGGGAATATTCACACTATCAGTACGGAAACGGACATTTCTCTCTTTAATGAGAAAACGCTGGCTTTAGACTCTGTTTTTTGGTATAATTAAAACATATTTAACTTAGTATAGCATAGTGCTCTAATAACGATCAATTCACACCAGCTGTGTTTAACACCCAATTTAATCAATAACTTGTTGAAATTAAGATTTACAAGTAAATTAATCGCATATATAGGAATAAGAGGAGGTCCAGTAGTGGGCATATACCCACTACGTGACCTCCTCTCATCCCAGAAGGACGAGGGTAAGAAAGACTGCGGAGCTACCCAAATGCAATTTTTTTTAAATTTTATAGAGAAGGAGGCAAGCGAGCATGCGGCTCACCTGACGGCAAGTGATTAACGCCGCCTATGAAAAAAATTAACACCAGAGGAATTGCAGGTAGGCCTTTTTAATAGTTCAAATATCTATTTTTTTTTTGAATTTTGACTTTGAGACATTGTTACAATATTTTTTTACCGTCGATCATTACATTGAAGCTGCAATTAACATTGATGCCGGTGTTATCGAACACCTATCGTTCGAGTACTAAACGTATTTTCAGGTGACTTATCCTCTGAACGGTTTATGATAATCTAAAACTTTTAATTTGCAAAAAAACAAGTAAAATGAAAAACAAGCCGGTATACTTTTGTGTGCCATCTGGTTACCTACTTTAAAATCGATCATATATTAAGATGGAAGCGAACCTATAAAATTTTAAAGTCAACTCGCAGAAGCTTAAGTGTATTACGAGTGTTACTAAAACGGAAAACGAAAAAGTTATGATATATTTACGGAACAATTATTAGTATGATTTAAAACTATCTGGACGAAACAGTTACCTACCTAATTGTTAAATTCGGTCATCAAATAAGGCCTTAAATTGGTTTAAACCGCAGTCAGACGCGACGTAACCGCATTATCCGCGAACGAAACACGGTGGAATCGATCGCACGCCCGAATATATTCTGGAATTGAAAATCAATAAGGCGACAACTGCCTTCTTTTTTTCTAACCTCATTGTAGTACTTAAGTTTTAATATTTAAACAGAAGGCCTTTGTAATTGGGTAACGGTTAATTGATGGGACGTATTGTAGCGGCCATCTCTTAGTTATAAAATCGAAACAATTTCACTTAACAATTAACGGCTTTCGTACGTCGAGGTTCGTTTATTATGTGTATCAGTATTACATTGTGGATACGATAAGGCTTGACTGAGTGGTCCGAAATATACTTGGTTAAGTGGTAAGGTAGTAGATAATGAATTTCTATATTTACATGAAACCAAAAAGGGGTTTTATACGTGATAGAGCCATGGTGCAGCTATATTATGGTTGTAGCACGAATGGGTCGGCTCGACCGGGGAAGAACCACGCTCTCACAGAATACCAGCGTAAAATAGCAGGTTAACGCTGCTGTGTTTCGTATGGTGAGTGTAGAGAACCGGAGACACTTTTTACTGGAAACGAGGCATTCCATCGTAGTCCTCACGGGTGACAACGCATCTGCATTTTGATTCGTAATACAAGATAGATGTAGATGTCTATGGGCCACAGCAACCACTTACCATCAGGTGGACTGTGTGCTCGTTTGTCACCCTCATCCTATAAAAAAGGTAATATTTTTCTTTAGAATCTAGGTTTAAATAAAGCCATTTTTAATTGTTGTTTCACACGAGCTACCCGACCTAGTATCGCCTGTGTAAGGTACATTAATGTGATTTTATTGGTTGCCTAAAGATAATCGAACACCATTTATTTTATCAATTTATCGTTTTTTTTAAATGTCCAACTTTTCGGATAAAATATAGCCTAGAACCTAGATCACTCCTGGCATTTTGATCTATCTGTTCAAGAAGTTCTATCTCATCGGTTGAGCCATTCTGCAGATAAGCTTCGAACAGACAGACAGACAGGCATAACGTAATGGCATGCTAGTAACCCTCTCAGCTCAATATAAGGAAGCTATTTTTATATTACGGACCGACTCTTAAATTTTATTTATGTGTATAGATTATTCATGGAATGGGAATGATGATCCAATCAATCAGAATTCGGATTGATTTTATTGCATGAGATTCCTTAACAAAATTTCATTCTAATTTCACCTCGAATAAGTTTTTTTATAGGATAGGGTGACCAAACGAGCACACAGTCCACCTGATGGTAAGTGGTTGCTGTGACCTATAGACATCTACATTTATCCTCAATAAAGAATCAAAATGCAGATGCGTCGTCACCCGTGAGAACTAACATGGAATGCCTCGTTTCCAGTAAAAAGGGTCTCCGGTTATCTACACTCACCATACGGACCATACATAGCAGAATCCAGCTGCCATTTTACGTGGTCCTTCCCCGGTCGAGCCGACCCATTCGTGCTACAACTATACTACTAATATAGCTGTAGCATCGCTCTACTACGTAAAGTAAACGTTTCAAATTAAAAGGAGAAATGGAATCCATCGCCATTTCGTCCCGAGGGTATCTTTTGAGCTAAGAGACAACTATCAGAAATGCCAGAAATGGCTTGCAATGGGTGGTATTTGGTATAACCACATCTTGACGCCAGACCTAAAATATCCAGACTGAGAAGAAGTAGAGACAGACGGACAAGCGTCAAAGTTGCAAAGTAATAGGTTCTGTCAATTAGCCGGCCAAGCGGGGCAATTAAAGCAAACCGCCGAGGAGAGGAATTTTATACGCTAATGAAGAAGAGGAAAAAAAAACGTGAATACCTATGATTATGTTTCCATTAATACGTCATTAGTCTGTCCTCATTCTGCTGCTATATCTATCAATGATATTCAACACTTTTTCTGCCACCAGGGCGGCGCCTGGTGTGAAATCTGTCAAATATTTGACAGATTTCATAGCGGGGAAGTTAATTTGTTCGGAAAATGTAAAAGCTCTTGTTTCTTTCTGTACTATTAGCTATATTTTATATTAATAACATTAAATATAAATAAACCAAATCACAGATATTAATAAAAGTGGAAAAATTCAAAAAAAGTTTAAAATGTGCAAAAATTTAAAGAGCAAACCGCTGACGCATTGTATTGGGTATTAAAATAATATTCTAGAAATTGATAAACTTTTATTAAAAACCAACTTCTCAATTAAATTACACTGTGTAACAAAAAACTTTATCTCAGTGTCAACTAGCGACATCTGGTGAGCATAAAATTATTAGCCCTCATTCTAAAATGATTGAAGAAATTCTTTTAACGAACAAAAGTTTTAACATAAACATTCAAACTTTAACACAAACGTTTGTTTTAACTCTGCCATAATTAATCGAAATTTAACGTTCAGATACTTTATACAATTAATAATTTGAAGAATTTTAGAGCAAATGTCGAATGGAAGCCGAAGCGAGAATTCAAGTGTCAGGCAATGACAGGTCCCCAACTATTTAAGTTTCTCCTTTGATTAAGCGGGCGACGAAGATTTCTTGATGAAAATCTTCAAGTCGAGCCACCGCGGATGGCTTGTCGAGTGCTTGCCTTAAGTTTCGTAAGGCTCTTTTGAAATTAAAAAGCCTTTCGCAGACGACGTCGGTAATGGAAACCGTAACGGGATTTGCTTAGACGTTGAACATTTTCCAACTATTCATTAACTGGACTAACGCTGGTTTGCAGGAAGTTGCAGTATAATGGTTGTTTTAATGATACAACATAAACGTAATTAAAATATGATGGGGAAGGGGGTTAGAGATTTCATCACCCAGTTGCATACCAGTGTTATCGTTGAATGTAAAATGATTTCGCATTTAATAAATGACTGAGTAGGTAACTATCAAAATATCTAGCCCATTAATATATTTACGAAGCGTCAATAGCCTAATGGCGGGGCGACGACCGCGAACTCGAAAGGTCGTGGGTTCGAATCCGCCATTCGACTACTGTCGTGAACGACTTCTAACACAAACATTTTATGCTTACCAGAAGTGGTTAAAGGGAATATTAGTAATGTTTAATAGCATTACGAGTATTTTTCATTAATATATCCCACCCAGGCGAAGCCGGGACGGGTAGCTAGTAAATAATAAAAAGCCTGAATTAGACTGATTATATAGATATAATGTAATTATTTATTTTAATCAAAAATAATAATAACAGAATGAAAAGTGGTAGAGTAATGCTGCAGCTATATTAGTAGTATAGTAATATAGTTGCAGCACGAATGGGTCGGCTGACAGGGGAAGGACCACGCTCTCACAAAATACCAGCGTAAAATAGCATGAGTGTAGAGAACCGCCGACCCTTGCGACACCGCGAGTGACAACGCATCTGCATTTTGATTATTTATTGAGGATGTATGTAAGAAGTCTATGGATCACAGCAACCATTTACTATCAGGTGGACTGTGTGCTCGTTTGTCACCCGATCCTATAAAAAAATTAAGATTCAGATACAATGTCAGAGACAAGAGGACTGTTACCGTTATATTAGGATATAAAAGCTCACTATCGAACATAGATCTCCTCCATAGATTACCTCATATGGGGTATATTTGCCATAGTTGCAACCGCAGTTTATTGTTATTTTTAGTCGTTATAAGGAACACGTTGCTGCCCATCTATTGTTCTGTTTCCTCCTGTCGTCTATTACGATACCTAACACACCTCTTAGGATATGGGGTAGTGGATATTCTTCCACCGCGAATACACAACCATGACAAGGGCAGGAGGACAGTTATCATATATTTAATACAGAAACCTTATAGGAAATATGAAATGAGTGTCGAATATTAAAATAAATAGGTTTATAAGAAATCGAAAATAAATTGCAACATAAACGGTAGAAATATTCCTTGAGTTAGGTCCGTAGATGAAATATAGATATCGCACCAATATTTTTACCTTCAGGATAGCAGTCTTAACGCATAAACACGATTCCCATATTGCCTCAATATTTCTCGACCCGCTGATTAGATATGGAAAATAATATTTTGCACGGAGAAATAATATCACGATTTATTTGAGGGGGCCAGATAGCGCAAGAGATGGGCCTCGTAATGGTTGGAACGGGCCGAAATTGACCGAAATTGTCCGAAACGCGCCGAATGGGCCGTCCCAGGCGCGCATTTTTACATATTATTTTACGGGATCGCATTAAATTACCGGGTTTTTGTGTTAGGGAGTTATGAGGTACCATATTTTTAAAGGTGTGGCCCCGAGAGCTATTTTTACCACCCTTTTGAGAGGTGAGGAAAAAAGGGAATAATTACAAGCAACAATATTTCACCGAGGTATTTGCTTTCGGTCTTATATCGGAGGCTCAAGGGAAAATAGTTTTTCTTTCCTTTATTTTAATAGGCGAAAAAGTATTTATCGAACTTGCATCTTATAAAAAATTGATCTTAATTTTGTAGTTTAAGAAGGGCAGTTTAAATTTCTTCATGTAGAATGCCAAACGATTGCCAACAATATTTTTGGTAAAATATGGATGGTTTTCCATTGTAATATTAGATTATTAAAATAATATAAACTGGTACAATAAAAAAAATAAAAAAGGAAACAATAGAAAACGAAGTATTTATGAACAGATCGATAAAAAATTTACGAATTACGTATTATTCTTTGAAACAACTAATTTTTTATCCCGTTACCATATTACTATAGTTTACATTTAGAATATTTTTAAAGTAGGTAGCAGTTTCGTATTCTAAATGCGTTATTTTTTTATAGGATAGGGTTACAAACGAGCACATAGTCCGCCTGATGGTAAATGGATGCTGTGTGACCCATAGACATCCACATCTATCCTTGATTACGAATCAAAATGCAGATGCGTTGTCACCAGTGAGGACTAAGATGGAATGTCCCTTTTCCAGTAAAAAGGGTCTCCGGTTCTCTACATTCACCATACGAAACACGGCAGTGTTAGGCTGCTATTTTACTCTGGTATTCTGTGAGAGCTTGGTCCTTCCCCGGTCAAGCCGACCCATTCGTGCTACAACTACACCACCAATATAGCTGCAGCATCGCTCTAACACGTTTATCGTATATAGGTATAATGTTTAACAAACCTTATCGAAAGATATCGAAACTATCTACAGCTCGTATTTTCATTTCATTTATTTAGTTATTGAAGCCTATTAAAAGTCCACTCCTGAATATTGTCCTCCCGATAGAATGCCTCATAAGAGGGGTATTTGCCACAGTTGCCACGCTTGGTAGGTGGGTGAACAACCACCGTTTCTTTTTATCTAGTTTGTATTAGATATAGATAGGTAGATGCTGCTACCCATTCCCTGATTTGTTTCTCTTTGTGCTCTTACGATACCCACGGGACGGTATGAGGGAGTGGATATTCTTACACCGCTATTACATGGTTAATTCTCAGTTAAATAAAATAATGTCAACAAAAGATAAAATAGTAAATTTGGAAAATCTAAAAGTGCACACCTCGAACGCTCATGTAAACTCGAAACGCGTGTTTCGTTTAAATTTACAAAAAAATTGTTTCTGTTTAATTAATTGCATTTCTTTGCGTATTTTATCGCATGTACTAATTCCAGCCGCTCAATTTCACCATCGCACATCGCGACATAACTCGCGACACCATCCACACCATCTGGATGATTGGCGGTCCACCACTGTGCGATTTAGAAGAAGTTTTCTCCCTCGCACAACTTCCTTGTGGAATCGATTACCACCAGCGATTTTTCCGGACCGATACGACTTAGGGACCTTTAAGAAAAGAGCCTACTCCTTTTTAAAAGGCCGGCAACGCATATGCAATTCTTCTGGTATAGCAGTTGTTCATCGGCGGCGGTAGTCACTGACCATCAGGTGAACCGCATAGTCGTTTGCCCCCTCTCCTATAAAAATAATTAACACGAAATTTTTTTGACTGCTTGATACCAGTCATTAGTATTGTATTGATAGACGGGACGGTTTACAATAGTGATGAAATTCAGAACCCTTTCTAAGGATTAAAATCTAAAGGTAATAAAAAAAAAAACAAAGTTTTAAGGTCGGTTTTTCGAAAGATATCTTGTTTACATCCATACCGACCAACTGACGTCCAAGTGAAATTATTTTAAATTATATTTCTTAATAACTTAAAAAAAAAGTATTCATTGAAATCTCCTCTTTCTATTGGTGTACTTTTTTTTACTATATAAGTGCAACATACAGCTGGTGGAAGTGATTTAAGTTGAGTGGATAGCGATTTTTTGATTTGGTGACAATAGAGCACTAAATTTCCGCTTCGTGTTCGATGTGCGCAAATGTGCTGTCATATCTGCTAACAAGCAATCACATCGTCATGGAGGAATTAATACAACTAGATATTATATAGAAGCCTTAATTATTCGACATGCAAGAAGTTACACTCATCCATGTTATCAATTTGACAATGAAAGTGAAAACCAATAACACTTTATTATTATTACATAATATTACAACGTGGTATTGTTACTGTTTAAAGTGAATATTACTAAAGCGGTGTCATAGTTTGTCCTCACCAAAGATTATAATATTTATATCGACAAAATCACGATATCAAACAAAAACTTTGCTTGGTGTGGACCAACCTTAAGTATACTAATAAGTGCCTCTCAGTGAAACAGTACAAAGCGGTGGGTAAATGCTATAATTTCAGTAATACCTTCACCGTCAGATCATCTCCTTTCTTAAAGTATGTTCAACTGGAATAGAGAAAAAATAATTTAATGAATAAACGGGTAGACTTAATCGATGAGTTGAATAATAGTTTTTTTTTAAATGTGGTTGAAATTAGAAACAGCTGGTGTTGCCTAGATATGTACGAGAAGCGTACACACACACACATATATATATATATATATATATATATATATATATATATATATATATATATATATATATATATATATATATATATATAGCTATATTATAGTGAGTATTTAATTTATACGACAGTAAAAATCAAATAATTTTATTGCACGGAATATAACATTCTTTCTAATCATAAGTACTTTATTTCACACTCTTAATTTTCTTTAATTTTCTTCTCTTAATTTTTATACGTGGTAGAGCCATGCTGCAGCTATATTAGTAGTATAGTTGTAGCACGAATGGGTCGGCTCGACCGGGGAAGGAACACGCTCTCACAGAAAACCAGCGTAAAATAGCAGCTTAACGCTGCTGTGTTTCGTATGGTGAGTGTAGAGAACCGGAGACCCCTTTTACTGGCAAAGAGGCATTCCATCTTAGTCCTCACGGGTGACAACGCATCTGCATCTTGAGTCTTTATTGAGGATAGATGTAGATGTCTATGGGTCACAGTAACCACTTACCATCAGTTGGACTGTGTGCTCGTTTGTCACCCTATCCTACAAAAAAAAATATGGATTATGAATGAAGCTGGCATCTATTTTTACAGAGAGATAGGCTGTCTTTATATAATATTTCTTGTAGATCTAAAAAAAAATATCAAAGAAAGAATAGTAAACCTTAAACCGACAGAACCAATTAAGTTATTGTTTGCAATTTTAAGTATTGATTAGACATGTGTCAATCTTGAATGATTCGTTTATTTGACCCGGGTCTCATCATAGTATTGATGTTTGCAATTACATTATTTTAACGTTCCAGATTAAACGATTGACTATAGGTCGTCTACGACGAAAGGGTATAGTACCTAATGTCCGACGATCGACATTATCGAGCGGGTCTCGCAGATCACAGAGCACTGGAGCTGGAAATGATCCATTTGAATGAATGACCAGAATGACGCGGTTCGTTAAGCGAATCAATACTTGAATGATCTGAACATGTCTAGTGTTGATTCATAACGTGCTCAATGGTGGAAACATCTTGAGTAACATAAATGTGTAGCCTGTCAACATGTCTAGGCGAATAAATATGTAATAACTTATTGTTAAAGCAGATATGAAAATATTTTGCAAACAGTTTTAAAGAACAAGTTAAAAAATTAACGACCTTATTTTTAAAAACCGACGCTAATTTAATACTAATCTTAAACTTGCTCTCTCTCTCTCTTCACTAAATGACAATAGAAAGGGAGAGGTATATAGATAATTTGTACATAGTATATTTGTGATGTGATAACCAACGATTATTAGTAAGACCGGGATATCTTCAAGTTACTTACAGACAAGTACAAATGCAAACATTCAAGAAGATATTGAATTGTTCGTTTACTCGTTCTACTAGAGTATGAATACTGCACTAAATACTTTTCAAGAGGTAATAATAAACGATAATAAAATAAAAACACATAAAACTCTTTCATAGCGACAACAAAAAACCAAATCCACACGTCGAAAATAAAATCAGAAGTTTTCTATGCGAGATGAAACAAACGCCAGCTTCACTGAGACCTGAAAATCAGCTCTGCAATCGAATGCAGTCATGAAAGAGATAAAAGATAGAGCTCCAGTAAGTAGGAAAAAGTCGAAAGCAATGCGGATAGGCCGAGACGTGAATGGAATTGGAAATCCGGCGACGGGGAGTCCTGGTTGCAGTCTGCGCCCGTTTGAGTTACGGGTCACTTTTCTTCCTTAGTTGCTAATATATTACCAAACATAACGTTAACGTTTTTTTTTTAAATTAAATGCACTTTTAACATAAATCCTACTTTTAAATGCATTAGTAACAATTTAACAAGTCAATCTATTAGTTTAGTTAGTATTAGTCGATTATTATTTATCTTTTTACCCATTACTACGGTAAATACAATGACTATATCTCATTATTCGTAAGTTATAATTGTGCTACAAAGTCCACAAAGAATATACGATTTTCACTACTGCAAAAATAACAGTACTTTTTTCTTACATAACTATGGCAAATGAGGCAACCTATGGGGAGGTCTGTGTTGAGCAATGGACCTTTGGTAGGCTATCATCGATGAATGATTAATGAATTTATGTTACATTTTTTAATTCATTAAACCTTAATTGCAACGAGTGCTGTGCCCATAGCATCCAAATCTTTATTTTAATTTTATCTATCATATATAATAATTACTTCAATATCCTTAACGGCGTTCTCTGCCGTAGATCAAATATCTACTTAATTTTGCCGTGATTGCTACCCCTAACTCTGCAGTTTCGAACCTTTGACACCGTTTTTCTTTAGCGATATGGGCTATTTACGTTATGCGTAGATACACGAGGTGATTGCACTACCACCTATCGAAAACTACAATATCTTTGTGTATCTTGTGACAAAATACCTGTTTGAGTTCACACAATTACACTCTCATAGTCATGGAAAAGCAGGTCAGGCAGTACATTTGTCCATTTCGGAATTATTGTGATCTTTGAACCACCATGCGAGAAAAATCGGCGAGAACTTTGTTCAAAATATTTCGTCTGTGCTAAAGATCATATTCGAAAACATCCGAGGTTGTTAGTTTACAGATAATGTATGTGTAAACAGAATAGTAAAATAAATTAAAATGTAGAGAAGTGGCATTAAATATACTTTTATCAATATAGTCAATAGTTAACGAACGTCGGGGCAACCAAAGTTTATTAATTGAGTTAGCGGACTGCAGCAAACTTGGAAATCTTCAACGAGACTGTTTTTACGCCAGCGCTAGGGCATAATCAGACTAAGGAATTCCGCTAAAAGGAATATCTTGAAAGGTGGAACTAGACTTCGCCGGTCTCGCCATCTTATTATTATGGGCTTGAGTTAGCTATCGAGAACTCTTTTTGAATTTTAATGGCATAGCCGATTCGATATACTGCATTATACACAAGTATTAGAAAAAAAAATATTTTTACATCAAGGTGCATTGTGTTCAGAAGTTACAGACACTTTTGTACTTGTTTACTGTAATTACTATATCCATAATCAATATTACTTGTAATTATTTATTTTATATATATATACATGGTTAAGTCACGCTGCAGCTATATATGGTTTGTAGTATGAATGGGTCGGCTCGACCGGGGAAGGGCCACCCGTTTCGAGTGAAAAGTGTCTCCGGTTCTCTAAACTCACCATACGAAACACAACAGCATTATGCTGCTATTTTACGCTGGTATTCTATGATAGCCTCGTCTTTTTCTGATCGAAGCGACTGCAGCCATAATACACTCCAATGAGGCTCTACCAAGTGTTGAGTAGTTTTGCAAAACGACTTTACAGTTTTACAACAAACGAGAAGGAGAAGACATCTCGGATCCTAATATTGGCACTGACGGCATTTTTAGAAAATGCTTGGCGCATTGCTGTCGTAGAAGAAATAATTATTTTGGAAATATCATTTTAAATTTGGAAGAGTTATGTTGTTTAATAAGTAATAATAATTCATTCATTGAAGTTGAATGATAGTTAACTTCCAAATGAATTTGTCGGTACGATACGCGCACCATCTAGTGTAAGTTAATAGTACTATGCCTATAACCTTCGCGTAAGTGCAAGCAATAGTTTGCCAAAGTTTTAACGCAATCTGATGAACTGTATGGCAGCCCATAAAATACGAACAAACAAATATTTTTTTTATATATTAGATAATATGTTAGTTAGCATGATTAGATTCTACTCACTTATATAACTATAACCGCAGCCATCCCCATTGTGTTGCGACTCACCTGTAGACAAAATAAAAACAGATTAGTGATACAATTTTAGATTATAATAAGCATTACAATAAAAGTTAATGTAAAGTTACAGCTTACGAACGTCCCACTACTGGTCATGGGTCTCATTGTTGATAGAATTATGGAGTACGTTCCAATCAGCTCCAGTGCATTTTCGCAAAAGAAGACTTCAGGTGTCTTCAAAATAATTATAAAATGAATGCATGCAGAAGAGAAGAGAAACTTGAAAATTCACTTCAAATCCATTCATTCATCTCTTTATAACCAGAAGAGCTTAGTTCAGCTTTAGCTTTTAATATTTAGGTACTTATTGCCAATAGAATTATGCTTTAGATTCGAATAGCTTATTTTATGACTTTTAAATAGTTCTATTTCTGCCCTGCTATCTTTATGGTCGCTTAAATAAGTGATTATGGACAACATTGAATGCGAAGCGGAGATGTAGTGCTCTATTGTCGCCAAATAAAAATCGCGATCCACCCAACTTAAATCACTTCCACCAGCTTTATATTGCACTTATATAATGAAAAGTAAACCAATAGCAAGATGATATTTCTATTAATACTTCTGACGTAGTTATAAGATTATTTATTTCCATTATCAATACAAAAAAGTTAATCGAAAATAATTCGGTATGGATGTGAACAAGATATCTTTCGAAAAACTGAACTTATCACTTTGATTTTTTTTTATGAGCTTAACATTTTTATACTTAGGAAGCCTTTTGAATTTCACTATTGTAAACCGTCCCGTTCATTTACATATTTTATTTTATTTTATTAATTACCAGCTGTTCCCTGCGACATCGCCCGCGTGTTGTTTGGGGTTTTTTTTTTGCGGGTAACCCTAATTCTTTTTCTAAAATAACAGTAGCCTAAGTTACCCCTTGTGACATCAGCTATCTGCCAGTGGAAATCCCGTCAAAATCAGTCTAGCCGTTTCGGAGATTAGCCGGAACAAACAGACAGACAGACGGAGAGACAGACAGACAAAAACTTTTAAAACTGGTATTTTTGTTATTAGTACCGTATATACTTTCATATGCATTTAGTAAAAAGCTGTAATTTTCCATTACAAACAGACACTTCAATTTTATTTATTTGTATAGATATAGATTTGACGTTGGGATTTTCCATTTTAGTATATATATATTTTATACGTGGTAGAGCCATGCTGCAGCTATATTAATAGTATAGTTGTAGCACGAATGGGTCGGCTCGACTGGGGAAGGATCACACTTTCACAGAATACCAGCCGTAAAATAACAGCTTAACACTGCTATGTTTCGTATGGTGAGTGTAGAGAACCGGAAACCCTTTTTACTGGAAAAGAGGCATTCTATCTTAGTCCTCACGGCTGACAACGCATCTGCATTTTAATTCGCAAACGAAGATAGATGTAGATGTCTATGGGCCGCAGCAACCACTTACCATCAGGTGGACTGTGTGCTCGTTTATCATCCTTATTCTATAAAAAAAAAAATACTGTAATATTAATCTAGGCAATAGTGCGCCTACTATCAATTATAAGGACAGAATTATCGTCATCATCATCATCATTACACCCTATCAAATTTCATTGCTGAACATAGCCCTCTCTCATATATTATCACACACACACAACATCTCTTGGTAACCGCAGTCATTTGTTATTTTTCGTTGCTATCATAAAGATGCAGCTGCTTCAGTGCACAACCTCAGGCTATGCGGCATATTACATTATTCTTCATCAGAGATGTCAATACGCCCTTGGTCGTCATCATTTGAACTTGGTAGATGCCCACGAACTTGAATAGCTATTAGGTAAAGTGTTATCCTGTTTTTCATTGTAACTTAAAAAAGTAAAAACGGACATACGTGAATTAACAAAGGAAAAGGGGGAATTGGGATAATATAAGTTAATGAAACACTCAAGGCGCGGAGATCACACAGTCGTGACATCGCGCGACACAGCAGAGTAATTTTAGACAACGGTTCCACCATTAAATGAAAATGTGAGGAACTTAAAGCATATGCCGCGGTTCGATCCTTAAAACATTTTTTAAGGAAAATAAAACTTTATCATTTACAATATAGAGTTCAAAATTATTTGAAGCCCGGGGATGCATTTAAAATGACCTATTATAATCTCACGAATTCCCCGTGCGAACATGTGTTATTGATGTTTAAGAATTTGGATTCTAAATAATCGATGCTAAGGTCTATAATGGTACAATCAAACATCACAATCAAATTTCCGTTCGCTTCATCATGTGCTATTAGATCAAGTTCAACTGCTTGGTTTTAAGGTTCAGAATCGTTGGACCTAAGATTACCAAAATTCCCTTGCTGTCGTCACGCGACATTAGATCTCAAACTTCAAAATGGAACAATGGCGTCTAGCGTCTTCCGTGTATTCAGGCTAATAGAATGTTTGATGTAACGAAACAACTTTATCAGATCAAATATTTATTTATTTATTACATAATTAACGTCATTACAGGTCTATTGTTCTATGTATCCCGTGGGTGTAGTAAGAGGCGACAGAGGGAAACAAATCAGGAGATGGGCAGCAGCGTCTTCCTAATGACAAATAAAACTAAAAAATAAAAAACTGCGGTCAACCCACTTGTTAAACGTATGCAATCCAGCACCCAAAAGATAATCTTGCAAATCCGCAAGATTGAGTCCATCAGTCCCGCGGATCCGCAAGATTTGCAGTTTTTACAATTATTAGCATACAACATTATTTTCTATGTCAGTAAATGAAACAATAGAATTTACTTAGAATAAACAAATAGTATAATTAAATTTTGATCAGAAATAATGACAAAAATCTAAATTATGCTATGTGAATTAAAGTCTGAAAAAAAATGTTAATGAGATTCGGACACTTGCTTCCGAAATTGTTTTCGGAGTATACCACAGATCATAGAAACAATATGTTTCTATGATCTGTGGAGTATACCTACATAAGATGTTCAAAGTTTCATCTTCTACATTTGATCGGATTTTGCTGCACGTTTTTTTTTTTATAGAATCGGGTGACAAACGAGCACACAGTCCACCTGATGGTAAGTGGTTACTGTGACCCATAAACATCTACATCTATCCTCAATAAAGACTCAAGATGCAGATGCGTTGTCACCCGTGAGGACTAAGATGGAATGCCTCTTTGCCAGTAAAAAGGGTCTCCGGTTCTCTACACACACCATACGAAACACAGCAGCGTTAAGCTGCTATTTTACGCTGGTATTCTGTGAGAGCGTTGTCCTTCCCCGGTCGAGCCGACCCATTCGTGCTACAACCATAATATAGCTGCAGCATGGCGCTACCACGTGTAGTCAGCAGTTGAAAATGTGCGTTCAGATTCAACGCCAGTAGGTGGAACGGACTTAATAAAGTTGTAAGTTGCTTCCAGATACTTCCCTCTGTTTCCTCCACATTCAAAAAGACTCTCTCTCTCTCTCTCTCTCTCTCTTTATTATAAGATTAAGTGATATCGCCGGCTGTTGAGTAGTTGAAGATGGTGTCCCCGCCCGTACAGAGAGAAATTCCCATTCACTCGACTCACACACAGATACGTACTTCAATTTGATACGTACCCCTATTATCGTGCATTCGTGTCGTACATGATTTTATGCGAATTCAGCATGGAAAAAATTAAAATGTTATCCCGCTTTTTTTTATAGGATAAGGGTGACAAACGAGCACACAGTCCACCTGATGGTAAGTGGTTGCTGCGGCCCATAGACATCTACATCTATCCTCGTTTGCGAATCAAAATGCAGATGCGTTGCCACCCGTGAGGACTAAGATGGAATGCCTCATTTCCAGTAAAAAGGGTCTCCGGTTATCTACACTCACCATACGAAACACAGCAGCGTTAAGCTGCCATTTTACGGTGGTATTTTGTGAGAGCGTGATCCTTCCCCAGTCGAGCCGACCCATTCGTGCTACAACTATACTACTAATATAGCTGCAGCATGGCTCTACCACGTATTAATATATATTATACATTGACTTCATCTTAATATGTCAATATTCTATAAGATGATATCAATAGATAGAGTATAGAACGTGACAATGGTCCATTCTGAAGCAGGTTCCCAGCAGCAGGCACGAGGAGTAACGGGCGACGGCGACGAGAACGCCTATTATATATATATGTCTATTTCGATCTTTATGTATGGGAGCTATAAACACATTTATATCGAATACCATAATAAATGTCCAATAACAGTGCTATACATCGCACAGACACTAAAAAAGTTTGGGTTACTTTGCACAAATATTTGGCAATCATTAATATGGTCACAATCATTGAAACGTATTAAAAGTTTACTGTTCAACATATACCCTCACTAAAGATTATAACAAAGATACATTTTGGTTACTTCTTTTCTCCAACAAGTTTACTTAGCCAGCTAGATATATACATTTTCAACACCAAGCAAAGGTGACAAACGAGCACACAGTTCAATAAGTAATCACTTATATAATCGCCTATAAACACTTATGTTATCCTAAGAACCAAAATGCAGATTCCTTGTGACCCGAAGTCTAAGAATGAACGGCTCGATATCATTTAAAATGGTCTTCCGTTTCTTCTTTAGCAATTATAGCAATTATGGGAGCATTTTGCTGCTATTTCTCACTGATATTCTTTGCCAGCGTGTTCCTTACCCGGTCTGCAGCGTTGCTTTAGTATGTATTCTCTAATAACATGGTTCTTATTTTCAATATAAAATTTCTCATCACGATTATTAGCGTAAAAATGTCATGCTATATACTAGATAGAAATAAAAAAAAATGTATTCGATAATTTAACTTTAATAAAACAAAGAACTGCGAAAATCGAATTCAACGAAAAAAATGATGTCGCAGACAGCACGTAAAAAGCGAAAATTCTCTTTGCGAATAATGACGTAATTCTATACTTATGGACCGCACGGAATTTAATTTTGGCCCTTTATATTTTTGACCACGCCGCGCCGAGTGCGGGGGGAGGCGGGTTCTTTATCGTAGCCATTGCGGCTGCTAGCACGTACGCATATTAGAGCTAGGACCTTCTAAAAAGTCGTAAAGAGGTCAAGGGAGAGTGCCTTTATAATCTGTCTCTTTGTTTGCCCGTGCAAGAACTTTCTTAATAATGCATGGTAAATGAAAACGTAAATTCAAGTCATAAATTGGAAATAGCGCCATAAACTAAATTTATTATTATATTAGTATGGCTCGCATGTTGAAACTGAATACTCGTATCTTTCACGTTGAATAAAACTATTTTTACAGATTTTATCCTGTTTAATATTACTTATTTTTAAGTACAGACGTTAGAAAATTATGGAAAATAAAAGAAAAATTTGTATAATATATAAATGGTTTTCGATTAAATCTAAATAAATCCACAGTAATAGGTCCTACCCAGGCGATGACAGGGTGGGTCCTAGTATTAATATAAAATTAATGGCAACGTTATCAATTGAATAACTAATATTTGAGCCTTTATATCGAAAGAATTTAAAAAAAAATCACTTCATTCTCAAACCAAAACTCAAAATGGGAGTCTCGAGGGACCAAACTCTCATCGTATAAGGTGAAAGGATGTCAAAAGATACGGGCGTATTCATGGTTAGAGTGGTACTTCCAATCAATATGTTGCGGGTTAATTCGAATAACCGTGTTTAAAATTTTAATCACCGGCATTTCATCTCATAACTCATTATGATCGATAAATCCCTTTTATCATATATGTTTAGGATATAACGACATTGATGGGTTAAAAAACTTCCATACTAGCCTACCCAGGGCACTGTGTTAAAGAGGCGCTGCTCTTCTCGTCTTGCATCGAATACAGATAAGTGGTAACAACTGTATATTTCTATTTTTGCTTTATGTAGTAGAACCATGCTGCAGCTATATTACTATTGTAGTACGAATGGGTCGGCTTGACCGGGGAAAGACCACTCTCTCACAGAATAACAGCGTAAAATAGCAGCTCAATGCTGTTGTGTTTCGTATGGTAACTCAAGACAATCGAAGACACTTTTTATATATACTTATTCTATAGAAAAGTACAGAAGTTACATATTACCTCTTGATTTACCTTCGTCACCGAGAAAATGGTAAATCAGATTATCAAAATCAAAGGCGTTGACGGAAAACGTATTCGAGTCTCTCACTTTGTTCAAACATAACAATAAACTCAAGTCTATTAACAAACTCAGTATAAGATTGAAACGAAACAGTCGAAATTACACTCAATTGAAGCGCGGCGGTCGGTCACATTAAATAGCTGGCACATCGGCGATATTCCAATGTGGCGAACTCAAAATTAAGAGAAATATTTACTGTTTTGCACGCGATGGGTGTGCCTACGTCTGTGTTACTATTAAAACTCGATGAGGAAAAAAAAAATAATATATAAAATTTTTGTCTTACTGAAATAAAACTTAAGGTGGTAATGAATGTATACGTAGCATGGTCTGATTAGGTTTGCTTGTATTCTATGAAATTCACGGCAAGCTCATTATTTAAAAATATTAGTGAAAATTAGTGAGCCCATGGGCATTTTTATATAATTAAAGTAAATAACGAGCTTACAGTCTAATTACAGCTTACATCTACATTAAATTTTCACCTCGCCATTACTTGACTAGTAGAGAAAACTTGCAAGCAGAAAGCCCGCCCTTTATATTCTTTTAGTAACAGAAAATACAATGAACACGATTTAAATAAATAACTAAATTACATCACACATCGAGAACATCTAGTAAGTCCCAAGTGGCGTTCAGAAACCGGAGTAGGGGGGAGCGGCGACGTCTCTTCCGGCCGCGACTGCAGCGTCTCGAGTTTTCCTAATGACGCGAATATTTCCCTCCTGACGTTTAATTAACTATCAAAAGCCGAGTAAGGTCTCAAGCATGGAAAGCGGGGGAGGGGAAAGAGGGCGCTTCTAGTTTGAAAAGCCTTTAATATGCCAATCGGAAAGAGGTCGAAGCTATTAGTAAGCGTGGAATATGAGTAACGTCGTGGGTCATTATAGGGTCGACTGAATTGTCTCTTGATTCTGCTCAGTCCGACATTGTGTTTTAGACGTATTTATTATATGTGATTTGTTTGACCGTTGAAATTCGCATTTGTACCGCTGTCTTATTTTGAAAGATACCGTCATATTTCAAATTATGCATTACGTTGGTGTGAGATTTCAAAGGGGCACATATGGTGTAAATCCGTCATTCATTTACGGATATATTTTTAGAATCGGATACGCAAATGTTGATGTCTAGGTATTGTACAATGATGTACTGAATGATGTATAGATTGTACAGTGGTAAAGTAAAAGATGATTTTCAATAAGAATTACACATGTTATGATCTATACTGAATAAAAAATTATTGTATTCTAAATTATTCTATTCGATATACGTATGGCCTGGTGGTCAATATACTAAATGCAGTCTTGGATTTCAATTATAGTCAACACATCTATATTATCTATTCTACAAAAGCATGCCTGTTGAATGAAGATTTATCCGACTTCGACGGAGCCCAAAAGGAGGGTAACTTACGTAACTCCGACACAAATTAAAAAATCTATTACAAGTGTCAATATAGTAACCCAATGAACCTGTAATATTATTGCAACAACTATTGCGGTTTGACGGCTCCATGGCGCAATGACGCCGAGGGTCACGGGTTCGAATCCTGCACCGAACAAGTACAACTACTGCTCCTAGAAGAATTAGTATTTGTATGACCTTCAAATAATTGTTCCGGATCATGATGTTGTGCAGTGAGTAAAACCGATCATTGTCCCGGTGTGTGTGCAAATAAATGTTTCTTTCTTTCTTTCGAGTAGTTTAAATAACTAGTTTATATTTGTTTCTGAATTTGATACATGGCCAAAACCAATATATAAGTGTCAGGTGAAAATAACTGTTTATTAATCAATAAATAACACTAAACACTATGAATGAGGATTCAGTCACGATTTTCCGTGCGGTTCATGCAAAAAAGTAAGTTGTCTACACCAAAATATGTTCCAGATGCTGGATCCGACCACAAGTAATCAAAAATTGCGATTGTGGGTGACGTCCGACGCACAGGCGACCGTGCGTGACTCGAATTCACCGCCTTCTCATGGGGCTTTGTGGGAAAACATTAGACCCTATCCTATTTACTGTAGAGACAGTGTGTAACCGAAATTGAGACAGGCAAGTATCTAGTTTCAAGTAAATTTTCTATGACCTTGCAACTTGGTCATCGAAATCAAAGGAATAAGGCCAGTTTCGTAAATTCTAGGAACAGACACAAGTTAGTAGTAAAGTTACTAGACTCCACAGAGTCAGTAATTCATTCTGAGGGCGATGTATACGCTTTTATAACAAAATCCTAGAAAACATACAAAATTTGACCTGCTCAAAGTTAAAAAACATTATTAAACTAAGTTTGTATGAAAAGGTTTATCAAAATATTAAGGATTTTATGAATAATAATAACCTCTGGGAATGAGGTGATCGCTTCCAAGCTATTTCTAATTTGTTTTGTGTTATTAATTGTGTAACATCCATGATTGTCAGATGTTATTTTAAAAAAAGTCCCGCTGGGTTTCTTGCTGGTTGTCCTAGGACAGAGGTTTTTTTCCGAACCAGTGGTAATTAAACATAAGAATGACTTTCAAGAAGTATTATTTATGATATACATTGAATAAAAAAGTTTCTGTTAGGCAAACAAACCGCGTGAGATCCCCGCCGGCATCAATGAATATATCTTGATAGCAAATTTAAGCGCTGATTTACTCTGTGCTCAGTAGGCCTGTACTAGCCAGCTATGAGAAGTGTATATCTCAACATAATAAAGTCCTCCAGACGAAGTTTCAGTCACGGCAGCCAGTCTCAACGAAGACTACCCATCTGCGAAGGCGAAGGATAGGGTTATAGTGCACACGTACACTCTCTATTCCCTCACTCTCATAGTGCAGTATAGTAGGACGGTAACCGACATAACTAGAGAGGTCAGACGCAGGTCCTACAGCTTTACGTGCCTTCCAAAGCACGGGAGTGAAACACCGACTTCCTGATTTCTGGATGCTGCTAAGAGTATCATGCCAGAAAAATCTATTGACTGATTTGACAAGGATTTGAACCCGTGATCTCAATATCAACAACCGCATTTACAATCACTAGACTAACGAGACAGTCAGATGTGTAACTAGGTAAAGGTTTTATGAGGCAACTATGGAACTAAATTCAATAGATGGTAGTACAAATACTAACTTACGTCAGATCGTAAACACAGAGAGATCGATTTAGAGTAGGTACTCTCAAAGCTGCGAAATTATAAATACTCGTAACGCATGAATCGTGGTATTTTTTGCTGTCGATATTTCACGCATTCTTACCAAACAGATTTGTTTGTCTTTAGTACGTTATTATTATTTTTTTGTCTTTTTTCCCGTCCGATTATAAACTGGGTGTCTTCAAGGCAAGAGTGAATAGGTTTTTGCTATGCTAATTTTTTTTATAGAATAACGGTAACAAACGAGCACACAGTTCACCTTATGGTAAGTGGATGCTGTGGCTCATATTCATCTACTTGGTAAAGAATCAAAATGCAGATGCTGTGTTACCCTTGAGGACTAAGATGGAATGCATAGTTTCCAGTAAAAAGGGTTTCCGGTACTCTACACTCAACATACGAAACACAGCATCGTTAAGCAGCTGTTTTACGCCGGTATTCTGTGAGTGCTCTTTCCCCGGTCGAGCCGACCCATTCGTGCTACAACTATACTACTAATATAGCTGCAGCATGACTCTACCTCGTAAACAAGTATTTGTCGAAGCCATGGTCGAAACTGACCGTGCCAGGCTCTACTGGAATCCGGCCATCATCACAGACAGGACTATTCTTGCGGATAAGCCTGATATTGTGCTGATGGACCGGGCTTATTCAAGGATATTTTTGTCGACATTACCATTCCGTAAGACGAGAACCTCGTGAAAGCCGAAACATATAAGGGGAACAAAATATCTGGATAATACCTGGCTCACGAGATGACCGACATGTGGGATGGCTTGCCGACCAAAATTATACCTGTAGTTGTTTCTACAAACGAGCTAATCCCAGTCAACCTCTCGGGTCATCTGAGGCGATTGGGACTCCGTGACGGACCGCTCCAAGCTCAAATGCAGAAGGCGGTGCTCCGCGATACCGCTCGCATATTCCGCCGGTGTCTTTCGCTTTACTTTTGTTTGGCTTTTTATTTATTTTATATTGTTTATGTATTTATTGAACTATATTACTAGTGGGATGCGGGAAGTAAAGACTGTAAGAATCTCCGAAGGAGGCGGAGTTATAGCCGAAATAAGAATTATAATTTTTTTGGGGTTTTTGGCCATTTTGACCCCCTAGGAGTGTAATGCGAACTTTTTGCCCCTATTTAACTATGACCTACATGATAGGCTATTCAAACTGACTAAAGTTCGTCACCCCCTCCCCTCCCAACTCATTTCTTGTCTTAATTCCAAATATAATACAGTGAGATTTATTTTTAGGGCTTCATCAACGCTTACTGCCAGATGGGATTGTAGTTACGCACTGACATTTAAAAGAAAATAATCTTTGAACACAAAATAAAAATAAAAATAGAGGTATATTTTTCTACAATGATATTGAATTTCCCTCAACACAGTTTTAATAAGGTAGACGCCATCAATGCTTATTATTGTGAATGGTTTCTATGTCCAGGGGCGGAAAGTTGAAATTTGTTTACGAGCCTAAAATGAAAGCTTGTTAACACGCTTGCTTTCACAAATATAACGAATTGTCCTACCAGGAACCATAGCACCCAGTGAATGGTTACGCAGACTTTATGGTTTTTGGAATATTTCAAAGGAAGCCAGACGCGTTTGAGGAACTAATTAAACGAGCTAAATGCAACCTTTTTTCCCCCTTGTTGTTGCAGCCTGTATTGTTAGAAGTTGTCAGGCCGCTATGTTACTATTTTCATGTACTGGTCTATCGAGATAGGAAAAATAAACTTTAATCATCGCTTATAAACGAATGTACATAAATTACCATGTAGTGGCGGTGTAAGAATATCCACAACGCCATAGCGTAAGAGGCGACAGAGCGAAACCTTCCGTAAGAAAACCTTCCCCTGCTGTTACCGCCATATTTAATTTATTCTCAAATCGAAATATTCCCGCATTTTTAAAGTCAATCATATTGACAAATCAGATTTCCTCTATGCCCTTCATTCATTCGTTCGCATCCGCACGCACGTCTTCAGTGTTATACTGTTTCTCCGCTCACTTTTAACAAAGTATCACTTCATCTGTTTAAATTATTATAGACTCTTAAAATCGAGGCCGTGAACTGTGTTAAATTTGTGTAACGGTGCAATACAACTCGGAATGCATCGCTGGCATCGAACCTGAGAAGTACGAGCCTCGTCGCTGGACGTCGCGTCGCCAGTTTAGTGTGCTCCATTTGCCGTATACCGGTACGAATTCAAAATTTAAATTCAACCCAATTTCGCAAATACAGTCTACTCATTTTTAAATAAGATCATTTTCTGCACCACCTGCCTGTTGAAGATTTCTTGTTGTAAATTATGTATTATAATAAAACCAGTTTGTTGGCACTTTATAACACTTTATATATTTATTTTACTATAAGAGATATATGTTTTTATAATATATTTTAACTATATGTAGAGATTTATGTAGAGATGTAAGTATATGTAGAGAGAGGCGTTGAGCCTGCAAATGTGTTGACTGAAGAGTGTGTCAAGAAAACAGAAGTGAGAAAAAGAAGACTATATTTTGCGTTCTTAATTTAAATTTAATATTTTAAGTTCTGAGTTTAAATATAATATTAAACACTGACTATTTTGTATTTCAAGATGCAATATATAAATAGTTAAATAGTATATGGCCTATTTCACTCCCACAATAAAGACGAATCTAATGATACTATATAATAAAATCCATCTAGCCGTTTAGGTTACAGAACATGCCAAAGAAATAGACATACATACATACATACATACTCTTGAAAAACATTGCCCTCCTACTGAGACAGTTTGGTAAAAATATGTAAATGTACGATACATCTTACATATATATCTTTTATGTTTGATCTTGATACCCTTATACCAGAGATTCCTAAAGTGGGTTCCGTGGAACCTTAGGGTTCCGTGGAAAAGTCACTAGGGTTCCGCGAAATTATTTTACGCTTATTAAATAATTTCAGACTTTGTTACAAATATTAAGTTTGAATTGGCGCAAAATATGTGATGAGAATTACTCATTACTAATAAGTAGATTGCCGTGTAGTGGCGGTTAAGAATATCCACTACCCCATATCTTCCCGTGGGTGTCGTAAAAGGCGACAAAGGGAAACAGGCAGGAGATGGGCAGCAGCATCTTCCTGGTAACGACAAAATACAATAAAAAACTGCGGTTGCCAACCCGCTCGCCAAGCGTGGCAACTATGGCAATATACCCCCCATAATGAAGGTTACGAAGAGACGGCCCCCAGTCCCCGGCGGCCCCGCTATTCCTGGCTACGGTGGTGACCATGGTAACGGCGGGGCAGGGGGTGCTAAGAATCTCCGGTGGAGGTTCGGTTGCCACCTACAACGACTCGACCTGGCAACATACAACGCACGCACCCTGAGGACTGACGAGAAGATTGTGGAGCTGGAAGAAGAGATAGACAAGTTACGCTGGCATATTATAGGATTATCCGAAGTCCGAAGAGAGGGGGAGGACACGGTAATCCTTGAATCCGGCAACTTGCTCTATCACCGGGAGGGCGACCATCTGTCCCAAGGAGGTGTCGGATTTATCGTCCACAAGTCTCTCGTTAACAACGTTGTAAAGATTGAGAGTGTGTCGACGAGGGTTGCGTACCTTATACTCAGAATCACCAAACGGTATTCGCTGAAGGTCATACAGGTTTACGCACCAACCTCGGCACACCCCGATCAGGAGGTGGAGGAAATGTATGAGGATATCTCTAGAGCCATGCATTCCTCCAAAACCCAATATACGGTGTTAATGGGAGACTTCAATGCAAAACTAGGCACAAGAGAGAACGGTGAGCTGAAAGTGGGGAAATTTGGAATAGGGCAACGGAACCCAAGGGGCCAGCAGTTGGCCGACTTCATGGAGAAAGAGGGACTCTTTATGATGAACTCTTTCTTCCAGAAGCGGCCCCACAGGAAGTGGACCTGGTCGAGCCCCGACGGTTCGACAAAAAATGAGATTGACTTCATTATGACGACCAGACGACAACTGTTCAGTGATGTCTCAGTGATCGCGGGGGTGAAAACCGGCAGCGATCACCGAATGGTTAGAGGCACACTGAACCTAAAATCGTTAAGTTGGAGAGGTCTCGTCTAATGAAGTCAACGCTCCGTCCCCCTCGTGCTCTAATCCAAAGTCCCGAAACCTTTCAGCTCGAGTTGCAAAACCGTTTTCAGTGCCTAGAAGACTGCAATGAAGTGGACGATTTGAATGACAAGCTCGTGGAAACTGTCCATGCGGTCGGAGCTAAGTTCTGCAAGACCCGCCGCAGAAGAACACAAAAACTCTCCGATCACACTCTTAATCTTATGGCTGTTAGACGGGAGATGAAGCTACATTCTTCAACAGATTTGACAGCATACAGGCAACTGAACAGACAGATCTCCAAATGCATGCGGCGGGACTTACGCAACTTCAATACAGCTCGTATTGAAGAAGCGATCGAGCGGAACCAAGGCTCCAAAGTCTTTGCCAGAGATCTGTCTGCCAGAAAGAGCCAACTGTCAAAGCTGAAGACCGAATGTGGCAGCATCGTTTCCGGGGCACCTGAGATTTTGAGTGAGATTGAGAGGTTCTATGGGCAGCTGTACACGTCATCGTTGGAGCCACACGCAAGTGTGAGTAACGATCCAAGAGCGAGTCTTATCCGACATTATTCCGATGATATCCCGGACGTCAGTCTGAGCGAGATTAGAATGGCTCTCCAGCACCTTAAAAACGGCAAGGCCCCAGGCCAGGATGGAATTACAGCGGAGCTTCTGAAAGCGGGTGGAAAACCGGTACTTGAAGTCCTTCAGAAGCTCTTTAATTCCGTCCTCCATGGTGGCATTACACCGGAGGCGTGGAGCAGAAGTGCGGTGGTCTTGTTCTTCAAGAAAGGCGACAACGCTCTCTTGAAGAACTACAGACCGATTTCCCTTCTGAGCCGCGTCTACGTGCTGTTTTCGAGAGTCATTACGAATCGTCTCGCGCGCAGACTTGACGACTTCCAGCCTCCCGAACAAGCCGGTTTCCGAAAAGGCTTTAGCACCATAGACCACATACATACCCTTCGGCAAATTGTACAGAAGTCCGAGGAGTACAATTTGCCACTATGTCTGGCGTATGTGGACTATGAGAAAGCCTTTGATTCCGTCGAAATTTGGGCGGTGCTGCAGTCCCTTCAGCGATGCCAAGTTGACTGTCGGTATATCGAAGTGTTGAAGTGCTTGTACAGTAGGGCTACGATGGCTATCCGAGTACAGAACCAGAGTACGAAACCTATCCAATTGCAGAGAGGTGTAAGACAGGGTGACGTCATATCCCCGAAACTCTTCACCGCTGCATTGGAAGATGTTTTCAAGCTTCTGGATTGGAAAGGATACGGTATCAACATCAATGGCGAGTACATCACTCACCTTCGATTTGCCGACGATATAGTCCTTATGGCAGTATCGCTGGAGGACCTAAGCACTATGCTCAATGACCTCAATAGTGTTTCCCAACGGATAGGTCTTAAGATGAACATGGACAAAACAAAGATCATGTTTAATGTCCATGTCACACCTATGCCGGTAGTTGTTAGGAACACTAAGGTCGAAGTTGTTGACGAGTATGTTTACCTGGGACAAATAGTCCGACTAGGTAAGTCCAACTTCGACCGAGAGGTCAATCGACGGATTCAACTCGGTTGGGCAGCGTTCGGGAAATTACGGCACATCTTCTCGTCAGGTATACCTCAAAACTTGAAAACGAGACTGTACACCCAGTGCGTGTTGCCAGTGATGACATACGGAACTGAGACGTGGTCCTTCACTGCTGGCCGGATGAGGAAGCTCAAGGTCGCTCAGCGAGCTATGGAGAGGGCTATGCTCGGAGTTTCTCTGCGTGATAAACTCAGAAATGAGGATATCCGCAGTAGAACCAGAGTGACCGACATAGCCCAACGGATTAGTAAGCTGAAGTGGCAATGGGCCGGCCATATAGCTCGAAGAACCGACAACCGATGGGGAAGAAAGGTTCTCGAGTGGCAGCCTCGTACCGGCAGGCGAAGTGTAGGGCGTCCCCCCACTAGATGGAGTGACGACCTGGTAAGATTTGCAGGAAGTCGATGGATGCAGGTGGCTCGGGACCGTGCTTTGTGGCATTCTTTGGGGGAGGCCTATGTTCAGCAGTGGACTTGTGAAGGGCTGTAATGATGATAATGATGAATAAGTAGATACGTAGGTAATTAGCGATAATTATATTTTAAAATTTCAATTGCATTGTCTATCGTATGTAAACTTTTGACATGGGGTTGCATAATATCAAAGGGATTTGGTGGGTGTTCCATTACCTTAAAAGTTTGGGAACTCCTGCCTTACACTGTTCGAGTTTAAATAATAAACTCAAACACATTTAGCTCTAAATCAATGTAATTTAAAAAGTACAGCCGTACAAACTACCAGTTCAGGCCCGACTAGCGCATTACGACCAACGTAAACTGCGAAACTGTAAGTTTTATACCGACGATAAATCTACTGTAACTCTCCAGTTACTACGAAAATTCCCGATAAAAATTCCTTTTCTTCGCCAGCCCGGTCAGTACCTACTCTTTAGGTAACTACAATTTAGAACAATTTCAGAAATGGTAAGCATTCTACAATTTGTATAATTAATTTGGGTGATTTTTAACATTTAAGTTCTTTCTAGGTGACAGTAAAGTTTTTTTTTTAATTTATTGAAACTCATACGAACAGTAATATTTGATCAGTTAAAAAGCAATACTTAACATTTTATTATAAAACTGAAGTAACAACCGAACTTACTTACAGTCCTGATGATAATTGGACAAATGCAGCCAAATTCAAACAACGAAGGCTAAAGATGATAATTGGACAAATGCAGCCAACTTCAAACAACGAAGGCTAAAGATGATAGTTGGACAAATGCAGCCAAATTCAAACAACGAAGGCTAAACATGATAATTGGATAAATGCAGCCAAATTCAAACAACGAAGGCTAAAGATGATAATTGAACAAATGCAGCCAAATTCAAACAACGAAGGCTAAACATGATAATTGGACAAATGCAGCCAAATTCAAACAACGAAGGCTAAAGATGATAATTGGACAAATGCAGCCAACTTCAAACAACGAAGGCTAAAGATTATAATAGGACAAATGCAGCCAAATTAAAACAACGAAGGCTAGAGATACGTTGTCACATCTGAGGACTAAGATGGGATGTCTAACAGCCTGTAATTACATTGACTCTCTATAGCTTTCAGACAGTGTGCGAGCACTGCTATTTGTCAGCAGTGTAAAAGAGCGGTACCTCATTAGACATACTCCTAGGTAGAAATGGAGTCGAACCAAATAGGAAAACTACATATAAGCTAAGGGAAAATCGAAAGTAAAATCAGAAATATCTAATTTGGTCCGATTTTAATAAAAATCATTAGTTTTTTACAGTTTCTATAAAGCATTAAATAATTGTAAAATTTGCCGTAAAGAAAAACAAAATTAAACATTTCTATAAACCTTGATAGTATGCCTTATTTTACTATGGTAGGGTAAAAAGCTACTGCTTTAACGAACTGAAATAATCAATTTATACGTAATATATTTAATATTTGTGATCAATAACTGATGAATGATGAACAATGACTTAAAATTTTAAAAAAATATATAAATTGCCTCGCCTAACAGTACTTAAAGTCATTAGTATGATGATAAACAAACTGACAAACAAACTCACTCTTCTAGATTATCATTAGTGCGTCAGTTGTGTCAAGAGTTGAGATGAGCGTTGGGTTGGGTTGAGAATTGGGTTTATTGTTGGGTTGAGTGTTTTCCCAAGCAAATTTCTGTCACAGCGGCCAGTCTCAACGGAGACTAGCCCATCAACACAGTACAGAATTATAGTTTCCGAATATATGCACAAGCATAGGTGCACTCTCTATTCTCTCACAATCCGACACAGTCCGAGAGAGCTTAGGCGGAGGACCAATAACTTACACATAATTTAATAACTTCTAATGACAAAGCCTTAATTCTTCGACACACTTTGTCTTTGCACTGTTTGGACAGGTGAAACCAGGCCTTCTTCTGACTACGACATTAGTTTAATAATAAAAGCGTAAGATTTATTTGCATTTATAACATTTTAAAAGTGATATAAAATTCGTAATAAAACAAAAAAAACTACATAAGAAAATGGAGTATAATAAGACCTATGGTGAAATGTAGTGGGCCCTAATAACCGCAGACCAAGTATTTAAGAAAAACCAAATTTAAAAAAAAATTACCACAATACGTTACTCAAATCTTCAAGATCAAATTATTCATAAAGATAAAGATTACGATTTTAGATAGCTAAGTCTAATATTACAAAACATAACTATTTGGACTGATTTTTATTACTGGTGCAGTGTCGTCGTATCTTATGATAGATAATGCAACTCTGGTGGCAGGACGCGAGGTAGCGCGTCTCTGCAAACTTGTAGAGTCATTATCGTGCAATAGGAGTCTGTTATTATCTCCTTAAACGAGTGCGGTTATTATAAATACTATTTTTGTAATTAGGGCCTTATTACCGGCAGGCAAGTTATTTTATAGAGTTAAAGCTGACAAACAAGCACACAATCCACCCTATGGTAAGTGGATGCCGTATTCCATAGACATCCACTTCTGTCCTCGATCAAATATCAAAACGCAGATGCACTGCCACCCCTGAGGACCAAGATGGAATGCATCGTTTCTAATAAAAATGATCACCGGTTCTCTTCACTCACCATTCGGAACACAGCAGCGTTATGCTGATATTTTATACTGGTATTCTGTGAGAGCGTGGCCCTACCCCGGTCTAGAAAATCCATTCATGCTACAACCATTATGTCCCTACATCGTATAAACCTGGTACATGCAAAAGCATGCAGGGTAGGCTCAAAAAAATACAGACATCGTGAGTTTTCAATATATACACGGTTTCAATGTATGTACCGTTTGTTATACAGATATCGGTAAACGCACTATTTGGCACAGTGTCATTCCATAACTCATCCGCAAGACTCAAGTTATCACTACAAACGTCAACTAGCTTCCAACCGGGTAATAAGTTATGCCATGCGAGACCAGACTCCGATGCACCACTGCAAAGACATTACTTGCTTAAAGATTGCTACCATAAAACTTTTATTGGTCGTAAATAAATATGATATAGATAGGGTTGTAAAATTTCTTCGCGACACGTGATCTGAAAAGCGCTCTAAAATTCGTCTAGACTTATTAATAGACTGTTTTTGGTTTGTTTGATTTCGTTTGTGTGTGTTTCGTTGTGTGCTTAGATTATTATGTTAAGACGTAGAAACTTTAAACATACCATTATTCGCCTTTTACAACGTGCTAGACACTATAATACAGTAGCACATTATTTTTTGTTATACTCGTACAGACTGAACCAATAAGTCCCAGATCAACAAGGGACAGTTAAAACACTCCTGTATTGAATTTTCTAGTATTTATTTTTATAGAATAAGGGCGACAAACGAGCACACAGTCCGCCTGATGGTAAGTAGTTGCTGTGGCCCATAAACATCTACATATCTTCGTTTGCAAATTAAAATGCAGATGCGTTGTCAGCCGTGAGGACTAAAATAGAATGTCTCTTTTCAAGTAAAATGAGTCTCCGGTTCTCTACACTCATCATACGAAACACAACAGCATTAAGCTGCTATTTTACATTGGTATTCTGTGAGAGCGTGGTCCTTCCCCGGACGAGCCGATCCATTCGTGCTACAACTATACTACTAATATACATATAGCTATGCTGCAGCTATAATAGTAGTATAGTTGTAGCACGAACGGAAGTAGCTCTACCACATTATATGAACAAAATAGTCCTAAACCACAATAATCTGCGTTTCAAAATAATCAATAGAATCAGTCGTCTTTGCGGAAATCGGTTATACCGGCCGCAACGATCAGCCACCGCATAGTCTTATTTCTCCTGATGATGCCACATTTATAGGCGAAACACGCGTCGTATTATCGATGGTGGTGTGCCTTTCCTAGTGAAGTGGTGTTAGAATTAGTGGTGACGGGGATAGTACACGTAATTTAGTGGGACCCGAAATTGTATTTTAAACTAGGTAAGACACGTCATTTTATTTTATTATATGGATTTTTATCACGAACAAAACCCTGATGTCCTTTAGTACCCGGCATGGAACACATGCATCAATTTCCTCAATATAACTAACGTTATATATTTCTGTTACGTATTGGCCGCATTATTGAAATAACTAAACGCAATATTGATGCTGTAAGTCCACATTTTTAAGGAATTTTCACGGGCTTCTATAGGTAAAGTATCAATTTAAACCCTCAATCAACGTCCCGTAAAGGAACACGTAATGCAAGCGTATACAGAGGGATCAGAGCCGTTTGTCTGTTTGTTTGTTTATACTCTATTCGTGTTTATTTGGTGCTTAGTGACGTACCAACGCATTTCCTGTTCAATTTGCTCGTAAATTCAATTTGTTCGGCTATGTCGTCTAGATTGGGTTTAATGAACTACTGTAATGTTAATTTATTCATGAAACCATTTAGTAATTGTGTCGCGCCGCGGATTGCTAAAAGCTAGCGTTTATTTTTAATTGATTTCAAAACTCGAGCGTTCTTTATCGTAATTAAAATGTTACTACTGACGAATGTTTTTACGTATTATCACGGTAAACTTATGTACGTGTTCATTATTTTATTTTCTATTGAATAAGGATGATAAGCTTCCACCTGATGGTAAGTGGATGCTGTGGTTCATAGACATCTACATCTATACTTGATTAAGAATCAAACTACAGATGCATTGTCATCTTTGAGGACTCAGATGGAATGCCTCGTTTCCAGTTAAAAGGGTCTCCGGTTCTCTACACTCACCATACGAAACCCAGCAGCAGACAGCTGTTAATTTACGCTGGTATTCTGTAAAAGCGTGGTCCTTCCCCGGTCGAGCTAGCTCATTAGTGCCACAAACAATATAGATGCAGCGTGACTCTACCACGTATAAAAATATGTTACAAAACCGTGTCCCGACCAATTTAAGTCTTACCATATTAAATGATTACTTAAAGTATTTGATTAATAAAGTTTACCGATTGCATTCAAACTTTTTTTCATTCTATACTATATTTGTCAGACAAGGTAATATAATAGATCTATAAATAAAACGGAAGGATTCCTTACGGCTACACTACATAGATACCATTTATCTATAAAATATCAGAAACAGTGATGGTCCCCCTCGACTTAAACACGCAATAGCTTCGGGGCAAATGTGAAAATCGTAGCACTAAGTGCGTGAAGGCTACTTCACTACAGTGCTACGCCGTAGGCGATGGCTATGGAATTATAGTACGAATGATTCAGAATTGATGTTGTAATATTATATTAAATGTTTTATAACGAAAGAATTGTCTAATGATTTCTTATGTTTACGCGAACACTACACATTGAATAAAACTACTTTTACGGATTCTATCGCGTTTAATTAACTTGTTTTTTATTGATTCCCGACGTTACGGGTACGTCGGGAATCAATAAAAAACAAATTAATTAAACGCGAAAGAATCCGTGAAAGAATTGTCCTTAAATAATAAAAAAAATACAAGCGATAGTCCCGTGGAAAATATGCGAAATAAAATGTTATGTATGGAATATCTGATTTCGCGAGACTTCTTTAGAATAGTTTAAGCTCGAAACTATCAATAAACCAAATCTTGGACTGACACGGTCCAAGTATAGTTTTAACAGCTGTATTAAAACTCTTCAAAAACAAATAAACACATGAGTAATATGTATGTAACATAACAAGATATGTTAAGATATTATTAGTAGTGTGAAGGAGTGAACGCAGGAAATAGAGTGAATGGGGCTCTACACGCTATTATGAAGGGTCAGAATGTGTCAAAGAAGGCACGTATGGCAATTCATAATGCTGTGTTAGTCCCTACTTTAATGTATGGTAGTGAAAGTTAGGTCTGGCAGAAGAAGCATGAAAGTAAATTAAACGCTGTAAAAATGACCATTAAGGAGTGTGCTAGGGCTGAACCTGAATGACAGGGTGAAAAATAGTATGATAAGAGAAAAGTGTGGTTTGCAAGATGACTTTGTGACCAGGATTAAGAAAGGAATGCTTCGGTGGTTTGGTCATGTAGAAAGAATGAACGAGGAAAGAGTGACGAAGCAAATTTGTGTTTCAGAAGTGAACGGCAGAGTCGGGAAGGGACGCCATAGACGAAGATTTATCTACCAAATCGGCGATACATTAAAAATGGACCAGATTAGGAGTAGCCTTAACCGACGAGCGTGTATGCGTAGATATATAGATGTAAAGGAGGCGAGAGAGGTGTGTCAGGATCGCGCCAAATGGAAGTCCGTAGTCTCTGCCTACCCCTCTGGGTGACAGGCGTGAGTGTTTGTATATTTCTAGTAATAAGTATTAATAGGATAATTTAAATTATATTCGTTAAATTAGAGGCAAGGAGTTGATGGACTCATAAAGACTTAAGAGAAGGTTCTTTACCTTCCTTCATCCTTCGATATTATAACCAGATGCTCGGCCAAACTCTACCCTTTCGTTACGATGACACACATTCGAACCAAACTGTTTGCTTCATCGTTCGCCATGTAAAGTAGAGAAGTGGAATAGGTTGCCAGAATCTGCCTTTTCATCCGATTAAAATGCGGATGTCTTCAAGGCAAGAGTAAATAGGCTTTTGTTAGGTCAGTATACTTTAGCATCTTCAGCTGCATCGCCACTTACCATCAGGTGGTCTGTAGTTAAGTGCTAACACAGAACGTGGTAGAGCCATGCTGCAGCTCTATTAATAGTATAGTCGTAGCAGGAATGGGTCGGCTTAACCGGGGAAGGACCACGCTCTCATAGACCATTTTACTGGAAAAGAGGCATTGTCTTCACGGCTGACAACGCATCTGCATTTTAATTCGCAAACGAAGTTAGATGTAGATGTCTATGGGCCACAGCAACCACTTACCATTAGGTGGACATGTGCTCGTTTGTCACCCTTATTCTATAAAAAAATTGTAACCAAAAATTAATTAAATATTATAATAATTCGCTTCCTTTTTTATTCTTTATTTTTTTCTTATTTTATGTCAGTGTTTAACTACAATTCTATCTCAACTTGAAGACACCCACATTGTAATTGGAAAATGGTGCCAAATTATTCCACTGTTAGTTTTACCACAGAATAAATAATAGTACTACGTTGTATGCAAAACGAAAGACGAGGCAAACCGTTTAGATATTATGTGCATCATCATTATATTACCATGTGAACTGCCTTCACGATCCAGGAGAAAAACCTAGTGTACCTAATGTTTTTATATATAAGAAACTATGTATGTCGAAGCAAATGGTATAACAAATCTAACCCTAAATAAGAAGGTAAACTAGCTAGTCAGGGCGTTCGCGTGCAGGTAAAGCATTTCGCGGCTTTGTACTGCAACAGCTAATATGTTAGTTGGAGTCCAGGATTTATTGCTATAGTGCTAACTTGCAACTGATCCATGCAAGTTTAACAAGTGTGAAATATAACACCAGGAACTTACTCAACGCCGGCCTCACTTTCTTGGAAATTCATAAGCTGAACACTGAATTACTTTGCAACTGTTTTACATCTTCTATTCAAAGGAGATGGAAACTTAAATAACCTTCATGGCCACTAATCTGCCATGCACATATGTTCTTTCACAATAGAAGTGTAGTCGTTGTAAAATAGGTATATTAATTATTTAGCACTAACTTTGAGATCGGGAGGTCAAAAAGTTGAAATTAAACGCGATTAATTTTTGACTTGATTTTTAATTAATGTTTATTTTCGCGTAAATATAATAAATCGGTACTAATTTATCATTGTATTATATTTTTATAGCGTAAAGGTGACAAACGATCACGCAGTCCAACTGATGGTAAGTGGATGCTGTGGCCCATAGACATCTACATCTATCTTCTGTTAAGAATCAAAATGCAGATGCATTGTCACCCCCGAGGAGTAAGACGGAATGCCTAGTTTCCAGTAAAAAAAAAGTAAGTATATGCCACAAAAAACACAATGTTAAAATTTAATTAGACAGCTTAATAATTAGTTGTAACAAAGCGGTCTGTGATTCGGGTGTAACGGAAAGGCCATTACTCCTGCTATTCTGCCACAGCCTTTGCGCATTAACACATACAGGATCTTGGGCAAGTGATGAAACACACGTATCTTAGAATAAAACCAACAACAAATAAAAAATAATCACTAATTTGAAGGTGTAACAGAGCGATACAGAGCCTGCTGTTCAATCAGCCGCTTGCCAAAAAAGGGTCTCCGGTTCTCTACAGTCCCCATACGAAACACAGCAGAATTAAGCTGCAATTCTTTTACTTATTTTTTTTTAATTAATAAATGCAGAATCAAGTTTGTTTTTTGTGCTGGTATTCTGTGAGAGCGTGGTCCCTCCCCGGTCGCCCATATGTGCTACAACTATAATATAGCTGCAGCACGTCTCTACAACGTAAATTAATAATATAATATGAAATCCTTCCACTTTCCGTGTCGGCAATTTATTCTGTCAATCCTTATGATATCCGCTGCAGATCCAAGCTGTACAGGAATTACGCGGTCAGATTTTAATCGGATGATTCATACTGTTTGCCCCCTTACAAATGGGTCGTTTAATCATCTCCGTATGACGAATGTTCGGTATCAGTTAGGTCGAAATATTTTTTGTCGAGCGACCTCGGTGTTTCCGCTAATCGATGACATTAGGACTCTGACAGCCCCGGTCAGTGTAAACGCGATCAAGCGGCTTTGATTTGACCGCGTTAATCAATTTTCCACGATTACTGATTTTCAGGTTGCGTACATTTACGTTGATATCAAAGTACCTTTTTTTTACAATTATAAGTCAGTTCTTGACTGCTATCCAACTTGATGGTAAAACTCACTGATTTAGCTTAACAAAAACCTATTCACTCTAGCCTTGAAGACACCCATATTATAATCGGATGGAGCGACTGATGCTGGCAAATTATTTCACTCTTACGTTCTCTTACGTTCGAGTGGGTGGTATGACGACAATAATGAGGTGAAGACTAGCCGAGCGTCTGGTAGTCCTATGACAGAATGAACTGGGAGGAATTAAGTCATGAAATTCCTTCCTAATCTATACACAAATTAAACGAATTAAGGTAACTAATATTCTTTAACAAATATTTGTTAATGAAAAGACCTCTGGTGTATTAATACGATTTTATCGTGACCCTGTAATTATTTATAAGTAAACAAACATCCCAGAACTATTAATGCTATCTTTTTTTTAATGAACAAATAATTATATACGAATATTAGTCGATATATTATCTTTTTTTATCGAATAATATATCTAAATTTGTTTCAAAAATACAGAATAATCCAACCACGACACTTTTTTAATTATAATAAAATTACAACTTTATTGCTATTTCTTGATATGTAGGAGAAACTAATCACCCTTGGGTGTCGCAGAAAATTATTTAAGGAACGTTTAAATGTAGGCGATTATACGTCAATATCCAACAGTGAACTCTAGAAGGGAAGTAACTGTATTACTGAATTATATAAATCATCTTACGTTATTATCTCAAGGACTAAAGCTCGGGGTAAATATCATAGTACGCAAGCAACCCGCGTTCGATACCCTCCGGCACTAATGAAATTGTTAATTGCATTTTTAAGTGCTGCTTTACCAAGTACTCGGCAGTGAAGGAAAATATCGTAAGGAAATCTGCATTTCTGAGGAGTAAAATAATTCGAAGACTTGTTGTGTATCCGCCTACAGGATACTTAAGTACTTACTTAGGCAAACCTATTGTTGCCTTACCGGCTCAAAAATTAGAGGAGGCCTGTGTCCAGCAGTGGGACGTATATAGGGAGTTACTTTCTTTTTATGCTTACATGATAAATATACTTCTTACATTATTATTAACGCGAAAACGCTATATTGTTTGTAAGTATGGTTGTAGCACGAATGGGTCGGCTCAAGCGGGGAAGGACCACGCTCTCACAGAATTAATACACAGCATAAAATAGCAGCTCAATGTCGCTGTATTTCGTAAGGTGAGTCCTTAGTCCTCAGGCGTGGCAAGGCATCTGCATTTTGATTCTTAATCCAGGATAGATGTAGATGTCTATGGGCCACAGCAACCACTTACCATCAGGTGAACTGTGTGCTCGTTTGCCACCATTATTCTATAAAAAAAAATGTTACTTTTATATAACCTCTGTATTCAAATAATGTGCAATCCACTAATTTCAATATCCCAATCACAAATTAAAATATATCTAATGTATGTTTGGGATCATGGATTCTCTGACGCCTATACACGGCAACTACTTTTAATATTGTAATAAAGTCTTCCAGATCGAATTTCGGTCACGACGGCCAGTCTCAACGAAGACTAGCCATCGGCGCAGGACAGGATAATAGTGCCCGAGAGTATGCGCAAGCACAGATGCATTATTTATTAATTAAAATTTAAAAATAAAATTTATAATTAAATTATAAATTTTATCTTTGTATCAATGGCCAACGTTTATCATGAAATCAAAAGGCAAATCTAAAGTCGAAAACCCTTACCGATTCACCGGACACGTTATCATGCGGTCGCAGTGGTTTTAATTGGTTTATAAATAACTGCCCTTTTGCCTAACCCTTCTTGCTCCACTCGCCCAACACAAGTAACACCCTGAGGGTGGATTTTAGAAGGTATATTAAAATGCGAGAAGTCTTTGAAACAATGCGGCATTTTGTTAACGTAATAAAGAAGGCGCAATTATGTATTTTGTATATTGGTTTAATTATATTACTCGGGTAATTTAATGAGGAATTGTAAATCTTTCTTTTGAAGGGTTCAGTGACTCTAAATTCAATTACCATATACTTTTTCTTAGATACAACAGATTTACAAGATTTGATGTTGTGACGTACTAAATAGGCAGGTATACATTTTATAACAGATGTAGTTAAAATTTATTAAAATATTGTAATACGCGTCAATATCAAGATAACTGCACCTTGCTATTAACGCGTAATACAATTTCGCGTTTTTAGAAAGTTGTGTTTAAAGTTAATGACCTCTGACTTTTATTTATTTATAAATAAATAAATAAAACAAAACATCAACTTACTAAATTACAACATTTTCTGTAGAGCATTATATAATACGATTCTTTTGTATATTCAAAGGAAAGTTGGTTTTTAGGGTTCCGTACCCAAAGGGTAACCAACGGGACCCTATTACTAAGCCTCCGCTGTCTGTCAGCGGGCTGTATCTCATGATCCGTAATGGGTAGACAGTTTAAATTTGTACACAGAATGTATATTTCTGTTGCCGCTCTAACAATAACTATAAAAACAAAAATAAATTAAAAAATAAAGGGGGCCGCCTACTAGAAACGTGTTTTACGATGGTACGGAAGCGTCATGCGCGAGTCCGACTCGCACTTGGCCGGTTATGTTTATTTCATTATTTTTTTCATATTATTATTTTACGCAAAGCGCATGCGAAAATAGTTTTTATAAAAAACTATTCGACTTAGTAATTTGTTTTATAACTATTTTTTGCATGCACTTTCTGTTCATCTGTACAATAGAACGGTTAGCGAAACTTTTTTTGAATAGAAAACTTCTTTAGAATCGTTGTGAAAAGTCGATGAAACGAAAAAGCGACACTAAAAAAGAGACAAACATATACATCTATAGGATTTAGCCTGCGAGAGAATGAGATGGAATACATTATACAGTGTTTCCTATTATGTATGGAGATTACGCATGTCATCTATGATCAGTAATGAATAAGGACGAAATTTGTTGATTAGAAACATCGAGTTATATGTACTACGTACTAGAGAAGCTATTCCTAACAAAAATTGTGCGCTACTCTATGTCTTCGCGCATGCGCGTAGACTAATTTAATATAAAATAGTATATTAATATAAAATAAATATAAGAATTTAATATAAATGACTCTTATTTTAATCTAAACAAACATATTTCTAAATAAAATGTCATAATAATCATCTTACGGATTTCACAAATCTTCAATTTACGCAATATTTAGTTTAGTGTACGGATTGCAGTATAATTCAGTAGAACATAGTCAATGTTCGGAATGCGAAATGTATTGCGTAGTACATATATATCGATGATTAGAAAATGCTAGTTGGTAAGAATTACTTCGCTCACTATCCGCTCAATGAAAAAGAAGTAAGTAGTAAGTAAAAAAAATAAAATGATGTGTCCTATCTAGCTTGAAGAGTCTCTTTTATATAACCCACTTTAATATTTTGGATTTAATATAACGGATTTCCGCAAAGTAACGCCCGATTGTATTAATGGATTAGAAAATATTTTAAGTACTTACGATGATGAAATTGAAAACTGGGAGTCACACAACAAAACAAAAAGTGATATAATGTTTAAATTTGGTAACAATATTATGATAAATAAACCGTACAATCATCCTACTTCCGATACACTGCACTCGTCTATATCTCTCGATGTTTAGTTTTATGAAGGTTTCATTTCTACCGCGTGTAACACTACACATATTTTCTTTAAACATCGAAACCAAGCAAGAGTCATTCAAATGACTAACGACAGACTTCCTTGCTTAGTCTTGAAATCCTTACATCATTAAACACACGCGAGAAAAATAGTACGCGACGCGAGAAACGAGAACTCCATTTATGAAACCCTTCTCAATGAACGCCGGGTATCCATCACATACTTTTAAAAGCTCTCGAGGATCAGTTTCAAGGCGTACACGAAGAATTTCGTGTATAGGCGACGCCATTTTATACCTACAAATGTGAGTCGCAAAACATGAAAAATGTTTCTTCATTTATTTATCTTTTTTCTTGACAAAAACGTGGCATTTTTATTACTTACGTTTTTTATAAATACATCGTAAAATATTATATTTATTTATAATGGCTTAATAAATTCAAATAAATTATTATAAATATTTGCAGCAATAATCGTAAACTGAGCTGTCTATCTATACATGTCTGTATATATGTAATCTATCTAGACTATAATAAAACTAACACGACGTCTGTTTGAACACGCATCACGAAAAAACCTGTGAACGGATTTGGATGGGACTGTCACTGGCAGATAGCTGATGTCATAAGGATTACTTTTAGCTATTTTTATTTTAGGAAAAGAATTAGGATTCCGCACAAAAAAATGAAAACCCATGAAATCTATGTGAAGTTCGCCAACACGCATTGGGGCAGCGTGGCGGACGTTTCCTTACTATAGAACCGTTTCAGAAATGAGAGGAGGCCTGTGTCCAGCAGCGGGAGGTATAATTAGGCTGCAATTTTATATTTTTAACTTCAACTTTTTTTACTTACCTTAAGCCTTATTGACTACCCCACCCAATAATCCCACCTGGTAATAAGTGGTGATGAAGCCATAGATGGTAAATATAACTTAAGTATTAGTGCTATAGCGTACAGAGGTAACACTAATAATAATCGTAATTTAAAATTAAAAATTTTATACAACCGACTTCAATATAAATATTAAAAAACTCAAAATCGATTACTCAGACATTGATCAATATATATGTATGGGACCACATGTGAAGCACCAGCTTTCAAATAAAAAAAGTATATTCGATATCAGTCAAAGCAGAAAAAAGTTATGAAGTAACACACATAAAAAACATAGTCGAATTGATTACCTCCTCTTTTTTGAAGTCGGTAGAAAAGTAAGAAAGGTAAGAGAAGCCTTTAATAGCTAGATAGGGCGCAGTTATAACAATAAGCTTAAAGTTTAAAAACGCTGTAACTTAAATGTTATTTGCTGAGACTGTGAGCACTTAAAATAAATCTTAAAGAATATCGCTTAACTGAAACCCGCAACACGCTAGAGTAAAAAAAAAATTGTCACCGCTATGACGTAAGTTGGACTCGCGTGTTGATAAATATTAAAATAAAACCTCAATAAATTATTGCTTAAAGTACTTTAGTACGAACAAAAAACTTAGATCGACCTTATTCTAGCTTAATGGAATAAAACGAAATTGTAGAAAGATAAATAGTTAGATTGTAAGTTATCAGGCGTCAGGAATTTAAATACCTTAGGGACAAATAATTAAAGCGATGGCTATAAATTTGCCGTTTTTTTAAGATCATTTGAGAAAAATTGGACTATTGTCAATATATATTACTATTGTCAGTATATACTTAACCTTTTCTAGCTCAAAGGCTATGTATAGCCATTCAGCGAAGAAACGCAGCCATCGTTCTTGGCACGATACCACGGGGAGTAGGACTGTATTATAAGTTATTACTTTTAGTTTTTTTTTTCATTATAGTTTTTTTTTAAATATTGTATATATTAACTTAATACAGTTAACATTACGATAAAATGTAAGGTAAGAAATTAAAATAATAATATTAATTTAAAAGTTCTGTCTGTAATATCGAAATGACTGCGTTATATTGAGCTGAGCGGGTTATTTGCATGCCATAAAGTCGGTCTATCTATTTGTCTGTCTATTTGTCGGTCTGTCTGGGATAATCTTCGGAATGGCTGAACCAATAGTAAGGAAACTTCAGGAACAAATAGAAAGCAATGCCAGGAATGATGATATTTTACGAAAAAACTTTTTTGGTTTTTGAATAAAAACCATTTATTAAAAAAATGTTTTTTTGTTTTAAAAAAACTCGCAAGATTTTTCGTAAAATAACATCATTCCTGACTTGTTCTCTATCTTTCTTTTTATAGGATCGGGTGACAAACGAGCACACAGTCCACCTGATGGTAAGTGGTTGCTGTGGCCCATAGACATCTACATTTATCCTCATTTGCGAATCAAAATGCAGATGCGTTGTCACCCGTGAGGACTAAGATGGAATGCCTCTTTTCCAGTAAAATGGGTCTCCGGTTCTCTACACTCACCATACAAAACACAGCAGCGTTAAGCTGCTATTTTACGCTGGTATTCTGTGAGAGCGTGGTTCTTCCCCGGTCTAGCCGACCCATTCGTGCTACAACTATACTACTAATATAGCTGCAGCATGGCTCTACCAAGTGTGAACTTCCTGAGGTTCACACTGTTCCTGAAGTTTAACATAACATAATAAGATATTCATCTTAAATCTAAAAACTCCCCATTCTAAGCTGAAGCAGTTTAAGTTCTGATATCTGATAAGTAGGACTAGATCTAGGCCGTACCAAGGCATAGGTGCTCGGGAATAAAATAGAAGAAATTTTATGTACATACGTCTCGCACTCTTGAAGCTACTCCGCGACGCCGATTTTGCTATAATTACGCCACAGAATAAATAATGTTACTAATTACCTACGTCTAGCAATAAAGGTACCTATGGTTAGACCTTTGTCTATTGGAAGCCATGAGATCTTTCTTGCGTCAGCCTCGCTTGGCAAGCTGTTTGGTTCTCTCGTGTTTCATTTTCCCTCTGTCGCGATATAGGATAGTGGATATTCTTACACCCCCCCCCCCCCCCCCCCCTTCAGTGTACTAACGGCATTCTAAATAAACATTATATTTATAGGAAATATATTTTATATTTTTTGTTAAATTACTGCGGAATTCTTACCATTTAACATAAATTTGTTTTACGATAAGAGTCTTTTAGGCAACACTTTCCTTTTTAAATACCTGTAGTAACACTATAATTTATTTGTTTATTTCTCAATAAAAATCGTTCTCCTGAATTAAAAAGATTCCCATAGAACTCATATTCCATTAGCAAACCTAATAAATAAATAAACTTTAAAACAAGCACGGTTTAAAAGTAAAATGCATTTTAGGAATGTAATACAGAGAAGTATTGGACCTAGTAAATAGACGAGGAAGCCTAAGGGTAATTTCACAAAGAACAACAAATACACCGGGATAATTAGTTGCTGGCGCGCATGATGAAAACGTAGACGGTGACAAGTCTAAAGAAAAAAGTAATCATCACACACGGCACAAAAAAGGGTCCTGTAAAATATGGATATATCAATGGGATGCTGACAGATCCCACCCTATAATAATAACAGTTTTTTGCACCGATACAGGCGAAGCATGAGGCATCGTAGTAAACTTATAGATGCACGTTCACCACCCCATTTTAATAGCTTGTGACATTTGATTAATGGCCCAGAAACTGGGGATCGAATTGTTGCATGACATATCTGGATGATTTCTTTACCCTATGAACGCTCCCCTATCTTTTGGAAACTAATTTTAATATGCGCCTATACTCGACGTCTTTTTAAGATTACGTCAAGTAGGTACATTTACTTTTGTCAACATATTTGACGGTACTACGTACTCACTTTAATAGTGATAAATGACACAAAGCTATAGGCATTAATTTCGCTTTTAGGTATCGTTTTTTAGTCCTTAGTATTAATAAATAATGAAATAAATAAATATTATTGTTATTATTATTTACCAATACACAAAGTACCATGTAATGGCGGTGGAAAAACATATACCTATCCCATATCATCCCGTGGGTGTTGTAAGAGGCGACAGAGGGTAACAAGCCAGGGGATGAATGAATAAAAAATAAAATACCTACGTGGTAACTATGGCAAATAACCCCTTAATGAGGTGATCACTGTGGGAGAACTGTGTTTAGCTGTGGGCTTTTGATAGTCTGTGACGATAACGGTAAGACAATCTACCAGACTGTGTTCGAATGATTTCGTTAGTTTGTGATAAACCGTACTAAATGGTTAAGGGTACAGGCTACACCATTCGACGATTATTGTGAACCACTTTTAGCACCAACATTTTCAGATATGTTTTTTTTTAAGAAATTTATTATTACAATGACAAAAAGATTTCGTGTAAACATAAACTTATTTGAGTTTTTCCGTACACCATTGCTGTTTGTCGATATTGGGTACACTATATTCTAACATACACATTACACTACCTTACAGATGCTACTTTTTTGTGAATATTTTGATTTGAAATGGTTAACATGGTTAATATTGTATTTCCGACAGAATTTCGTTATTGGCGGCCATTCTCAACGGAGACTAGAATGGTATATCTGTATAAGACAAGATTATAGTGCACGAGTATATACACAAGCACAGATGCACTCTCTATTCCCTCACTCATACAGTCCGATGGGACGGAAACCCGACACGGCAGGAGAGAGATTAGGTGATGGACCAACGGCTATACGTGTTTTCAGAGGCATGGGGGTGGAATACCTTAGGCTGCTACTGAGAATTTCTTGACTGAAAAATACCAATAACAGATTTTGACCAGACAGGGGATACGAACTCGGGACCGCGTAATCAGCAACAGCGCTTACAATCACTAGAGCAAGCGAATTTAAATATATCTTTAAGTGCGAATACGCCTCCGAAATCCTGCGGATTGAATCCGAAAATAATGTGTGTATAGTACAAAACATTGCAGGTCAAATGCGAAAAACTATCCCAGTCCATTTTAATATTTTCCTTTGATTTATTGTACATAACCGTATGCATCCAGTAGAAATGTGGCAATAATTTCTAGTGATCCGATCGTTCAAGTCATCGTCAAAAGGACCATTTCGGTTTAAGTAGAAAAAAGCCCATTTCTAATACTTTTACACTTTTAATTCTTGCAAACAGTTAATCATAGGCCACTGGATATATAAGTCCCGTCAATCATTTGATCCAGATCGTGTCATCAATAATTTTATACGAATCAAATGAACCAGGTCAAATTAAGGATTAATTCACTTTTGACACATGCGTAGCATCCAGGTCCCCGAACAGCCGTCCGTTTCCTCTGCAAAGAACGAATACGAAAGCCACTTCGAGTCGCAAGGGAATTGTATATTCGGCCATCGATAGAATTTCAGTCGCACGCTCGAATTCAGCTAAATAAAATTTCACCGAAATTGAATCGGTCGCTTGATACAGGCAGACCGTAAAATTGGTCGGCACGGTCAGCGTAGGTTATTCCGTAACTTCTTTGGTGTTTGCCGGAATTATGTGGGTAGTATGAAAGTCGTTTTCGTACTCCTGAATTATACATGGAGCAAGGATATGTGTGATTTACTGTGCGATATCATGACGCGGACCGACGACGATAGTGAGATGTTTTAGTTTTTTTTTTTTTATTAATAGAAGGTGTTTCATATACTACAGCCTATAAAGTTAAGTTAAAGTTACAGTCTGTATACGTACCACTGCTGGGCACAGGCCTCCTCGTTTTTCTGAGAGGGTTTAGGGCTAGGAAATAACCGCCGTGCTGCCCCCATAAGCATTGACAAAATTCACATGCAGATTTCCTCACAATATTGTCCGTCACCGCCGAGCGCGTGGTAAATCAGCATTCAAAATTACAATTAACAATTTCATTGGTGCCGGTGGGGATCGAACCCGGGTTGCCCGCGTACTATGAACCTTACAGCGAGCGCTAACCAGCTGAGCTACCACAGGAATCAATAAAATCAGTTTACAATTGGAAAATATATCGCGTAATATACGTGTACAAAAAAAGCAAAATCGAATTGAGCACCTCCTCCTTCGATCGGTGAAGTCGGAATGTAATTTGTTATTATAACTAATACATTACGATTGGCTGTACAGAATCGCCCGTTCTATTGTAAGAACTAAAATAACATTCATCCAGCCCTAATAGTGCATTTGCAATTTACTTCCGTTTTCTTTCGACTTCACCCTAGTCATTAACCGTTGATACTGCAATGGTTCTTTTCAACTGACCCCAGAAGTCGACATTTCAATGGCCACTATTCACCATTAATTCATGGGGACCTTTTGTATAATTCACGGAATAAGGAAAATACGACGTTAGATAGAGGAAATGGAGATTTCACCAAACTAAATGCACTCTTGATGAATGTCCTGGAATTGATAAAACGGGAATATTTGTTACTTAGTTAGAAAATGTAGGTATTATTCCCTGTATTTTGTAAGGAAGAAATAAGCAGTTAATATTGTTTCTATGTTTACTACAACTTCAACGACATTGGATTCTAATGTAAGCCGGAGCCAATGTTCATGAGAAAACACAATCGTCAATTTAGGGACAAGTTGTTTTGTGTCTTTTTTATTAAACTCACGTTAATTACGAAATTTACTGTATAATTAGTTGTGTGATGCCACCAGGGCTTTCGGGTGCCACGTTTGTACGTCACGTTTAAGCGCGAACACTGACACTTCTGACAGAGTTGCATTAAATAAAAAGAAAGATACTTTATTAGCAGCTACAGTTAATGCACAGACTTGAAATATGTGTTAGAACAAAATAAATATTTTTATAACTATTGATAGGATTTCAGCAATGAAAAGGCCACAGCTGTGTGCTACAGCAATGAGCTCAGGGTTGACTGGTAGACAATTCCATAAAGCAATAAGTCCGACCTTTGTTATCCCTAGTTGAAGGTAGGAACGAATATATTTCCGAAAATTTTATGTATGTCTGACTAGGTAAGTCCAACTTCAACCGAGAGGTCAATCGACGAATTCAACTCGGCTGGGCAGCGTTCGGGAAATTACGGCACATCTTCTCGTCAGGTATACCTCAAAACTTGAAAACGAGACTGTAAAACTAGTGCGTGTTGCCAGTAATGACCTATGGAACTTTGACGTGCTCCTTCACTGCTGGCCGGATGAGGAAGCTCAAGCTCGCTCAGCGAGCTATGTTCAGAGTTTCTCTGCGTGATAAACTTAGAAATGAGGATATCCGCAGTAGAACCAGAGTGAGCGACATAGTCCAACTGATTAGTAAGCTGAAGTGGCAATGTGCCGGTCATATAGCTCGAATAACCGACAACCGATGGGGAAAAAGGTTCTCGAGTGGCGGCCTCGTACCGGTGGACGAAGTGTAAAGCGACCCCCCACTAGATGGAGTGACGACCTAGTAAGGCATGCAGTAAGTCGATGGATGCAGGTGGCTCAAGACCGTGCTTTGTGGCATTCCTTGGGAGAGGCCTACGTTCAGCAGTGGACTTGTGAAGGGCTGTAATGATAATGATTTATTAAAAATAGTGATGTATATTCCGAAGATATCCCGGACGTCAGTCTGAGCGAGATTAGAATGGCTCTCCAGCACCTTAAAAACGGCAAGCCCCCGGGCGAGGATGGAATCACAGCGGAGCTTCTGAAAGCAGGTGGAAAACCGGCACTTGAAGTCCTTCAGAAGCTCTTTAATTCCGTCCTCCATGGTGGCACTACTCCGGAGGCGTGGAGCAGATGTGCGGTGGTCTTGTTCTTCAAGAAAGGCGACGACGCTCTCTTGAAGATCTACAGACCGATTTCCCTTCTGAGCCGCGTCTACGTGCTGTTTTCGAGAGTCATTACGAATCGTCTCGAAAGCCGGTTCGCAGAATCGCTGGAGGACCTAAGCACTATGTCTCAATGACCTCAATAGTGTCTCCCAACGGATAGGTCTTAAGATGAACATGGACAAAACAAAAATCATGTTTATCATCCATGTCACACTTATGCCGGTAGTTGTTGGGAACACTAAGCTCGAAGTTGTTGACGAGTATGTTTACCTGGGATAAATAGTCCGACTAGGTAAGTCCAACTTCGACCGAGATGTCAATCGACGGATTCAACTTGGCTGGGCAGCGTTCGGGAAACTACGACACATCTTCTCGTTAGACATACCTCAAAACCTCATAACGAAATTGTACAACCAGTGCGTGTTGCCAGTGATGACTTACGGATCTGAGACGTGGTCCTTCACTGCTGGCCGTATGAGGAAGCTCAAGGTCACTCAGTGAGCTATGGAGAGGGCTATGCACGGGGTTTCTCTGAGTGATAAACTTAGAAATGAGGATATCCGCAGTAGAATCAGAGTAACAGACATAGCCCAACGGATTAGTAAGCTGAAATGGCAGTGTGCCGGCCATATGGCTCAAAGAACTGACAACCGATGGGGAAGAAAGGTTCTCGAGTGGCAGCCTCGTACCGGCGGACGAAGTGTATGGCGACCCCCCACTAGATGGAGTGACGACCTGGTAAGACATGCAGGAAATCGATGGATGCAGGTGGCTCAGGACCGTGCTTTGTGGCATTCTTTGGGGGAGGCCTATGTTCAGCAGTGGACTTGTGAAGGGCTGTAATGATGATGATTTTATTAAAAATAGTGATGTATACTCTTCAAATAGTAGGCACAAGCAAAAGGTAGTTATATTAGTAATTCCTTCATGGGGCAATGTATACGCTTTTACAACAAAGTCCATCAAATTTTTTTTAAATTTTATTAATCAATAATTGTTTAGTAACGGTTATTATACTACTAAAGGGTACATAATCTATAATAAACACTGTGAATGGGTGATCACTACCATGCTGTTTCTAAATGTTTTCATACTAACTGTGTAAAATAATATAATATTGTACCAATATTAATATTGTTTAAAAAAAAAGTTCCGCAAAAAGTATTTCCGAACCAGCGTGAAATCTATCTATCTCACCGACATCTTATACATTTACAGGCAACTAGTCTTCTTACTTATAATTTCTGCATCTACCAGCACATACACACACACCCCCACATCATACACACAACAACACTCCTACACTCACATTCACACACCCCTTAATTTACACATACTTATTTCAAATTTTCTAGAGCTTAAACTTTTTGTAATCACACTTTTTTGTAATCCTTAAGGGAAGTAGCGGGTCATTCCTAACAAGAGTATCCTCTGATTACTCACTGGGAAGTCTCAGTATTGTGTTGTTAACAAGATTACCGAAATAAACGTATTATTTATATTTTTATTTATATATTCTAATCTATATTAAATAAAAATTATTCTATCCTATTAAATAGAAAACGAGCAAACAAAAATATTAATGTTTTGTGAGAAAAACAAGGCATCGCAGGCGCGTACACAAACAATTACCAATGTTTCGTCGTAATCGGACGAATGGTATCTGGAGTCGTAGAACACTAACAAACCAATATTAATTTTTATATAACATTAAATCAAAATATCTCTCTTATTTTTATTAAATTCTTTTTCTGAGTTGTGTGTAAGAGATTATTATATGTAGCAATAAGACCGCCTTTTGTTTTCCCTCAATGTTTATTTATTTATTTATTTGATTTTTAGTATGTTATGTTTACATGCGCAACTATTAAATACTATGTTTTACATACTGTAGTAAAAGTCCCTAATGGATACATGCAAATTTGTATATTCTTTGAAATGTTTGTTTTATAAAAATTAAAATATCAAAATCAACCATTATCAAATCATTAAATCAACAACTTCAAATAATCCAAAATACAGGCTGTCCCAGTAATGGTGGATAATCTGGTACGTACGTGTTCGGGCTGGGGGAGGTGGCCTCGGTTCCCTAAAAAAAAATTATATCCCGAACGGTTCGCGGTCTACGCCATGTTACCGAGGCCACCTCCCCCCGCCCGAACACGTACGTACCAGATTAACCACCATTACTGGGACAGCCTGTATAAAGATGTTAAACATGTTATTAAAAAAATATTGCCAAGTAAAGAAAATTAAATTAAACATTTAAGTAAATTTTCTTTATTCAATTACATTTTTTATATCATAATTATAAATGCCATGTTAGTTAATAATAAAAATGTCAATTATGAGCTATGCATATTCCTGTAAAAAGTTCTCATCAGTAATTTAGAAACTCGGTTACCGAGTAAAATGTATTTTGAAGAAGCCACTGGCATCATTTTTTGTTTTAAATGTTTGTACAGGAAGATCTTTAATTGCGTATTGTGTGCGGTATTTTATTGTATATTATTTTAACTATCCAGTTACAATTTTTACTAAGGCGTTTAGTTTTTGGTATTTCACTAATTGGGTATCTCGTGTTCATGCAGTGTGACCATATGTGGCAGGTTCCTGCTATTTTGGCCGGATTGGCCTCTTATTTTAGCCTGTGGCATGGTCGGTTGACGTTTTATTAAACCTGGCAGTATTTGGCAGTATTGGGGTATTAAAAATATATTTCATTATGGCAAATTAAAATGACGAAAATGACTACCCTACATTCTTCGCCAGCATGTTGGGGATTTCCCTGTATTTCTCGATTTCTCGTATTATGCTTGTATCACATTCAATAAACAACTTTAAAAAAAATTGTGTATAAAGTTGATAATCTTAACACGAGTTGGTTAATATTTCAATCAGTCATAAAAGAGACGTACTTTAGTATGGTATAGAATTTGATTTCATTATCACCATGAAATCTTGTTATTAATATTTCGTGGACGATAGAGTAATTATAGGTCACGGTGATGAAGCGAAAATAAGAAAGGGTGTATAGAGCGAAGTGGAAGCAGGATCTTTTATTATCATCATGGATCTCAAAAGCTAAAGATAATCCAGACTGTGTACTGTAACTGCAAATTGGCACCCCGGCTGTTCGCTTAAAGGAGCATGCCGCTACTAGTAAACATCAACAAAACATGAGTGGATTCAAAATGCGAAAGAATATTCTCTAAAATAAATTTAATTAAGACAAAAACACGAAACAGATTTATCAATAAACATTTAGCGTCTATCTTGTACGTTAAACAAGCATGGCGATTGCATTGCATTCGAACCAACGAAAGATATGTTTAATTTTAATTTAAAAAATATAGCATTTATATGTGTATTTTGACGTTTCTTAGTATAATACAATGGTAAATAAAGTAGGCAGTATTTAGGCATTTTTCATTACACATTTTGGCAGGATTTGGCAGGTTTTTAACCAAAGTATGGCAGGATCTGTATTTTAAAGATGGTCACACTGTGTTCATGGATAGGTACCTAACACTTATTTATTAACAAATTTGGCAGATTTTAATATATACAAACAAGGCAATATTCCTAGTGTCTTGAATAGAGGTGGGCATAAGACACCATGAATAGCACGACACATATTTTGTACATTATAAATTTTATTACACGTTAACCGACACAATATATGCAAAATATGTCATAATTGCAGTTTGTTTTGTTGCCCCTTTTGTTAGTCTATAAAGCGCATATGTGAACCTGTTTACTTTATTAATATTTTTTGTTACATAATTTTTTTATTATATTTTTATTTTGTTATTTTAATATCTCCTTCGTGTACAATAAAGAGTATTGTATTGTATTAGGTCAACGTATTCTAACACAAAGAGATCGGATACTAACTAATTATTATTATTGCATACAAACTCAGTCTCCCGACGTTGCAGGTGTACTAACCATAAGATCAAGCAGTGTTAAAATACCTACATTTTCAGCTACAATGAAATTTACAAAGAAGATGTACTTCCTTTGTGTAATTCATAGCATAAACATTACACCGCGTTTTGAAAGGTTTCACCTATGTAAGTTAAACGCGGTGTTGACACCGAGTTGAACAACCTGAGTACAGACACTAAATTAATTTGAACTTAGTCTAAAATCCGATCTGTTGCCAAAAATTAGCTTAAAAAGCAAGCAGAGTGAACTTGCTAAGCTTTTCCCGTGAAAGCGATAGTTGAACGAGCTTTTAAGCTGAAATTATTAAGCTCAACTTGCACGGCGCGTTCGTAGCTTAAAGTTTTGGCGTTTCACCTTCACCGTTACGTATAAGCCATCTTTAGCGATTCTGACATAAGCTGTTATAACACTAAATTATGTCTCAGTTTCATTTAAGAAGAAAGAGAGGAGAAATCTATCGTTACGTATTAAAAGTAGAAGTGGGAGTCTAAGCGGTTATAGGCATTTAATCTCCGCACACATATATCAATAAATACAAGAGTATAAGAAAAAATGAAACAACACGCACTGATTCTCTTTTGATTGAGGTATGATAATATTTGTTTTAATAACCTGACGGCTCCGTGGCGCAGTGGCTTATCAATCAGTTGTTGCGCTGGGGGCCGCGGGTTCGAATCCCGCACGGAACAAGTATTTGTATGGCCTACAAATAATTGTTCCGGGTTTGGATGTTTGTCCTTGTGCAAATTATGTTTGTAAACTGCCTCCACGACACAGGAGAAAATCCTAGTGTGGGGGTAACGTTTTTTTAAAAATAAAATAATCCTAATAATTATTTTATTTTATCCTGGTGATCCTGATCAGGATACTAGGATAATTTTATTAATGTCTGTATTGTCATCGGTCCTCGACACGAGTGCAAATTTTCAAGTCAATCGGCCATCTACAAGTAACTGAAAATTACATTTAAAAGATTCAGTTACGTAGATAGAGACAGATAGAGAGAGAGGGAGAGAGATAGAGAGAGATAGAGAGAGAGAGGTAGAGAGAGAGAGAGATAGAGAGAGAGAGATAGTTAGATACACGCGAAGCTAATAAAAGTGTGTTAAAAATGAGTATATAATTTGAAGGCCATTTAAAAAAACAGGCTACACAGTAAGTTATTTCCCGTAACCCACAGAACCACAGCCTAGGGTTTTGGTCACTGTGCTACCAAACAAACTATATAAATAAGACATATGTTACAATTCCGAATCGATTTTGATAACCAGTAGATTACTCAGATATTTATTCATCTTATTTTAACCCAACGTCGCTACTGCAGTAGTACCGATCGTTAAAACATACGGTCCTGATAAACCATCTTGACAACTCGCATAAATTTTATTCGCACCTTAATTAGGAATGAACAGGCGCTAACAAAGTACTGGCTGGAACAGCTATTCAAGGGGGAGACGCCCCGCTAACTCTCCAATAGAAGGAAAGATCTGAGGTGAAACAAGCGGCAAAATAACAGATAGTTTTTGTCGGAGGAATAATGCACTAACAGACTGTACCAAGGTGATATAAATCCCCGCTTCCCGGTACAGATAACATACATCCAATCTTGTATTTACACTGATTAAACACAACCTTAGGTAAGATATTTCTTAATTTTATAATGGGAGTTTGTGCGATTCAATTTTTAAATTTGGAGACATTTTTCAAATAGGTCAGATTTAAATTGTTAATTTAGAAAAAATATCGTGGAGGTAGTTAACATACATAAATTTAACAAGGACAAACATCCAGAACGGGAACGAAATTCCTTAAAATAATTTTTATTTGTAGGCCATATAAAATACGTGATCCGTTCGGAATTCTAAACCACTGGTGCCACGGAGTCGTCAAATAAAAAAAAATATAAAATCTATTTTAATGAAAACTTAATCAGGTATTAATTAAGGCATTAGGTGTCATATAAAATTGATTTAAAGAGAATATAATCATCTTTTCTAGAGGTGGGAGACGAAAAATATTCCTCATCATTGACATGTTAAACTCCACAGCCGAACATGAGCCTTTCCTGTCATAGTGAGGATATTGTTTAACCGCAACACAACATAATTTACGCTTTGTGTTAATGAGGTGGCTATACCGCCATCTGTCAGAAGCTATAAGATCTTTATTCAATCCCAATAATCGCCAAAATGAAATTAAAAAAATTTGTTTAATTTTTTTTAAGGATAAGGATGACAAACGAGCACTTAGTCCATCTGATGGTAAGTGGATGTTTTGGCCCATAGACATCTACATCTATCCTGGATAAAGAATAAAAATGCAAATGTGTTGTTACCCCTGGGAAATGCCTCGTATTCAGTAAAAAAAAAGGGTCTCCGGTTCTCTACACTCACCATACGAAACACAGCTGCATTAAGCTGCTATTTCACACTGGTATTCTGTGAGAGCGTGGTCTTATTTGAGCCGACTCATTCGTGATACAACCATAACATAGCTGCAGCGTGGTTCTACCACGTAAAAACGTTGTTATTAATAAGATGATTATACCACAGTCATAAGATGTTTCTTCAGTCCCAAAAATTAGCTAAATAAACTTAAAAATATAAATTTATAAATTTAATACAAAATAAGAAACAAATAGTATGTAAACACATTTCCGCTTTTATAATATATTAGAAAGGCTTTATACTAAGTGAGTTGTCGGTCAGTGAGATGTTTTATTTAAACAGAGCTTGCTTTCTGATAAATGAACGCGCTTGTGCGGTCAGTCAGCGGGAAATTGATATTTTACTTGAAAGGGGAGCTGGCAGAGCCAACATGTACCTACGTCTAGATGTTGTATTTCTAGACATTTGTATTATGAGATTGTATTCGCTGAATTTTACTTATTGATCGAATCCTCCAGCCATGTTATTTATCGAAAATTAAAATGTCAACAAAGCCATATTATACAAAATAAATACGTCAACACATATTCCTCTTCCTTAGCCTGTTAACAAGTCACAGCTAGATATGGATTTCTACCGTTATAGAAGAAATTTGTTCAAGAGTTGATAATATGTATCATTTTTGGTTTTAGATCTTGAGGTAATTTTAATCACCGAATTCCTTTTATCCTAAATCGATTTGCTTATTCTATAAGCGCCGATTATTGGAAAATTCTTCCCTTGACGACGGCACTCATTCAAAGCGGAGTGTTTTATGAAAAAGTAAATTTAAATATTAAGTAAGTAATGAAAGGAACAAATAAATGGACTCTCGAAATTTCACTCGAATTATTGCGAACCTCTAAGACTTTTAACGAGCCTCATTCAAGTGCTTACCGAACTCTAATAAAAATCATAATAAAAGTATGGAGCAAGTTCGTTTAGAGCGACTCCATTATCAGATTCAGGCCCGCCCGATGGTCACAGTTTAATTGTATGCTAAGCTTGCTTTATTATTCCATAGCCGCGCGATCCATTTGGTTGGTTGTTTCTATGGGCCCCTCGGAATCCCTTTTTGGTGAAAAATCAATCCGCAGAGCCGATTATATAGGTACATCATCTAAGCAAACTTAATTTGAATAATACAAAACGAGCGTTTTGGACGAAATATATATTTGAACGGAAGTAAATTGTAGGTCTTATAATCCGATGAAATAATGTGTGAATTTATTAATCAAATAATTAATGATTTTTTTTTTATATTCAATAAAGGTAACAACACCACATAGTCCACCCTGTCATCAATCTATTCTCAATTAGGAATGAAAATGAACCCATGAGGACTAAGATGGAATGTCTTGTTTCGAGTGACTTGTATGGTAAAAGTCTCTCACACACTTACCATACAAAACACAACAACCTTAAGCTGCTATTTTACGTTGGTATTCTGTGAAAGTATGGTTCTTACCCAGTCGAGCCAGTCCGAGTGAGAAAAAAATCGTGTTATTAATTATTATAACATTGAAAATTTTTATTGTTTCTTCATTTCGTTAATATATAATTTGGAAGTAGATAATTAGTAATTTGCATTTCGCCTTATAAGAGTTCATCGCTAGTGAATGGTTTTCAATGTTTACAACGCAGTAGTAAATATCAAACTGCTTATCACTTTCTAAGAAGAAAAAGATACACTATAACTAAAAACAAACATACTTTAAAAGAAAGACCGTCACGGCGTGGACATAGTAAAGATTAAATTCCATTTATTTTTAGAAGCACAGATAACGTTTTTATTGGTAAGATATGTCGTGCCTGTACAACATAATCTACTATAATACCAGTCGACGTTGCCTTAAAAGCTCATAACGCCGTATCTAATGAAAAAATGAGCGTTACACTTTATCTTTACAGCGTAACCAAACATAACCTCCAGTTACTCAGCGATTACATTAACAAGGGAGAGTTATATGAAGCAATGATTGTTTTACGATGTAGTAAAGTATACGACTTTACAATTTCAATGTTGGTAAGGAGCGGTGAAAGAAATCCGTATGAACTTTACTTTGAAAAGTTGGCAAAATATTCAGATACCCTTACTTCTATTAAATCTTACAGAATCACCGCTACGTTTTTTTACGGAACTAACGTTGGTAAACAAACAAACGGCCTACCTGACGATAAGTGGACGATGTCGCCCATAGACATCTAGGTAGGTACATCTATTCTCTATTTAAAATCAAAATATGTATTTTGATATTTGACGTAGGTCCCTGAGGTAGGACTGTGATGGAATGCCTCGTACCCTGTAAAAAGGATTTCAAATAAAATGTTGAAGATGGAACGACATTCGTAAAAGCACGTTATTAAAGGTAAAAAGGAAGTCAATGGACAGTTACTCCAGCATTGTGATCAACGATATTGATTGCGTAGTTTCAAGAATCAAGAAAATACTTCTTCATGGTGCAATAACAATTGTATTCTAAAAAATAAAAATAAAATAGATGTCTATCGTAAATGTTTTGACAAGAGACAAATTGACTTTTGCCTATTCTTTGATATTGAAATAGTTGTTTTATCGTTTTTTTTTATTTGCCAAATAAAACCACTCACATTCCATCGATGGGAATTATTTTTGTTTGCCCGTTTACATTTGTCAGTCTATCTAACAGTATTGTGTACGACCACGCGGGGTTAATTTATGAGTTGTTTACTTTGTACACACGCTAACTGCCGCCATAAAATTCTGTACTGTCAACATACAATTTGATACGATTGTAACATCTATTTCAATATTACCAAGATTAACGATTGCTTCTAAAACTTAGGATATATCTTTAAGTTAACGCATTAAATCAGGGAATTATGTTTTATAGTAGATAACTTCGGAACTTCCTAAATTTTACCTTCTTAACTTCTAGCTGAAGAATATTTAATGTTATTATTATAATTTTTTATTTTTCTTCTGTATCTCTATATAGTATAAAACAAAATCACTTCCCGCCGTCTCATAAATAAACAAAAAGATTCAAGGTTTATATGTATAACACATGCATATTATATTTTATATAATTCTACTGTCCGTGCGTATGTGACTGAAATCCACCTAAGCGGTTGGACCGATTTTGATGAGATTTTGTGTGTGTGACTAAGTTGATTAGAGAATGATTTAGATTCACAATTGGTGTAGGTATCGTTGTTGTCGAGATCCAGAAATCTAAGGTGCGAAACTGGGGCGGATCGCTAGTCAGCCTCTAAAACTTTGCAACGGAACATGGACCTCTCTTGTCGTAAGGGAGTATTTGTGTTAAATGTCTCGCTTTGACGGCGCGTGACGAGCACAATACCAGACGTAAGTATCGTATCTTTAACGCTGCTACTCGTTGCTGATCAGGACATTTTACTCCACGTGCAAACAATGGTTATAATTCAAGTTTTTAAATGAGTTAATCGATCATCATCATCATTATTACAGCCCTTCACAAGTTCACTGCTGAACATTGGCCTCCATCAAGCCACCTGCATCCATCGACTTCCTGCATGTCCTATCACTAGATCTACTAGATGGAGTGACGACCTGGTTAGTTTATGTCTGCCTGTAGTATCAAAATAACTGTTAGGGTGTTCGATGCCTCGCATTACGACATGTAACCACTTTTAAATTTCTGTTTAAAAATGGTTACATATCTTCAATAGTTACATTGTCCATCTGCTTTTTCTCTCTGCCTTCGTAACGGCTGAACCGATTGTATATAAACTTGAGAACATAGTGAGACTTGACGAATGAGCAGATTTGAGAACAGAGACATTGAACGACAGGCATTTTATCCGAAAACTTGGAGATATTTCATTTGGGGAATGGAAAACTTGATACTTCAAATTCTCGCTTCAATAATAAATCCAACCCAGGCAAAGCCGGTACGGATCGCTAGTTTACGATATCGATTGGTCTATAAATGCGAAACCTAACGGAAAGGTCTCAGTGAAAAACAGTGTTAGGCTTTAGCTACTTTTGAAAAGATTTTAACAACTTATTTTCGCTCGCTTTTATCGCAATCGGTTGTAAAGAAACTGTGAAGCATAATAAATGTTTAAAAAAAAACGCATTATAAAACCAATTGAGGGGAGTATCTTCGGAGCGTACTTCACACGAATGAAATTTGTTTCTAAATAGTAAAAGAACGAATAAAAGAAAATGACAATGAAAAAAAGATTTTCGTTAAAATAAAATTTCAAATAATTTTGATTTTTTATACATTTGTATTGTAATTTTTTCATAAAATAGTTATAGATTATAATCAAAACATCTACTATAATAAATAATACAGTGATTAACAACTCATGTAATAAAAAATACGCGCCAAATTGTTGTGAAATTAATGTTCACTTGCTTAGCACCCACGCTCGTTTCACGACCGATGCAGACAGCCGTCACACTATCGAATATCCAACGAGGCCGCATGCCCTGGGGGTACACTTGTATTATCGCAATAATTGATGTCACAATTAGCTGAAATATTTTTTTATGTTACTAAAATACTTCAGTCATTATTAGGAAGATGCTGCTGTCTATATATCTATAATTTGTCTGTCTGTCGCCTCTAACGTTACCCACGCGATTGTTTGGTTGGTACGACAGACAGAAACAAATCATGAGATTTGCAACAGCGTCTTTCTAATAACGACTAAAAAAACTGCAGGCCAAGCGTGGCAACTATGGCAATTATCTCACCTATAAGGCAATCTGTGGGGGAGGCCTTATAGTTCAGCAGTGGCCTTTAGTAGTCTGTAAAGGTAATAATGTCCACCACCACACTTCATTTCGCAGTTAGCCGGGTAATTTTATTGTATTCATTTGCAGAGTGAGTAATTTGATAAGAATAGAGTACTTTGAGCTGTAACTTAATGTATTTGTTTGCAGTGAAGGTAATTTAATAAAAATAAAGTACCTTAGAACTTGTGATATTCATAAGCCGAAAGAAAACAAAACTTTGATAAAAAAGTAGACTTCAAAGTACTAAATCAAATTAAATAATGTCACGTTCTGAAGTTGTGAATTTTTTATGTAAGTATTAAGTAACATTAAAAAATGTATTCCCATTTTTAGAGATAGAATTTTTTTATATAAATAACTAACAGGACAACGCCTAAAGTATAATCTACTTAACAAAACAAGCATCATAAAAATCAGTTCACAATTGATGAAGATGTCGTGTAACATATGTACAAAAAAACATACCTACAATCGAATGGGAATTTTGCAGTCGGCTAAAACCTAAAACAACACGCATTGATTATGAGCTGTGATCATTGATCACTAATAAAAAACTACACAATCCAATGGAAAAGTTCTCTAAAAACTGTCGCCAATTGTTTTGACGTATGTAATACTAGTTGAAATAAATATACGTTAATGTAAATTCAACCTTAAATGCATTGTCTAAAGTTGTATTCACAAAGCTACGTACAAATTAAAAGCGCACCCGTAATGTTCAAGTGGCCGCTCATTCGGTAAGAACATTTTTTGTCACTGATTGTGTATCCAGTTTTTTACTAGTGATCGATGGCAGTGATGATTTTAGTAAATACAATAGTTTTTGAAATACTTTTTTTGTGAAAAGTTTCCATCCATCTCTGTCCACAGTGTTAAAAACGAATATGTATTTTGTTTCTTAATCGAGGATAGATGTTGGTGAGCCAAAACACTATCCACTTATCGACGGCTCTCGAACGGAACAAGTATTTGAACAAGCTGAAATTCATATCAATAAAATACTTAAGTCTACTGTCCCTTAGAGCTGTGAAAAAATCAAACTTCTAAGCCAACGCAATCAAAAGATACAGCCGTTTATGCCGTAAATTTTCGACATTCGCAAGGGAATCAAAACCTACAGGGTACTTCCCGTGAACTCAGAATCTTGAAATTTGGTACGAAGCAACGTTTTATAGCACAGATAAAGGAAAAATTGCGAAAAGCATAAATTTTTAGTTATATCATATAATAAAAATATTTTTAATAATTTAAAACTTATATACCTACAGATTTGTTCGGAACCCTCGGTGCGCGAGTCCGACTCGCACTTTGCCGGTTTTTTTTTTCTAGTTAGTACACTTCGTGCAGTGCGTTGGATCGACATTTCGGTCGAACTTCGGCGACAACATAACAAAAAGTAAGTAAAATTTACCTATATAGATTTCTATGGAGCTTAAAGTTTAAAAAGGGTTTATGTTACACAGTTTTGGTAATAATGCATCACACAAAATAAGTTTTTTTTTTTAAGTTAAGTGTTCGGTTTATGAGCCAAACTTTAATATAACCACACAATGGGGCGTGGGTTGTTTTATTTTTTTACAAATAATGTGTGGCCATCTATCCCGGGTGATTAGGAGAGATCACCATGTATGGCCATCCATCAAATATCCAATATCCATCATGTTAATCCATCGGTATGAATATGTATATATATATAAATTTCACCGAGTTTGATGATGTGTTCATTGTGTGGATAGAAAAGTAGAATGAGATAAGACTCAAAAACCGAAAGGAAATTAGTGGTTAAAATGCAGATTAACAAACTGGGAATCACTCTCTTGCTACTATGGCCATCTCTACCGGGCACTACGGGAGAGATGGCCAATCGTGATATGAAGAAAAAAGTAATTTATGACACTAGTTATGCTAAAGTTCAATATTTTTAGTGATATTCAAAGAGTTTAATGCCGAAGGTTTAATTAAATGTTGATTTTTGTTGATTATTCTTTGTCGATTTAATTTAACTGGTTTTTAAAAAAACTATGGCCAACTCCCCCGGACTTACCCTATGGTAAATTGTAAAAAAAATAATAGAAAATAAAACAAAAAGAGGGGACGCGAAACGATTCCGCGCGAAAATGGTCGATTTAACTTTTTCAATTAAACGAGCTCGGGTGTATTCTGACCCAGATCCGGATTCGGGCGGCGGTCTGGAATGTGCCGGTGCGTTTCCGAAACGAAAACGTTCCGTTTGAATGTTGTTCGTGAAGCCAATTGTATGAATCGCCAGAAAAACCAAGTAAAGAGAATAAAGAGGCCAAAGAATCCACCAATACGAAACCTCCGTTGCACTTTCAACGGCAGCAAGGAAAGTAGAATACTACTAATAAAATTATTTTAGATTCAATTACTGGAGGGCAGCCCCAGTTCTTTTTAAAAGAAATATGAAAAGGTTCTATAATTTTAAATTCCTATAAATAGTATGGAAAAATAATTCAATAAAGATTATTGCATAAGCAAACATAGTCACAGCCTAACCTTTCACTGCTGCGTATAACGCTTTTCATTTCCGGGAGAAATTATGGAACAATTGGTCCTCCCGGATGTGTGTTGGTGGACTACATATTCTAGTGTTTTCCGATTTCTCACGGTGTTTTCCCTTACTGCCAAGCACGTGGTATATCTGCACTTAAAATTGCAATTAAGAACTTCATTGGTGCAGACAGGATCGAACCGGGGTTGCACGCATACTGTGAAATTTACAGCGAGCGCTTAGCTTAAGCCACCACGGTTCAAGCAATTTGAAAGTGTTTTCTAAATTTGTCACTGGTTCGGATTTTCCGCAAAGAATACGGTCTTATTATTGAGTCTTAGGTTTAAAGAATAGCCTTTGTCACGAAAGATGTCCCTTAAATGCGGCGCCACAGGCATCGCGAAACATTCGCTCTCAAATTCCATACTTTACGTTTTTGTTTGCAATTTTACCAAGGGACTATTTTAGTGCAACAGATTCTAGTTCAAACCTGACACTAATTATAGGCTGTTTATTGTTGCTTCTTATTGTTAAAATTATACTTACTACGTTTATAGTTACGGTATGACCTAACAAGAAACGTGAAGAAATTATTATTAATATAAATGTTTACAGTACAATGTTATATTGTAAGTGTAAGTATAAGTATATCTCTTGCGACATGCAACATATGATTGTTGATCAAATTTGAATTTGAGTAATGCACAATTTTGTATTATTTCAGATTCCGGTTGGTATTACCCCTTTTATAAAAATATGATGAAAATACACCTTTTTAAACAATTTCAAATTTTAAAATTGTCACGAGACTTTGTCTACATTGTTTTGGGATTTTGTTCTAAAAGCTTGTGCAATGCCCGATGGTTGAATTATTTACACGTTACATTCGAGTAACTATTGAATAATACTCGTATTTTGTCGGCATTCCTATTTGTTGTTTATAGTTATCATATATATATTTTTTAAATATTACTGCCAGTTATTAAAATATTTAGAACATATAGTATATTTTCTTCACATTTATTGAAACTAATTTTTACGGATTTTATTGCGTTTACTTTAACTTTTTAATTCCCGAAGTTTCGGGTGCTTTATAGCACCCATGGTCACGGGGGGGAATGAGATGTTTGACGTCCCGATGACATAGTTAGCCCAGTTACCTTCAGTTTTTGAATATTAATTTTTGGTCCGATCTACGCAGAATGAGCTTTATAGTATCTTGAAGCCTTGCAGTGGTGGTATGCTTGGGTTTGGATTTAATTTTATTAATTATAGGATCCCAAGCAGATGGCAGCACCCATCCATCTTCTCTATTGAAATTAGGATGTTTTTTTTTTTTTATTTCAATAGCCTCGCGAATCATCCTTGGTAGGAATCGGTGTTCTTTTGCGAGGATTTGTGGTCTATCAAACTATTGTAATGGCTGGGACGATCACTGCAGTGTATGAGCATGTTCTAGATCGTCCCAGCACACCTCAGTCCCCCCGCGACCATGGGTGTTGTAAAGCACCCGAAACGTCGGGAATTAAAAAGTTTAATTAAACGCGATGGAATCCGTAGAAATTAGTTTCAATTAATGTGTAGTCTTCGCGTAAATATAAGAAATCATTATATTTTCTTCAATAAAATTTATACCCTTAATGGCGGAAGAAGGAGACGAAGTTTTAAATGTGTCTATAAATATAATTATGTATATGAATTCCAATGTATAAGACGACATACTAGTTGTCATATTGTTATTAAATTTTAACGACTTAATTAGATTTCACCATAGGTTGATTGTCTGTATAGTGGAGGCGTTTTACATACACAAATAACACGTAGATTAATCCAGACACGGAACATTCATTCGTAGGCTATCATCATCATATGATGATGAGACTTCTAGTATGATTATAATACTGCCATATAAAGAGTTTAAAAAAAACATGTCACAGTTGGCTTCTTAAACACATGTTTTACAGTATTAAAATTTCGAAATTTGAATAATACTTAATTTTATAAAATTTTAAGTAATGGAACATGATAAGATTGTAATAATTAATATTTTCATGTTGTTTCAGTGGCTGAATCAGGCTTTTCTAACTTAAATAATATTTTCATCTCTATTGGTAACCTGTTCAAAGTTTATTTATTGTAGAGGGAGTGACTACCTGGTAGTCACGCAGGAAGTCGATGGTTACAGGTGGCTCATGAACGTACTTGTGGAATTCCTTGGGTTAGGCCTATATTCAGCAGAGGACTTGTAAAGGGCTGAATGATGATGATGAGTCCTTTTTTCATTAACTCAGCCTCCCCAAGGAATGCCACAGGGTACGATCCCAACCACCATTCAACCCGCCCTCTACTCCGCTTACCGGGAACAGGCTGCCACGCGAGAACCTTTCTTACCCATCGGTTGTCAGTTCTTATTGGCGATATAAAAATGTTTTTCTTGCGAAAACAGTACGGTTCGAATCCGGTACCACGCGGCCGAATACCTATCGTCTACTAGAAAGCCTGCGTCACCAAAAAATTATCAAGAGTAGATAATAATATTTTTATTCAATATAGATAAAAGGTAATTTTGTAAGCCATTAATGCTTTCATCACAGGTTCGGAAAAAAAAGATAAGCAGACTGTGCAAGTGTTATATAATATATTATCCCCATCTGCAAACGCAAATTTGTTGTTATAGAATGCATTTGAAAGTGCAAGCTTCTACGCTTAAATTAAATAACTTGAGGTTACGAGTCAAACAAACTTCGTCTCAACCAACGTAGTCTCGTGTTGCCGCGTAGGTGGTTTAATTGCAAACTGAATGAAACGACCGATAACCTTGTCCTAATTAAAGTTCCAATCAACTCAAAGTTGGCACCAAGTGACCGGAGAAGACCGCCGCAAGTGAGGGCCCAAGTAAGCACGAAGTCGGCCGGATGAAGCCGAGCGCGGCCGAAGTTGGCCGATCAATACCCCACTCTTCTACCCGCACCGCGCGTCATTCCGAGGGGGGGGGGGGCAAGGCAAAAGTCACGCTTTCGGGGATAGCCGTCGAAAACGGACGGTAGGTCCGGGATGGGACCGAAATATCGGACCGAGGCGCACTTAAGATTTTAAGTATCCTTCCTGCATATGCGATTAGACTATTAGTATGCACATAAAATGTTAAAATTAATGTAGGATAAGTAGTAACATTATAAGTCCATAAGTATTATAATGAATTATGTTAATGTTTTTAAAATCCCTGTTTTATCAGTCATTTTTACTTTTGTATAATATTCAATGTTCTTTAAATATACAATACAATATTCAATGTTCTTTAAATATACAATACACATACCTCTTAATGGTTTAAACAAGAAATTCTTTAAAAATAACCATAATACGTACGTATTACAACAACTCTCTTGCTGTATTGAATGCTCTTTCAATGTTTCTAGGAAACTCCTCGAACGGTTTGGATATTTTTTTGCATTTAGATAAGTTTTACTTTACAAGTTTATTTTGAATCCGAGAATTTTATTTCATACACCCTTCGCCTTAAAATATTTGCCTTTATAAATAAAAATCAATTGCCTCATGTATGGAAGACGAAACGAATTTTTTTTGTGTCTTTCAGTGGGTCCCTGGTTAGTTTAGTTTAATAAATGGACCCGGTAGGTGGCGCTGTTATATAAATCCAGAAATCACCCGTACAAATCATAAGCGGATCGCCAGTAATAAATGAAAACAAATAATAATAATAACTTTCATATTCATATCAGTATTCAAGATTATTTTTCCTGTTTAAATAAACCGAAATAATCTTCATTTCACCAACATTTCGACTTTCATTCACATTTTTGTCATTTTTAAGGCGCGCTGTAATTCTCACTCGGAGGAAATAAACTGGTGAATACGGAAAATATATCCGTCTTTAATATATAGGTCACGACAGCGACGCGGGGCCGGTCCGACGACGGGGCGACGTGCCGCAGTTCTTCCAGGAAATCGGGTGTCAAATCAAGGTGGTTTTCGAAGTGAACGCATGAGATATCTTACTTGAAAACGATTGAAAATGCATATGTATATTAAATTGGATTTTCGTCCATATTTATACGGTGTCGTTTATACTTTTAACACTATGTTGTATATCATGATAATTTGTGTAATAGATGTGTGTCACGTCGTGTTCGTATTTTACGCTGGTATTTTGTGAGAGCGTGGTCCTTCCCTGGTTGAGCTAACCCATACGTGCTACAACCATTGTATAGCTGCAGCGGGGCTCTGCATCATATAACAAATGGGAAATGAAAGAATAACCCATAGCATGTATGGTGTCTGAAATCTTTATTTGAAAAGAGTGTAATTATAATCGCAAAACTTAAAACACGTCAATACCAAGCCTACAGACTCCTGAATTAAATTCACGAACCTTTAATCTTTCAACTTTACTCAATATCACACTTAACTCTGTATAATACTGGTATAAGCGACGGCTTAACTTGGAATTAGCAAAACTGAAACTTCCCTCTAATGATATTCGAGAAACGACTCGTGTGGTTAAGTTACGTATCGAGACTTAACAAAGATATATAATCAACGAACTATCAATGTGTGGTCGAATATTATTATTATAGAGCCATTTATTTCCTTAATATTTCATCCACGTCATTAAATACATATCATTAATTACTAATTTCATTAAATAATTTAAAATTTGTAACAAAATTTTACCAGGTAGATACATTAAAAATCACGAAAGAAAACATATTAAATATAATTTAATTATTATCTTCACAATCAATACCTATATAATACTTATCTTCTTCTTGTCACATATTTAATGAATTGTTGTTAAGCCTTTTTTTTAAAGACCTCTACGAGTATAGGCCAGGTTTTTCCACTTTTTATTATTCTTGGCCATTGTCTAATCCATCGTCTGATAATCCAATCGTTTCCCGCAAACTTTTCAATTTCATACGTCCAAGAGGTCTAACTCTTTTTGGTTTTCCAGTAGGGCCAGCCCATGTAGTGACCTTTTTGGTCCATCTTGATCTTCTCTGGTTGAATATATACACTTTTTAATTAGTAATCTAAAGTGGTAATTAACTGCTTTTCCGAATTCATTCGCTCATCATTTCTTCTACTGATTGGAAGCAACACTATTCCCGAATAACATTGGCTATTTTATAGTGATAAAAATTGGTTTTTGATATATTATATTAGATATATAAAAATCGAGTGGGAAAAAAATTATCGATTTGTTGCTTTATTGACGTGCACTGTGTGTACTGTAATATTATAATTAGAATAACATATATCAAACGAAAATTACAAGCGATTCATCACTCTCGCGCGTAATCGCAGCCTTCATCGTACTGGCTTTCTAAATCATAATGCAAGAGCACGTAGTACCGCGAATTTGACTTATGCATGGTTACTACAACTACTGCTATATTACGCGTATATTCAAACAGCTATTATATTATTGAAATCTTAATGTTACGTATCGAAAATGACGGCTATGGAAATAATGGACGCTCCGTGAGTTTGACAGCATTTTGACATTTTTTTATAGAAACAGCATGAAATATTTTTTTTACTACAATACAGTTGATTAATACTCTGTTCCTTGAAACACTCGCATCCATATGTTTCAAAACTTCGTTAAACATAACAACAGACAACAGGACTACATAAGTCCCACTGGGACACAGGGCGCAGGCCTCCTCGTCTCTGAGAGGGTTTTAAGGCAAGGAAATGTCCGTGGCGCTGCCCCAATGCGTGAAGGCAGACTTTAAGTGTCTTCGAAATATTTTTTAATATCTTACACAAGAAAGTTTCCAAGCACGTGGTAAATCAACACTCCAAATTGCAATTAACAATTTGATTGGTGCACGCGGGGATTGAATCCGGGTTGCACGCGTACGGAGAGCGTTTAACCTCTGAGCTACCACGGCTCTAGCCCGATCACCGTTACCGTTACTGACTATTAAAGTCCACTGCTGAAATAGGCCTCCCCCACCATAGATTATTAGGGATATTTGCCATACTTGCCACGCTTGGGACTTGGGTTGGCAACCGCAACTTTTTTTATTGTTAGTCGTTATTAGGAAGACACTGCTGCCCAACTTCTCCTGATTAGTTTCCCTCTATCGCCTGTTACGACACCTACTGGATGAAAGGGGGTTGTCGATTTTTTACACGGCCATTACCACGGTCCGCGTAAGTATATTAATTCGTATCCGATTGCTATGTAAGATAAACTTTGACAGTTTCGTGGTGCAGTAGCTTAGCAAAGAGTTGCTGCGCTGGGGGCCGCGGGTTCGAATGCCGCACGGCACAAGTATTTGTATGGCCTACAAATAACTGTTCCGGGTCTGGAATCTGGATGTTTGTCCTTGTGCAATTTATGTATGTAAACTGCCCCATGATACAGGAGAAATCCTATTTTTAACAGAAAAGCTTAGTATAATATACATTAAGCTTTTTTTACACTCGCGCCTGTCATCCAGAGGACGTAGGCAGAGATTACGAATGTTCATTTGACACGAGCCTATAATGTTTATAGTGTAAAAAATAATTCAGATTATCTTTTAACTGAAAATCTATGAACGATATTGGCCGTAATGTCTGATAGTGTCATGTATTGAAAATAAATATGTCCATGTTTTGTTTGGTACGCTATCGCAGTGACCTGAGAGCGGACCAGTAGTTTGTGTGTCGACCTAGAGTGTACATTAGAAGACTCGTGGTGCAAGTGATGGGCTTTAGCGAATATTTTAATTATTTTTTTATGAATTGTGATACTTGGCTTATGTATTACATTGTTATTTATAGGAAACTTCTGCATCGATAATATTATGTTATCTTTGTTGTCGTTAAGGTCTAAAATAATTGAACACATACATTGACAAGTACAATTAATATTATACATTTTATTTTAATATGACTTACCTTTTTTATAGCATAAGGGTGACAAACAAGCACAGTCCACCATACGAAAAACAGCAGCATTTATCTGCTATTTTACGGTGGTATTACGCGAGAGCTCAATCCTTCCGCGGTCGAGCCGACTCAATCGAGCTACAGCCATAATATAACTGCAGCATGGCTCTACCACATTATATATACAATGCTTAACACTAATGTTGTTATTTCGAAACTCAGTTGTACTACTACGTTGAAACCGTTGTGTAGGAGTTTTCTTCCTCGTACAACTTCTTCTGTGGAATTGTTTGCCACTGGCGATTTTTCCGGACCGATACGACTTAGGGACCTTCAAGAAAAGAGCTACACCTTTCTAAAAGGCCAGCAACGCATATAAAATTTTCCTGGTGTTGCGGTTGTTAATGTGCGGCGGTAGTCACTTACCATGAGGTGAACCGCATGCTCTTCTTTAAAATTTGTAAAATTAGAAATATCACGTATAATAATTGATTAACATTCGATAAAAATTAAATAATAGAAATTTTAAACGTAGTATTAAATTTTTATTAATTTATTTTTCTTCTTTATCAGCCCATAACAGTCCAAAGCTAGACATGGGAGCTTTGGACTCCTATTTAAGGGAGGATTTGCTCTTTATCGCTATGTTTAGCAGGAGTGTGGGAGATTGCAGTATCAGACGCCTCACACCTTTGCACTGTTGCACGTCGCCAGTCTGGATATTTTACGCTTGGCGTAAACGAGATAGTAATATCGCCATCTATCAGAATCCAAAAGAATTTTTCTAGCATGTTCCATAGTCGTCTCTTACAATACTCCGGGACGAAATAGGGCGACGGGACATTTTAGCCCGCTAACACATGTAATACACTGTTGAAAACGTCGATCGCTTATGACTTAAACCACGGGGCATAAGCTTACCGCACTAAAGTACACAACTTACCCTCCTGTGTGCCGTAAATTTACGATGCATGTGCTTCGGGAATTTCGTTACGGACGCACCTTTACCGAATGCGGATTTTCACGCCGATTTTTAGTGTTACGGATTTATCCGTGTGGATGATAATTGTATTTCCCTATGGATTCATAACTGTGAGTGTCTGGATACCGAGTGCAGTCAAGTTTCATGTTAATCTGATTATAAAGCTATTTACTGTGTGTGAGAAACAATTCAGGTCTTGCAAAACAATTATTTCTGTGAAATGCGATGTCGTGATATGATGAGTGGTATTTATAATAGAAACAGAAACTTTTTGAAGTGAAAATTTTCTTAGAATCGTTGTGATTTGGAAGTCGATAAAAGGAAAAAAAACCGGCCAAGTGCGAGTCGGACTCGCGCGTGAATGGTTCTGTACCTACGTAAAACACGTTTCTAGTAGGGGAACCCACTTTAATTTTAATTTATTTTTATTATTTTTTAATTTATTATCATTGTTATAGCGGCTACAAAAATACACTACATGTGAAAATTTCAATTGTCTACCTATTACGGATCATGAGATACAGCCCGTTGAGAAACAGACGGACGGACAGCGGAGGCTTGGTAATAGGGTCCTGAAGGTTTCACTTCTACCGCGGGTAGACTGCACATATTTAATGATTTTTTTATTCATTATAGATTAATTATAAATACTTATTGAAAGATAACTCTTATGTATAATTTATACTAGTTCAAATACCTGTGTGTTACTATCATCTATAAATTATTTTAATTTTTAATAACCCTTTTCATACAAACTTTGTTTAATAAAGTTTTTGAACTTTGCGGAGGTCAAATTTTGTATACTTTGTGGGATTTTGCTGTAAAAGCGTATCTATACATTGAAGCCCCAAGAAGGAATTGTGACTCGGTGGAGTCGAGTAACTGGTACTACTAGCTTGTTTCTGTTTCTAGTATTTTCAGAATGAATATAACATATTTTTAGGGTTCCGTACTCAAAGTGTAACCAACGGAACCCTATTAGTGTGTCTGTCAACGGGCTGTATCTCATGAGCCGTGATAGGTAGACAGTTGAAATATTCACAGAATGTGTATTCCTGTTACCGCTATAACAACAAATAATAAAAATAAATTAAAATTTAAAAGGGTTCCTCTACTAGAAACGTGTTTTACGATAGTACGGAACCCTTCATGCGCGAATCCGACTCTCACTATTTAATAACTACTTTTATTATTGTGTACACACATTACATTTTCGTAAATGTATTGAAAGGCCAAAGTTAATATATTAATCTCCTTAAATTATTGTCTGAACGACTGTTTAGGTTTGTACCCTGTAACTAAAGATATTTGCTAAGCCACTTACAGTAAGTTACAGAATTTACTTAGCTCTGAAAAGGCTTTCACTTTCTCTGGGCTAGCAAGTAATTCCCTAGATATACATTTGCACATTTGGGGTCGCATTCAGGTACAATATAGAGTTGTTTCATCCCCAATGGAGTAGAATATCTAAATACTTGAATCACTGAGTCTCTGAGTAGTGAAGTGACTCAATTCCATGTGCTGTTTCAAACAATAGTTTTCAGTCAGGTCTCGTAACAAAGTGTCTAAATGCCTTAATTCTATTACTTATGTCAAATTCCGTTTTTATTTAAAACTAATTTCGGACTTGATTAAAACTTATTTTACGGATTTAATCCTGTTCAAGTAACTTATTTTGAATATTATTGAATAATACTATTATAAGTACTTAAGGCCGTATAAATATTATTTAAATTTAAATGAAAAATCGATCAAGTTTTAAGACAGTATCAAAAGTAGCTAATTCAATTTATTTGATGTTGTTTTAGTGCCGTCAACTACCTAATTTAAGGCCATCTGATAATTAGTCTATAATAGAGAAAAGGAGTCATGTGAAAAGTTTCAAAGTTTCATTCGCAATTACATAATTACGTTGTTTTCACACAACTTACGTTGTCAGCTCGTCAGGTGACGTGTTATCTTTCAAAGCGTGAAAGTTCGCAGAAGCTGGCTCACTGTGTGACAAATTACACGTCCGCAACTGTACTAAACTGTAAGCTAATTATAATTCAAGCTAATATTTTAATAGATTAAATATTATTTAGAAGAAAGTCATTCATATGTAGAAAAACCGCGACGGCTGTGTGTCATACGTAGGACTAAACACTTCGTCGCCAGTCCTGGATTTGAATATCCAAGATTTGTCCAAAAACAATATTGTGTCACTGAGAAATGTGTTGTTACTTCCATTTTTTCTGTTCTGTTGTTCTATGTGTGGTCTACATTATAACAAAAACCAAATGGCGATAAGCTATACACTTCTACTACACCTTCCAGAGACAATAAAATTAATAAATAAATAGGTTTAATTTTATAAATTTATTTATATAAATATCATATACGAATTACAAATTGTAATCCATCAACACACTAACACAAGCATTTTAAGCTTACCAGAATTGGTTAAAGGGAATATTAGTAATGTTTATTAAGCATTACCTACTAGTATTTTTTATAAGAAAAAAAGAAAGCTTTTAGAAAAATTTTACTTCGCAAATATCCGCGTTATAAAATAAAATGATGTGTCCTACCTAGTATGAAGAGCACCTCCCGCCCTCCCTCAATTGCGTGCACTAGAGGCCACCACTTTGAGGGCGGGAGGTGCTTCTTCATACTAGGTAAGACACATCATTTTATTTTATAACGCGGATATTTGCGAAGTAAAATTTTTCTAAAAGCTTTTATATAATGGATTTCCGCAAAGTAACGCCTGATTCTATTAATTATAGAAAAAAGAAGACTATAAATTTCATGGATAGGGCAAGTAACCCAATCGGATCAGATCTTTGCAAGGTCGCCATGTAATGTAGGGGTGTCAATGAGAGACGTGTTGCTGGTTCTGCGTTTTAAGAATATCTTCTAACTAAATCCAAAAGTGGGCTATGCTAATATTCACATCTTATCCTAGCTCTTTTCGGCATCGGCCACGGAACTACACGGACCACAGAACGAATTAGGATCAGTTATAATATCGCCTGCGTTTGTAATTAATATAAAAAGAGTATAGGTACTTTAAAATTTTGTAGTACGTTATCAAATAGATCAATCGACGAATAGCCTACAAGGAAGAAAAATCATTACAACCACTCCATTACAAGATATGCTGAGAAATTGGAAATAAGGTTTCGCGTAAAGTATTACGAAACATTTATATTTTAACGAAACAATTTTGAACAAGAATTATTAACATTGTCATGATCACAAGTCCACTGCTGAATGTAGGCCCCTCAGTGACGACTTGGTAAGATATGCAGTCTGTACATCTGTACATTTATGTAGCCTTTCTTATTTGATGTTGTTCATGAACTTCAATAGCCACTTAAGGTAGATTTTAACTTAGTTTGTCACTTTAGTGTTATAATAAAGTGACAGTAATGCATACAAACCCTGGAAAACAATTACAATCAATTGAACTCACATATAAGATTTTTAATTAGACTTCAAAGGTGCGACACATCTCATACTGCAATTTCCAATCAGTCTTCTTTCGAGTACGGCAACCATTCCACTCAGGAAGGTTCAGCAATAGAATGTTACAGACTGATTTAGAGGAAAAAGAACTCATTAAAATATTAAATCGAATAATATTTTCTAATCTAATTGATACATTCCATTTGTGAAACAAAAACTTAAACGTAATAAATTTTCCGCGGCATATGGAAGTCGCTCGCATTGAAAAGACTACGTTGCCGAATAAAAATTACAACGTTTTTAGTTAGCGGTTCTGTTACATAATGTTTGTGCCGGCAAAAAACACAAAAGTGGCCCGGAGGCGGTTTGTCAGAACGGTTGACATATCGCCGTATGTCCAAACTCCTCCCGCCGACGCTACCCATGTTACTGTGTCGCGAATATTTTCCGGGAAATTTTAACTTTGAAAAAAATATCCTTTAAGCAAAATGGTAGTCAAAAAACTGGGCTAGTGATAACGATTGCACCCGTACAAGTAGAAAATGTGCCCCGGGGATGGGATATTGTATGTAAATAATGGAATTTTGATACAATGAACATCTCAAAGAGTTTCATGATATCATCTATTTTTATTTTACCTCCCATCATCATCATGTTCTTCATTGCAGCCCTTCACAGATACATTATTGTTCAAGGGCAATTCCACAGAATGCTACAAAACAACACACACACACATATATGTGTGTGTGTGTGTGTGTGTGTGTGTGTGTGTGTGTGTGTGTGTGTGTGTGTTTCGATAGATTTTAGGCGGCGTTATATATATTTCTCGACCATTAAATCTTTATATATAAAAATGACGTGTCACATTGTTTCTCCGCGATGAAGTACTAAACTGATTGCAATGAAATTTCGCACACTGTGTGCAGTTTGGTCCAACTTAAGAGATACGATAGTTTTTATCCCTACAAGTTGCCCTCAATATTTTTTATTACGAATTTAAGAATTTTTATAGGACACTGGATAATGGGTAAAAATGTTTCAAATAAAGTAACTTTTTGTCCACCGAAAATAGCACGCTTACTTCGTGCTGGACAAATATGCGTGCAGGGGAGAAAGGAGCGTTAAAAGCCTTTTACCGGTTGGGACTATGCGTTTGGGGGACTATGTTATCAAGAAGATGGGGTTGCCCATCTCGTTTCAATTCTCTCTGTTGCCTTGCGATACACACGGTATGATATATGTGGGGTAGTGCTTTTATACGCTACCACTACACAGCAAATACAAATAAAGTTCAAAAGACGAAAAAATAAACTGATTTAAGATCATTGATATTTTTTTAAGCACGAACCACCTTAGTTCAATTTTAATTCCTTTAAATGAGAATACATTAATCTTTTAATGTGATATTTTATCTTGAAGCGTATAAGCTTCTATTCTTGTCGACGACATTGTCAATATTTCAGCCAGGATTAAATTTTTCTTAAAACGTGGAAACATTTGTTACTGGCCGTCAGCTATCGTTGGAATTTCAAAACTAAACGACGTTGGTTTTAGATGTGTTTTTTTTTTCACATTGTTAATCGTATTGACATATTTCAATTGATTTAATCGATTACCCTACGTATCGATATTTTTTTAATAACGTACCTATATAAGTAACATTGTTATCGATTCTAATTTAATGTTATCTTTTTATTAAAATTTTAAGAATATTAAATAAATACCTCCCCATAAAAAGGATAGATAAGTAAAACACAAGCTTATTTCGGCGATTTCCGTATTCTCAGATATGAAGGCATTGCCGCGGTATTTTCTATACCTATAATTTTTGCAATATCAAATTAGCTAGTAATATTTTGTAGACGTTTACTATTGTAGTCTGACAGTAACGACTAATTGAAGGTTAAGAAGGTTGAGTTATTCTTCTATAGGATTCGATATGCTCAGCAAATTCTTATGAGAACATTCAAAATTCAACCACGACTAAACGACAGAATAACGACGTTTTTTCAGAGTACCTGCGTAAAATATCTTCTGTTATACGTATGGTTACCGACGAGAACACCCTTTTTCTGGTAACAAAATTACTTTACTTCTCATTCTAAAACAGATATCGATCGGAATGCCTGTATCCCCATGCATTAATTGCCCTTATGTTGAGTTAACAGTTTAAAAAAAAAACGAAATGTGAATAGAACTCTTGCCTTGAGGGATCCGTACAAAATTAATACGCATAAAGTTCATCCATCTCGGGTACAGGTGAATACCGATTATTGCTGTAACGAAAAATAAGTCGTATTACAGGACTAACTTAACTTTGCAGTGGAAAGTAATGTTTTCCCAAACATCGGTCCACATCATGGTCGATGCTTCAATTGGTGCAAATGTAAGTTTGTTATCGCAGAACAATATAATTTTATCTGATACAACAAATTAACCATTTCAATTTTTATGCTGTGAGACGTAGTTTTATGTAAAATTTCATAAGTTCTAATCAACGGGAAGTACCCTATAGGTTTTAAAAAGTGAGTTTGCAAGTCGATCAAAATGTGTGACATACATACATATATGGCCGTATCTTTTGACTGCGTCGACTCAGAAGCTTGAATTTTGTACATTTAGTATAAAATTCAACTTAATACCTCTATCCTCTCATGACAAAAAGAGCCAAGACGGACAGGTGGACGGAAAACAGTGATCGCATATGGGTCTCGTTTTTCCTTTTGAAGTACAGATCCCTAAAAAAAATGAAATCAAGGCAAATTAACTAAATTATTGAATAATTTATAGATTTATATACAATTAAAATTCCGAACAAGAGTTGGATATACAAAAACAAACAATTCATAAATAGCTACCAGCATTTTAATACATTAATGTATAATAACTTTCATAATTCCAAAGCATTCCCATTAACAGAAAAGGGGCTGAATGTTAATTGTAATGTACGACCAATTCTCTGTACATTTATTACCTCAATGTTTAGTGTAACTGTGACACAGACGAGCCGTGGGAGATCGGTTTGTGTGTCCTAACGATACTAGAAACATAGGCGAGCCCATTGAATTTTGGAGAAAATCGGATAATTTGTAAATCAATTCAATTTAACTGTTTGCGTCGAATGATGTTTCCCAAATAATATCTAACGTGTGAAACTTATGTAATGTAATACGTTTATACTTGCAGTTTAATGAAAAATTAAAGATATATAATTAGTTACAGATTTTTCCCTAACTGTTTCATTACTATTCTAAACTAGTTCTTAACTACTATCCTATCTGATGGTAAGTGGTGATTCAGGTGAAGATGATGAAGCACACATACTTAACAAAATAGATAATATCTAAGCATTATATACATACATAAGATATACAAGCATTTGTAGACTTCATCATCATCATCATTACAGCCCTTCACAATTCCACTGCTGAACATAGGCCTCCCCCAAGCAATACCACACGGCGTGGTCCTAAGCCAGCCGCATCTATTGACTTCCTGCATGTCTTACCAGCTCGTCACTCCATCTAGTTGGGGGATGGACCTACACTTCGCCAACCCGTACCAGGCTGCCAACCGAGAAACTTTCTGCTCCATCGGCTGTCAGTTATTGCCACTTCATCTTACTAATCCGTAGACTTCATTTTCTGTTTTATTTTTTTGTGAGCTTATTAAAACCTAATACAAAAAAACTGAATTAAGGTTTCAATTGTTGTAAATAATAACAGTTTTGCATGATACGTTACTGAAGACTGGATGGAGATCACATCAATTAATTTTGCACCGAGTGTCAGACGTTTTATTTAACAACATTTACCGATGAATCGCTTTTGTAATCGAACAAAACACGCTCAGTCAGTCAATGTCCTAAAACCTCAATACGTCCGCGGCTCGGCCGCCTTGCATTACTAAATAGGGGCGTTAATGAACGATTCAAGAACTGTCTACATTTGTTACTGTCAACAGATTGTGTCCCCATTTTTGGAAAAGGATTCGGGGACGGCGCGTGAGCTTACTTTACATAATCCTTCGACTTATTTGGCGCTTTGAAATATTGTGTGCTGCAATCATTATATCTAAAGGACTTGACAAGGTGAAAATTTAATTTTATATATCCTAGAAATAGATCAATCTACGAAAAGGGGATCGTCTTTAATCTCTATAGAGCTACAATTAGGGTTGCCAGACGTCCTCTAGTTCCCTAATTTGAAATATTTAGGGCACAAGGCAATATTCATTCATCAAGGCGCGTATTCGGTATTCCCTGAGCTAGTTGAAAAGTTTAAAAATCACTGCCGTGTTTCGTATGGTGATTGTAGAGATCCGGAGATCCTTTTTACTGGAAACGAGGCGTTCCATTTTAGTCCTCACAGGTGACAACGCATCTGCATTTTGATTCGTAATCGAGGAGAGATGTAGATGTCTAAGGAACCACAGCACCACACGAACACAGCCACCACTTACCAGCAGGTGGATTGTGTGCTCGTTTGTCACCCTTATCCTATAAAAAAATAAGGATGCATAACTGCATAACAAAAGAGCCGTCTTGGTTAGAAGTGGATATAACGTATAATATATCGATACGATAAAGTTATAATGAAATGAGTTGCAGGCATAACTTTGCGTTCTACTTATGTGATGGTCTCCTACAGAGCATTCCGTTTGCAATAAGTACGAAAACTAGGGCAAACACGTGCGTTTTAGCTATGGAACTGTGCAAAGCTGTGTGTACTAGAATCGATTTGGTGCAACGGATTTTGAACTAAGCCATTCCTAATAAACGATTTAATGTATTTAGAGGTCGAAGCGTGATGCTATGCAGAACTTACTTTTAAATAGCTTGAAACATATTTATAGTTTAGTTTTCTTAAAATATGTAAGTTTTCTTTTCTACTATTTTGGGTAAGTAATTGTTTGTTTTCGCCGCTTTTAACCTTAAGTCTAAACGTATTGATAAGATTTATCTATACAATAAAAACCTCTATCGGTTTGCAGTTGTGCGCGTATCATGGAAACAACTACTGGATAGATTTCAATAAGGTTTTCAAAGTTTTATTTATTTCTTAGACACTTGGCTTTTAACTTAAAAAAAAATTATTGCGATATCTTCATCTATACATCTATACAAATAAATAAAATTGCAGTGTCTGTTAGTAATGTCAAAATAACATCATTTTACTAGAAAGCATATACGGTACTTTCAACAAAAATACAATTATTAAAATTTTTCTCTGTCTGTCTGTTTGTTCTGGCTAATCTCCGAAATGCCTGGACCGATTTTGACGAAACTTTCACTGGTAGATAGCTGACGTTATAAGGAGTAACTAAGGATACTTTTATTTTAGAAAAAGAATTGGGGTTCCGCGAAAAAAATTAAAACTCTAAATTATGACGGCCATTCCACGCGGTCGAAGTCGCGAGGAACAGCTAGTTTAACATAGTTCAACAAGTTATTAAAGTTTTAAGAAACGAATTAAAAAAAGGAGTTTCTCAGTTTGACGCGATTATCTCGCGTTTGGCTGAACCGATTTTGATGCGGTTTTCAGAAAAGTATTTGTTACATTCTGGAGGTTTTTCATATACCTACAACAAATGGATACCCCGTGACTTAGTCCGCATGGATCCGTTACTAAGCGATATATATATGTTAGCAATTTGAAGTAGGTTTTTACTTCGCGTTAAAAGTTACAATTATAAGCACTACGTGTTCAGTGATGTGCGTAAGCAACGCGGACGAAGTCGCGGATATCAGTATGTATATAATATATGAGAATTTAATTTTTAAAGTATAATTTTGTTTTCTGTTGTAGGTACAATGGAGTAGCAAAGACAATTTGTGCAACAAAAACAAGATAGGAATAGAGTTTATTATCTATGGCATTAGATATAAAAGTAAATAATGGTACCCCCAGGACGGGGGCAGTAGGACGACTTGTAACTAATTGAAAATATTGTACAACCGACTTCAAAATTATAAAAGATAACTATTAGTCAGATCTTATTTACTTATATATCAAATCAAATTCAGATCAATTTTGGATACACCAAAATTTACATGGGACCACATGAGAAGCATCAGCTTTCATATAAATAAAAAAGAATCATCCAAATCGGTTCACCTAGAAAAAGTTATGAGGTAATACACATAAAAAGAACATACAATCGAATTGAGCACTTCCTCCTTTTTGAAGTCGGTAGAAAAATTAAGTTGAACGATTCTTTATAAAGAAGTTTTAAGACTATAATTGTACGTTGTATTTTAGGGAAAATGTACATTTTTGTGTAAGAAGTCTGTTTTTCCCTAGACCTAACACCACACACTATATAAAAAGATAACCCACTGCCCCAAGTAATGTGGGTGCCGTAAGAAGCGATAGAGGACAAATATAACATATCTGTGCTATGTTTCTGGTTAGAATGTAATATTATATGAAACTGCGGTCGCCTCTTATGACACTGACGTGACGTTATAGGGTAGTGGATATCCTTACATCGCCACAACAGGGATGGATGTTTGTCCACATGCAATTTTTATATGCAAACATTTTACGATATCCCAAACATTCACTATCACTATCAGTGTCCACTGCTGAGCATAGACCTCCATAGATTGCTACAAAGCAGGTGGTCACTACTAACTTCAACATTATTCTTGTAAACTTTAAAAGTTTGTGTTGTTTGTCCGATCTAAAAATATTCTATAAATACCATCTACGCATTCCGAAGTTCCCGCATACCAAGATTTGAATCAGTTCAACGTAACTTCGAACGGCCTCAGGCCTTAGCATTGATTGACAGCTCGAGTGCCGCTTTGTCTAATCTCTCGTGTCACACAGTAGATGTTACCTAGGATTACGACCGTCCATTCATAGATGACCTCTCCTTCCTCATCGAGGCCTGTATTAATTAGGTTTGGTATATTACACCTTCCATTAGTCTTACTCAGCTTTCTGAAGTTTTAGTTATTACATGAAAAACTTTATCATGTGTTTTTGAGAACACTACTAGGCAAGGAACCCAGCGGGATTATTTTTACACAATTGCATAATTACGTAACTACACAAAATTTTGAAATAGTTTGGTAGCGATCAACGCATTCCCGGGATTATTATCATCCATAAATTCCTTAATACTATAATAACCATTATTATACAAACTTTGTCTAATATAGATTTTAAACTTTGAGAAGGTCTAAATTTATATATTTTCTGGTATTTTGTTGTAAAAGCGTATACATTGCCCCAAGAACGAATTACTGACTCGATGGAGTCGAGTAACTGGTACTACTAGCTTGTGTCTGTTCCTAGTATTTACAGAATGAGTATCACTTACTTTTGTAAAACTACTTTTATTTTGTGTACATACATTACATTTTTGTAAATGTATTGGCAGGCCAAAGATAATATAATAGTTTCCTTAAATTTATGTCTGAGCGACTCTTTAGGTTTTACATCATAGATTGTTCTTATGGTCATCTTCTGTAAAACAAATATAATTCGGTGTCAGTCGCGTCTCTCCATATCAATGCAATGCAATGCAAAATACCATACGACATTAGGCTATGGAAATAGCTAAAGTAAACTGGTCTAGCTGTTACAACACTGGTAAGATTTCTAATCATTTTACAGCAATTGCTGCAGAACTAAATCCGCTTGCTAGTTTTAATATTTTTATCATATTTGTCAATACAATAATTAATTTGTATCTAACGAAAGGCTGAATATGTACAGTCCTATTAACCGATCCTTAGTAACTACGTTTAAAAACAAGGAATGTGATAACGCAATTGCATTTTAAAATGAAATAAAAATAAAGGAAGCTTTTGTCGATTGTCATCAAATGACACTTGAAACTCGTAATTATCCTTCTTTTCAAGTGGCGCTTCGAGCCACGTCGAAAACTGTCGCCGGGGAGGTAAAAAATAATAAAAACAAAACGAGACATCGGACTAAATTAAATTTCCAGCAAAACTATCAGAAAAACTTATCTCTGTGACAGTGGTTTCGTTTTACGATGTATATTGTGTTGACTACAACTTTACATTGAAATTTACAACTTTTGTATGACAATTTGATTGTATTATTTACAGATATCAGCTTTTAGAATAGAATAGAAAAGCTTTTTTTAAATTTAGTATAGGTAGATCAACACTGATAAATAAGTATTTTTATAAGGGGTGACAAACGAGCACACAGTCCACCTGATAGTAAGTTTATGCTGTGGCCCATAGACATTACATCTGTCCTCGATTAAGAATGTGAATTTATTGTCACTAACTGGACTAAGACATGATCCCATGATGAGGCTTCTTTACAGTCACCATACAAAATGCTGCTATTTATTAATTCGTTCTTTAATCTTTATACGTAACGTATCGTTTAACAATTTCATTACGCTTAATTCTTATAATTTTTGTTACGAGTATATAAGGGCGTGCAAATAGCACTCGAATCACCCACCTGATGGTAAGTGTCGTAAACACCAAAAAGTAACATCACTTTATTTCGTCTTTATACATATATGACTCTATATAACAGTCCACTGTTGTTCATGGGAAACTCTCGTTGAAAAAATAGTCTCAATCGCCACGATTAACAAACTTTTGTTGCTTCTTCCTGCCGCTAGTCCGAGTATTTTAAGTCTAGCATTTTAGGCTCTCCACATACATACGGAATTCCGTTTCGATATTCCGATTCGGGATCCCGAACGCAGCAAGTCCATATAAAATCTATGATCCGCCACACACGTACGGTCGTTTTCCATTCGACATTTTGCGGGCAAAACGGGATTCCGTATGTGTGTGGCCGACCCGTTCGGAATTCCGAAACGGAATCTCGAAACGGAATTCCGTATGTATGTGGCCGGCCTTAAAGTATGGTACTTAGCGCCATCTATCGGAGGATATTTCTAGCAATTACTATGGTCTCCTCTTATGAAATTCACGGGACCAAATTTCATGTTCTTTTCAATTTTATTAACTAAAGAACACAAAAGATGACTAAATAATATAAGAATATGTTTTCATAAGTTATTTTATTGCGTAATCTAAATAATATTATCATTGCAAAATAACATGTGCAATTTTTTATAAATTATGGTGACAACGAGCACGACTTCCACCAGATGGTAAATGGATGCTTCATAAAGTATCTATTCTTCATTAAGAACTAAAATGCAGATGCATTGTCACCCCCGAGGACTAACATGGAAAACCTCGCTTTATTATTACGAAAGGTGTGCATTATCAGTCCTTTTCCGTTAATTTTTCTAAAAGGTGAACAGCCGAGAAAACAGACGTCGTTGTATTAATCTCAACGCACGTAGTGGAAACCTGTCGGTACGATTTAGAATTGTGTTAATATAATTATCGAAATTTGCTTCTCTGTAATGTGTCTACGTTAGTATTTATGATAGTACTTGACGCTGGTACTTAGTGAATTTATGATCCTTAGTGAAGTCTATTTTATTAATGTTACATAAGTTTTGTACGTGGTAAAGCTATACTGCAGCTATATTAGGGTTGTAGCACGAATGGATCGGCTCGACCGGAGAAGGGCCACGCTCTCATAGAATAGCGTAAAGTAGCAGCTTAATGCATGTTTCGTATGGTGAGTGTTGATAACCGGTAAACCTTTTTACTGGAAACGAGGCATTCCATCTTAGTCCTCAGGGGTGACAACGCTTTTGCATTTTTATAATTAATCGAGGATAAATGTAGATGTCTATGGGCCACAGTTGTCACTTACGATCAGGTGGACTGTGTAATCGTTTGTCACCCTCATTCTATAAATAAATAATTGCAAAAAAGGGCTATTTAAAGTTATTAATCTTGCAGATTCATATTATATATAAATGACTCATCACAGTCAATATCATCCCTTCAAACGAATTAAGTTAATATTTTCCTCGTATTGACATAAAAATGTAATCGCAAACGTAAGACATCTTTGTACACGAATGTTACCTATTTCATTGCGAGAACATGTGTAAACAATCTCGAAGTATATTTCGTCTGAATTAATGTGTAAGGAGAAAGTCTTTTCGAAGATTGTCGCCGTGATTTAGAAGCTTCTATTTGCATGACAATGTTTACGATGAGTGCCTACGTGTGGGATGTAGGTACTGGAGGAAGACAGCGAGGGTTTTGAAGCGTCAGTAAATTCGCGGATAGGGAGAAAATAAAATGTCTGTAGCGGCAATACATCAAATTATTGCAATTTTATAACAGTCATAAACGAGCTACCGTGTAGTGGAAGTAAGAATATCCACTACCCCATATCATACCGTGGGTGTCGTAAGAGGCGACAGTCGGAACCAAATCGCGAGATGATGGGCAGCAGCGTCTTCATAATAACGACTAAAAATAAAAAACTGCGGTTGTCAACCATAGCAACAATGGCAAATATCTCGATGAGGCAATCTATGGGGGAGGCCTATGTTCAGCAGTGGACTTTAATAGGCTGTAACAGTTACGGTATAAACGAGCTAAACGTTCACCTGATGATAACCACTGTTTTGTTTTCATTATATTACAGTTTTTAAGCTTGAATACAATGAATATGGACCTTGGCCCTTTAGGGTTAAGCCCCATATTCATTATCATGTCAGATAGACGGAGATTACGGACTTCCATTTGGTACGATTCTGACACACCTCTCTAGTTTCTTTCACATCCATATATACGCATACATGCTAGTAAATAAAGGGTACTCTTAACGTGCCCTATCTTCATTATATCGCTAATCCAGTCAATAAACTTTTGTCTGACACTCGCTTCTGGAATATAAATTTGTTTGTCACTATTTCTAGACATCCAAACTTCTGAACATTCTATATTTCTTCCTTCTTCTAAATCCTGGACAACATCTTCTTGAATACACTTTCGCTTATCACACAATTTCTGAAACAATCATTTAGGGTGACGTCTTCTGGATGACCGCATACAAACAGCATCAATTCTTCTCTCATGCTTCTTTTGCCTCATATTTAACATCTTTTACTACCATACATTATTATACTTAAGTAACGTTAGGTCTAACACAGCATTGTGAATTGCCATACGTGTTCTTTCCCGACTTCCCACATCAAAGTGAAGAGTCCTATTCACTCTATGTCCTGCATTCAATTTTAGTGCTATATCCTTGTTAATTCATCATTGATAAATACGTCCTAAATGCTCAAAGTTATCCTCTTGTGTATAATTATAAATACAGATATAATATATTTAGAGGTCTTGAGGTACCATCTTAGTTCCAAAAGGTGGCAACGTATCTGTAACCCTTGTTTGTTGTTACAGATAATTTGTCATCTTTTAGAACTCAGTCACCTTTTAGAAGAGAACTTTGCAATGTGCAGTTGTCAATTAGTTTACTAAGCCAAGTATCAGTAAGCTGAAGTGGCAATGGGCCGGCCATATAGCTCGAAGAACCGACAACCGATGGGGAGAACGGTTCTCGATTGGAAACCTCGTTAGGCGAAGTATAGGATTGGCCCCCACTAGATGGAGTAAAGAGCTGGTAAGACATGCAGGCAGTCGATCGATGCAGATGGTTCAGGATCGTACTTAGTGGCATTCCTTGGGGGAGGCCTATGTTCAGCAGTCTACTTCTGAAGGGCGGTAATGATGATGATGATGATGATTAGTTGCAGTAGCCACTAGCCAAATATGGATTTACAGCTGGTTTGTCACTTACTTACATACAAAAAATATGTCCATAGCAATCGTAGTAGGTACATTTAATACTATCACACTCGTAAACCAGAATATTGTTAAATTTATTTCATTATTCTCAAAATTAGCACAGCTTACGTGTTTAAACTAAATTGTATACAGCAATGCGACAAATTAGCAAATATATATTGTAATTAAAGTGATAAATTAATAGCTTTGGTTTGCGATACGTAGTTTCCATAAGGCAGTATGTTAATTGCTCTACTGGGTGTTGTTTGTTTGATAATTTAAATCATATGCATTTACTAGATAAATGTGTTTATTATCGTATGGCCTGTCGGACACCTTTCCCTTTTTTTAGAGTTAAGACTAAAGTTAGAAGTTTAAACTCGAACAAAAAGTATACGACTTATCGCTTCGCATTACGCGCCAACTTCAAGTGCATTGTGTAAGATGTGCAAATAGTAAATCTAAAAATATAAATAATACTTTTAGTTAAATTTTTATCAACTTTATTTCGTAGATGGTACAATAAACAATCTTAAAATGCCATATCGTCAAAATTGACGTTTAGAAAATCCCACCCTTTATTACATGTTCAGACACATTTAAAATAATGAAATAACATCACATTTATTAAAAGAAGTTTAAAGTTACAAAAAATGATATACTTAAAAACTATTAATAATTTTGAATGCATTTAAATACAGTTCCGCTATCCATCAACAGATGGCGCTGCGTGTATTAAATACAGTTCAATGCACCGGGTGAGGCGCACGCGTGACCAATCAGTCTATTCAATGCTTCCATGTTCGTTTTTTTATTCATTCAACCCAATTTCTTTTTTATCTACGAATATTAACGTCTCGAACGTTTGACTTCAAAGCGATCATGGTATGACGAATTGAAGTAAGAAATTTCTGACTTCACGACTACCATTTAAAAGTGTAGGTACATACACAATTTAAAAAGTATACTTAATTATAAAAAGGTGTAGGTACGATTCATTCTTATTTACCTAAGATCATATTAAAAAAAATCAAAATCGGTTTTTAAATGTTCTTGAGATATGCGAAATCAAAAAATACATATTAATGACGAAATAAATATATCTTCAAATTTAAACTTGAAAGTGTTGGTCTCATTCACAGTGAATACCAAATGCAAATGCTTAATATTTCGCAATTACTAACCAAGTTTTATTTTTTAATATTGTATATTTTGCACAATATATTTAAAAAAAAACATTTATAATATAGGAAATTATTTTACTGAATTCGTAAAGAATAAAGATTACCTAGTTATATTATTTCCATTAACAACTGTATTAATTATTTATTATAATATTATGAATGTTGGTGCGTCATGTGCGTCAAGTGATCGCCATGACGGGATGTCATGCTCACACAATATCTATTACCTATAATTGCTTTGTCGAGACGATTGTTCATAGCTATATTTCTTTTCATAGCTTGTTCCATATTTTAGGACCAACACTCATTCACAAAATAATATGTTGATTTACTGCCAAAAAAGATCACAAAATCTGAATGCGATAGGTGGTCGAGTTATAAATGAATTTTATATTTACACCGTTAAAAGTCCGTAAGGAATTCGGAGTGAAACTCACAGCGCCATCTACGGGAAAGGGCATACTTCTGCTGGGCCAACTAGCATGTACAGTGGCTGTTCAAATTATTATACTCAACATATTTATTCCGCTTATTTAGTATTTAAAACCAATTATACTTTACAACGACGGTTTTAGTTCAATCAAATAAATTGAAAATGATTTGAAAAATCAAATAATTTTATGCTTTATAGTTTACAACACTAAAATTGTCTACTTTTAACTAGGCAACACTGTAATAGCCGCCATTTTGTTTCGTTGTCAATTTTGCATTTCTGTAAGCACGTGCTCTCTGTGTCTTTATTATAACTAAGTGAAGGATTTATTCAGTAAAAGGTATGTTTTATTGGTTTTACTTCGTAGTTAGTTATTATTCTTCTTGCATTTCGCTATTTTTTGCTGTCTAATACATATTTTATTTTAAAATACGTCTTTTTCATCAACATAACCTCATACCACTTTCAATAGATTTGAAGATGGGGAAGCGTTCTGACGTGTCTCCAAAAAAGAAAACTGAAATTAAGACTTTGCTACAACACTGTAAATATTCTCAAAGGAAAATAGCAGAAATGTGCAAGGTTTCTCAATCTACAGTGCGTAATATCAGTAAAGCTGTGCAACAAGAGGAGTCCATGACGCCGAAAAGTTCCGAAAAATGTGGACACAAACGCATCACTACGCCTCGAGATGAGCGAAAAATTCGGCAAATAACCATAGAAAATCGGTATTCTCGAAGAGGCTGGAGTGACTCTGTCCGACATGACGTTACGTAGAAGATGGAAGGAACAAAACTTTTCCTACCGTCGACCATTGAAGAAGCCGAAATTGACTCCTGCCATGCGTCTGAAACGCCTAGAGTTTGCAAAAAAATATAAACACTGGACTGCAGAAGACTGGCATAATGTAATATATTGTATTTTAAACGTATTTTGTATTGTATCACTGTATGGACATGTCTTTACTAATGTGAATTGTTCATGTTTGGGATTTCTAGGTCAGTTTGTTCGTAGGAGACCAAATGAAAAATTCAAAGAAGATTGTATTGTAGAGAGAGTGAAGCATCCACTATCCATAATGATCTGAGGAGTTATAAGTGCAAATGGTAACGGACGCCTCTACATAGTGGAAAACACCAATGTGGCAGGATCAGTAAATTAAAGTTCTGTCAGAAAAACTGATCCCACAGACATCAGAATGGTTTCCTAATAAGGATTTCCTGTTTATGCATGACTCAGGCCCATGTCATAAAGCAAAAAAAGTGACAAAATTCCTAAATGACCACCAGATAAAGGTGTTGGAATGGCCTGGTAACTCTCCAGATCTAAACCTCATAAAAAATGTGTGGGCTGCATTAAAAAAGGAAATAGCTAAAGAAAAAGTCATAACTAATAAACAAGAACTGATTGAGAAGATAATCAAAGCTTGGTTTAACACCCCAAAATTAAAAACAATATCAAAAAATTGCATAGACAGCATGCCTTGTCGACTTCAAGAAGTTATTGCACAAAAGGGTGGTTTTACAAATTATTAATTTGTAATAAAACTTGAATTAAATTAACTTTTTACACCAAAATCATGTTTAATTCTTTTCAGAAATAGTTTTATAAGCTCTAGTGAAAAAATAATACCAGTAAACAGATTAAATTTATTACTTAAAGAAATTTAAACTTAAAAAAAATCTTATTTCATGGTTTGAGTATAATAATTTGAACAGCCACTGTATATGTAAAAATCACTACATACAATATCATCCAATAAACTACGTCATCAATCAATACGCACGCCTAAGCAAAACCCGCACCGGTATGTTAATAGGTGTTATCCATTCAAAAGCCTATTGTCCCGGAAAATTGAAAAATAGTACCGGCATACTGTATTCATGTATTCATTGAGCACACATGTTCCCAACACCGCGAAATACTAACTCAATGTTTATATTTTCGTAAAACAATAGTACGATGTGTATAATGCGTCTTTAAATATTGAATTTCCAAGCGAGTAGTCGATCTTAAAAAGACATATTTATATTAAGACTAACAACGAGTACACGAGGACGATATCCTTACGACAGAATTGCTAGAACACCTTAGTATTATGCTTAATCAATAGTGTTTCTCAATATGGTCTTAAAATGAACATGAACTAAACAAAAGTTATGTGTAACATCCATGTCACACCTATAACGGTAGTTGTTGGGAGAGTACTACGCTAAGTTGCCGATGAGTATGTTTACCTAGGACAAACTGTGTAACCAGGTAACACCAACTTCTACTGAGAGGTTAATCGACGGATCCAATTCAGCTGCGCGGCGTTCGAGAGATTACGACGCATCTTCTTATCACGTATCTATATCCTAAAACTTAAAAACAAGAGTGTACAACCAGTGCATGATGTTGTGACATATGGATCTGAGACGTGGTGCTTCACTGCTAGACGTATGACGAAGCACGAATGTTCTTGCGCTGCTCGTTTACCCCCTTTTCTATATAAAAAAAGCTCGAAGTCTTCTTAATGAGATAATCCGCAATGAAACCAGAATAACCGACATAGCCCAACGAATCAGTAAGCTGAAGTGGCGATGGGCCGGTCATATATCTCGAATCAACAAACGATAGGGAGGGATAGTTTTTGAGTGGCAGCCCCGTACCTGCCGGCGGAGTGTAGGGAGGCATCCCATAAGATGGAGTGACCGACCCCGCGCATTTATTAAAATGGGAATGAGATATCATTTGTTAAAAATCCGAAGACAAGTTGACGATTTACAAGTGGACATTTATACGCAGTGCAATATACCAGTTAAACGTATTACCTATCAATTGCGCGATGGAGCAGTCTGGTAAAAAGACTAAAGATTACAAAAAAATATACTTACTTACTTACTTATCTTCACGCACAATCCCTGACGGGGTAGCCAGAGAGAACAGATCGCCAAGTGTCACGATCCTTACATACCTCTTTCGCTTCTTTCAGATTCATTATCTTCTTCATACATGCACGTCTAGGTATCAGAGTACTCTTGACCCTACCCTCTTCGAGCAATTTGCTCACATGGTCTTCGAAAGTTAGTCTCGGTCTACCTCGACACCTTTTAATATTAACTTTCGCGCTATATATTTTCTTCACCATTCGGTCTTCACTCATTCGCTCAACGTGCAAAAACCAAAAAAATATCATTACAATGATGTCGACATTTACGAGAATTTTGTAATTAAGCACGGCCCCCGGGAACAGTCATTCCCACACATGCAACGCAACGTTATTTTAAATCGTTATCATTACTACAGTGTGATTAATGTGTAACCCAATTTCGCCGTGATCCAACATATGTCTACCACTCGTAGGCAAACTATCGCACTCGTCAGTTGCCTCGTAATCACTTGTTATTAGCGGCACATCCCCGGAACACTACATTTAATTAGTCGATTATTAATTTATTGTACGGTAAATATAAGGATATTCAATAACTTCCTTGTATGATATGAAATATTAATGATTTTGTGGATCGAAAACAATTATTTCTCCGTTAGCCTGCTCACGTGTAAATAATGCTATTGAATATATACGGCGGTGGATCGTAAACTTCCTTTCAAGCAAAACTGTACAGTATTTACTACTTTATAGAAGTTATATTTACTTTTGGTGTTTACATTTGTCCATAGTAGAGACATGATGTAGCTGTATTATGGTGGTACCACAAATGGGACGGTTCGGCCGGGGAAGGACCATGCTCGCTCTTAATACCAGCGTAGCGCAGCGTAGAGTGTAGAGAACCGGAGACCCTTTTTACTAAAAACGGGGCATCTTAGTCCTCAAGGGTGAAAACTCATCTGAATTTTGATTCTTACTTAAGGAAAAGTCTAGATGTCTATGGGCCACACCATTCACTTACGATCTGATGCGACTATGTGCTCGTTTGACACCCTTATTCTATAAAATAAATTAAAAATTGCATTATTTTTTATATATTTCATAGCTCGAAAAACCGACAACCAGTAGGGAAGAAAGGTTTTCAAGTGACAATCATCCTGTAAACGCAGTGTAGGGCAGCCCACCACTACTTTGAGAGACGACCTGTATACATGGAAGTCGATGGATGTAGGTGACTCAGGACCGGGTTTTTTGACATTTCTCAAAAAGGCCTACTATATTCAGCAATGGACTTTTAGAGTTTAATGATGATAATGACAATAACATTGTTTTAATGCAGAATCGGAAAATAAGGTCTGCAGGGCTCCTTTTGGCCTAGGAGTAAATCTGGTTTGGCAATTACTGCAGTACTTCTGTTTAAAAGGTTTGAGACCCGTTATAATTACAGGGTGTAAAGCATTCCAATTTAGTTCTCAGGGGTGACGACAAGGCATCTGTGGTTTTCTCTGTATGAAATTGTTGAAGATTTTTAAAATGCGTAAAGAATATTCTGGTTTCATTGAAATAGTATCAGAAATATTTAATGTAATTTTGGATATATTTCAACAGCATGTCATTAAATGTAAAAAACAATATTGTATTCTGTTCTCAAGCTTAAGGTTTAAAACACATTTAACGAAGTTAATTTTACGGATTTTCTTGCGTTCAGTTTTATTTTAACTCTTAAAATCTGATTCTCCATGTTAACCATTACTACAGAATGTCGCACAACCCGCTACGCGAGGAATTACAAATAAGTCAAAATTAAATGCGATGAAATCCATAAAATTAGTTTTAGCCCTCAGTCAGCGGCCTTCGAAAGCTGTTGAAAATTTGTGAAGCATATGCCGAGGAGACTGGACTCAGTTACAACTCAAAAAAGAGTGAATTTATTGTCTTCAGAGGTAAGAATAAACCACTTGACTTCACGCCACGTATCCAGCTATGTGGGATTCCCCTGAGACAAGTGGCTGAGTTTAGGTACCTCGGACATATTGTAACTGAACGCCTGGATGATGACAGTGACATTGAACGAGAGCGCCGAGCGCTGTCGGTCCGGGGCAATATGTTGGCTCGCAGATTTGCACGTAGTACGACTCAAGTCAAGCTAACTTTGTTCAAGGCGTATTGTCAATCCTTTTACACGTGCAGTCTGTGGACTGACTATACGCGGCGGGCCTACAGTGATCTGCGTGTTCAGTACAACAATGTGCTGAGGGTGATGTTGAGGAAGCCTCCACACTGCAGTGCGTCGGCCATGTTTGCGGATGCTCGTGTGGACGACTTCTACGCGATCATGCGCAAGCGTGCCGCGTCCATGATGAGCAGGCTATTGAGGAGCTCCAACACCCTTCTCAGTGCATTGGCTGTGAAGCTGGATTGCCCACTCTGGAGGGCTTGGAATGTTGCACACACCAGCACGAGGAGAATTCCACCTGGAGTTCGCTATGTGAGGCTGGGGGTAGGTTAAGCTACTAATATAGGATAAGTAATTTTTTGACTAACATTTTAATATTAACTTCTATTTTATTTTATACTAACATTAGGCTAAGTAAGTTTTACTAACAATCTATGACTATTGTTGGTCGAAATAAAGGATTTATTATTATTATTATTATTATTATTATTTACACAATGAGTCGCATACATTTATAATTATAACACGAGCCAATTTACAACGCATACGTCTTTTACTTTTTGTACAATATAAATATTATTGTATTAGTGTGTTCTTTCGTTATGAAATGAATGGAATACTATTATATTATTATTTTTATTTTTCTACATTAATAGATTCGATAAATGACAGCCCCAAACCACCAGTATGAAATAGATAATATAACGATATATATAACGTTTAGAAGAATACAGTACTTTATGTGATGAAGTACTGAGTTTCCTCGAAAGGCAATATCTACACCTAGGCCCTCTCAAATGCTTCAGAAAATAGACAGATAAAATTTACTTAATATAAAAAAAACTTACTAATTTACATTTATGGCTTTTAACGTTTCAAACACCTACTTCAAATTTTTATCTCTGCATCACCCAAAGGTTGACTGGTAGAGAATGCCTCAGGCATATAGTCCGCCTATACATAATATTGTATAAAGTTTAAATAAATAAATAAATAATTATAGAACAAGTAAAAATAAATGTGTATTCTTTTCATACAAGCAATTCAAACCAAACATCCAAATCGTAACGTTCGTACAACGATTGTGTAACAAAGTCCTAGTTGGCATCAAACACTGCTAATACAACCTAAAAAGCCGATGTAACTATGAAAACTGACATTCAGGACGATTTATACTCGACAATCGCGTAAGAGTATCGCAATAAACCGTACGAAAAAGCTATAAGCCCAGTCAGGGGTCCTTTAAAACCAATTTGTATTGGCTTTACGATAACGTCTGAGGCATCAAACAATGAGTGAAAGTATTGTGTTTTTATAACGCTTTAAGTTTCGTCGTTTATCTAACCATAACAACTTTTATTGGGCATCATAAAATTTGTAACCAATAAAGCACTCTTTCCGTCGCTCCAGTCGTATTGGTTCCCTCGTAATTGTATACCTTGCGCAACGCCACGTAAAGGAATGTATTTTTCGATTTGTAAGTACACGTTGCTTATGTAGGATAGACAATTAGGGCGCGATGTTTTTGTTTCTGATGACATTGTGTTTCTGGGAATTGTGTTGTTTGTTTAACACACGTGGGAGTTCCATTCCGTTTGGCGTGAGTGTCGTTTGGGCGCATGTGTCGACCTCGAGTTAAATTAACCGGAAACATAAGGGGAAATATTTAAGATTCCGTGCAGGTTCGCTGCAGTCTCTCAGAAAGTTAAACGCACTACCCTGTTATTTATAAGTGGTTGTTTATAATGAACCACGAAGTCGGATATCGTAAGACTGTTGTCGAATATATAATAAAACAATTATACGATTCGTGCCACCCGCAGTCAGTCGATATTGCTATTTTTAATTAATAAAACATGTCGAACCCTTAAACAATGCAATGCGAATAATGTTTCACAATTGGCATATTATTCAATTTATGTGCGGTGGGATTTTAAATCAAAGTAAAGAAGTACGTAAAGATCAAGGTACCTATTATCTTGATTGGAATTTCAGACTGTAACTCACATTTTTAAAGCGTCTTTACTTTAAAAAACAATGTACTTCGTAATTTTTTTATTGATGTTGGATTCAAACCACTATTGCTAGAAAAGACAACTAGACCAATAGAATCGAATCAAATTCCTCAAAAATAAGAGCTCAGTTGATACTCGTATAAATATAGACATATGCTTGTACTCGACGTACATCGTTAGTTTATCTGTATCCGCAATTGGGAAATCGACACTAGACTCAGATGTTTTTTTCTACTACACGTGCAGCACCTAATAACTATTACACGAACTGAGAACTATTTTTATAAAAACATGTATTGATTTTTTTATTTACATATTAGAGAATATGTTAACTTTATATATACAAATAACCTCCCCAGAACTTAGAACGAGGCTCTGACGATCGTCTGATGGCGGGAATAACGACCCTAAGCGCCTACCCAAATCTCACAGTATTGGTGATGGATAGAAGCATTTCCAGTGTGAGGGTAACAACTCCAAGGAAACCAACACACTAGCCGTGTGAGTCTAGGCAAAGTCTTCAAGAAAGTATTGGTGAAATTAAAAAAAAATACGTCTGTATCCAGCAGTGAACTTAAAGGGCTTGATGACTTTGAGGATGACGAGAAATTGCATACCTATTAAATTTTTAGAATTATTATATAAAAACAGTCAATATATTACGGATCTACTAATCATTATAACGATATGTTATCAACATCTGTTCTCTAATATATATTGAAATTGATCAAAGCAAAAAAAAAAACTCTTCCATTACCGGTAGCAGATAATATAATCGATAGAAATAACCCCATTTAGAAGTGGTTGAAGTACAATAGGAGCATGATAATGCAGTTTTCAGCCGCCAAGATGCACCCAAACAAAACTTGTTCGTTCACAAAAGGGAAACAAGTGGAGATGTAAATTACGTAAAACGTGAATATGAACGGGCGGGGCAGACTGTCTTTTGATAGTGTAATGGGGACGTGCGTGCTGCGGCCGAATTTGGACCGATCGCACGGGTGGTCTGTCGGTCCGGACTATTTAAATATGCCTTTTTTCCCTATTATTTGCTATAGTGATTTATGTTTGGTTAGCACGAAGGTGTTGGGACAACAGTGGGTGATTTGTTGACTTCGAATGGCCTATCGATATCTACGGAACAAAAAAATTTAAGTACCTTCCCAGGCGGGATAAGGTTATTTGGATCAAGCGAAAGTGTTGTTTACTCGAATCTAAAAAGTTAGTCTCGTTTTTTATATAAAACCTCAAATTGTTAATCTCATTTATGCTTAATGAGCTTTTAGGCTTAACGCAATATGCTATGATAGTTATAGATAAATGAAAGTAATTTATATAGGAAATTAACCTTGATCAGATAGTCCTTTTCAGTATAGACCAGTTCATCATCAGTTCACAGTTTTTACGCTACTGTTGCTTAATTACTTCTATCGCCAGACTCCAGTTCACTGTTGTGTTCTTGTTTGCAATGTAAAAGAGCCTGTATAATCATGGGCTGTGAATAAAATTCATCTTAATTCTATTGATTATCAATGAATCTGTGTTATTCGTTGTTTCAAGTTATCCATGAGCTGCTGTGGGGACATAACATAGAGGCTATTGAAAGGTGGTTAGCTCAATTGGTCTCTAATATTTATTTTAATTTTCAGATTATTCTTTTGCTTTTAGGCATGATTTTGTTTTTAGAATTAGGGTGACAAACAAATGATTGGGACAGAACAATTATATTTAATTTACCTCGCGAGTTTTAGTTCACACTTCATAGTAGCTAATGCTACCTGAATTTATAATCTAATAAATAAACACATGGTTACTATTAGTGTCCTTTGTGAACTACAATAAACGAATTTAATTATGAATGCTAAAAGCGTTCCACGTAATATCTACCCGCGTTTACGACTCCACTCGATAATTATCTCACGCATACTAACACATACAACTTTACTACCAATTCGGATTTTTGATGCTACTATACTGTAATTATTCGTCCATTAGTCATTCACAGTGTATTTAAGCATCACATCCTATCAAATATTCGTAGTTAAAATATCTCATTCTTGATTTCGGTTCTGGATTCCAATTATACACGACGGTCGCCAGTAGTTCGGGTCAGAACAGGTACCTATATTGTTTTACGTACGGGACATTATATTTCGCCTGCTTCTATCAGTCACGTATTCTCAACAATTACGCGTTATGAAACTGTGTCGTTACTTACTTATACACCTGCGTTCTAAATCGACGATATAGTCACAATATAACTTAATGAAGTTATAATTTGCAAGTCAGACAGTCAGTCAACGCAAAAAACCTTTTTAATATTTAAGGGCTTTGTTACTTGAATTTTTTTTAATTGTTTTTTTAATCTTAAAATTTATTTTAATAGTTTTTTGAAGGTTGAGAAAATTATTTCAAAGCACTGTTTGCTTTTCGCCATCAACGTCAAAATAATATTCAAATCCTTGAAACCATCCCTAAAATAATTGCATTTATCAAAAACCTTTCAACGGCCACTTTTGTCGAATGTAACATTTAAAACCGTTAATAAAGCCGGAATAAATGTTAACAGCCGATAACAAACAAGGAAAAATTAATTTACTAATTACATCGACGCGTAAACAAACAGTTGGAATGATGTGTAGTGATGATTCATTTCATAATCACAGTAATGAATTGATTTATGAATTTTTAAATAGATTGTTAATATTTCTATATTTAATAACAGCATAGACCGCTGCACTGCATTTTGAAACATTGACCCACGAAATATGAAAGTTTTATAAATAATGAATTAAACAGCTTATTGGGTATTTAGTCGTTTTCTAAACTTAAACTATATTCTTATAAATCAGAATCGTAATCTTATTATGTGACAAAAACTCCAATTGGAACGAAGTATCAAATTTTTTAAAATCGAAAGTCAATACATGATTTTTTTTTTGCTCAGATTCCTACAAATGAATAGTTAATTACCAGGCCAAGTGTAGCCATGAAAATAATAAAAAACACAACAGTTTAATATTTAAAAAAAATGACTCAATGTTTAAAAAGACAGCAAAATAAATAATATTTTTACATTTTCCTTTACATCATAATACTCAAACTCCGTATTTCACTATCATATTGGGAGTATTTCATGCCTATGAATATATATTTATATTCAAAAACACTAATTATTCCTGCTACCCTAAAGCAAAGATGATATTTTCGCAAAAAAAAAAACAGCAAACAGCTAAGATTTTTGTAAGCGGTTAAAATTTACAAACGATTTGTGAAAAGTAGTGGTGTTTATGAGTAAATAACCTAAATCCTAACAGAATCACTTTTGTAAGGCTCTTACTATCATTATGTAGCAATCGCGTTATTGTAGAAGACGCTCCCAATTCGACTGGGCCCTTTATCGCCTTAATTGAACAAATCATCGTCAATTTATTTAACCACTTCATTCCTAGTTGTTGGTTCAGTTATCTTAACAAAATAAGCTAAGGCCGTTCACAGTGGTCGCTCATTAGGCGCCTTGCTTATCTTAAACTGATACAAATGTTTTCGTTTTATCGCTACTGATTTCTAACAGAAAGCTTGTTTGTTTGTTTGTTTATGTGATTATTGTCGACCGGTTCGACCTAAAGGATTCTACATGAATTGTTTATTATGTATGAAACACTTCTTTTATAATTAGATAATAACAAATTTATATGTACATTTATAAATGTACACTTCATGGATAGCTATAAGAAAAATTGTATTATATTATAATCACGTACAAATCTATCCTAGCTTAAACTTTTAAAAACAAATCTTAATGAATAATCAAAATATGATTTTTGTCTAAAAAAAGCTTTTTCCTTCTTAAAAATAAAGTCCAATAAAAATACCTAATACCTTAATATTTAAGGAATTTGAGTTTAAATTTTACATTCGTTAATCGAAATTTAATAGTACTCATTTTAATGAAACACTAAACTGCATAGAAATTATTTTATTTGATTGAAAAGTAATTTCCAAATAATTTAAAAGTTGTAATTTCTACTTGTATTTAATAGTACGAAATTTAATTGCACTAACTATAAAAAAAAAACACTAAACAACATATCAATTAATTCGTTTGATTGAAAAGTAAATTCCAAATAAAACTGGCTACGAAATGAGCTAAGGGGTAAATTGGCGCTACGAGTCAGCCTGCATCAGCCGCATTGCGAACACAAGTCTCAATTACCGCACAAAATCACCGAAAATTAAAAGAACACTTACGTTGATCGAAGAAGCAGCGTTCCAGACCATTCATAACGTAATATACAACCGCATAGTGCACTAAAACACAACTACGTCACCGTTCACAAACGCACAGTGTTTAAACACTCAAAACAGAATCACAGCGTGCGTTCCAACTCGGTCACTGCACAACGTCTGGGCGGATGCTTTAGTAAACTATCATAGATTTGTTTAGACCGTGTTGCCGTCTTGGCGGTCGGCGCGCGACTGAAGTGCGCGCGGCGCTAGGGCCGTTCATGGGGGAAGGGGGAAGGGATGCGTGCGTTCGGAATTTACTTCCCACGTGCTCTCCACTACCCGTCCTTTTCTTACAGGACGGGTTAGCTTTTTAAGCGCGGGCCGTCGACGCATCGATACGCCCGGGGCGTTCTGAATCTTGTTTATACATACTGCAGCTAATAATAAAGCACGAACAACACTTGGAAAGTGCGCGTTTGTTGTCGTTTTTGATTTTGCACTTACAATGTAAGTTAGAAGTGTGCTGAATGTTTGTTTATGCATTGCCTGTACGCCTGTTCCGGTCAAGTGCGTAAACTAACGGTCAAGTTATTGAATTATTCGAAAATTAATATAATATGCTTATAAAGTTATATTTGAACATTGCATATTACTTTTCTTTACTGTGCTAAGGAGGTATTAACTTCAAAACACCACAAACTCTATCTGGATACTTGTTCCACATACCTAAGTATGAACTTAGAAATTGTGTGCAGTGTGCATAAACGTGAGATCCAAAGCAGTTAGAATGCTATTTTGTCGATTAACTACTAGAGCTTTAAAGCGACAAAATTTAAGTTTTTTATATTGTTAGATTTTTATAGTAATAGTCTTAGTACTAAAATACTCCACTTAATCATCAGAGGTGATCTGTAGCTTTCTTTGTTTAATGGTTTACAGATGTACGGTATGATAAAACGTATAACTAAAATTCATAAATATTAAAATAAAAATTAAGATAATATTAGTGATTATTAATTATTGGCACTGTAATTTTGTAACTGAATATTGCATCTCTGATACGTTAAAAAGAAAAACAACTCGTGTAAAATAGAAAAACGTACCTAGCGAACACTTCTTTGCCGTTAATCCTTCTCAGGAATGAGTGGTCTGTGTCTCAGGTTCTATATAGGCTGTCACTTTACTTTATTACATCATTTGTTATAATTATAGCCATATGCTTAAACGCTGTAAGATGTCGTTAAGTGTCATGGTGTCACACTTTAACTTAAAGTGATAGAGACAGCACGAGACTTAAGCAACATCTTAAAAAAGAGAAGCTTGTAAGTATTTGGGCATAGGCGTCCAAAACCACAATCTTGAAATGTGACTCATAGTTCTTCTTACAAAAATTAAATTAAATAAAACTTGCCCAAAAAACTTAAGAAAGTTACTAAACATAGACTACGATACGAGGGTAGTTATTTGTAACATAATTTTATGTTATATCCTCTAGTTTGAGATTCCGTTACAATCACAATCGCTCCTTTGGATGCCAAACAGCGATATCATAATATTAAAATGTAAACCCACACATTTATCTCTAGTACCAAATTCCTAAATTCCATTTAGTCATTGCAGCGAAACAGGAATAGATAAAGAATCATTTTAAGCCGTTGACGAAAGAGGACTATGAACATCACAGATAGGATAGACAAAAAGTTAATGCGTTCCCAAAAGCTATTTGTGGTGGCCCAGCGTCGCCTTATCGGGTCGTCACTCATCGTCGAGTTTTTACGACGTTTTACCAAACCCCAAAGATAGTAGAGCTTGACTCATTGTTGAAAAGTTTACTTGAGTTTTGATTTATGATGCAAAATGTTTTTATCTCGTGCAGTATCAAGGCAATGTTTGATTGTTATTGTGGTATACCGTTACCGTTAGCGAGTTGACGTTACAGCCTATTAAAGCCCACTAAAAGTAGGCCTCCACCAGATTGCCTCATAGGTGGGACATTTGCCATAGTTGCACGCTGGGCAAGCGGGTTGGAAACGGCAAATTTTTATTTTTAGTTTTTATTAGGAAGACGCTGCTGCCCATCTCCTCACTCCTGATTTGTTTTCCTCGGTCGCCTCTTACGACACCCACGGGATGATATTGTGGTATGCAACAAATCGTGTTTTGTTAGCAACACAAACATAATCAAAAACCCTATGATAATTGAGGATTTAAGGATGAAATCCCAGCTGAAAATGATATTAGAGCAACACATGAACCTGGTTTTGCTTACACTATTTCCCGTGAGTAATCTCGTTCAATTGGACTATTAGAGTTAAGAAATGGAGAAAGCACTTGTACTTGCGCTCTAGTACTTTAATATTAATAAGAAGACACTTAGAAATGAACTTACCAAGCACCTAGTTAGGAGTATTTAATTACCTAAGTTATCAAAATTATAAATTTTGCTCCATTTTCTACCGACTTCAAAAAGGAGCCGGTACTTAATTCGACTGTATGTTTTTTTATGTGTGTTACCTTATAACTTCTTACTGGGTGAACTGATTTAGATGATTCTTTTTTTATTTGAAATCTGGTGCTTCCCATGTGGTTCTATATAAATTTCATCAAGGTCAGATTAATAGTTTTTGAGTTATTCTTAATAATTTACATTGAAGTCTGTTGTACAAAATTTTTAATTTAAAATTATTAAACTATTCGCAACACAATGTAATATTACGTATATATTGTTTTTCTTTATCAAACCTGTAAATATCGATGTTGATGATAACATTACTTACGAGCCTCTGTGGTTTATAGATGCTATTGTATTTGTTTTTGTATTCAACTTTTATTGACAAATAAATGAAATAAAAATATGTTCTACGCAGATAGCTAATCTCCGTTAAGGCTGACCGCCGTCACCAAAATTCGGTCTGGAGGACATTATTCTACGAGTCAACAGTGCGAACGGCTAGAAAGACCAAAAGATGGTCTCGGACGAGGATGGACACTTCTCATATAAGCCAGATGTAAATAGGTCTTTATCTGCACAGAAATAAATGTGACTTTGTAACATTACAATTTAGATTAACTAGAAGTGATTTACTAAAATTCTTCAACCAAATACAGCGACTAAAGACTTTATAGAGCTGTTTGTTAAGTGAAGCGGTTATTAAGTCAACCGTGTTAGCTCGGCGTTATAACTAACAACAGAAAATCACAAAAACACACACGAAACCCGCCTTACAAATGTTTACTAAGACACGCGCTCATCTCTAGCTGTGTGCCACGAAACCAAGCGACGCTTCCATTCAACCCCTTAATCACTCCGCGAGAATGTGTCCCCACTGTTTATTTATTAGATTATATTACGTTGTAATGTGCTTAACACTCTACAGAGGAATCTCTAATGGGTCCTCCAATACCAACGGACCGTGCGAGTAGTTTTAATTGAGAGTGGAATGATGGAGGGTTAAGCAACATAACGTTTATTACAAAAACATGTCTCTAACTGGGATGCTATGTTGTAAGATGTTGCTAAAATAGACGCCATTGGGTTTTATTTACCCAATACAGTTGAAGAACAAGAACTGCGTTGCCTTATACTCGTTGCTGTTGCTTTTACCTTGTAAATCGAGGAATCTGTACTTGAAAATGTTATTCTTGATATAACCTAGTTAGCAACAAGGTTTGTTGTTGAAACACATTCATTAACTGATAATCCGAGCAAATTTTAAAATACGATAAATATATTTCCTATTACAAGTTTAAGATGCTGCTGACTGTATCATTTGGTTAAGTTTACTCTTAGCGCTGCAAATAATTGCTAAGCCACTGCGCCACGGTGTAGTCTATACCTAATACCTCTACTTCTAAGGAATTGAACAATATTTTGAGGAGATTTGAAATTCACCAATGCGCATTGAGGCAATGCGGCGGACACTTCCTAGCTATATCCGTTTAGAAATAATTATATATACCGACCAATGAAACGTATATTATACTTTTCTTTTTCATAAAATTTTATTCACTCGTAATGTACAAATCGCAGTCAACCCACTACCCTATATCACCCCGTGAGATAGGAGGCGTCAGAGATACAATTTTTTATAGGATAAGGGTGACAAACGAGCACACCCATAGCCGTCTACATCTATCCTCTATTACAAATCAAAATGCAGATGCGTTGCCACCCGTGAGGACTAAGATGGAATGCCTCATTTCCAGTAAAAAGGGTCTCCGGTTCTCACTCAACATACGAAACACAGCAGCGTAAAACTGCTATTTTACGTTGGTATTCTGTGAGAGCGTGGTCCTTCTCCGGTCGAGCCGAGGTACAACTGTACTACTAATATAGCTGCAGCGTGGCTCTACCACGAATTAAAACAGGATATAGAAAACAGTATCTAGATGATAACAACTCTAAAATAAAAACAGCGGATGCCCACCCGCCTACCAAGGGTCTTAACTATGGAAATTATCCTCCTATGAGACGACCTATGAGCATTGTGTGCAGCAATGGACTTTTGATAAGCTGTAGTGACTAATAAGTGATGAAATGAATAATGTATAAATATTAAATTATGTATTGTCATAATATATCTACAACAAAAGTACTTTATGTAATTTGTAACAAAACATAAAAAAATCTCTAATAAATTTCTGGTCTTTATGAGATGCTTTGTCTGGCAGTTTTCTGACCATTTCGGCAAAAACAATTTTAATTTAATTCACCATCTTAGTCCTCAGGGATGGCAACGCATCTGCATTTTGATTCTCTAGAATTCGTCTAGAAGCCACAGCATCTAACATACCATCATTGTGTGTGCACGTTTGTCACCATTATACTATAAAAAAATTGACATTTATGATACAAAGCAACGCTTTATATAGGACGCTATTTTTCATACGGCGTTCACACTAACAAATATTTAAACGTTAACATTTTTGTTAAAGATTAATACAGAAAATGCATCATCATCATAATCGTCATCTTCATTATCACCATCAAGATCATCATCATTATAGCCCTTCACAAGTTCACTGCCGAACATAATATGGTAAAGATATATGGCAGTAAAAAAAAACTTTAAAATAACATTCAGATACTTCAACTTAATAGGTTAGACGATCAATGGAAACATTTTTCATACGTGAGGCGTTCTACAATACACGATATTCGTCACGTAGTCGTATCGTAAGCGTTAAAACCTTTCTAGATTAAATTGTAACATAACTCCTTAGTTAGTGCTCGGAGCACTTAGTCGGTGCTAACATTGCTATAACTTGCGGGTTATCCAAGCTTGTTTTATTTGCGTCGACATATTTTAGTGCATATCCGTTAATAGCTGAATATTAAGCATCGCTTGTTCTTTCTTTGACACCTCACGTATAATTTGCTTTAATCGATTGCGAATTAATACATCAGACAATATAATGTTTTGTTTTTTTGACAATGTATTCTTAGCACGCAGTCTAATGAAATATTTTGAAGTTAACTTCTTAAAACATCTTTATAAACATTACGTTTTCTTGTAACGTTTCACCCATCGGAGCTGCATGAGTAATAAAATAAAAGCAGAATGATAAGTAGTAAAGAAGTTTCACTTCGCAGTTGTGTATAAAATTACACGCTCAATTTTTTTATAGAGATATAATGAAAGAGAATGAACTGTTAGTTATTCCTACTCGTAGAACGTAAAATTTGTTTTTGTAATAATGCAAACATTGTTTTAAATCTATTAATATTGCTATGGATTCCTGTTGCCCGATTTTTTTAATACTCAAAAAAGGTATGATTCAATCTACATGGCTTCATATTATAAATAAAAATGAAAAAAGAGTTGTGGTAACTCGGTGAATAAATTTCACATAACGTCACCAAAGAAAGTTCGACTGCTTAAAGAATTGTCCATAAAAGTAGGTTTTTTATAGGATAGGGTGACAAACGAGCACACAGTCCACCTGATGGTAAGTGGTTGCTGTGGCCCATAGACATCTACATTTATCCTCGTTTGCGAATCAAAATGCAGATGCGTTGTTTCCAGTAAAAAGGGTATCCAGTCCTCTACACACACCATAAGAAACACAGCAGTGTTAAGCTGCTATTTGACGCTGGTATTCTGTGAGAGCGTCGTCCTTCCCCGGTCGAGCCGACCCAGTCGTGCTACAACTATACTACTAAATATAGCTGCAGCATGGCTCTACCACGTATATAAAAATAAAATATCACGCTATTAAGCTGACATTCATAATATTGATAAATGAAATGATTTTTTTTTAATTTAAATGTGATAGGAAAGGCTAAAGTAAACACCAAGGCCTCCGGGAGATATGGTTAATGCCTGATAAAGCAAAAGAAGTACCAATACTATTATATTTTATATAGTTTTTTTTTATATCATCCATATGAAGAAAAACATTAAAGCTTAATTTGTTTGACGGAGACCAAAATACAACCTATCCGTATTCTACGGCTTCTATGGACTTCTATGGGTTAATGAAGACTTGTGTACAGACTTGTGAAATACAGCAATTTTAGCAAAACATAATCGATAGTTGAAATCATATTCCCCCCTTTCATCCATCGACCTTATCTCAGTGTTTTGTAAAATCTGTCGATTGTGACAGCGCCAACGGAAGTTCAAAGGGCCCATACAATACGTCATCGATGATAAAAAAGGAGCCGCGCATGCATCGATATTTATCACAATTTGTAGCCTAATCTAGCGTAACTCGAGCAATACATCACAAAAGACATTTAACAGACGCCGTCACACACAATACGACATTCCTCGCACACACATAACGTTCTTTATTACAACGCAAGAAGATTGATTTTTAAACACTCGTCGATGGAAAACGCTATGCAAATAACTGTAAAAGAAAACTTGGCCATCGGTGTGTGCATTGTTATATTGTAATAAGCAAAAGTTCTCTCTGTCCGGAATTAGTTTTTTTTGACGTTACCTCCACACTGTATCGTGGGGGCAGTTTACATACATAAATTTCACAAGGACAAACATCAAGACCCAGAACAAGTATTTGTAGACCTTACAAACCGTGCGCCGTGGGTAGCTCAGGTGGTTAGCGCCCTCTGTAAATTTCACAGCACGCGAGGAACCCGGGTTCGATTGCCGCCGGCACCAATGAAATTGTTATTTCAATTTTAAGTGTTGATTTACCACGTGCTTGACGGTGAAGGAAAACATCGTAAAGAAACCTGTATGTCTGAGAAAAAAATTCGAAGACGTGAAGTCCGCCAACACGCATCGGGATAGCGCAGCGGGCACTTCCTTGTCCTAAAAACGCTCTCAGAACTGAGAGGCCTCTGCCTAGCAGTGGGACGTATATAGTCTGTAACTTTTTTGTTACTTTTTATAAACACTTGTTCCTTGCAGGAATCGAACCCGCGGCTGCGCTTAGGGCGGCAAGTCATTGCTAAGCCATTGCGCCACGGAGCCGTTACGTTTTGATCCGAGGTAATACTTAAAAATGTTTACTTTTACATTCATGAAACGAATTTTAATGAGCCAATTAATGATAGTGTGACCACAGAATGTACAAGCAAATTGTGGTTTTGTCATGCATGTGATTTACACAACCATAAATAAAGTATGGAATTGTTTCATATGTAAACAATTGACTTGATTGTACATCATAGTTTATATGTACATATAAATAAAATCGAAGTGTCTGTCTGTAATATCGAAACTGCCTTGTATCGAGTTGAGAAGGTTATTTGGATGAATTAGTAAGCTGATGTGGCAATGGGCTGGCCATATAGAGCTCGAAGAACCAACAACTGATGACCAAGAAAGGTTCTGGTGTGGTGGCCTAGTACCGGTAGGCGAAGTGTAGGGGGCCGTACGAGATGGAGTCACGACCTGGTAAGACATGCAGGAAGTCGATGGATGCAGGTGGCTCAGGACCGCGCTTTGTGTCATTCCTTGGGGGAGGCCTATGTTTAGTAGTGGGCTTTGTCAGTCGTAGGATCCGAATCCGTACACAACACACACACACACACACACACACACACACACACACACACGCGCACACGCACACGCACACGCACACGCACACGCACACGCACACGCACACGCACACGCTGACGCACACGCACACGTACACGCACACGCACACGCGAACGCGAACGCGCACGCGAACGCGAACGCGCACGCGCACGCGCACGCGCACGCGCACGCACACGCACACGCACACGCACACGCACACGCACACGCACACGCACACGCACACGCACACGCACACGCACACGCACACGCACACGCACACGCACACGCACACGCACACGCACACGCACACGCACACGCACACGCGCACGCGCACGAGCACGCGCACGCGCATGCGCACGCGCACGCGCACGCGTACACGCGCACGCGCACACGCACACGCACACGCACACGCACACGCACACGCACACACACACGCACACGCACACACACACACACACACACACACACACACACACACACACACATACTCACACACACTCACACACATTCACACACACACACACACATATATGAGCGTGATGGTTACGAGTGTTCAGTGTTTTTTACCATCCCAAAAGTGCCCAACATGTTAAAAAAAGTTTTTACTTTAAAAAAAAACACGATTTACCATAGCATAGTTAGTTGACAGTCTTGTAAAAAGTATTTTTAATTAAAGTCCCTAAGCCGCAGCGTCACAGTCTTCGCGAAATTTACCATTTTCTGTCAAATTCCATACTTAACAATTTAGTTTGCATATTTTTCATATTAAAGCAGACATCTTTATTGAAACATACTCTAGGTTACATACGAGACTAATAACTTCTTTTTGTATTAAAAACGGAACTCGGGTCCATTTCTTTTATTATCTGCCTAAAATGATGCAAACTGGGGGCTGATAGATTTTACACCGTTACCACACGGCGAGGAGACGATCTTTCGGCTTTGTCGCTCATTTAGCACAAACCGGGGACACGTGTAGGGTGTGCCTAGGGTTAGGTATTCGAAGCTTACGGAGGCGAGCGACTCATCTTCCTCGTGGTCATGTAAAAAGAATGAACAAGGAAAGAGTGACAAAACAAATTTATGTTGCAGACTTGCAGAAGTAAACGGCAAGTCGTAAACGGAGGCCCTAGACGAAAGTTTATCGAGCAAATTAGCGATATATTGAAGATGGACCAGATTAAGAGTACCCTTTACCGAGGAGCTTGTATGCGTAGGTATATGGATGTAAATGAGGCGAGAGATGTGTGTCAGGACCGTGCCAAATGGAAGCCGGATGCCCGTAGTCTCTGCCTACCCCTATGGGTGACAGGCGTGAGTGTTTATTTATGTTATGTATACGTATTAAAAAGGAATGTTACTAATGTACATAATGTATTCGAAAATATCAATCAACTAATCTTGATTATTTTTCAAAGTAATATTAAAATGTTTAATATTATGTTGTCTATCTATTCTGTATAATTGAAGGTAAGTCAATGGTAAAGAATCTTTATTTAATTTAAACGTCTCGTATATGATTAGTTTTCTCTGTAATCTTTCGTACGATGTCAGCATTCTATAATATTAACTTAATTGCAGTAGGTTATCAATGTAATTGAGTTGTATGTGAGATATTATATGAAATATTTGATGTCAAAATCCCATTACCAGTTATCTACTAATGCGTTCCATGTTGATATTTATTAAATGGCACTCATCTGTAGTATTATTAATTTACTTTTAGTTCGATATTTGTTAGTTAGATTTTTGAAGGTTTGTTTCGTTTGACGGCTCCGTGGCGCAGTGGCTTAGCAATGAGTTGCTGCGGTGGGGGCCGCGGGTTCGAATCCCGTACGAAAGAAGTATTTGTATGGTCTACAAATAATTGTTCCGGGTCTGGATGTTTGTCCTTGTGCAATTTGTGTTTGTAAACTGTCTCCACGATACAGGAGAAAATCCCAGTGTGGTGGTAACGTTTTTTTTAAATATGTTTTACCGTTTATAAATGTAAATATATGCGAAATTAACGACACTTATACACATGCTTGAGTGGTGAAAATGTTCTTAAATATATATGTCTAAATTATTGTAGAGAAATAATGAGCGCTGAAGATGATGAAAGAAATTGCAGCATAATGCTGCTGTCTTTCAGTATCGTGTGGCACGAGAACCGGAGACTATTTTTACTGGTAACGAGGTATTCCATAAGTCTTAAGCGGTCTTACCTATGAGTAAAATTCTGGTTCTGGTTACTCAACTTAAACCTGCATTTAAGTTAACAGCTACAGAAACGCAGTCCTTGCTACATCTTTTTTAAAAGGCCGGCAACGCACCTGCAATTGCATTTGGTGTCGCATTTGTTCAAGAGCGGCGATAGTCACTTACCATCACGTGAGCCGCATGCTCGTTTGCCCCCTCTATTATAAAAAAAATATAAGTACTTCTTGTTCATTTTATTCACCAGCCCATTATAACTCCACTGGACATCTACCGTTGTAAGGATGATTGATGCCTTGATCACCACAATTGGCTGGCTGTTAGACGTCTCGCAGCTTTGACGCTGCTGCCCGTCTCCAATCTGAGTATTTTACTTTTTTTTACTTATTATAAGCCAGTGTTTCACCGCAATCTCACCTGGTGGTGACCACGCTCTCACAGAATGCCAGCGTAAAATTAGCTTAACGGTGCTGTGTTTCGTATGGTGAGTGTAGAGAACCGAAGACCCATTTTACTGGAAAAGAGGCGTTCCATCTTAGTCCTCACGGGTGACGACACATCTGCATTTTGATTCTTTATTGAGGATAGATGTAGATGTCTATGGGCCACAGCAATCACTTACCATCAGGTGGACTGTGTGATCGTTTGTCACCCAATCCTATATAAAAAAAAGATTGTTCCACTCCTTTGCTGTACGCACTAGAAAAGAGCAAGCAAACCGTTTGGTTCTAGTGCGTGGAATATCGGCAACTAAGGGGTAACGATCCGCCGCCGGTTGTCCGATGGTGGTAAGGAGAGGGAGGAATTAAAGCATATAATTCCGTATGTACGTCTGATAGAAACGAGATGGTTACAGCGCCATCTATATTGTCTTAATATTTTTCTAGGATTTTCCATAGCTGCCTCTTACGGCATCCACGGGATTTAATGATTTAAGTTTTTTTTTGTGGCTTGCTACAAGGCTTCGTAAGTAAGAACTAACGTAGACCTAAAATTTCAGCCACATTTTTTGTTACTTTTAATGTATTATTGCTTAATGATAAAAAATAAGTGTTGTATATTATTTTTCATTCATGCATATTCATTGCGATGGCTCACAGCAATATTAAACTTGAAGAAATAAATCTATGGCCGATATTCAATTAAAGTCGTTAATATGCGTACTGGTGTACCGCAAGGTGCATACTAAGACCCGATCCTTTGCTACTGCACATGTTAAGTTAAGCATTCAGCATGCTCACGTCGAATTCCCTGAACGTACGCGTCGCACCGCTTAGAGCTCTGCTAACCCCACACATTAGCGCAATAAACTTGACTATAACTCAATTCCGAGCAATGAAGGGCGATTCCCTAGCGGACTGCTGTGTCAGGGCTGACAATCGCTCCCGAAGCTAAAGTAATTAGGGCGATCGATAAGGTCGGCTGCATCTGTGATAGTTGCAGAATAGGAACATGTCATTTAATGATTGTTGAAATTTGGAGGAAGGCTAAAATGATGACTTACAAATAAAGAAGTTAAGGGTTTCATTAATAATATTGATACTGATAATCTATATATAAGCGAAATGTCACTGACTCACTCACTCATCACGAGAATAGGATAAGAGAGATAAACGAGCCTACAGTCCACCTGATGGTAAGTGGTTGCTGCGGCCCATAGACATCTACATCTATCCTCTGTTACAAATCAAAATGTAGATGCGTTGTCACCCGTGAGGACTAAGATGGAATGCCTCATTTCCAGTAAAAAGGGCCTCCGGCCACCTGCACTCACCAAGCGAAACGCAGAGGTAAACCTCTACTTCACGCTGGTTTTCTGTGAGGTCGTGGTACTACCCCGGTTCAAGCCGGCAGCAAAAGCTGCCGCGTGGCTCTACCACTGTTAAAAAGTGTTACAGCTTGCCTCTACATAGTATAAAACAAACAAGTCGCTTCCTGCTGTCTGTATGTTTAAATCTTTTAAACTGCGTAACAGATTATAATACTCTTTTCATCAATGGACAGAATGATTTAGGAGAAAGGTTTGTATGTATGCATGCCTATTATATATTTCATAATTCTTCTGTCCGTTTGTATGTGACTGAAGTCCTCTTAAACGGTTAAATCTAATTTGATTAATTTTTGTGTGTGTGATTAAGTTGACTATAGAATGGTTTAGATTAACAATATAACACATACGAAATTGTCGAAACTTATATATCGATTAAGAGAAACTATTTCTGCGGTCCTTTACTATGAAGTAGTACAATTTACAAAATACTTATAAAAATATCTCAGTCTATTCCTACTAGTAAAAACCATTATGTAGAAACTGAATGGTTTTTGCTGTCTCTCCAGAGTATTTACATACTTAGTTTTAGAAATAACTCCATCAATCACTTTATGTCTAAAAGAAAATGATGTCTGATTGTTTTATATAATATAGAGATTGAGGTATACTTAAAATAACACATTTTTATACGTAGTAGAGCCATACTGCAGCTATATTAGTAGTATAGTTGTAGCACGAATGGGTCGGCTCGACCGGGGAAGGACCACGCTCTCACAGAATACCAGCGTAAAATAGCAGCTTAACACGGCTGTGTTTCGTATGGTGAGTGTAGAGAACCGGAGACTCCTTTTTACTGGAAAAGAGGCATTCCATCTTAGTCCTCACGGAAGACAACGCATCTGCATTTTGATTGTTTATTGAGGATATATATAGATGTCAGTGATGACATACGGAACTGAGACGTGGTCCTTCACTGCTGGCCGGATGAGGAAGCTCAAGGTCGCTCAGCGAGCTATGGAGAGGGCTATGCTCGGAGTTTCTCTGCGTGATAAACTCAGAAATGAGGATATCCGCAGTAGAACTAGAGTGACCGACATAGCCCAACGGATTAGTAAGCTGAAGTGGCAATGGGCCGGCCATATAGCTCGAAGAACCGACAACCGATGGGGAAGAAAGGTTCTCGAGTGGCAGCCTCGTACCGGCAGGCGAAATGTAGGGCGTCCCCCCACTAGATGGAGTGACGACCTGGTAAGATATGCAGGAAGTCGATGGATGCAGGTGGCTCAGGACCGTGCTTTGTGGCATTCTTTGGGGGAGGCCTATGTTCAGCAGTGGACTTGTGAAGGGCTGTAATGATGATGATGATGATGATAGATGTCTATGGGCCGCAGCAACCACGTACCATCAGGTGGACTGTGTGCTCGATCGTCACTTTATCGTATAAAAAAATATTCCTTTTTATAGTTTTCTATTAGCGTAAACGTTAGTAGAAAGTCAACTTGGCCAACTGTGACTTAATACACATAAGACAAGAATAGACAAAGACGGACAGAGAGTCGGTGAATGTAATAATCTACGGCCTTTGGTCAGTAGTGGACACGGCATCTCATGCCAAGAGTTGACTGACAGAAGACAACGCGGAGTACGGCCTTTATTACATTTTGGTCCTTTGGGTTTTCCATATCGTCCATATGTTCATGTTGCGTTATTATATCATTATTATTAAATGAAAAAAATGGAATGAACTTTTTTATTTTATATATTTTTTAATTTATGGAGATAGGTAATTTTACCATTTCACTGAAATCATAGTTATTTTTATTTTGAATGTTATTTACATGATAGAAAATGTCATTTTCGATTTGCTAGATTCTTTTTTTTTTTTGGAGTTTATGGCCTGGCATCTAGACCTTTAGGCCAATTTGCGAGATTCTTCAATACACAGTCCACAGGTTAAAATTACATTCAAGCTTCGCTGTATCGAGCGCACGTCACTTGCAAATGATTATAATATCCTAAGCAAAATAAGAAAACGCAACATACATACATAGTTTATTCTCTGTTACTTTTTAGAACGTTCTCAATTTGCTCCTGACGTTACTGTGATTAAATTGTCAAAGTGTTACGTTTTCATTTGACACTGAGTTTGTATGTGACAGTTTAAAATGTACCAAGCTGAATTTTATGGATTTACGTAACGATACATATAAACTAAATTAGATTATAATCCTTTACTAAAAATTCATCATTATCATCATCATTACATACAATGGTAGTAGGTATGTATATAGTAGATATTTTTCATAATCACTTCACCGTCTTTCACGTTAGGCGCTGTTTCATCATTACATCATACATCACCCTGCACAAGTCCACTGCTGAACATAGGCCTCCCCCAAAGAATGCCACAAAGCACGGTCCCGAGCCACCAGCATCCATCGACTTCATATATTACCAGGTGGTCACTCCATCCAATAGAGATAAGATAGTTATTAAGTGACGAAGCTTGCGAAGTCACTTATTGATTTCACGATGTCTGTCCGTCTGTCCGCCTGTCCCACGATTATCTCGAGAACGGTTTCGAATTTTCAAATTCTGTTTTCAGCAATCGATTACTGATCACCCAGGCATCTGAACCTCCTATTTTGAAACTGATTGCTCAACGGCAACCGTTAGAAACTGCTACAAAGCTGATTGCTTCGCCACTTTGCTATGCTGTTAGCTTGCTAGGTTTATTATGTTCGATGTTAGTCATAGCATATGTACGTACAATTCTATGTATGTTATTATCTGAAATTGATATGAAATGATGATATTAAATTAAACAATTTTTTTATAGAATTAAGGTGACAAGCGAGCACACAGTCCAGATTTCATCGTCATTGTCATTATCATCATTACAGCCCGTCACAAGTTCACTGTTGAACATAAACGGTCGTGAGCCACCTGCATTCATCCATCATCAATTTTATTTTTATTTTAATTTAAATACCAAATTCTTCGTATAAATACATCCACCACCGAGAGTGTAAACATAAAAAACGACATTTACTGCCTTTAATAATGAAGTATTAACATCTATAAAAATAATCCTGAATACTAAATGATTATATTAAACAGCTATGTCGAAAATGATTATATAAAAAGCAATAAACATGAAAATACTACTTACAAACCGATCAAAGGATTAACTTAGGATAAGCGTACTTGGTACATTATCCAGAATCTACAAGAAAGTCCTGTCAATGTTTCATAAAAGGGAATCTTATATTTACGCGAAGACTACACATTAATTTAAACTAATTTTTACGGATTTTATCGCGACGTCCCGATGTCATAGTTAGCCCGGCTAACCTTCAGTTTTTGAATATTAATTTTACAGTTTTTGAATATAATTAAATTAATATCCAAAAACTGAAGGTAGCCGGGCTAACTGTGACATCGGGACGTCAAACACCTCAGTCCCCTCCATGACCATGGGTGCTGTATAGAACCCGAAACGTCGGGAATTAAAAAGTTAAATAAAACGCGATAAAATCCGTAAAAATTAGTTTCATATAAATATTAAGAGTATAAGGCATTTTATATTGATTCTTTACTAACCCATGTTTATTTGAATTACTGTTTAGTTCTAATTTTATTATTCATTGCATGATATTTTAAAATTAATTACCTAAATGAATAAAATGTCTTTTATCTGAGGTTTAATGCAAAATGCAACAAAGCTGATTAGAATGCATAAAGTGTATTCATAAATACATACAGATTTAATAGAAATTATGTTATTTTTTTTAATGTTAGAAAGAAAGAAGACATATATATCTTCTTCCTTCCTTTCTTTTTAAAATTATAGTTTACGAAATTTTACTGAAAAACTGTAAAAGAACCAAAAACGATAGAATATTATATTGTGTATGTATTATAGCATTCTATGGCAAAAACAACTGAGTTACAGGATATGAAGCGCCGTTAGATAATCCAGCGCCCCATTTCTTCCTGTGTGCGTGAAAGGAACGGAAGAGGTTGACTTATCACTTACACACATTGCGAAATGTCTGTTCAACGACGAAATATACCTGGAACAATAAAAAAAAATCTATATAAATAATCAATTTTAAAATGTCAGCAAAATAATTGTTATTATTACTATAGTACGCGAGGGTAACATCGTCATCTGGTTAATATGGTCACTTTCTTATAACTCAAAAACTACAGCCTTTTTTGCATAGGTGGCTCTGTGATACGATAGCTCTTCGTCAGTCATTCAAATAACAAAGGGTCAAATGGGCGCCGCTTTATCGACGCCATTTTGACAGGTAATATTATAGAAAATATTTTAGTCGATTTTAGTATTGGGTAGTGTAGTGTATGTAGTTAGATTTTTTTAAGTTAATTTTTCGAAGTGGTCCTAATTATTGCGAAAGCTTGTTTACTCTTTTTTAGGGTTCCGTACCTCAAAAGGAAAAACGGAACCCTTATAGGATCACTTTGTTGTCCGTCTGTCTGTCTGTCAAGACCCTTTTTCTCAGGAAGGCGTGGAGGTATCGAGCTGAAATTCATATCAAATACTCAAGTCTACTGTCCCTTGGAGCTGTGAAAAAATCAAACTTCTAAGCTAACGCAATCAAAAGATACAGTCGTTTATGCCGCAAATTTTCCATATTCGCAAGGGAATCAAAACCTACAGGGTACTTCCCGTGAACTCAGAATCTTAAAATTTGGTACGAAGCAACGTATTATAGCACAAATAAAGGAAAAATTGCGAAAAGCATAAATTTTTAGTTACGTCATATAATAAAAATATTTTTAATAATTTCAAACTTATATACCTACGGATTTGTTCGGAATCCTCGTTGTGCGAGTCCGACTCGCACTTGGCCGGTTTTTTCTTAATATATCATCATATCTCCTAGTTTTGGTTTTATAAAGCGGCAAAGCTTAAGGTGACCGTATTACCCTGACGTACCTTACTAATAATGTCTCTCACACCGAATTTCGGACACGGCGGCCAGGTTTAACGGAGAGGAACATGTGCGTAGGACAGATTTCTAGTGCCCATGTGTATGTACTAGGACAGGTGCACTCTCTTTTTCCTCGCTCTCATAGTCCGATGGGACGGTAATACGACACGACTGGAGATGAGGCGCAGGACCAACGACTTTGCGTGTTTAACGAGTATAGGGGGTGAAATTCCGCTAACTTCATGACTTCAGGCATCTACGACCCGGGGTTCAAACCCAGCGCCACTTAATCAGAAGTCATGCTTACGACAATTTGACCAACGAGGCAGTTATTATTACAACTATTAGTCCCGTTAACCACTATGCTTACAATGCTATAGAAGTGGTTTATGATTGCATTCGTGGATTTGAATCCAAAAGAGAGGATTAAAATGCAGATGCGTCGTCACCCGTGAGGACTAAGATGGAATGCCTCTTTTCCAGTAAAATAGGTCTCCGGTTCTCTACACTCACCATACGAAACAGCAGTATCAAGCTGCCATTTTACGCTGGTATTCTGTGAGAGCGTGGTCCTTCCATGGTCGTGCGGACCCATTCGTGCTACAGCTATACTGCTAATATAGCTGTAGCATGGCTCTACCACGTATAAAATCACTTTTTTAAATGTTTCATTACTTCTTTAGTATATTAGCCGCGCAAGAGAATCTATTACTCTTTCTCGTCTCTCAGGTAATTGTAAGAGGAGTTATGGAATAGGTAAGTATGACCTTATGAAGGACAGATGGCAATTTCATGTATATAGTTCACACTACCATCATCCTGGGATTTTCTCCTGTATTGTATGGGTGTTTCACATACATAAATTTCACAAGCACAAACATCCAGATCCGGAACAATCATTTGTAGGCCATAGAAATGTTTGTTTCGTGCGGGGTTTGAACCCGCGGCCCATAGCGCTGCAACTATTTTCTAAGTGGTGGTGGTAAACAAAAATGGCTTCAAAGCTTTTAGTACGACGCGCTGCGCGTGTTGGAGAATTTCACACATACTAGAAATATTTTTATTCGTTTTGATTGCCGAGGAAGTGGTAAATCAGCACTTAAAATTGCAATTAACAATTTCATTGTTGCCCGGGATCGAACCCAGGTTACTCGCGTAGTTTGAAATATACAGCAAACGATAGAGCTATATTATGTAAAGTACCTACCAAAACCAAAGACGAAGAGTCATGTCAAAGGTGACAATTGTTTGATATTCTTTGCTCGTGGTAGTAGCATGTTACAGCTATATTATAGTCGTAGCACGAATGGATCGGCTCGACCGGGGAAGGATCACACTTTCACAGAATACCAGCATAAAATAGCAGCTTAACACTGCTGTGTTTCGTATGGTGAGTGTAGAGAACCGGAGACCCTTTTTCCTGGAAACGAGGCATTCCATCTTAGTACTCACGGGTGACGACGCATCTGCATTTTGAAGCTTAATCGAGGATAGATGTAGATGTCTAAGGACCGCAGCAACCACTTATCATCAGGTGGACTGTGTGCTCGTTTGTCACTCTTATTCTATAATAAAAAAAGAAGAAACTTCTCCAATCCACATGCCAAGAGTGCAGATTACAGCAAATTTTCCTGCATTGGGGAGATCCATGTCCAGCAGTGGATTGCTTCCAAAGAACAAGAAAGATCACACTGATAAATAGTCTTACAACTGCATACAAAAGTTGTCGTGTCGTGAAATCGTTAATAGACATTTGATAAAGATGTTGGAGGAGGAAAGAGGTTGGCAACCACTGTTTTTATTTTTAGTCGATATTAGAAAGACGCTGCTGCCCATCTCCAGATTTGTTTCCCTCTTTTACCTCTTATGATACCCAAGGGATGATATGGGGTAGTGGATATTCTTACACTACAACTATATGGTACTTTATTCCACTTAAGAGTCGAAACTCAAGAGTCGAAACTGACTTGAAACAAACAAAAATATTAAATTATTACTCAATAGCTTCTGAAGTCGGGGTTTAATACTTCTATATACTGTGTCTTAGCACTGACTTCTGAAGCTATAATGTGGTGTAAAGCTCCCAATAAACATACTTTTAAAAAGTTGATGAGTAATCATCTATTAAAGACAACGCTTCTTACATAAATCATACATGTCAATAACCGTCTTCAAAAAGCAGGATATACTCAATTTGACTGCATTTTTATTTGTCTTATCTCATAACTTTTCTTCTAGGTGAACCGATTTTGATGATTCTCTCTTTTTGTTTGAAAGCTGGTGCTTCTCATGTGATGACCAGTAGTTTTTGAGTTATCTTTAATAATTTATATTCAAGTCGGTTGTACAACATTTTTAATTTTACTGCATGTTATTGTTAACAGACACATTTATTTATAGTTATTTACGTGTACGTTTTTTTATAGGATAGGGTGACAAACGAACACAGTCCACCTGATGGTAAGTGGTTACTGTGACCCATCATCTTTATCGAGGATAGATGTCTATCCTCGATAAAGACTCAAAATGCAGATGCGTTGTCATGCGTGAGGACTAAGATGGAATGCCTCTTTTCTAGTAAAAAGGGTCTCCGGTTCTCAACAATCACCATACGAAACACAGCAGCATTACGCTGCTATTTTACGCTGGTATTCTGTGAGAGCGTGGGCCTTCCCTGGTCGAGCCGACCCATTCGTTCTACAATTATACTACTAATATAGCTGCAACATGGCTCTACCACGTATAAAAGTAAATGTGTGTATGTATATACATATTTGTATATAATATGTATGTGTGAGTTATATTCGTATAGTTTATTTATTTTGGATATTAGTAAAATGTTTAAGTATATTACGTAGATAATTATTATTATTTTTTCTCTACGAGTATATTGCTACACCTTCGTCAAATTCTCACCACTCTATGGGTTGACTAGTAGAGAATGCCCCAAGGCATTAACTCCGCCCTTTGTATTCTTTTGATTTAAGGAATGCGATAAAGAATAAATAAATAAATGTGGAAATAATTTTAGTTCATAACTTCACTACTTTTTAGTAGTCTTTTATTTACTGGTAAAGGAGTGTTCCATCTTAGCCCTCAGGGGAAATTATAATAGTTAATCGAGAATACATGTCGGTGTATATGAGTCACAGCATCCACTTACCAAGTAGACTTTGTGTTGGTTAATACTTTAGTCTAATGTAGTGAATTTTGAACTATTTTTGAATAAATACAGATTTCGTCTGTTTACAACTGCATTCAGATTTACAAAACATAGCATCGAATGCTAACAGAATGCGACGTAATACAACAATATAAATAAAAGAAAATTGGGGGTTAACAAAACAAAAGTTTATAGTAACATTAAAGATATAGAACTTAAGTTTTTTCTTTTAGATAATAGATGGCGCTGTAACAGTATTTGTTTTCCACCCAACCCCACCCTGTATCATCATCATGACTTGAAAAAAGGGCTGAATCTGAATATCAGGATGAGAAATTGTGTGATAAGAGAAAAGTGTGGTTCGCAAGACGATGTTGTGACCAGAATTAAGAAAGGAACGCTTCGGTGGTGTGTTCATGTAGAAAGAATGAATGACGAAAGAGTGACAAAGCAAGTTTATGTTGCAGAAGTGAACGGCAGCGTCGGTAAGGGACGCCCTAGATGAAAGTTTATCGACCTAATTGGCGATATATTGAAGATGGGCAGATAAAGAGTACCCTTAACCGACGAGAATATATTCGTTATATGGATTTAAAGGAGGCGAGGGAGGTGTGTCAGGATCGTGCCAAATTGAAGTCCGTAGTCTCTGCCTAGCTCTCTGGGTGACAGGCGTGAGTGTTTATGCTTATTTTTTATGTAATGTATATTACTTGAAAAGTTTATGACTTGTAATTTACTTACAATACTTCCAATGGTCACGTGGTTTCCGATCAACTTTTGGAACGAAGTTCCTTATCGCGCGGTACGAATTTGACGGATGGGGACTAGGCGAAAAAAGTGTAAGATTTTTTTGTCACTACTCCTTGTGTCATAGTGTATTTTATTTTAAATGACGCTTCATTTTATAGACGTTTGTAATTCATTTGTTTGTATTTGTTAATCAATAATATAATACGTACTTATACCAATAATAATATACTACGAAAGGAAATTCGTTCCAACCGAGTGTTCCACGACACTCACGCATGTTTTTTTTCTAGTCTACCTACACGCCCTGGCTTCGCTTGGACAAGATCTATAAATGTGACCTTATTTAGATTTATTAAGAATTAAAATAGCCAAAGACCATTTAATTATATCATTTTATTTAACTCCAAATTATTTTAAAAAGTATATAGCCTCATCTGAAGATTAGCGCGGACAAAATTAGACAGACAAAAATTATAAAAATGGTTATTAATGGCTTAATACCAAGCAATTAAACCCTAAGCTTAATAGAAGTCATTTATTTCAATATTACAGACAGACACTTTAATTTTATTTATATGTATATAAATAATAAAACGTTATTGAAGTGGTTACCCATTTACGTTATGACCGCGCTGAACTTAGACTTGCCACGAGTGCTTTTTGATGTACGAGAATGTAAAAGTCTTTCTAAAAATATCGTATGAACCGAAATGTTATTCTTATTGTACTTTGTTAACCAAAATACGTGTAGCCGAACTAATCTTGCCTTCCATACAAACGGATAGTATTCGTTACGGATTATATGTAATTTTTACGTTTTTAAAGTAAGCACATGTAATTTGTTTAATGTCAGACTTAACGAAGACTAGCCAATCGCACAGTACAGTGCTCAAGTGTGTGCTCAAGTGTATGCGCAAGCACAGGTGCACTCTCTTTTCTCTTACTCTTAGCCGGTAAGACGATAATCTAACGCGATGGGAGAGAGATCAGGCACACGATCAACCGCTTTACGTGCTTTCTGAGTCACGGGGGTGAAACAACCAACTTCCTGACTCCGGGCTACTATACGCCAGAAATACGCAGTGAGTCACTTTGAACCCAAATGGGATTTGAACCCGGGATCTCATATTCAGCAATCACCTTTACGACCGGCAGACCAACGAGTCTGTCAATAATAAGATTTTTTTTATAGGATAAGGGTGACAAACGTGCAACCACTTACGATCAAGTGGACTACCTGATGTACTGATGACTATAAGTGGTTGCTGCGGCTCTATGAGCCATCTACATCTACATCTACATCTATCCTCCATTACAAATCAAAATGCAGATACGCTGTCACGTATCATATCATGCTTATACGTGATAGAGCCATGCTGCAGCTATATTAGTAGTATAGCTGTAGCACGAATGGGTCGGCTCGACCGGAGAAGGACCTCTCACAGAATACCAGCGTAAAATAGCAGCTTAACGCTGCTGTGTTTCGTATGGTGAGTGTAGAGAACCGGAGAACCTTCTACTGGAAAAGAAGCATTCCATCTTAGTCCTCACGGGTGACAACGCATCTGCATTTTGATTCGGATAAATGTAGATGTTTATGGGCCACAGCAACCACTTACCATCAGGTGGACTGTGTGCTCGTTTGTCACCCAATCCTATAAAAAACAACCCGTGAGGACTAAAATGGAATGCATCATTCACAGTTAAAGGGGTCTCCGGTTCTCTACACTCACCATACGAAACACAGCAGCGTTAAGCTGCTATTTTACGCTGGTATTCTGTGAGAGGTCCTTCTCCGGTCGAGCCGACCTATTCGTGCTACAACTATAAGGCTTCAGTGGAAATACATCAACCTGTGTTTTTCGTAAACTGTAATTAGGGTAAATACGTCGCTGTTGTTTCCCTCTTTCGACTCTTACGACTCCCACGGGACGATATGGGGTAGTGGATATTCTTACACCGCCACTACACGATTTAAGATACCAACATCATTGGAAAAAAAATAAGTCACTTGAGAAGCACTTCGGCTTAGTGGTGACACTGGACATAGGCGTCTCATATGTAATTTCGTAACCACTGCAACTAACTTCCAACAAATACTGTCAACAAATTAAAAATTTTGTACAATTGACTTCAATATAAATACAATGAGAACATCATTAATGTAGTCGAAGTCAATTAAATACAAGTTATTAAGAATACCTCAAAAACTACTGGTCAGATCTTGATCAAATTTATATGGCACCACATGAGAAGCACCTAGACAAAAGTTCTGAGGTAACACGCATAAAAAAATAGAATCGAGTTGAGTACCTCCTCCTTTTTTTGAAGTCGGTTTAATTAGTTTGCGTTCATACTAAGGATTAATGTATTAAGCCTTTTAGCTTGTAATTAAACTATCTTAATAATCGAAACCCAGTAGCAGGTGCACTGCCGCTAGACAGCGAAAACAGGTAGGAGAGTGATCCCAATCGAGATTACCTTTTTTTTAAATAGAGGAAGGGTGACAAACGAGCACTTAGCCCACATGATGGTAATTGGATGCTGTGTCCCATGGACATCAATATCTATAATTTACAAGGGTCACCTTTTAGACCTCTAATAGTAATAATTTCTTTAAATATTTTATTAAAATAGCAAAACTGAAACTAAACTTACTTATCAAATGATACTAAGTCTAAGTAACACTGAAGATCTATTACTCTGAGAGAACTGAACTTTAAAAGAAAAAAAACAACGCTTATTGGTTGTTCATATCTGTTCAACATAGAGTTATCTACTCTATTAGAACCGTCCGCGTTATTAATAGTAAACAAAGAGCCATTATAGTCATAATAACGGATGAACTGGAGAATGTGATCGATTGTTGTACAATGTTATCCCATTTGTTAAAGCAAGACAGTTCGCTATTATTAGATTGATAAAGCTGGAGCCGTTTCTTTATTCCCCAGATCTTATCTTTTACGACTTCATTCTATATCTTCAGTGAACTTCGACCATTAAAATGTTTTATTTCATTTCTTGGCTATTAATTTATGCTGTGATAACCTAAGTACTCGTACATAGTTGAAATTTTTGTTTACTTAATAATAAGCCAGTGGTGGTAAGTGATACCACCTGGTGGTAAGTGATAACGAAGCTCTAGATGTTAAAGCGTAACAAAAGCTTATTCATTCTTACCTAATTCAATCCAATTGGAGTAAAATGAAAATCAATTTTTAGTGACTCGATTTGAGAGCATCAGTCGTGGTCAGAACCTCATATAGTGCGCCACTTACCTCGATCTTTTATACGCATCCATTACTGCCAGGCCTTGCGCAGATGGCCGCTTTACTTAGCCAGTTAGTCTAAGAATATATTTAGTGATACATTTTTGTTTGGTCTAGATCGGGGGATGATAGCAGGTGGATGATCTAGCAGAGGATCATTAGAGTTATAAAAGCGGTACACCATCAAGGTTTATTCATGTAGAAAGAATGCGAGACGATCGACATTTTTAGAAAGATATGGTGTAAGAAAATATATACCCAAATCATCCCGTGGGTGTCATAGAAGGCGAAGCGGCGTCTTCCTGATAAAATATTTTTTTTTATAAAATAAGGATGACAAACGAGCACACAGTCACACAGTCTATATGATGGTAAGTGGTTGCTCTAGCCCATAGACATCTACATCTATCTTCGTTTGCGAATTAAAATGCAGATGCGTTGTCAGTCGTGAGGACTAAGATAGAATGCCTCTCTTCCAGTAAAAATGGTCTCCAGTTCTCTACACTCACCATAAGTCCTTCCCCGGTCGAGCCGACCCATTCGTACTACAACTAGACTATTAATATAGCTGCAGCATGGCTCTATAACACGTAAAATCTTGATAATAATAAATCAATTGCGTGCGTCCTGCATTGCGAGTGTGGCAACTATGGCAAATAGCACTATGAGGTCAATCTATAGAATCCTATATTTATCCTATAAGGTAAGCCTTATAGACAAGCCTTATAGTAGGACATCATTCTGTAACTCTCAACTGTGACTCATCTCTCATCATCATCGTCATTACAACCTTTCACAACTCCGCTGCTTAACATAACAGGTACAGTCCTGAGCTTCCATCGACACCCAGCACTGCGTTTGGCAGTTTGAGGCTACCGCTTTTGAACCCTTTCGCGAACGGGCTGTTCTACGAGCTATATGGCCGGCCATTGCCACTTTTACCTGCCCATCCTTCGGGCTACGTTTATTTAAATATAAAGCCGAGATAACATAATGTACACACCTGTCAGTTTGTATTAGATACTTAAATTGCGACGAACCTCGACAGTCTTTTTAAAAACACAATTTAAAGTATAAAATGATTTAATGTTCTTTCGAAGGTGGTTCGTTACAGAATGCATCCATATTAAATGTTAATAAAATAAGTCTAGTACAATTATCATATCGTCTTACATTACTTTAGAATTATCACTCGAGTTCTCACGCATGTGCTGATGTGGCTGTTTGGAATATTGAGCCAGGGACGGATTGAGGCGATATAACTCCTCCCTCCACAAGTTCGGGATTATCCTCGGGATTATCACGAATTTTACAGATTTTACAAATTTCAATTAATTTATGTTTAACAATTATACTTAAAATAATTAATATAATAACTAAAATAATAATATTAACTAAACTAACACTTTTATTAGTAATTTCACTTTTTGCATTTTCACTTAACTCACTGTCACTAATTTCTCCCATACTTTTCTGCAGTAATAGATTCAGGAACTGTACGTCTGCTATATTAATTCCATCGAGATTCACAGGCTTCTTCAGAGTGCTTGACGGTTTGAGTATTATCTTTGGTAGGTTTATTAATGGCTGCCTTAGGGAGGTTATTTCTTTACCTTGAGTCTGATGTCTTTTCAGTTCGTATCCTTTGATTTTCACCTTGCAGTTATCATCCATAGTTAAGAGGTAGGTTCCTAGTAGAATCTCTTGGCTAACTTCATTGTCGCAGAATTTAGTCATAGCTGTTTCAGTATTTGAGTAAACTATCCAGCGATTTGGTTGTATGAGGTAGATCTTCACATTTTCTAGGGTGACAGGGATCGGGTGACAACTTGAGATATTTGTGTGAAACTGCATGATTTCTACGACACAGTTGTCATTGGTGAAGAGTTGTATGTCGTTCTCATGACACAGGAATCGGCGTTCGTCGACCTCGCGACATGACTGAGAGAGCGGTGTTGCTTTCAACCCTTTCACAAGTAGGTACGGATTTTTAGGTAGGATGAGAGTCGTCTGGCCATTATGTAATACAGGTAAGGGAACTAATTTATAATAGTTAAAAATTTCATTTCTAATAAGTGGAATACTCATAATAAACTTTATCTGATTCTGTTTAATATAGGCTTTTATCTCGATACATCTTTCTAATTTTACAATATTTTCATAAGTGACAGGAAACACTAATTTGTCAGTTTGTTCTATTTCCTTAAGCAATATTATAAGTTCTTCTGTATCAATTATTGACTGGTGTAGTACATTAATTTTACTAAAAGCAATGGCTGTTTCGATTTCACTCAAATGGAAATATAAATTATGAAAATTATCAAGGAAGATATTATAAAGGTGAATGAGTTTAGTAACCGTCTGTCGAAAATCGGAGTTGTTTAAAGCTTGATTAATGTTTTGAATATTATCTTCTAATCGTATAAAATTACTTTTAGTAGAATTTGCCATGGCTGTAAATGAGCCCACCATTTCGGAAACTATTGTCATTTTATTTTTAATCACATTTTGTTCCGTATGTAGCTTATTTATTAATCTTTCATACCTAAGAGCGTCATTATTATCTAAGTTACCTGTGATGGCTTTTATCAAAGAGCCTACCGGATCGAGGAGACCTCTTTTGGTTCGTAATGGAGGAATTAATTGTTTAAATTTGTCGATGGTAATATTCATAGTATAATCGGTTTGATGTTGGACGGTAGTAAAATCTGAATCAAATGATTTAGTATCGAAACAACTTTGAACATGCTTTTTAAGTAACCCATATTTATTCATACTTGATTCTAATTCATCGTAAATTAAATTTAAATCTAATATCTTAATAACTATCCAGTTATCATAATTAACAAATGCTTGACCTTCGTCAACAGGTAACAATCCCGGATTCTTGTCAATGCGAAGCTGATGAAGGGCCTGGCTTCCCATTGTTCGGATCACCAGTAGAAATAATCTGCGAAGGACGTTTTATGTCTTTAATAGGAACATTAGTAATACGTTTATTGGTTTCAACGGGAACTACATTTCTTTTTATAGCACCGATGGCATGAGCCTTTTGGTAACGTGGTTTATCTTTGCTCCGTCTAGTATTAACACCTTTTATGAACACAGTATCACCTACGTCTATATCGCACTGTGATTCGCCTGCGTGTTTTTCTCTCACCGTCAACTTTTTGTCAATTATTTTATCCGTAAGATATTTATATAAATATTTGGTCCTTTTAGCGTGATCCTTTACTAACTGCTGTGTGAATTGCTTATCGAAATTAATGGCAAATGTACTATTGGATTCGGTGTGTCCGAATACTACTTCAAAAGGCGTTAGATCTGTCGAAGAGTGAATTGAATGGTTGTATGACATAACAGCATACGTCATCACTGACGCTGCGTCTGTAATTTTATGTTCGTATTTCGCGATTCGGTAAATTTCAGTAATAGTTGAATGAAACCTTTCGATAAGTCCCATAGAGTTGGGGTTGTGCGCAGTACCAATGTGTAGATTGATTTTGTATAATGTTAGCATTTCCTTTAAGAGTACGTTATTAAATTCCATACCGGGATCTGAACTGATTTTGGATGGAATTCCGTAAAATGAAAAATACTTTATTAAAGCTCTTATTACTTCCGGGGTAGACCTACTATTAATTTCAATTGCTTGACCCAATTTGCTGAACGCGTCTATCAGGGTTAGAAAATACTTGCCTTCTATCGAAAAGGTATCAATGAAAATTTCTTGGAATGGCTTAGACTGGGTTTGAGTCAATTGAAGTTGAGGTTTTAGGGGTTTACGGTCGTATTTCATTTTCTTGCAGACCTCACATGAGTTTATAATGCTCGCTACCGTTTGTTCCATATTATTCCAATAAAACGTTCGCCTCAAATGTACTAATGTTTCCCTAATACCTCTATGGCAATTTTTACCTAAATGATATTTAAGAACTACTTCGCGTTGCTCATTTTCATCTTCTACATATACTATCCTCTTTGTACATTCATAAAATTTAACACTATCCTTTTTGAATAATTGCGTTGTGGCTTCCGAAAACTGCTTGCGATGTATGACATCTTCGAAATAAAAAAAATATTTAATTTTAGGTCTGATATACTCTTTCAGGAATTTTTTTATTAAATCCAAATTGTTTAATGGTAAGTGAACTTCCAATATGTTCTGTTTAGCCCTAGATAAGTTTTTAACCGAACATTCATTTCTGTTCCAGGTATGAACGAGTATTTGATTTGGTTTCGCATCAATCGCTTCCTGGAGAATTAATATTCCTGCTGTGTCTATGTCTTTAGCCGAATGTACTGTATTGTTACTACTGTGTCCTTCAGAAGCTGTGGCGGTGCTACTATTTGGAGATGGTATCGGATATGGAGATTGTCTACCATGTAAAGAGGGAATACTTAACGTTTCCGAATCGGATGATACTGTTACTACGTCCCCCGCCTGATTCGAATTACCTAGCTGTACAATTTTAGAGACTACATTGCTCAAATGGCGTTGAAGTTTTTTTTCGTTTTCGTCTACATTCACTTGCATGGAAACATTATCGTTATCAGTTAAGGCGTTAATCTTAATTCTAGATAAAGCATCAGCGTTACAATTTTGTTTCCCGTTCTTATACACTATTTCGTAATCAAATTCCGATAGGCGTAACTTCCATCTAGTTAGTTTGCTATTCGGTTCATTAATGGAGTTTAGCCAGGCTAAAGGGCGATGATCAGTGTAAATTGTAAATTTTTTCCCATATAAGTAAGGGCGGAAATGTTTGACTGCCCAAACGATTGCCAAAAGTTCTTTTTCTATTGTGCTGTATTTAGTTTCAGCATCGTTCAACGTACGACTTGCAAAGGCTATGGGCTTATCACTACCGATAGGTCCCTGCGATAGAACTGCACCGAGAGCAAAGTTCGACGCATCTGTGGTGAGAACGAACGGTCGAGAGAAGTCAGGATATTGTAAAAGTGGGGCGTTTGTTAAAAGCTCTTTACATCTTTCAAATGCGTCTATATATTCTTTTGTAATTTCAATTTTGTTTTTCTTTTTCAGGCAAGAGGTAAGCGGTTGTGTAAGTTTAGCGAAGTCTTTAATGAATTTTCTGTAATACCCTATTAATCCGAGAAAACTTTTTATTTCGGTGGCTGTACGCGGTAATGGATATTTTAGTACTGCTTTAATTTTTTCGTCGTTTGGTTTTAAACCCTCTTTTGTAATCGTATGACCTAGATATAGAACTTCTTTTCTCAAAAATTCACATTTATCTAACGTGACTTTTAAATTAGTTTCTCTGAGACGGTCAAAAATTTTCCTTAATTGTTCAATATGTTCCTGAAGACTAGCCGAATACACAATTATGTCATCGAGGTACACTAAGCAATGGAGACCTTGGAGGCCTCTTAAGATATTATCCATTGCTCTTTGGAAAGTTGCAGGGGCTGTCTTTAATCCAAACGGCATGCGTTTGAATTCATAGTGACCGGATTGAGTTGTGAAAGCTGTCTTTGGCCTATCAGCTTCATTAACTTCTATTTGGTGGTAGCCACTTGCCAGGTCAAGGGTACTAAAATATACAGATTTGCCTAACTTATCAAAAAGGTCAGTTATATTAGGTAACGGGTATTTATCGTCTATTGTATTCTCATTTAATCGCCGATAATCTATAACCATTCTAAATTTAGGCTGCCCGGATGCATCTGGTTTCTTGGGGACTAAGTGAACCGGTGCGCTCCAAGGTGAGTGAGAATTTTGGATTACGTTATCTTGAAGAAGTTTGTCTACTTGTCTTTGTACTTCCTCATTTTGGGAAGGTGGGTGGCGATACGGTCTGATATATATAGGATCTTCGTTAACTGTTCTAATATTATGTTTTACCTGATTTGTAAAAGAAAGCGGAATTTTCTCACTATAAAATATGTCGCGGTATTCATAGCATAATTTAGTTATAGCTTTCCGTTCTTCTTCATTTGTATGATCTAATCGTAGTTTAATTAAATTTTCTTTTAAAATCTCATCTATCTCGCAATCGGAATTTATCACATTTATGGCACACTCATTATTTTCAAATACAGTTACATTAAACGGTTCAATAAATTTAATATTAGCTTTTTCGTTCGACACATTTTGAATAATGGTTTCAGCAAAGAAATTATCACACTTGATAAGGGCACATGGCATACGAACTCCCTCACTAAATTGTGTAAAATCAATGATTGCGTCCCCGTTTTGTAAGTTGGTGGGTATTTTTACTCGTGTTTCCGATCTTGGTTCTAAATTAATTTCATAAGGTGGATTATAAATTATTGGGATTTCAGTATTAGGTGTTCGTAAAATTTGGTGGTTCATATCGATATTAGCTGCCAATTTTTTTAATAAGTCTGACCCAATAAGGCCGTCGTATCTACCATCCACATCGTATATGTAAAATTTATGTGGAAGAGTACTTTTGAATGTTTTTAAAAGCGGTATAAAAATTATTTCATCGTGCATGCTTTGCGCATGGGTACTTACAACTGTGAAAGGTTCATTGTATTTAAATTCACCAAAATATTGGTTAGCCTTGGCAGGACTAATAAAGGATCTACTGCTTCCGGTATCTATTAGAAATTTCGAATTTATTTCGGGAATTACTATATGAGGTAATTTTAAAATGCTATCGCAATAATTAAGATGGATCATTTCGGAGGGCTTTCGAGGGCTACTATCGGAAAATTTTCAGGTACTGCATTATCTTCATTATTAATTTCACTAAAATTTTCTAGGTATTGACCTTCAAATGAAGGGTCTTCTACAAAACCATCATAGTGGTCGTAGTAGTAACCGTCATTATTATCGTGAGAATAATCTTGACATGATGTTGAAGGTTCCTCGCTAAAAAACAAATCATTCGTCGTCATGTTTTGCCTAATTGGTGCGGTACGCATAGATACGTCAGTGTCGTAAACGTTTTTGGGCGGTTGATTTTGTATGCCGAATTTGAATTGGTTGGGTTGCTGTTGTATGCCGTATTTAAATTGATTAGGCTGTTGTTGAAAGCCATATTTAAATTGATTAGGCTGTTGTTGAAAGCCGTATCTAAACTGATTAGGCTGTTGTTGATTCTGCATGCCGTGTTTTTGAGCTTGATGTTGGGGAATGCCAAATTTAAATCCACCAACTTGGAATGGTGCTCGTGGTACTTACTTACTTACTTATCTTCACGCACAATCCCTGACGGGGTAGCCAGAGAGAACAGATCGCCAAGTGTCACGATCCTTACATATCTCTTTCGCTTCTTTCAGATTCATTATCTTCTTCATACATGCACGTCTAGGTATCCGAGTACTCTTGACCCTACCCTCTTCGAGCAATTTGCTCACATGGTCTTCGAAAGTTAGTCTCGGTCTACCTCGACACCTTTTAATATTAACTTTCGCGCTATATATTTTCTTCACCATTCGGTCTTCACTCATTCGCTCAACGTGCCCAAACCACCGAAGCACGCCCTTATCAATTTTTGTGATAATGTCATCTTTCAAACCTGCCATATTGCGAATCTCTTCGTTTCGCTTTCGGTCGGCCATAGTAACGCCGCACATTTTACGAAGAGATCGCATCTCCACTGCATTCAACTTACTTTTATGCTTCTTCTGGCATACCCAGGTTTCGCTGCCATATAACAAAGTCGGTACCAACACTGCGTTATGTATTGCAAGGCGTGCACTCTTCGCTACGCCTTGCCTTTTGACTAACGCAGTCAGGGCACCATTGACTTTGTTCCCGGCAGCGACACGCCTGTCCACATCTAAATCACATCTTCCATCCCGGCTAAAAGCACTCCCCAAGTATACAATTTCATTTACCTGTTCTAGACATTCCTGATTTACCCATATTTCACACTTCGTTCTCTCTTCGTCCCTTTCAAATACCAGAACCTTAGTTTTATTAGCATTCAAACGGAGACCTTTAATTTCACATTCCTCTTTCATACACGTGACTAATGCCTGCAGTTCTGCCTCTGATGGTGCAATAAGCACTGCATCATCAGCATACAGCAGACAATTTACTTTTATGTCACCCAATTTCACACCCAAACAGCTATCTTTCAGCTTTTGTAAACAGCTGTCGAGATACAGTATGAACAGCCAGGAAGACATGACACAACCCTGTTTTACGCCCGTTTGGACGCTAAACATGGGTGACAGGTCATGCCCTACCCGCACACAGGCTTTACAGTCACAGTAAAGAGACTGCACAGCCCTTAGCAATCGGCCATCCACACCATACCCCGGCAACAGTTCCCACATTTTCTTCCTTACAACCTTATCAAATGCTTTCTCAAGATCCACAAAAGCACAGAAAATCTTCTGGTTAACAGCCAGAAGCTTTTCCGTGATCATACGGAGAGAAAACATTTGATCCGTGCATCCTCTTCCAGGTCTAAATCCGCATTGTGCCTCCCATAGAAATCTTTCCGATTTCTCTTGCATCCTACGTGTCAAAACCTTCGAGTAAACTTTACTTGCTAAACTGGTCAAGCTGATCGCCCGATAGCACCCGCAGTCAAAATGTGAACCTTTACCTTTATATAAAGGCACAATGACTGCGGATCGCCAATCATCCGGGACATCCCCCGTCCGCCAGCACAAATTGCACAGCAGATGAAAGCTGTCCCAGACGCGAGGCCCACCATACTTGACCATTTCAGCAGTAACTCTGTCTAGTCCCGCAGCTTTACCACATTTCAAACTTCGAATCGCACGTTCAATCTCTTTCATACTGATGACCTCAGTGTCATCGAGGTCCGGGTCTGGCGTGCCAGTCACGGCGTCATCCCCGGATCCCTCACTAAGATCATCACACGCATACATTTCTCTATAAAATTCGCTCCATCGCTGCATGACGTCCGATTTTTCTGAGAGGACGTCATTAGTTCTCGAAAGCACTTTGTTCATTCTTAAGGCCGTCGCACCACTTCGGGTCCTTCCAACCTCTTTCCAGAAGAGTTTGGAGTTCTCCTTAAAGTTGTGCGACAACCTTTCATCCGCTTCCATTCTACACCTTTCACGCACTTCCTCAATCAATGCTTTCGTGTGAACTTTCTGCAGCTTATATCTTTCTTTCATCTTCTCTCTCATATCCTTATCATTACTAGAGGCCAAGTAGTCTAACCATGCTTTCTTCTTCTTCTTTACAGCTTCTTTCACTTCATCATTCCACCATGCATCTCTTCTTTTACTACTGCCTCTTTTTATTGTTCCACACACTTCTTCCGCTGCACTTACCATTCCATCCCTAAGGTTCTGCCACGTTCTTTCTACACATTCGTTTCTGCCATCGATGGTGTCAAGCTTTTCGGCTACCCTCGCATGATATTTGTCCCTAGTATCCGCTTCCTGAAGCTTCCAGCTTCGGATGCGACAGACCGACTGTGGTTCTGTCACTGTCGTCCGGTAGCGCCAACCCGCGAACAGACCCCTAAATCTAGTTATCACTAGATAGTGATCCGTTCCCAGGTCAGCACCCCTGAACACTCGCGTATCCATAACCTGTTTTCGCAGTCGGTCATCCACCAGGAACAAATCGATCATACTTCTCTCATTCTTTCTTTCTCTAGTATACATATGGATTTTCTTGTGATTAAACATAGTGTTTGTCACAAGAAGACCCTTTTCCTTGCATACCGCCAGTATAAGCTTGCCAGCATCATTAACCCTTTTATCGCCAAACTTTCCAAGTACCGACTCGTACCCTGGTCGAGCGGTACCAACCCATCCATTCAAATCACCACATACAACAATCCTTTCGTTTCCCCTAGCCAAATCTAGAACTTCTCTTACATTCTCCCAAAACTCCTCCAGCTCAGCCCTGGACGACGAAGCCACCGGCGCATAAACAGCCAAAAGGAATAACTTCGTCAGTCCCAATTTAAAGCGAACCCAGAGAAGTCTTGAGTTCACAAACTTATATTCAGTCATAACATCGACCAACCGAGAAGACAGCAGCACCCCCACTCCCTGGCAGGCGTTCTCGCTCTCCGGGACTCCGGACCATAGAGCAAACGCCCCGCCAGGGAGCTCTTCAGTACCACTGCCCTTCCGTTTGGTCTCCGACATACACACTACATCTAATTCTCTTTCTTTCATTATTTCGATCAACTCATTCGTCTTATCTCTCATGCCTCCTCTAACATTCCACGTGCCAACTCTGCACTCCGTCCTCCACCTTCCGCCGTGTCGGGCTGTGCGTGACGGGTGGCGGTCCCCATCGCCGCTTTGCGCGCTGCATTCCACACCAACGGGGACGAGCTGCTCGTGGTTGTTGGGTAAATTGATGATTGAAATTACGTGGCATTGAATTTTGTGGTGATGCAAAATGGTAGCTTTGTTGAGGTGCTGTGAATTTATTCGTATGCATCAAATTAGGCCTATATCCCATCTGGTTATTGGGTACACCAAACTTGAAATTACTATTATTATTATTGTTTGGTGTCAAATTCGAATTTATAAATGCAGTTGGTCTCACGAAACTTTGCAGAGCTAATTGCTGAACTGGTTTGGCTTTATTGTTTTTGGCGTTATACTGAGCTAAGAAGTTAATTTCCTCTGTGACTATACTTAAAGCGATCTCCAAAGTAGAACAGCCTTTGAGTCGGACAATTCTAATAAGGTCTTCAGGTAAATTGTACAAAAATACGTTCAAAGCGGTATTATTATATATAATCATTTTGGCTGCCTTTATTCCTTCATCACAATGTCTTTGGACTTTAGCGAATAAAGAACTTTTTACATTTTGTATTCTAGTACAAAACTGAATAAATGACTCTCCTTGTTTGATTTTTAAAGATTCTAGTTCAATAGCAATACATTCCTCTGAACGGGGGTCGCCGAAATGCTGGGTCAAAATTTCTTTCAAATCCTCCCATGTACTTAAACTAGGGTTATCACTAAGTAGAGTCGCAGCTCTACCACTAAGCTTACTACTTATAGCATGGAATCTATATAAATTTTGAATCGGAGTATTATCGCCTCCTGAATTTAACAAAACATATTCACATTTTGAGATGAATAAATTGAGTAATTTTTCATCTCCATCGTATTTAGGAATCAAGTCTAAAATATGTGCTGGAATAACAGTTACTGCCATTTTTATTTAAACTATCTTACTTAATCTAACTTAAACTATTAGCAAGAATATTATCGGCCTATTTTGTGCCAACAAAATCAGATAATTGCAAATAATTTGGCCCGACGATTTTAGTCCGGAAAATGCGGAAAAGAATGGGATAAATGTAAACAGGAAGTGAAGAGGTTTACTCACAGTATGTTCAATCCCATGTCCTCCAGTTGATTCTGACCACTTCGATACTGCCGATGATCCAATGCGCGTAATCGATTGATTTGGAAACGATAGCGCGCGCGTCGCGGGAGTTATTTGTTTGGTTCGAGGATATCCGAACCTGACTGCTATACTGACGCTTAAACCGATTTTGGGGTCCGAAAGGCGTTAGCACGACAGCAGAATATATACGGATATCCTACCGGCTGCGCCACTTAAATTGCGACGAACCTCGACAGTCTTTTTAAAAACACAATTTAAAGTATAAAATGATTTAATGTTCTTTCGAAGGTGGTTCGTTACAGAATGCATCCATATTAAATGTTAATAAAATAAGTCTAGTACAATTATCATATCGTCTTACATTACTTTAGAATTATCACTCGAGTTCTCACGCATGTGCTGATGTGGCTGTTTGGAATATTGAGCCAGGGACGGATTGAGGCGATATAACTAGATAATAAACACAACAAAAATATTTAGACAACGAAAGCACGCTCTTTGAACGTTGGGCGGGCCTCCATTTAGCTAAAAGGCAGGTAGCTATTATGCAAATAGAATTAAACAAAAAATTCTGTTTAATTCGTGTTCTAATGTTGTAAGTATATTATTATGTATTTTTATATCTTAGTTAAGTGAAACCTGTTTGATAGGTTAATTTATAGGTAGGTACACGAAACGCTCTAGCATAAATATTAACAAGAGACGTCAGGTCATAGTTAATTTTGGTCGTTATGAGTGACCAAGTGACCGTAAGGTGACGTAAAATCAACCATTGCCCCATTTTGTCTCATACGAATCGTAAGAGGTGTCTATGGGACACCAGGAACTCATAGATACACCGCGATAGATGGCGTGTAGTGGCGGTTTAGAAATATCCACTACCACATATCGTTGCTTGGATATCGTAAGAGGTACCAGCAGATATTAACTCGAAATAATAAAATACGGTTGCCAACTCGCTTGCCAAGCGTGGCAACTATGGTATAATTGATGAGGCACTCTATATTCCTAGGCCTATGTTCAGCAGTAGACTTTTATAGGCCGTAACGGTAATGGTAGTATGCACTTGACTGCTCCGTTGATCATGAGGTCCTGGGTTCGATCCCGCGTCAGGCGAAAATCAATGATTGTGTTTTTATGTCAAAAAATTCTCAAAAGCAGCCAGCAGTCACGAAGTTGGCGGTGTTATACCTGCCTCATTCCTCGGAAAGCACGTAAATCCGTTGGTAGGTCATGCACCTTTTTTATATAGGAGAGGAGGCAAACGAGCATGCGGCTCACCTCATAGTAAGTGACTACCGCCGTCCATGAACAACTGTGATGAAACACCAGGGGAACAAGGGGAATCGCAGATGCGTTGCCGGCCTTTTAAAAAGGAGTAGGCTCTTTTCTTGAAGGTCCCTAAGTCGTATCGGTCCGGAAAAATCGCTGATGGTAATCGATTCCATAAGGAACTCGTGCGAGGAAGAAAACATCTTCTAAATCGCACAGTGGTGGGCGGTCAATCATCCAGATGGTGTGGATGGTATCGGGAGTTTTGCTGCGATGTGATGTGCGATCTCTCTTCGGTCGTGTCAAATTGCCGTCCCATCGGACTATGAGAGTTGAGGGAATAGAGAGAGAGAGGGATTGCACCTGTGCTTGCACATAAACCTCGGATTTATAATCCCGTTCTGAGCAAACGGCTTAGTCTCTGTTGATACTGGCTGCTCTGACCGAAATTCGGTCTGGAGGACATTATTAGTTTATTAGAGATCACGTGTGTAGGGTGAGAAGAGTTGTGGGAAGGAGTCTAATGCTCTTTACACTATCCAATACACCCTTTTAATTTTCGCGCGAATTTTGTCTAATTATTTTTCCAATTTTCTAGATTAAGGAACACTTGTTCAAGACAGGTTTGAATCTGTGACCCTGCAGTGATACCTGGATTTAGCAGTGGACTCAACTTGAAGTAATAAGATTTAATAAGCTAAGTAATATTTTAAATGTATACAAATCTGTTATTAAAAAAGAAATCACGTTATTTTTTTACCTAAATTAAAATTGTAAATACATACATTTGTAATTTAAATTGAACTGCGCATTTAGGAACCACTACCCTAAAATATGTATAATAGATAACTTATTTTTACCAACTCTATTTAATTTAAATTACATTTTTTTTATAGGATAAGGGTGAAAACGAGCACACAGTCCACCTGATGGTAAGTGGTTACTGCGGCCCATAGACATCTACATCTATCCTCTATCAAAAATCAAAATGCAGATGCGTTGTCACCCGTGAGGACTAAGGTGGAATGCCCCATTTCTTGTAAAAAGGGCCTCCGGCCACCTGCACTCACCAAGCGAAACGCAGAGGTAAAACTCTACTTCACGCTGGTATTCTGTGAGGTCGTGGTACCACCCCGGTTCGAGCCGGCCCATCCGTGCGACAGCAAAAGCTGCCGCGTGGCTCTACCACTCTTAAAAATTTTTCATTAATTAGATACGTCTAATAATGATTAAGCACTATTGCTTAATCATTATTAGACGTATCTAATTAATGAATTGTATGAATGAAAATATCTATACATTCAGTGATATTGTTGAAACACAAGTTGTTGTACGAAACAAAAGGAACTCAATTTAAACTGAATGCACCGCGAAATCTCACAAATCTCGGATCTTAATTAGAAAGAAAAAAAACTCTTCATAACCCCAGACCTTGCACCTTGAGGCCCATTCAAGCGGACAGGTACGGAAATAGACAGTTTAGTGGCTGTGTGTTACACCGACACGGATTTATATTTATTACTTCAGATATTATTTTAAATGGATTCATACAAGTTTACACATACCTAAGTTTGCAAGCTTAGGACAGTAATTTATTTTGAAGTATATCTTATGTATTATCTTCGTCAATAATTGTGAACAGACTTTGTTGATTAGTTTTTGTAAAAAAGACTAGACAAGAAAAGAGAGTAGACTCTTTTAAAAGGCCGGCAACGTATCTGCCATTCTCCTGTTGTTCATAGTGGGCGGTAGTAACTTACCATCAGGAGAGCCGCATGCTCGTTTGCCCTTCTCATATAAAAGAAATACTGAGTTTGGTCTTATATAAATTTGAGAAAAAAATTCCACCACTACGAATGGAAAAATATGAAATGAAGTTTTTAATGTAACTATTTAAGCGAGATTCTAGAGATTGTGATATTGCTCACACCACTTAAATGGCTCAAAATTAAGTTTATATTTAAAAAAAAATACAATTGTACGTTCAAATAACTAAAAATTATAAAATAATTTACTCATAATAGCTAAAAAGAGCAAAGAGTTATAGCTCCGACTTCAAAAGCTCACTTACAGCTTGTAAGTGAGATTTTACGCTGGTGATCTGTAAGAGCATGGTGCTTCCCCGACTATTCGTGCTACAGTCAAATAAAAAGCTGAAAAACACAATACAATCATAATATATCACCATCATCACCATTACAGCCACAAGTCGAACGCTGAACATAGCCTCTCCCAATAATCGCATTCCATCTAGTATATAATATAATATAAAGCATAATATATATACGAGTACAATATAATCTATACATAGATATATATATATCTGTCTATTTGTCCGGACTAATCTTAGGAATTGCGAAACGAATTGTATTGAAACTTTAGAAATAGATTATAAATAGAGAATGAGAGCAGTACCAGAAGGGGTCTACGCTATATTTTGTCTGAAGAACCAAATGATTTTTTTGAAAAAAAAAAAAAGATTAAAATATGGCCATTGCTTAACTTAAATCTTAAAAACGCCACATTAATAGATCCTATCCAGGCAAATCGCTAGTACGATATAAAATATAAAACAAAATAACTTTTTCCATAAAATATAAAATAGACTAGAATAGTCAAATAATAACAATTATATTATGAATCGGTCGGTGTGCACGTCGGCCACTTAAAGTAACACGTAAAGCTTACTCCGGTCCTTCTCTCGTGGCGACTTCAAACGTAGCCGCACGGTTCCGAGCGAGTCCGGCCCGGGGCGACCCTATGTGGCATCGTACGTTCGCACGTGCATGTGATTTGCTAGAATTGTTTATTAGCGTTTAATTTTTAAATTATTGTTTTACTACGCGCCCGCGGCGTTATCGTATATTATTCCGAATCATTATAAATATTTAAAAGTGAATAAAATAGGTGTGACATCATGATACGATCTATTTTCACTTCAAAACTTCTATGTGGTGGTTATATTAAACTTTTTTAATCGTTGGTTATCGCGTTCTTAAAATAGGTACTATTATTTATGTCTATTTGTCTCTTTCTATTGTCATTTAGTAAAAACAGAGAAAGAGATAGAGAAACAGAGAGAGAGAGAGAGAGAGAGAGAGCAACTTTAAGCACTGCTTAAATTGACTTCGATGTTAATGTATGTGAAGTCTACTATATCAATTAGAATGAACCTTTTTTTATACAATAACTAACGCATAAAGCCTTGAAAATCGTTATCCTTATTTGTTCAAATACATCCCTTAAATAAGGTACAATCCATGGGGACTTCAAAACGCGAGTTAAAAATCGTTAAAATCTATTTGTGTAGAGATATGATCTGCTCTCACTTCCAAATTCTCATTTGGTGTTTCAAAATCTACTACATCAATTAAAAAAAAATATATCATATTTTTATACAATAATAGTCTAAAATTAGTTGAAGGTTGATATTGTAATTTGTTCAAACAAATACACATACATACATACATATAATCACGCCTCTTTCCCGTAGGGGTAGGCAGAGACCAGTTCTTTCCACTTGCTACGATCCTTACATACTTGTTTTGCTTCGTCCACTTTCATTATTCCCTTCATACATGCTCTACGGTTTAGGGTACTCTTGACCTGGCCTTTCAAACAAATACATCTTTTTAAATACAATAAAACCTCCAGGGATCTCAAAAACCTATCGTTGAAATCTATGTATGAAGTGTTATAATCTGTTCTTACTTCTAAATTTCTATTTGGTGTTTCAAAATCTACTGTATCAATTTAAAAAACGTCATATTTTTATACAATAATGGTCTAAAATTAGTTGAAGGGTTTTTTTATTTTTTTTATTATCTATCTTTATTTAAATAGGCTTTTCTCCTACAAGGACATGTCAGCCTTATCGTAACCTAACTTATTCCTGTTACACAAATGCTATTTAGAAAGGGGAATCAATGTGGTAAGAATATGGAAATGAATGATTTTGCTATCGCTGAGTATACTCAAAAACCAATCCGTTTCACCCAAATTGATATTAAATTTTTGCACCAGATTCTCCCTTTCGCTTTGATTTGTAGAAGGTTGATATTGTAATTTGTTCAAACAAAGACAACCTCAAGGGAACTCTAGGGATCTTCAAAAAAGAGGCTTTTGCTTTTTTTTGGCTTTGGCTTTTGAAAAATCCTGCAAAGCAACGCAATTACGCAATTGCAATATGAAGTGCTATGATCTGCTCTCACTTCCAAATTTTCATCTGATGTTTCAAAATCAACTGTATCAATTATAATGAAACCTTTTTCATACAATAACGGACGCGTAAATTTAGTTAGAGGTCTATATCGTAACTTGTTCAAACAAATACATGTTTTAAATACAGTAGAACCTATAGGGACCTTAAAAATCTATCGTTAAAATCTAAACATAAAAAGTAACAACGAAAACGCGAATTCGACAAATGAATAATTATTCTTCAGTCAACCGTTGAATAGTTTATACTTCGTTAGACTCTCATAAAAGAGTCAACGAGAGTGCCACGGTGTTTTATTGGGCAATAAAAAAGAGTTAAAATGCGTTCACACAGCAGAATATATCGGGGATGCCGACTATAGTTAAATTCACTGATTCAACAGCATTAAGATGTGCGGACGGCGTGGTGTGAGATTTATTTTATAACGTTATGTTCTTGATTTTAGAATCACTAAACATTAAATATTGAAATACAATCAATACATGTAAATGAAATTGAAGTGTCTGTCTGTAATATCGATATAACTGCCTTTTATTGAATTGAAGGGTGTATTTGCAGGTATGTATTTGCAAGATAGGAATTATCATTTATAACAATTTTGTCTGTCTGTATGAGGTAAATATTCAAAATGGCTGAACTGATTGTAATGAAACCTTACGATCAGATAGACAGCAATGCCAGGCGTGATCTAGGAGATATTTTATATAAAAAACTTAAATTTGCAATTGCAATTTCACTAGTGTTTTATATAAAAAATGTCTATAGTTGATGGTTTCTGGAACCTTTGCGACAGCTGCAGTCAACTTTAAAGAATCAACTTATGATTTTAGTCTCTCATTTCCTTCAAACAAGGTCACAGCACTGGCTACATTGCTGATTCTTGGCAGAAATAGGTAAGAGAATGGCACCGAAGTAAACAGGCTCCCAGTGAAGAAGAACTCCCAAAAATTACATCTTTACAACGTTTGCATGAAACTGATTACTTTTATTTGTCTGTTCGGTTCAAATTTTGTAGTTGTTTTTTAACAAAATTACCAATGAGCTAAAAACTTCAAATTCTACTTTTTATACTTTTGTTTTTACTGCCAGTTCTATCAATCCATTTTGCTGTTTGCAAAAATACGAACACGTATGTGCTTATATAAAATAAAACTAAGACAATTGTTTTCTGTGATTTGCTAAAGTTAGGAAACATTGTCTGTAATATTACAGAGGTGGAACTAGTCCGTCGTCTACAGCGAGCGTATGCGGGGCTTCGCTAGGAACAATTCTTATGCGACACGCTTCACTCGTAAGGCTTTTTCACATTAACGGGATACACAATAAGTAAAATCTCTGCTTCAATATATCAGATACATTGCTTTTGTATTAATAATGCATCATCATTGTGATTACCACAGCCCCTCACAAGCACGTTGATGAAAATAATATTATGTCCTTCCCACTGATGAACATAAATCTATGTCCAAGGCATTCCTACAAAACATGGTCCTGATTTACCAGCATCCATCGACTTCTCCCCTAAGTCTTACTAGGTCGTTACTTTATCTAGCCCATGCACATAAGTTGTCAGTTCCACGAGCTACATATGTGGCATCTTATTGATCTGTTAGGCTACGTTGAGTACTTTGGATCTACTTCGAATATCTTTATTACGAATCTTATCACGAAGGAACTCCGAGAATTGACTTTTAAAAAATATTTTTATTTTAATACCCTCTCATAAATATGAGGAGGACTGTGCCCAGCATACGTATATAGGATGTAACGAATTTTAAATATTTTTAATCAACAAATTAACCATAAGAATTAAGAAAGAACGGTTTTGTTTTAATATTTCTTCAAAGTTCTCACAAAAGTCTATTGTTCTCTAGTTGCTTCTGGTAGCTGAAAAATGCATTTAAAGATAAGCTTGCTGGTTCTGCAGTAATTCCGCGAAACTTTTTTATTAATTGCAAACATTATAAAGTTAGTATAGCGTGACCTTATCTGCACGAGTTTCAAGTAAGACTTGAATAATCCGTGTTTTTAATTCTTGGTCGCCCTTTAATGCAATTTCCGGATAAAGGACTTTCTAAGAATGCATGAAATGACGCATGTTCACTTATTACGTTGGGCAGGTATGTTGGTGAGTGTAAAGCCCATTTCTTAATAATAGTCATGCTACCCCCGATTTCTAGTATGAGTTTTTATATAGGCAAACGAGCATACCACTCACCTGTGTAGAAGCGTTGCCAGCCTTTTAAAAAAAGGAGGCTCTTTTCTTGAAGATTCCTAAGTCGTATCGATCCGGAAAAATCTCTGGTGGTAGTTGATTCCATAAGGAATTAGTGTGAGGAAGAAAACTTCTAAATCGCACTGTGGCTGACTGCCAATCATCCAGATGGTATCGGTGGTAGGTGAGTGAGATGGTTAAATTGAGCGGTTGGAATTACTCCGAACAACTCTTCAGAGCACTACCCGTGGGTAGATGCGATAAAATACCAATAAAATAAATAGAGTTGGGAAGATGAGTTCAGAATCGATACCCCAATACGAGTCATGTCGCCCTCAAAGACTTGTCTGAGGTGAACGGGTGGTGGACTTTAATTCTTCGATCGATCCTAAAGATATATTATATGTCTTAGCAAAGATTTAAAAGTTAAATTTTGTCTTAGATCAATATCGACCTTACTGCGCTATTAATAAGCACGGTCGTCTATGAAAACACTGAAACTATTCATTTTTTTAGTTAAAGAAATGAAGAGGTTCTCAATTTTGATTGCACATCTTCGTCAATAGTGAACCAATTTAATGATTATATTGTTTTTATTAAATAGTTTATACATCATGGTTGGTTCTCATACAATTTAGAGAAAAAACTTAAAGTCTAAGGAAATAGCAGATAAAGTTTTTAATGTAATTAGACGACATTGTAGTTGTTACTTTAAGCTTGTTATATTATTAATTAAGCTCGAAAGGGAAATAAATTACTAAATAATAAGTAAAGGCCGACTTCACACAACTAAAAATACATACATTTATAAATTTAAGTTTGTGGTTTTGTGTAGTATTTTGTGTGCAATAAAGAGTATAAATAAATAAATAAAAAAAATAAAAATAGTTTCAACATAACAGCTTTTGAAATCGGGCTTTAAATCATCTTTAAAGACTATATCTTAGCACTGACTTCTGAAGCTGTTATGAAATTATTATAAATAATAATATTAACAACTAATGATCCTTGAAGTTGCCCTTTACTTTTTGTTAAAAGATTTATTTTAGTCATTAAATATTTATTTGTTATAACATCTGAAATATTTCAGTTTTTATATCGATTCAATTTCAATAAAGTTTTTGGTCGTTTTGAATTAAAAGCAGGGTGAGTGAAGCTTACATATACTTATTCTGAAATACAAATAAAACATGCTTATTTACATGAATATTACCATTTTAATACGTTAAGAAGTAAAACACCGGAGTTTGATAATGTAACAATGTAAATAAAAACAATTCCATAACTCATCTCTCAGCTCGCGCATGGATTATTCAAATTTGCTCAACAATAGACTAACAAAAACGTAAGCCACAAGCATCGAAGCGTTATTTATGAACGGTGATTTATATTCACTAGTGCTGAAGTTAAAATTTATATTTATTAGGGTTTTAAAGTGCTCTGTTGCCCGTCCCGCTCTATGTGAAAAATCCTTCAAGGAAAGGGAATATGCGGGAAGGTAGGCTGCGTCTACATTGTATGGGTGAGCGGTATCTTAGTCAGATATTAGAGTTACAATTTTGAGATAGTGTGATTGATGTCTTTGACCGTACTAACTAGGCTTTTACAAAATTTGTAAAATAACTTTTTAAATTTAGGGCTATACTGAGGTCACGCGAATTTCTTGCAAAAACAACATTTAGGTAATTAAAAAAATGAATTATTAAGTTTAAGGACATCTTTGGTTTGAATTATTAATAAAATAATTTTTAGTAAAACTGTGAAACAAATCGTAATTAATTTAGTTATTTAAATTTCACATGTAAATTTAGATTTTAAGAAAAGACAGACTTATTTGTTAAGATTTTTAATATCTAAAATTAGACCAAGGTTAAAATTTTAATCTAGCCAATGCTATTTAACTGCATTTTAAGCTTACCAGAAGTGGTTGAAGGGAATATTAGTAATGTTTAATAGCATTACTAGTATTTTTTTTAATAAAAAAAATATAAAAAATTATAATTATAATAGAAAACATTGTTTTAATTAGTCAATGGAATGATGAAAAAATGCTTTAAAATAAAACAAATTTGCTCTTGGATGTAATTAATAATGCAAAATAACATCAACTTGCGTAAATATACCAAATAGAAATTAATTGTTGACATCAGCGATCTTCTTCTTATGGGCTCTAAAGTCCACTGGTGGACAAGGTGAGAGGCCCTGTTGCCCTGTTGTAAGGTACATATGCATTATTCGTTACGCTGAGCAACCGGAATAATGGCGCAATACCAGACTTTTCGCATCTATGCGATGCTGCCTCCCGTCGTCGGTATGGAAATTTTACGTCTAGCAAAAGCCCATGTTCAAGTAGATCTTTAAGAACTGATGAGAAAGACAAAGATGAAAGACGAGATGGATTTATCGCCAATTTTAGTAAGTCATACGATTTTTCTGGCATTTCCTATTCGTCTTCGACACAGACATTACGAAATTGGGTGATGGGTACTCCTTCGCCACTAACATATGTCAAAATTCCTTAAATTTCGAAATTAGCGATACCTTCGTAATATTAAGCTTAGACTTAGAAATGGAGGAATAGAACCAGATTAACCGCAGTAAGCCCGGAGTAACCGACATAGTCCGACGGATAAGTAAGCTGAAGTGGCAATGGACCATTCATTTCGCTCGAAGATCCGACATCCGACGGGGAAGAAAAGTTCTCGAGTAGCAACCTCGTATCAGTTCTACCACTAGATAGAGTGACGACCTCGTAAGAGATGCAGGAAGTTGATGAATGTAAGTGGCTCAGGACCGTGCTTTGTGACATTCCTTGGGGGAGACCTTTGTTTAACAATGGACTTGGGAAAGACTGCAATGATGATGATGATGATGACTAATAATGTAAAGAGACCGGGTTTTATAGTTGAATTTAATATTTGAAAAGAAAGCACTAAAACCGATGGATTCAGGGCGTTTTTAAGCACTCTTTTATCCGCTACCCGCTTATTCTTTAGCACTAAACCATTGCCCACTTTATTCGCTCGTTGCAAGTTCGAACTTAGACAAACTTGGTCCTGTACAAGAAATATACATTCTCCGACGTCGAATGCAAGTTTGGGGTCGCGCGCTGATTTCTCTTTACTTTTGTAAATACATAATCAACGGGTGTCTTTTATTTTAAAGAAGTTTCCATTAATGTTTACATGCAGTTTAATTAATATTTCAAAATAAATTTTGGGTGTTTTTATTTGTTAATATACAAAGGTAAGTTTTGTATATAAAGAAAACAAAACACATTGAATAAAACTATTTTTACGGATTTTATCGCGTTTAATTTATTTATTTTAGACGTCGGGAATTAAAATAAGTAAATTAAACGCGATAAAACCCGTAAAAATAGTTTTATTCAAAGTCTTATATAATTTTATTAAAGAACCGAGAAGCAGTTAATTGATTTTTAAATTGTGTATGTATGAAGAAGATTAAAACCTCTCAGCGAGCTATGGAAAGGGCTCTAGAGCTGGTGAAAGAGCTAGGGAAACTTTGAAAATTAAAGTATGTTAATAAAGCGTCTGTGAAAGAAGCTTATAATTTTAGCAGAAGACTTGTGATAGGGCGACTAGCCCACAGTCCATTTCATGGTACTTGGATGCTATGGCCCATAGGCATTTACATTAATCCTTGATTAAGGATCAAAATGCAGATGCAGTTTGATGCTAGACTATAAGTTCACTACTAATACCGTTATCAAAAGTACACTACTGAACATAGGCTACCCTCATAGATTGCCTCATAGGAGGTATATTTGCCACTGTTGCCACGCTTGGCAGGTAGGTTGGTGGTTTTTTTTTATTATTTTAGCTGTAATCAGGAAAATATCTCCTATCTCTTGTTTCAGTATCCCTCTGTCGCCTATACACCTGAAAGACGTTATGGGGTATTGGATATTATACACCGCTATTACGCGGTCAGTAAGTAATCGTCTCAAGTTAATAAAAAAGCTGTAGACTTCAACGCGCTAGTTGCAGAATAGTAATGAAATGTACCAGATCAGTGTTTATATTTTACTTTTACGAATCAACACACATAAATACTATCGATTTTTTATCCAATATACGTTATAGCCCTCAAGGTTCCTTTGTTCCGCTGAAGATATTAAGTAATGATAAACAAAGTGGGTCAAACAGCTTCCTGGCAGTTTGAACGGGGCTTCTTTAAGTTGGTACGTAGGGAACCAAGTTTGGCGATAATTTTAATGACTTTTAGTTCGAAGCTAGCTGGAAACATCAGTGAACTGAGTTGTAAGACTCACGCTGTTTCCAATTTAGCTCTTAAATAAATAACAATAAGTTTCATTTTCCAAAAGCAACTCATTTATTTTGCGTAAGTTTACTGAAATTGTCATAGCTTAAATTAATTTCGTTTTATTATAGATTCAAACATGTCTTACTTGGTGTTAAGAATTTGATAAACATTTTGTTAAAGTTTTTTATTACATTCACGATTTTCATGTCAGTTACTTTTGGGTCCCATGTTCATATGATGCATTTATACACTGTATTACTTGCCTAAAATTTCGTAAAAGGTGAGTAGTGTCACTTGTTTCACAATTTTCCATCTATAACCGTATTTGTTTGGCTAAACATGATACTATTGGCTATTAGCATCCTATTAGTTAAACTCTAATTACTCCCTAGATAATAACAAGAGTGACACTGTTTTCTACAGATTTAAAAAAGGAGACGGTACTCAATTCGACTCTATGTTCTTTTTTATGTTTGTTACCTTATAACTTTTTTCTGGGTGAAACGATTTCGATGATTCTTTTTTTATTTGAAAGCTGGTGCTTCTCATGTAGTTCTATATAAAATTGATCAAGGTTTGACCAATCGTTTTTGAGTTTTTCTTAATAATTTATACTGAAGCCGGTTGTACAAAATTTTAAATTTTAAATTATTATAATAAATATAAATAACAAAACTAAGGGAAAAAGTTATAAAGAAGCTAAGGAGGCCCCATAAATATATATAGTGTTACTTGAGTCGTGGTAGCTCACTGGTGAGTGCTCGCTGTAAATATCACAGTACGCGAGCAACATCGATTCAATCCCCGCCGGCACCAATGAAATTGTTAATTACAATTTTAAGTACTGATTTACCACGTGCTTGGCGGTGAAGGAAGACATCGTGAGGAAACCTGCATGTCTGATAAATAAGAAAAAATATATATTTCGAAGATATGTGAAGTTCGCCAACACGCATTGGGGCAGCGCGGCGGACATTTCCTTGCCCTAAAACCCTCTCAGAAATGAGAGGAGTCCTGTGACCAGCAGTAGGACGTGTAAAGGCTGTAACTTTAACTTTAACTCATGTTATTACGGATATTATGAAGACAGTCCACCCGATTGTAAGTGGATGCTGCAACCCACTGACATCTACATTTATCATCGATTAAGAATCAAAATGCAGAAGCGTTGACTAAGATGGAATGCCTTTTTTCCAGTAAAGTATCTTCGGTTCTCTACAGTCATCTACACTCACGCTGGTATTATGTGAAAGCGTGATCCTACCCCGGTCGGACCTACCCATTCTTGCTACAAACATAACGTAGCTGCAGCGTGACTCTACAAGGTTTAATGTGCTTAGGTGATATCTATAAATATTATTTCTCATGGATTGCTCACATTAGTACACTTTTATACGTGGTAGAGCCACGCTGCAGCTATATTAGTAGTATAGTTGTAGCCCGAATGGGTCGGCTCGACCGGGGAAGGCCCACGCTCTTATTGCTAATAATATGAAAAGAGTAGTTAAATGCTTTTTTTATAGGAAAGGGTGACAAACGAGCACACAGTCCACCTGATGGTAAGTGATTGCTGTGGCCCATATACATCCTACATCTATCCTCGTTTGCGAATCAAAATGCAGATGCGTTGACACCCGTGTGGACTAAGGTTCTCTTCACTCACCATACGAAACACAGCAGTGTTAAGTTGCTATTTTATGCTGGTATTCTGTGAGAGCGTGGTTCATCTCCGGTCGAGCCAACCCATTCGTGCTATAACTATACTACTAATATAGCTGCAGCATGGCTCTACCAACGTATAAAACCTACACGTATAAATACTTTGTTTACTTGGAAAATATAACTTATAGTGAATTTATTAGTGATTATGTTATTAATTACGTAAGCACGTTGCTTCCTACTTGTTTCATATATAATAATATTTCTCTTTGGCTTTGCTGGAAGGAACTCTTCATAGAGTTAAGCTTGCCTTTGTACATTTTAATTTCATGTTTTTAATTGTTTTTATAGAATGAAGAAAGAATAAAATGTAATAACCGTGACCTTTGCATGTTTCGCTCGCCGTTACCATTACAAGTGCTCTAGGTATCCATGTTAAGTCCACTGCTGAACATAGGCTTCTCCCATAGTTTACCTCATAGGGGGAAATATTTGCCAAAGTTGCCACGCTTGGCAAGCGGGTTGGCAGTCGCAGTTAATCTTTATTTTTAGTCGTTATTAGGAAAATGCTGCTGCCCATCTCCTGATCTGGTTCCATCTGTCGCCTCTTACGACACCCACGGGGTGGTATGTGGTACTGGATATGCTTACACTGCTACTACACGATTAATGATTCGCTTTCATCATACATTATTACATTACATTGTGGTTGTAGCCCAATACAAGTCCATTTTTTGAAAATATATACCGATCTTTAGAAAGAGGAATTATTTTAGCGGTACGGAGACATATCACTAAGTGTTAAGTGCCGACAATGCACTTGCATTTTAATTTCTAATCAGAGTTACAGCATCCACTTACCAAAAGGTGTGCTCATTAGTTACTTACCTTAGCTAAAATTTCAGGCATACAATTCACGAATAATCGTAACGTCCTCCAGACCGAATTTTGATCACGGTGGTCAGTTTAACGGAGACAAGCCATCAGCACAGGACATGATTATAGTACCCGAGTGTATGTGCAAACACAAGTGCACTCCCTATTTCATCAGGTAATCCAGCATCAGGCATCAGGCGCTGGGCCCATGACTTAACGCGTTATCCGAGGCATACTTTAAACACTCGGAACAAACATAAGCTTGTAATGCCAGGTACTAGACTCCACAGTATCAGTAATTCATTTATGGAGCAATGTATACGCTTTTACAACAAAATCCTAGAACATATTCAAAGTTTGTCAATAAACAAGTTTAAAAGTTTTATTAAAGAAAAACTGTACAAAAAGGGTTATTATAATATCAAGGAATACATGAATGAAAATAACCCCTGGGAATAAGGTGATCGTCACCATGCTGGTTCTATGAAAAATCATTTAAAAATTGTATAAACGAAATTATTGTTAAGTGAAATCATGTTTAAAAACGTCCCGCTGGGTTTCTTGCTGGTTCTTCCCAGGACAGAGGTATTTTCCGAACCAGTTGTAAATAAAAAATGACTTTCGATAAGTATTACGTAATAATCAATATTGAATAAAAAATTATTCTATTCTATTCTATACGTGGGTGAAACATTTACCTGACTCCAGAGGCTTCTACTGAGCTGAATTTTTTGACAAAAAAATCCAATAATTGATTTTGGCTCGAATTGGGATTCCAATCCGGGACCTCTCGATCAATTCACGACTGCTAGACCATTGAAGCATTCATAACAACATAAACCTTAACAGAACGGCTTTAGTTATAAAACATTTATATTACTACTTCAATGCAGTAATTGCGACCGGCGCATGCCTCTTTTCTCCTGATTCTTTACAGATTCTAGCAAATGACCGAAGAGTTAGACCAAACAGTGTTGTGATTTTTTTTATATTAATGGCGCGTCTCCACCAAAGTTTTTTGCCAACACAACAGTTGACAACACGTGTTGCCAACAAATGTTTCTGTAATCACCTAGTGTTGGCAACAAAACTTGAAACAATATCGGGGACCGTGTTTCCATTTTCGGCGGTAACATCAAAGGAATACGCTTGTTGCCAACATTTGTTCCCTCAGTGGACATTTTGAAACATTTTCGGAAACAAATGTTGGCAACTTTTGCTGATTTGTCAACATTTGGAAACATAAATGTTGTCAACATTTTTGGTGGAGACGGGGCTTAATAACAATTTCGTGTACAATAAAATGTTAAGTGATGTTTCAAATGTATCCTGTAAGAAATTACTGTAGTCGAAACAAAGTCGATTAAATATAACGGAGAACTTAAAACAGTCTTGTATTTTTCTTATTATAACTTATTACAGAAAAATTAAAATCAACGTTCAGTTTCTCTACTTGAACCAATTTGAGTTTCAAAGTTTTGTACAGAAGTCGCACTACGTTTTTGTTTTCGTATTGTTAATGGGAGGTACTTGGTAATAAGTTTTTAAATTAGCATTTCTCGCAAGGATTTTTTTAACTCTGTTAAGAATATTTTCTTTTTCTTTTTTCATAAAACTGTAGTGACAAACGACCTTAAAAGTCCACCTGATGGTAAGTAGCTTACTAGTTAGCTACTGCAGCAAATTTTTTACTGGAAACGGGGCATCCCATCTTAGTCCTCAAGGCTGACAACACATCTGCATTTTGATTCTTAGTCAAGAATAAATGTATATGACTATGAGCCACAGCATCCACTTATAATCAGGCTGACTGGGTGCTCGTTTGACACCCTTAGTCTTTAAAAAAAGAAACTGGTATTCGCAGGACTGTAGAATCACATCAGAATCTAGTACAAACTTCACAACACGTCTTCACAAATTTGTAAAGATTATTTTTGTATATTATATGTATCTGAGTGTGACTGTCACGCGAGTTCAGTGCTTTTTCCCCATCTCAAAAGAGCAATATATATAGCTCGTTTGTATATTGCTATATATATATATATATATATATATATATATATATATATATAGCGTGGTAGTACGTGGTAGAGCCATGTTGCAGCTATATTAGTAGTATAGTTGTAACACGAATGGGTCGGCTCGACCGGGGGAGGACCACGCTCTCACACCAGCGTAAAATAGCAGCTTAACACTGCTGTGTTTTGTATGGTGAATGTAAAGAACCGGAGACCCTTTTTACTAGAACAGAGGCGTTCCATCTTAGTCCTCACAGGTGACAACGCATCTGCATTTTGATTCGCAAACGAGGATAGACGTAGATATCTATGGGCCACAGCAGCCACTTACCATTAGGTGGACTGTGTGCTCGTTTGTCACACTATCCTATAAAAAAAATTACCAGACTTCTCACATCTTTGTTGCTGCTGCCCATCGTACGTGTGGATATTATACTTCTTTTTAATAGAATAAGGGTTGACAGACGAGCACACTACATAGACATCAGATCACATCAACATCTATCCTCGATTTAGAATCAAAATGCAGGTGCGTTGTCTTTTGGGGAATAAGATGGAATACCTCGTTTCCAGTAAATAAGGTATATTGGGTGTCTGGTTCTCTACACTCGCTATACAAAACGCACATACACAAAGATGCTATTTTAAGTCAGAATTCTGTGAGAGCTGGTCCTACTCCGATCGAGCCGACCCATTCGTGCTACAATCGTTATAAAGCTGCAGCGTGGCTCTACTACGTATATATACGTCTGATCGTCTGGTGTAATCGAGATGATTATACTGACTGCTAATAGAAGATCTTGAGATTCCTCTTGCATTTCATCTTTTACGACGTATTCTTGGAGATTCGAAACAAAAAAGGTAAAATTATTTAATCTGTGTTAATATTCTGGTATATTGTCCACTTTGTCACTAGTAAAATGGTAAAATATAGATACTTTCATTGAATAACCATTGAAATACACAAAATTGTATTGTTTTACAACTTCTTAGTAATGACATGCCAAGTACATACAGAGTATGCTCACCTCTCCAATATTAACACATGAGTGTGAAGAGTGAGATATAATAAAACATTTCATTCATTTATTATTGGGGAACTTAAGAATACCGCAGAATATGAATGCTCTCAACAATTATCTGAGAAATTCCCTTATTTATTAAGGCATCTTACAAAGAAATGTTTCGCAAGCTGACAGCTCGGGCCTTAATTAATTGAAGTGTCAATTGTTTCGAAACTACAATATTAACGATAGCAATTGATTTTAACAGTTGGATATAATATTAAACATCTATTTTAAAACAAGAAGATCTTTTAGTGACATTTCAACAGCCAACAACGATTTAGAATTCCAAAGTCAGGATGGTGATATAAAAAGAATTTAAAAAAAAATCGAAACGAATATATCACCATAGAACAAAGGACGTGTAGGGATAACTATAACTCATAACAGAAATATTAATATCTTACATGTAACTAGAACAAAGTATTAATCTTGCTTCTACGGGAATTGAGATCAACGGTTTTAGAGTTTTAACAAGTGGCGTTAAAGTCGATAATAATATTGTTGTAGATGTAAGTGAAAGCAAAGGGTAGTTGCGTTTAATAAGGAAAGGAATCTCCGCACCATTACTTCTGTTTGGACGTAAGCAACCCACACGTCCAAGTCCGATAGACAATAAATGAATGCACCTATTCCTGTACCGACCTATCTCTCATTTTGATTAATTGCCGCTCTTGCTCCGACTATTGTTGTTTTTATCTTTAAGAGATTTAGTTGTAATGTCTTTCTAAAGTGTGGGTTTGATGCTTTGGTATGAGATGCGGCTATTACTATCGTTATTTTTGTTTCTTTCTGTTTCTATTTTAAAGAAAAAATGTTTACAAGAATTCAACCACGAAGTCGTGTAGTGATTTCATTATCCATTACAACCTATCAAAAGGCCACTGCTGAACATAGGCCTTCACCATAGATTGGCTTGTATCATATTATTCTTTAACGTTAGTGCTTTTTGTCAGTTGGCTTTTATAGCTTCATCAGACTCAGGGCGGGAGTTAACTTATTTGCATGAGTTGTCATGCTTGGTTAGTAACGGCAGTTTTTATTTTTCTTCAGCCGTTATCAATAAGATGCTACTGCCTATCTCCTGTTTCACTCTCCCTCTGTCACCTCTTACGACACTCACGGATTGATATGGGGTTATGTTGTATTGATTATGTATCCGAAAATTCACAAATATAGAATGCACTTTTTTACTTGGTACATCTTTAGCCGGCTAAAAACGAGGAGTTTCCCAATTTGACTGTATATTTTTAACTGACTTCATAAAATGAGGAGATATTCAGGTAGACTGTTTTTTTTAAGTTGTGTTATCTAAGAACATTTTTTTAGGTGAACCGATTTTGAAGTATTTTTTTTTATTTGAAAGCTGGTGCTTCTCCTGTGGTCCAATATTAATTTGATCAATATATGCCCAGTAGTTTTTGAGTAATCCTTAATAATGCGTATTAAATTGACTTCGACTACATTGATGATGTTCTCATTTTATTTATAGATATTGAAGTCGAATGTGCAAAATTTTTAATTTTATCAGTTTTTTTGTATGTATGATACACAATATAAAAGTCAATTGTGAAACTGTTTTTGATATTTTTTATGATAAATATTACACTTCAGAGATGGTCTCATACAAATTTGAACATAAAATTCTTCCCCTAAGTGGGAATAGCTAACAAAGTTTTTAATGTAATTGTTTAGACGACGTATTAGTCGTTACCTTGAGCTTGTTAGATGTTGTTAGAAAGTCAATCTCAAAGAACTAAAATTTATTAAGACCTAAAGATACTACCATCACTGTTACAGTCTATTAAAGTCTACTGCAGAACATAGGCCTCCCCGTAGATTGGCTCATAGGGGTAATAGTTGCCACAGTTACCGTGCTTGGCAAACTGTTTACAACCACAGTTTTCTGCTTAGTCGTTATAAGGAAGACGCTGCTGCCCATCTTCTGATTTGTTTCCTTCTGTCGCCTCTTACTACACCCACGGGATGATATGGGTTAGTGGATATTCTTAAACCGCTACTATACGGTACTAAGCAAAATTAAAAGTTAAATACTTGTACTCTCGCTTCTGGCTTCACACAAGGCAAATTATTGCCAAAGTGTTTAATTGCTAAAGTTTATATAGAGACCGAGAAATCAATTATATCGTATTAAGAATTATTGTAAATAATGGAATAAATTTTGCTACAATCACCGTCTTGCCCAACGTTACAAATTAGACACTCCCATTTCCCATGAACAAGCGAAGTACAACCATTTAGCGGAGTCCGACTAACGCCGACCTCGTTTTAAATGTGAAAGAAACAAAATAGAATTTTGAATCAGCAATTCACTGCTTGCTAATGAGTTTCCAATGCAATTAGTTGGTATTTTCTGAACGAGAATGCTACGGTCAAATAACTTCTAAATATCTATCGGTACCTGCAACATTTTGGAAGGATCCGTGGCGCAGTGGTTCAGCATTGAGTAGCGGCTCTGGGGGCCGCGGGTTCGAATTCCGCACGGAACAAGTATTTGTATCATAATCATCATAATAATAACTGCCTTTCACAAGTCCACCACTGAAAATAGGCCTGGAATGACGACCTTGTGAGACATGCAGGAAGTCGATGATTGCAGGTCGCAAAGGACCGTGCTTTGAGGTATTCCTTGGGGAGGTCTATTGACAGGCAGTGTTTGTGTTTGAAATTTATGATTGTAAACTACCTCTACGATACAGAAGAAAATCCTAGTGCGTGTGCGTAGAAGATGTCTTAACCCCCCCCCCCCCCCCTATTTCTACGGGTCACGGGTCTAAAAGGGTACAGGGAACTAGTATAATTACAGAATGTTGAATGAATGTTAGTCCTCACAGGTGAAAACGCCTCTATAGCATTGTTTGTATACAGTTAACTGCAGGTGTCTATTGACTGCAGCTACTTATAATCAGGTCAACTGTAAGTTAGTTTGTCACTTCAGTTTTATAAAATGAAAATATTACTGCGGCATGTGTAAATTGTCACAACCAGGGAAGAACCACGCTCTTATAGTGGGTTATGAGTATTATGAAATCTTTAGCCGAAGACCCGGCTAAGTGAAAGGTCCATGTATATATGGCCTATAAATATAAGGCGAACATAGGACTGCCGCAGACTGATGATGAATGGTAAATTATGAAAACTCTTAAGGTACAGAGTAAGGTTACTCTTACTGGTAAGAGAAATCTAAGTCCTTGTGTATTAGTCTCTAATCTCTCACCAATTAATGGGGTTGTTATAAATGCGTTATAAGCACGATTGAGGGAGGGTGGGAGGACCCCTTAAAACTGGGCAGGACACATCATTTTCTTTCTTTCTTTACGCGGAATTAAGCAAATTAGTTTTTAACAACCCCATTATAATGGATTTCCGCAAAGTAACGCCTGATTCTATTAATTATCTTTCACCAATTTATTACACAGACAAAAGTCACAAAGGTATATAATTTGATATATATCATTAATTCATTACAGCCCTTCACAAGTCCACTGCTGAAAAGAGGCCTCCCTGCATCCACTGACTTCCTGCATGTTTTACCATGTCGTTAGTCTATCTAGTGGGGGGACGCTCTACACATCCTGCCGATACGAGGCTGCCACTCGAGAACCTTTCTTTTCCATTTGTTGTCGGCTCTTCGAGCTATACGGCCGGCCCATTGCCCCTTCAGCTTACTAATCCGTTAGGCTATGTCAGTTACTCTGCTTCTACTGCGGCTATCCTCGTTTTAGTAAATCTATCATTCAAAGAAACCCCGAGCACAGCCTTTTCCATAGCTCGCTGAGCGACTTTGAGCTTCCTCATACGGCCAGTATAATCTGAGATCCATAGGTCATCGTTGGCAACAGGCACTGGTTGTACAATCTACTTTTTAGGTTATGAGGTGTGCCTGATGAGATGTGTCGTAATCTCCCGAACGCTTGATATATATTAAAGGAAAGTTATCACAAATACGCTTCTTTTTACATTTTTGTTTAATATTATGAATTGCTGCATTTCTCGTACCTATCTAAAAAAAAATTGATTGATTTTTAATCTAGAGGTTACCCGTGGTTCACTATGACATTGAGACGTCAAATACTTCAGTCTCCCGTGACTAAGGGTGCTGTAAAGTACTCGAAACGTCGGGAATATAAAATAAGTTAATATACGCGATAAAATCCGTAAAACTAGTTTTATTTAAATGTGTAGTGTTCGCGTAAATATAAGAAATCATTATATTTAAAAGATGTTTTGGAAAGTTACCAACATTAAGAAATATAGGTATTTAGAATGACCAAAAATAATCAGAATAAAATATATTTTATTACAGCCATCAAACAATGTGTTAATAATTTAAGTGGAGGGCATACGGTACGGATAATTGTGCAACTATTGGATGCACTTGATGGTTTATTTAATATTTCTTAAAATTTTAATAATACAGCATTATTCCCAGAAGTGTAACAAAAAAGAAAAGAAGCTGTCAACATATCACGAGCGCGAAGATCAGTCGCAGATATAGGTCCTTTAGATACTGCACTGCACGTGGATTCCTTGAACCGATAGTTTCTACAGCAAACGGCACAAATATGTTGTCATCTCTCAGAGAATGTTCATTATGTTAATTTTGTTAAATTAATTTATAATATACTTACAAGAAGATTCACACTGTAACTAAGTAGTAACTTACCTGAAACACAAAGAAAAATAATAATTAATCACATAGGAAAACTGCAAAACTAACTGCATAATTTTATCTACTATTTTTTTTAGGATAAGGGTGAAAAACGAGCACACAGTTCATCTGATGGTAAGTGGATGTTGTGATTCATAGAAAACTATGTTTATCCTCGATACGGAAACGAAATGCAGATACATTGTCACGCCTGAGGACTAAGATGGAATGCCTCGTTTCAAGTAAAGAAGTGGTAAATTTAAAAATTTCGTACAAACGACTTCAATAATATATAAATATATAAATTATTAAGGATAAGTCAATAACTACTGGTCAGACCCTTATCAAATTTATATGAGACTACATGAGAAGCACCAACTTTCAAATAGAATCATTGAAATCGCACATAAAAATAAAACGAAATAAAACATCGATTTAAAAAATCGAAGAGTCGATTTGAATACCTCTTCCCTTTTGAAGTCCGTAGAAAAAGGTTTTCGGTTTTCTACACTCACCATACGAAACACAGAAATATTATTATTTATCTCTAGTATTATAACTACAAAACAATCACATACGGAAAACGGGTGAGGTGAGTAGTGGGGTATTATGTTTTGTGCTTACCTTTAGTTTTATAGGCGTATAGCAAATATGCTGGGAGTACTGTACTTTATGAGGGGTTATATATGTTCAGCAGTGAACGTAAGGCTGGCTATAATGACGCTTAATTGCAGTATTAAATGTTAAAACTTAGCGAAATATCTTTAATATGGACTGTTGGATATATTATCCGCGTCAGCACGATTACCATCTAAAAATATGGGAAAGTTCGGTAAAATTAAATGCTATAAATAATATTATATATATATATATATATATATATATATATATATATATATATATATATATATATATATATATATATATATATACATGTATATAAATAGGTAAACATTTAACAAACAATGATTGTTTTTACTTTATTATCCATTTGTTAAAGGTTGCTCCAGGATACAGCCATGAATAATCAATGCTCATTTTCACAACTCACAACTCACCACTCAGTGTAGGTGGGTAGGTGAATATAAAATCAAAATCTTCGAATCTTGCTACCTCTGAAGCTTCGGTTCGGAACAAGCAACAGGTGAGATTGTTGTTACACCCTCTTAACTCGGAAATATTTATTTAATCACGTTAAATCACTTCATCATCACCATCACTACAGCCCTTCAGTCCACTGTTAAATATAGACCTTCCCCAAGGAGTGTCACAAAGCATGGTCCTGAGCCACTTGCATCCATCAAGTTCCTGCCCAATAAATGAATGCTGCCCATGCCCATTATCAGGTCCTCACATAAAAACGATAATGAGCACGTTAAATCCCCCCTCAAGAACTGTATATTCTGTCAACGTAAAAGATAATAATATAAGACGGAACTGAACGCTCTGAATAGAAAAGTCCGCACTGTTATGATGTCCCGAGATAGTCATGAATGAGATTGTACTTGCTGCGAAAACATGGTGGTCGTGGCTTTTTAAGTGCTCTCACTATACATAATCGAGAAGTGTGCAAGCCTTCGTAATTACTTCCTGACGAAATCGGATGATCCATTCTACAGATACGTCATTTCGTGTGATAAAGGGCTTACCCCTCTATCCTTAGCCAGCAGTACAGTCTATTTCCGACCGGGAGACCGTATGGAAGAAGAAGGAGCTCCACAGATGGTTCTACAGGGCTCTTCGTGAGCCTTTCGTGGACACAGTTGCCTCCCTCTACTGGCTACGTTTTGGTGCCCTCTCCGGGGAAACCGAGTGTTTTGTCTGTGCAATACAGGATCAGGTTATTAAGACCAACGACTATTGGAGATACATTCTAAAGGATGGCTTGTCGCCATCTCGGTGAGTAGGTATGTCATCTCCGGTTGTTTGGCGCTTTCTAACTCTGAGTACTTGCACAGGCACAATCTAGTGGCCAGAATTCTACGCCAGGAGCTCGCTCTGAAATACGGTCTCGTAAATCGAAAACTGCCTTATTATAAGTACTTGCCGGAAGCCGTGCTCGAAAATGACTGCGCCAGACTCTACTGGGACCGGGTCATCATCACAGACAGGACTATTCTTGCGAATAAGCCTGATATTGACCGGGCACAGTCAAGGGTATTTTTGGTCGAAATTACCATTCCATATGACAAGAACTTCATGAAAGCCGAAGCAGAAAATAAAAAAAAAACAAAATATCTGGACCTGGGTCACAAGGTGACCGACATGTGGGGTGGTCTACTGACCAAAATTATTCCTGTAGTCGTCTCTGTAAACAGGTTAATCCCAGTCAGCCTTTAGGGTTATCTGGGGCGACTGGGACTCCGTGACGGACCGCTCCGGGCTTAAATGTAGAAGGCGGTGCTCCTTGATACCGCCCGTATCGTCCGCCGGTTTCTTTCCCTTTCCCCCTAACTTTTGGCTGGTTGGTCTCCCATCTGGTTGGGATTTTATTTATTTATGTATTTTTTATTTATTTATGTTAGTATATTAATTATATATTTATGTTTATTTAATATTTCCTTTAATATATTTATTCAGACCAACCAGATGAGAATACTCTATAAATACCCGAAATAATAATAATAATGTCTTCCAGACGGAATTTCAATCACGACAGCCAGTCTCAACAGACTGTAGCTATCGGCGCTGGACAAGATTATAGTGTCCAAGTGTATGCGCAAGCACAGGTGCACTCTCTATACCCTCACTCTCATAATCCTATGGGACGGTAAACCGACACGATCGGAGAGAGATAAGTCGCAGGACCAGTGGCTTAACGTGCTTTCCCAGGCACGGGTGTGAGACACCGCCAGCTTCCTGACTCCGGGCAGTTACTAAGGGTATCTTGATGGATAAAATCAGTTATTGAGCATAACTGATTTTTCCCCCGACCCGGGATTCGAATCCGGGACCTCACGATCAGCAGTCGCACTACTACAACCACTAGACCAACGAGGTAGTCACGTAAAAGATATTATTGATACAACATACATATTTATGTCTTATTATCAGAATCTGACCTAAAAAGAAACGTTTTACATTGAATGGGCATTACGCCTCACAGAACAAAGGAGTTTTGTAGAATCGCGCGCGCACACGACTGTTAATCAATGTGGATTTATTTATATCGATCTTTTAAAAGTATAAAAAAATAGCTAGTTAGTAGCGCGAAGACTTTAATATAAAATAAATATAAGAATTTAATATAAAATACTCTAATTTTAATATAAACAAACCTATTTCTATATAAAATGTAATAATTTATGGAATTATTAAATTACTTTATGGAATTCACAAATTTTCAATTTACGCAATATTTAGTTTAGTGTACGGATTGCAGATTCAGTTGAACATAATCAGTGTTCGGAATGTGAAATCTAGTGCGTAGTACATATATATATATATGATTTAGTAATATTTCTTTGCTGCAAGTATACAGCAAATACCATCATTAGCGTTTTATGTAAGCATCTATGAGCTATAGATTACTGTCCACTTTGGATATGTGCTAGTTTGTCACTCATACATGTAAAAAAAGCATATAAAACGAACGGCTACGAGGAGCAGTGACTTAAGATTGAGTTGCAGCGCTTGGAGCCACGGTTTCGAATTCCGTAAGGAAAAAGTATTTAAGGCCATTCAAATTTGACGTGGTAGAGCCATGCTGCAGCTATATTAATGGTTCGTATGATGAGTGTGGAGAACCGGAGACCGTTTTTACTGGAAACGAGGCATTCCAACTTCGTCCTCACGGGTGACGACGCTTCTGCATTTTGATGTGTAATCGAGGATAGATGTAAATGTCTATGGGCTACAGCAACCTCTTATCATAAGGTGAAGTGTATGCTCGTTTGTCACCCTTATCCTATAAAAAAATTGTTCCGGGTCTTATGTTTGTTTGTACAATTTATATGTGTATACTACCTCTACGATACAGAAGAAATCACAATGTCGAGGTAACATATATTTAATTAATAGAATCAGGCGTTACTTTGCGAAAATCCATTATATAAAAGCTTTTAGAAAAATTTACTTCGCAAATATCCGCGTTATAAAATAAAATGATGTGTCTTACCTAGTATGAAGAGCACCTCCCGCCCTCCCTCAATTGCGTGCGCTATCTCCGTCACCAATAATCCCAGTACCGCTACTCCCAACACCACTACACTAGGCAACGAAACATCATAAAATATTTTACTTAATTACAACTCCTATTGACTGTCTTTGTGCAGCGTTCGACACAAATTTAGAGCCTCCCTTTGGAAAGCTATATGCAATTAGAACTGTTATAATAATAGCAGTTAAGAGCAAAATAGTTTGTACAGCGCGAAGTTGATTTAAACAGCTGTGTTGCTATATAAATAGAAAAATAATGCTACGGACGAAGTTAGGAACGCGTTAATTAAAGGCCGTGTTTTTAAAATAAGAGTGGGCGTAAGTTCGACCCCACAGGGATGCATCGGTACTTAAGGCGAAGCTTTAATCGTAGCTTTTAATACATTCTTTTTTTTAATTTTATCGCAACTTCTGCCTTTGAAAGAAAATATCTTATTTCAGAAATTAGACACTGGTCCTGCGAAATGTCACTTAACAGTTACCTCATTTAAGTGCCTTATTGGTGACGATAGCTTACTTAAAATCAACCTTGTCACTTTATAAACAGTATGTACAATTTCTAACAACGCAGAGATAGTAAATTCATATATTATTAAGATGAAACCTGTATCAATGAAAGTCATACATTGAAAAGTACAGGTTGATATAGAAGTCGAGTCATCAATACAAGCATTTCTAGACAGTTCGTCAACAGGACTGAAAGCATCATCTGGAAAAGGCATAAGATTAATTTCAAGTTACGTAGGCAGCGCACAGGAACCATTTTATTATTATCGTACAGGGTACATTTTGGAAACCGTGACGTTAAAAACCAAGACGTTCGGTGTGTCTCCATCTCTTAGTTGTCAATATAATACGCACTCAAACCACGGAGTCATTCTTATTGCGTACAGCAAACGAATGAATGAAAATGACCTCAGAAAACGGTAACTTCTTAATATTGAAAATAAGATCAAAAAATATTGTTATTTTATATAATGTCAGATTTTATAAAAAAGGAATTAAATTTCGTCATTGGATTTGGTAGATTTAACATCCCTACTCCTCCCAATTTCAACATTAAGTGCTGTAAGACGAGCGGATGACGAAACAACGATTATCTATAATAGGGCGACGAAGTAAAATATTGATATACATAGTCTGATGATGAGAAGAATCATCCAAGGAATAATCATCAAGCTATAAAAGGTAGACTTGATGATGATAATGATATCGATGATCTTTCTGCAACTTTTTTGATATTATTCATCGTGCCAATGCTACTAAGATGTAAAGTGTGCGAGTAATGATAGTATAATTAAAAATAAAAAAAATTTGTACAACCGACTTCAATTTAAATTATTAAGAATAACTCAAAAACTACTGATCAGACCTTGATCAAATTTATATGGAACCACATGAGAAGCACCAGCTTTCAAATGAAAAAAGAATCATTGAAATCGGTTTACCCAGAAAGAAGTTATGAGGTAACACACATAAAAAAACATACAGTCGAATTGAGTAACTCCTCCATTTTGAAGTTGGTAGAAAACTCTCTGCTGCTTAAATATTCCTTCGGTAATTAAACACCTTAAACATAATCGATATAAAATATTTTTCCTTTCGTCGTATTCTTTCTGATTCGTTATTATTTTTAATTAAATGGGAACTTTTGAATGTACTTAACGTATCTTATATTTATGCAGCTATTATACCTTATTCGAAATATAAAACGTGTTGCTTTTATTAAATTACCGTTACATTACCGTTACCGTTAGTCTATTAAAGTCCACTGCTGAATGAAGGCCTCCCCCATAGATTTTCTCATAGGAGGGATATTTGCCATAGTTGCTACGCTTGGCAAGCGGTCAACCGCAGTTTTTTTTTAAATTCGTTATTTGGAAGACCTGAATCCGATCCTGAATTATTCCCTTTGTCGCCTCTTGCGATACCCACGGGATGATATAGGGTAACGGATATTCTCAAACCACCACTACACGGTCATGCAATTAGAACGACCAAATCGGTTGTAGGTACTTAATTAGTTCAATAAATTAAAACGATCAAATCGGTGGTACTTTACAATAAATTTATGTGAGTCTCTTATAGTTTTTTTTTTAAAATCAAATCGAAGTGATAAAGAAACTTATAGATCAACCAATACAATTAATTACTACAAGCCCATGGTTACTGCCACTGACTTCAAACGAAAAAATGCGTTATCAACTTTTAGGACTAAGGTCTTTTAGTTAGTGATGAATATGGCTCTCTGGATCCTACAGATCTGAACACAGTGCAGGTCCTGCAGCTCGGCGGCTGGAAAATAGGGTTGACCTTGGTTGAAAAACAGTTCTACCAATTACTAGTTACGGGGAAGTCAAAGGGATAATTGGTTCTTTCTATATGATATAAAAATGGAAAAGAATATCAATTCGAATGTAGGTTTTATTTCTAATGTATGTAATACGATATATGCGAGAAAAGTTAATCGATTTAGCTGATCCGCGGTTCGATTAGCGCTTTATGTTTTCCAACACGTGGTATACAAAAATTGTTATCAAAAATTTGATTGATGTAAGCAGTCATAAAACCAGGTTTGCTCACCTACTTGTAATCATCATCATCATTACAGCCCTTCACAAGTCCACTGCTGAACATAGGCCTCCCCCACCCGCCAAGGAATGCCACAAAGCGCTCTCCTGAGCCACCTGCATCCATAGACTTCCTGCATGTCTTACCAGGTCGTCACTCTATCTAGTGGGGGGACGCCCTGCACTTTGTCTACTGGTACAGGGCTGCCACCTACTTATAAAACTACGCCTATATTATTTATTTTATAAATATGAGCAATGAGCTTTTGCGACAGATCTGAATATATTATAACTGTGGTTATATTTAGATCTCGTAAGTATTCAAAACTAACTAAATCAGAGATTTGATCTATTTTCTGTAAGATCTGTTTTACAAAAGAGAATAAGCTAGTATGCGGTTCATGGCTTTACCCGATGTCAAGTGACTACCGTCGATCGTGAACATTCGTATCATCAGAAGAATGATTGCTTCGTCGCTGGTCTTTAAATTTATATATTCATACGTTCACGGTCTATTATCTATATATTAATACGTGAAATGAAAACTCTGTACTACTTTTAATACTGCGCGCACGGAGGAATTTGAGACTATGAGATTTGGCATAGCTAAAGTTTTTAAGAAGAAGAAGTAAAGAAAGCTAGAATTTAAAAATATGTGTTTCATATATTATTTTTAATAAAATTTGAGCGCCAACCATCTGAGCCGTGGTAGCTCAGATAGTTGGCGCTCTCGGTAAATTTCACAGTACGCGAGCAACCCGGGTTCGATCCCCGCCGGCACCAATGAAATTGTTATTTGCAATTTTATGTGCTGATTTACCACGTGCTCGGCGGCGAAGGAAAACATCGTGAGGAAACCTGCATGTCTGAGAAATAAGAAAAAAAGTATTTATATTATGCTAAGTTCGCCAACACGCATTGGGGCAGCGCGGTGGACACTTTCTTGCCACAAAAGTGGTACGTATATATGCTGTAACTTTACATAAAACATTCATTGTATACTGCCAATGTCAAACACATAATGGACTATGGTCAAACAGTCGCACAGAGTAGAGTCTGTGGACTGTGTCAAGGAAAAATGCGTTTATTTTATATTCTGTATATGCGATATCTCTTTTTTAAGGTGCATTTGAAAGTGAAATACAACTTGCTTAATATCATCATCATTACATCCCTTCACAAGTATACTGCTGAACATAGACCTCCCCCAAGAAACGCCAAAAAGCACGGTCGCGAGCCACCTGTCTCCATTGACTTCCTGCAAGTCTTACTATTTCGTCACTCCATCTTGTGGGGATCGCTTACTTGCTTGTTTCCCCATCGTTTGTCAGTTCTTCGAGCTTATATAGCTTATAGAGCTACATGTTTAATATAAAAACATAAAATAATTATGAATTACGGTCAAATTCCGTTGAAGGTAGTTAAAGGTTTAGTTCTAGATATGAATTAGCCACGTTATTATTTAAAAATAAAATATAATAAAGATAAATAAAGCGAAAAAAGGAAATCCCGTTGAAGCTGTTATAAAAAGAGCCGGGGGAGCGTACAAGCTGTCAGTCGCGGAAGACATCGATAGCGTTGGAGTCGCGATCTCAGCGATAGCGCACTAAACAATTAGACGCCATTAGAGCGATCGATCGGTACCGTTCCCCGGACCATCTTGCACACCGTAGTGTAAACATATACGATCTATGTCTAAGCACAGATAGAGATATATAGAAGCACAGAGAGAGAACGTTTTACTCTATCTCTTATTATACTTTGTTCATTTTATACTAGTTTTTAAAATTTAAATTTTGTGATTAAGTAAACCAAGCGAAATCATGCTAAATAGGTACCCACGATACAGCATTACCTAGTGTGGGTACCAACGGATACTTCAATGAGTTGTAGTTGTTTTCTGTAAAATAAACATTTTTCATTTTCATTTTTTTTTCACAGTAATTTGAAGAGCCGTGGTAAAACAGTTCATAAGCGCTCGCCATAAAAAATTCGTTGTTTGGTCGCAACTTCCAAGGTTCTTCCGCCATTACGAATAATTTTTTAATAGAATTAGGAAACTGCATATATGAGAATTTAAAAATCTTAGACGTGTAACCCGACTGGCAAGCATTGGGGCAGCGAGGCGGAGTCTATCCTGTTTCCATTTACCTTTTAAGGAGCTTTTAATATTGAAAATTTTTCTGTTTCACATGACAAGATCTAATGGATGTGAGACGATCATGGTTTTAAATACAGCAGTTGTTAAACAGCGTAATTGATGAAATTTTTATCCACTGATTAAAATATAAAAAATATTAGTACTGCGTACAGAAAATCTATTTCGATTAATAACTATTTCGAATGGTTAACATTTTAGTGTCTTTTTCTTTGCGAAATTGGGTAATGTAAAAAGTTATTTAATATTTAATAATTCTTCTTTAGAGTTTTTGTTGCACGACGGTGTGACGTGTTCCCAGCGACCGGTAAGAGGTTAGATAGTTCACGTGCCACGATATCTGAATATCTTGGTATTTTTATACGACGGCTGTACTTAACTTTGAAATTTATGTTTGCTAGCATTTTAAATATTCCATTGGAGAACATTGAAAACAAATTATAGAACTCTTTAACTACCATACATGCAGTTACTGTTGGCTATTTCTTTGACTATTTCAAAATTGCTTAATGTTTCCTTTTTATTTTCTTATCTATACAAATAAAATGATAGAGGTTGTGCGCGCATCACGGAAAAACTACTGGATAGATTTCAATTAGGTTTTCTAAGTTTTATTTCTTACAAACTTGCCACTTATCCGAAAAATAATTGCGATATCTTCATTTAATATAAAATCATTATAGTTTTAAGAAACAACGATTTTTATACCGGACTTTTCACGCGGTCAACTGTACATCGCTTGCTCTCGCTTTACTAACCCAGATAATTTACATATTTTAGCTACAAAACGGACTGGCGAATTACATTATTTACAAAGAAATCTTGTATTTTTGATATACGAAAACTTTGTTAACATATCAAGTAACGCGGACGAAGTGGCGGGTATTAGCCAGCAGATAATAAGAATAGATAGGGTCCTTGCTAGTAAAGCCATCCTTGATCCTAACTTACAGAGAACGCTCATTTTGTAATAAATAATTTTCGTTTCTACATTTTACGCATCCGTTTTTTGTATTTACTTTCCTAGAAATTCACCTCACTCAAAGTCTGCAGTGTGTCACCACGTAGGATCACCCCTGCCAATTAGATTTGATAGATAGACGCCAAATCCTCGCTAAAGAACACCGATTCCTTTTAAGAATTATTCGCGAGGCTATTGAAATAAAAAAATAAACATCCTAATTTCAAAGAAAAGGTACCCAATTGCTATCCTACAATTAATAAAATTAAATCCCAACCCAAGTATACAACTGCAAGAATTCAAGATACTATAAGCTCGCTGTGCGTAGGTCGAAATAAAAAGAAATTAATAATTTTAAATTGAAGCTAGCCGTGATTAATTATGAAATTGGGACGTCGAACACCTCAGTCTCCTGTGACCATGGGTGCTGTAAAGTACTCGAATCGTCGGGAATAGAAAATAAGTTAATAAAAGCGATAGAGTCCGTAAAATCTAGTTTAATTGAAACACGAATGTGTTTCAATTAAACGACAGTAGTCTTTAAACAAATATTTCCTTAACATTTATCCGCTCATAAAAGACCACTGCTAGATATTGGTCTCTCCATATTAGTAAGTATTTGCTTGAATCATCTTTGACTTTTTGCAGCCTTAACTTTCTTTGCTCCATGTCGCCGGTCCGGTTACATTTGATAATATATGTGACGACCTGATGAAACATGCAGGTAGTCGATTAATGCAGGTAGGTGGCTTACGATTGTACTTTGAGGCAATTTATGGGGGAGGCCTATGGTTAGCAGTGGACATGTGATGGACAGAAGTGACAGAGATTGTGAATATACGAAATGGTTTACCGCAGATAAGAAATCATAAGATACTTTTGACCTTTCTCATATTGTCTTTTACCGACACTTACTTAATTAGGTGATAGATTTTTAAATTTATTTCGCTTATCAGGATAAAACAACGTCGCTAATTAGCGTCTGTTTGTGTACTTTCTTCAAGATTATAAAATGAATTGATGGATTTTGATGCGGTATTTATCATTAAAATAATTGTTCTAACGAATTCAAAAAGAAGCCGGTACTCAATTCGACTGCATGTTTTTTTATGTCTGTTACCTCATAACATTTTACTGGGTAAACCGATTGCGATGATTCTTTTTGTATTTGAAAGCTGGTGCTTCACATGTGGTTCCATATACATGGTTGATCAAGGTCTGACCAATAGTTTTTGAGTTATTCTTAATAATTTATATTGAAGTCGGTTGTACAATATTTTTAATTTTAAATTATTGAAGATAGTTTTCGTGTATAATAAGAATTTTTAGGCTAGTAAAGAAATTTTAGATAAGGTATATTTGAGTGGATTTTCTGATTTCAGTCAGCAATCACAGCGTCGCCCGTGGACAACGGTGTATAAAGGTGTGGTTGGCATTTGAAGACAAAGTTGTATCTCAAACATGCAGGTTTCGTCACGATGCATTACTTCATCGCCGAGCACCTGTTAAATCAGCTTAACTATGCAAACAACAATTTCACCGGTGCTTTCGGGATCGAACTAATGAGCCATTGGCAACTGCTGTACCCCGACCTACTAATAAAGTCCACCAGACTTAAATTTCGGTCACGGATGCCAGTTTCAACGGATACATGATTTTTAAACGGTGGTAGAGCCACGCAGCAGTTTTTGCTGTTGCATGTATGGGCCGGCTCGAGCCGGGTTGGTACCACGACCTCACAGAATACCGGCGTGAAGTAGAAGCTTTGCTTCTGCGTTTCGTCTGGTGAGTGCAGGTGGCCGGAGGCCCAATTCCCCCCCCCCCCCCCCCCCATCAACATGGTAGCGGAATTACACGAAGAACTACCCCAGGAGGGTACCAGCACCCCTGGAGAATCCCTCGCTGAGCATCCACGACCATGTTATTCCGATCCTGAGCGTGGGTGCTCAGGCTGCCCCGCGTATTCTGGGGGGGGGGGGGCAAAATTCCGCTCAAAAGCATTACTGCTAGGGGCAAACTGAGCAAGAACACCAAAGCGACCCCTGCCACGCTATCCGTGAATTTCTGCAACATCAGGGGACTTCACTCTAACCTAAACGCCGTCCACTACCATCTCGAGACGGCGAAGCCGGCCTTGCTCTTTCTGACCGAGACGCAGGTTTCCTCTCCGGCTGATATTTCGTATCTCTCCTACCCGGGGTACAAATTGGAGCATTCCTTTGTGCCTCGGGCTGGAGTTTCCGTGTATGTCAGAGAGGACATCTGTTCTCGACGCCTCGGCAGTCTTGAAGGTTCGGACCTGTCCATCCTTTGGCTACGCGTAGACAGCGACGACCATCCGCGCGTCTACGGGTGCCTCTATAGGTCCCATAGCGGTAATGCCGAAACAGACCGACTCATCGACCACGTCCAAATGGCTACAGATTTCTTGCTACAACAGGTCCCATCCGCAGAGATCGTGATCCTTGGCGATTTTAATGCCCACCATGCCGAATGGCTCGGTTCACGTCTAACCGATCATGCGGGGAGATCTGTTTATGACTTTGCCTTGGCATATGGTCTGACACAACTGGTTACTTCGTCTACGCGGATTCCAGATGTGGAGGATCATACACCTTCCCTGTTGGACCTTCTGCTGACCTCTCATCCGGACGGATATCTGGTTTCCGTCGATGCCCCTCTCGGCTCTTCGGACCATTGTCTGATCCGGAGTGTGGTGCCACTCACGCTCCCTTCGCGGTTGCGTTCTGCAGGTTGCCGCCGTGTTTAGCATTACAGGTCGGCGGATTGGGACGGAATGCGGTCCTTCTTTGCATCCTACCCATGGGGGCGGGTTTGCTTCTAGCAGGATGATCCCAGCGCTGTTGCTGACTCTGTCACTGATGTGGTGCTACAGGGAATGGAACTATTTATTCCATCATCTGTGGTACCCAGCGGAGGCAGATCTCAGCCTTGGTTTGGTCGCTCCTGTAAGACTGCATTACGCGGTAAGCAGGAGTGTTATCAAGCCTGGGCTGCGGCTTCGGCGACTCGGGATGTAAATACCAGCACACTTAAAAAGAAGTATAACTTCGCCTCCAGGTCCTTCAAAATAATTATTGCCAAGGCAAAGTCAGAGCACATAGGCAGAATTGGCGAGAAACTAGTTCGCCTTCCTTCGGGAACCCGTGCATTCTGGTCTCTCGCGAAGGCTGTCCAAGGGAATTTCTGTAAGCCATCACTACCATCTCTGCACAGGGAGGATGACTCACTGGCCCATGACGCAAAAGACAAAGCCGACCTTTTAGGCTCCCTTTTTGCGTCCAACTCGACTCTTGATGACGGGGGGAAAACACCGCCGACCATCCCGCGGTGTGAGTGCTCCATGCCGGATGTGCTGTTCTCACAGCGCTCGGTTCGCAAAGCACTGCTCTCCCTGGACATCCAGAAGTCGAGTGGCCCTGACGGAATCCCCCCAATTGTGCTGAGGACGTGTGCTCCGGAGTTGTCACCGGTCCTAACGCGTCTTTTCCGGTACTCCTACTCCCAAGGCGTAGTCCCGAATTCATGGAAGACAGCTTTTGTCCACCCGATCCCTAAAAAAGGCGACCGCTCAGACCCATCCAACTATAGGCCTATCGCGATCACCTCCTTGTTTTTCCAAAATAATGGAATCCATTATTAACTGCCAGCTCATCCGGTACCTTGAGGATCACCAGCTGATTAGTGACCGCCAATACGGTTTTCGTCGGGGTCGATCAGCTGGTGATCTTCTGGTCTACCTGACCCATATATAGATAGATGGGCGGAGGCAGTAGAGTCCAAGGGGGAGGCGTTGGCCGTTAGTCTGGACATTGCGAAGGCCTTCGATCGGGTTTGGCACAAAGCGCTTCTTTCGAAGCTCCCTTCCTATGGGCTTCCCGAGAAATTATGCAATTGGATCACCAGCTTTCTTGCAGATCGGAGCATCAAGGTCGTTGTAGACGGTGCATGCTCTGACTACAAGCCTATTAACGCTGGTGTTCCACAAGGCTGTGTGCTATCACCAACGCTGTTTCTTCTGCATATCAATGATATGTTGCTAACTGGTAACATTCATTGCTATGCGGATGACAGCACTGGTGATGCTCTATACACCGGCCGTGCCAATATTTCTCGGGAAAACGTCGCTGAGTACCGGAACAAACTTGTGTCTGAAGTCGAGTCTTTGCTGAACAAAGTCTCGGATTGGGGGCGACTAAATCTAGTCCAATTTAATCCTCAGAAGACACAAGTTTGCGCGTTTACCGCTAAAAATAACCCCTTTGTCGTATCTCCTCAGTTTCAAGGCACTCCCCTTCTTGCCTCAGCCAGTATCGGTATCCTCGGAGTCGACATATCGAGTGACGTGCAGTTTCGTGGTCACTTGGAAGGGAAGGCCAAATTGGCCTCTAAAAAGCTTGGCGTGCTCTGCAGAGCGGGACAGTATTTCATGCCGGCACACCGCCTGCTACTTTACAAGGCGCAAGTTCGGCCTCACATGGAATACTGTTCCCATCTCTGGGCAGGGGCTCCCCAGTGCCAGCTCCTTCCACTTGACCGCATCCAACGCAGAGCGGCTCGAATTGTCGACGACCGAGCCCTTTCCGATCGGCTCGATTCATTGGCACTGCGAAGAGATGTTGCATCCCTTTGCATTTTCTTTCGCATCTACCATGGGGAGTGCTCTGAGGAATTGTTCGGATTAATCCCAGCCGCCAAATTTCACGAACGCACATCGCGGCAGAACTCCCGATACCATCCACACCATCTGGATGATTGGCGGTCCACCACTGTGCGATTTAGAAGATGTTTTCTTCCTCGCACGACCTCTTTGTGGAATCGATTACCATCAGCGATTTTTCCGGACCGATACGACTTAGGGACCTTCAAGAAAAGAGCGTACTCCTTTTTAAAAGGCCGGCAACGCATCTGCGATTCCCCTGGTGTTGCAGTTGTTCATGGGCGGCGGTAGTCACTTACCATCAGGTGAGCCGCATGCTCGTTTGCCCCCTCTCCTATAAAAAAAAATACAAACCATCTGTCTAGGACAGGATTATAGTGCCCGCGTGTATGCGCGTACGCAGGTGCACTTTATTCCCGCACCGGACGAAAACCCGACACGACCAGAGGTAGATTAGGCGCAAGACCAACGGCTTTACCTGCATTCCGCAGCACGGAGGTGAAACACCGCTAACTTCAGAATTTTTTAACAGAAAGACCCAACCTGATTTTTGTCCGATCCGGGATTCAAACCTGCGACCCTATGATCCCAAGGACCATCTCTAGACCAACGAGGCAGTCAACCTGAAGCTACTTGGCTCTAACGAGTTAGTAGCTCTTGCATTCCTTGAAAATCTTAAATGGAGAATGGAGGAAACAAGTTAGTCGTTTAATTAAAATTAAATTATAACCATACTGTTTGTAAATAAAAGCGCTCTGCTCTCAGATATATTTTACTACGGCGCACAAAAAGGAAATATATCTAATTTAAGCACCTTGCCCGCGATAAATTCAGACCCAGACCGTGCGTAATTTCAGGTAGAAATATTTAAAAATGTCGACAAATAAAAATTTGCATTCGCGTCCTCTAGAATTTATTATTCAATCAGAACACAAAAACCAATTTCGCGTGTATGCGTATCGAAAGAAATAATTTCTATAGTCCAGCGGAGATTGTCCGTTATCAATCCAATACCTAATTACAATGGAATTATTAATCATTTGTCTTACATTTCGATCTTAGCTTCTTTATATATTTTTACTTTTCTTTATATATTTTAGCTGACCAGGCAGACGTTGTTCTGCCCTTTTCGACGACCCTTTCCATTCCTAAAAAAAAACTCCTGAGATTAGCATTAAAAAAATTGAGGGTTACTTATCGGGGTAAAAACTATCCTATCTCTCAAGTTGGATCAAACTGCACAGAGTGTGTAAAATTTCATCGAAATCAGTTCAGTAGATCAGTAGTTTAGGGAGTTCATCGCGGACAAACAACGTGCCACGTAATTTTTATATATAAAGATAATAACTGGGTTTAATATACGATAAGCTTTTTTTAGAATAAGCGTGAAAAATGAGCACACAGTCCACCTGATGGTAAGTGCGTGCTGTGGTCCATAGACATCTACAAATATCCTCGATTAAGAATCAAAAAACACATTTGTTGCCACCCCTGGGGACTAAGATGGAATGCCTCGTTTCCAGTAAAAAGGGTCTCCGGTCTACACTCACCATACGAAACGCAGCAGCATTGAGCTGTTATTTTACGCTGGTATTCTGTGAGAGCGTGGTCCTTCCCCGGTTGAGTCGACCCATTCGTGCTAAAACCATAATATAGCTGCAAGTTGGCTCTACACGTGGTACAACGTGCAAACTATCAGATTGTTTGCTTGTTTCGTTACGTAGTTATTGCTCGAATAATGCCTTGCCATAACTTATAATTAATTTATATGTATATTCGTAGTTGGACGGTGTTTTATACCCGCATGCACTTGAATTATAATTATTAAAGATGATATTGCCAGTGACTGGCGCAGTGTATGAATTATCACAAACCGATGTCACAAGAGGCAACTACGGGATATGGTAACAAAATCTCTTGACTTACGATTAATCTCGATGTCATCATTTAGGTTATGCCGGATGTAAAATACCCATTTAGGCGACGGTACGCTGCGCCGTATGAGAAAGTTCAAGGTCGCTCAGTGAGCTACGGAGAGGACAATGCTCGGGGTTTCTTTGCGCGATAAATTTCGAAATGAGAATATACGCAATAGATATATAAGCTGAAGTGGCAATGGGCCGCCCATATAGCTCGAAGAACCGATAATCGATGGGGAAGACAGGTTATCGAGTGGCAGCCTTCTACCAGCAGACGAAGATTATGCGTCCCCCCACTAGATGGAGTACCTGGTAAGACATATAGGAAGTCGATGGCTGCAGGTGGTTGAGGACCGTGTCTTGTGGCATTCTTTGGGGGAGGTCTATGTTCAGCAGTGGACTTGTGAAGGGCTGTAATGATTTAATGACGAAGCAGCGCCTAACGTGCAAGATGGCGAGGTGATTATGAAAAATATCTACTATATACATATTATCCAGAGAAGATATCCAGTGGTGGTTTGTAGCGATATGGTTGCGAAGAAGAAAAAGTACTACATTCCTTCCTATTTAAATTCTTTTTCTTTCTCATTTGTACGATTTTGAATAGGTACTTAATATCTGTAGGCTAAATATTATACAACCAAAACACTTTATTTTTATAAATAAGGCACTTAATTCTCACCAAAATAAAAAATTGAAGGTCACTGAAAACTAATTTTTATAGATTACTAATATCTGAATAAATTACTACGCCTTTCATATTCGCAGCTTATTTATAATCCAATGGATTAATCAAAGATTTACAAAACAAGTTTTAATAGAGTTATTAAAACATATTTTTGACAAACTTAGTCTTTAAAATAAAATCAATTTAGTGTTTTTCGATGTCTTAAAAGTTTATTTCAATTCAAATTAATTATATATTTTTATATTTTATTGGATAAATAAAATGTAAATTATTATTTACAACAGGATCCGACTGCAAAAATTTAATTTTTGTTCCAATTTATCACAGTTGAAACCCGCTATAGTTTAATTCACTATCACTACAGCCCAATCATCACAATTCTGGTGAACACACCTCCACTTATCACTGTGGATTGTATGTAGTTTGTCTTCTTTATTTTATTAAAAAATATAACAGTGGTCACCAGTGGTAGTGTTGTGGCGATGCAAGAAACCCACTGCATAATTTCATCCTATGGGTGTCATAGCATTGATATAACTATGAGGAATGCTAGAAAGATCTAATGGCTTTCAATAGACCGCGGTATATTTCCGTTTACGCCAAACGTAAATTATATCGTTCACTGCGAAAGAACTCGAAATTCCATCCTCATCATCTCGATGGTTAGCGGTCAACTATTGTACAATATATTAACACAGAGTGAAATTTACTGTCGCCAGCGGTTTACCGAATACGACTAAGGGACCTTCAAGAAGAGCCCACTCCTTTCTTAAAGGCCAGCAACGCACCTACAATTCCTCTGGTGTTGTAGATGACGGTGATTATTTACCATCAGGCGAGCCGTATGCTCTTTTGCCTTTTTTTCCATTAAAAAAAAAGTTATTTATCTAGTAACAAACGGGGCGTAGCGTCTGGAGGTACAAGCCGTCTACTACGCGATCACAAATTACGTGAACCAGGTGATCATGGCAAACCCATCTTATAACGCGAGAGATCCATGTGCATGTCCGAGAAAGGAAATTTGGGACTTAAAATTAAATTTTATAAAGCTATTACTGACTGATATTTAGAAATCTAGGAAAGATAATCGATTCAAATGTTAACTGTGATTTTTAGTACTACAAATGTAAATAACGTTCTATCTTATTTGTACCAACAAATAATTTTTGAATATTTAACGGTGAATCGCATGCTCTGATATTATTCGATCGACACATAATAGACGGGAGCAATTGTGTTTGCCGTATCATAAGAAGTTAAACCTTATGCCGTAAATTCTTAGAATCACTTTTCATCGACGACTGCTAATATTGATTTGGCTACCAATTTAGCCAAACGTTTCAAAACAGAACCTAATGATATAGAAAATACGACTCAATGCCATTGCTAGACGTTATGGGAAGTAATTTTTTAAATCCCGAATGAAAACCTCTCAAGCGTATTACGCGTATCAGTTTTGGGTATTATCTTACATTACGCTTTTTGCCTTTTAAAATTGTTATTCAGGACACAACTCCATTAGGTGCCGTTTTATTCACAGATAAGAATTACAGACTGACGTTCTTGAATACTTTGTTTAGTTCTGAGTTATGTTTTTATTACCTACTAGCTGTTCCCTGCGACTTCGCCCGCGTGGAATTATTTTTCGCGGAACACTAAAATAAAAGTATCCCAAGTTACTTCTTATAACATCAGCTATTTGCCAGTGAAAGTCTCATCCAAATAGGTTCACAGATTTTTGCGTGACGCGTGTTTAGATAAACGTCGCGTTTTATTCCGACTTACTTAACATTTATCATTATATTTTGGCCAATTTACACAATATATTTATTAATTATAGCTAATGTGTTATTCTGATGTATGAGATATATAATTGTAAAGTTTCATTCAAATCCATTTAGTAGTTTTTGCGTGAAACAGTAACAAACATCCATACATCCTCACAAACTTTCACGTTTATAACATTGTAGTAGGACTGTTACCGTTCCTGCTGGCCTGGTATGAGGAAGCTCGAAGTCGCTCAGCGAGCTATGGAAAAGGCAATGCTCGGCGTTTCTCTGCGTGATAGACTTAAAAACGGGGATATCCGCAAAAGAACCAGAGTAACCGACTTAGCCCAAAGAATTAGTATGCTAAAGTGGCAATGGGCCGGCCATATAGCTCGAAGAACCGACAACCGATGGGGAAGAAAGGTTCTCGAGTGGCAGCCTCGTACAGGCAGACGAAGTGTAGGGCATCCCCCCACACGATCGAGTCACAACCTGGTAAGACATACGATGGATGCAGGTGGCGCAGGACCGTGCTTTGTGGCATTCGTTGGTCGCCCAAGGAATGCCACAAAAGGCCTATGTCAAGCAGTGGACTTGTGAAGGGTTGTAATGATGATGATGATGATGTTCCTGAGATCAACTCTCCGGTGAATTCTGGGGGTAATTACCATTAAACTGTATTATTCTTTGAAGATAAATTTTAAGCAAGTAAGACGAAAGTGATGGTTTTTGTAAGAGAAGAAAGTAAAACGATATGTGATACTTCTTCCTATATGACCAAACCACTGATGCATCCCTTTCTTAATCCTGGTTACATCATCTTGCAAACCACACTTTTGTCTTATTTAATTTATTCATATAATTATAAAATACGAGTTTGTATATTATAGTAGTTTAATTTTAAGAATCCTCATAGTTGAGTCAATTTTTTATACCTATACAGATATGTATCGTGCTCTCTTGGATTCCGCTGTGTTTCCGATGTTTTTTTTTTATAGGAGAACGAGCATGCGGCTCACCTGATGAAACAGAAACAGAAACAGAAACAGAAACTTTTATATTCAATATAGATTATAAATAATACTTATTGAAAGTCACTTTTTTGTTTGATTACCACTGGTTCGGAAAAAACCTCTGTCCTGGGAAGAACCAAGGTGGTAAGTGACTACCGCTGCCCATGAACAACAGCAAACAAGGGGAATTGCAGATGCGTTGCCGGCCTTTTAAAAAGGAGTAGGCTCTTTTATTGAAGGCCCGGAAGTCGTATCGGTCCGGAAAAATCGCTGGTGGTAAACTATTCCACAAGGAAGTTGTGCGAGGAAGAAAACATCTTCTAAATCGCACAGTGGTGGAACGCCAATCATCCAGATGGTGTGGATGTTATCGGGAGTTCTGCCGCGATGTGCGGTCGTGAAATTTGGCGGCTGGGATTAATTCGAACAATTCCTCAGAGCACTCCCCGTGGTAAATGCGAAATGAAATGCAAAGGGATGCAACATCTCTTCGCAGTGCCAATGAATCGTGCCAATCCGAAAGGACTCAGTCGTCGACGATTCGAGCATCTCTGCGTTGGACTTGGATGCGGTCAAGTGGAAGGAGCTGGCACTGGGGAGCCCCTGCCCAGAGATGGGAACAGTATTTCATGTGAGGCCGAACTTGCGCCTTGTAAAGTTGCAGGTGGTGTGCCGGCATGAAATACTGTCCCGCTCTGATGAGCACGCCAAGCTTTTTTGAGGCCAATTTGGCCTTCTCTTCCAAGTGACCACGAAACTGCACGTTACTCGATATGTCAACACCGAGGATTCCGATACTAGCTGAGGCAAGAAGGGGAGTGCCTTGAAACTGAGGAGATACGATAAAGGGGGTTCTTTTTAGCGGTAAACGCGCAAACTTTGTCTTCTGAGGATTAAACTGGACTAGATTTAGTCGCCCCTAATCCGAGACTTTGTTCAGCAAAGACTCGACTTCAGACACAAGTTTGTTCCGGTACTCGGTGACGTTTTCCCGAGAAATATTGGCACGGCCGGTGTATACAGCATCACCAGTGCTGTCATCCGCATAGCAATGAATGCTACCGGCTTGCAACATATCATTGATATGCAGAAGAAACAGCGTTGGTGATAGCACGCAGCTTTGTGGAACACCAGCGTTAATAGGCTTGTAATCGGAGCATGCACCGTCTACAACGACCTTGATGCTCCGATCTGCAAGAAAGCTGGTGATCCAATTGCATAATTTCTCGGGAAGCCCATAAGAAGGGAGCTTCGAAAGAAGCGCTTTGTGCCAAAGCCGATCAAAGGCCTTCGCAATATCCAAACTAACGGCCAATGCCTCCCCCTTGGACTCTACTGCCTCCGCCCATCATGAGTTAAGTAGGCCAGAAGATCACCAGCTGATCGACTCCGACGAAAACCGTACTGGCGGTCACTAATCAGCTGGTGATCCTCAAGGTACCGCATGAGGTGGCAGTTTATAACGGATTCCATTATTTTGGGGAACAAGGGGGTGATGGCGATAGGCCTGTAGTTGGACGGATCTGAGCGGTCGCCTTTTTTAGGGATCGGGTGGACAAAAGCTGTCTTCCGTGATTTCATGACTACGCTTAGGGAGTAGGAGTACCAGAAAAGACGCGTTAGAACCGGTGCCAACTCCGGAGCACACAGTCTCAGCACAATTGGGGGGATTCCGTCAGGCCCACTCGACTTGTGGATGTCAAGGGAGAGGAGTGCTCTGCGAACCGAGCGCTGTGAGAACCGCACATCCGGCATGGAGCACTCACACCGCGGGATGGTCGGCGGTGAGTTCCCCCCGTCATCAACAGTCGTGTTGAACGCAAAAAGAGAGCCTAAAAGGTCGGCTTTCTCTTTTGCGTAGTGGGCCAGTGAGTCGTCCTCCCTGTGCAGAGATGGTAGTGATGGCTTACAGAAATTCCCTTGGACAGCCTTGGCGAGAGACCAGAATGCACGGGTTCCCGAAGGAAGGCGAACTAGTTTCTCGCCAATTCTGCCCATGTGCTCTGACTTTGCCTTGGCAATAACTCTTTTGAAGGACCTGGAGGCGAAGTTATACTTATTTTTAAGTATGCTGGTGTTTACATCCCGAGTCGCCGAAGCCGCAGACCAGGCTTGATAACACTCCTGCTTACTGCGTAAAGCAGTCTTACAGTAGCGACCAAACCAAGGCTGAGATCTGCCTCCGACGGGTACAACAGATGATGGAATAAATAGTTCCATTCCCTGTAGCACTACATCAGTTACAGAGTCGGCAACAGCGCTGGGATTATCCGGCAAGAAGCAAACCCGCCCCCATGGGTAGGAAGCAAAGAAAGACCGCATTCCGTCCCAATCCGCCGACCTGTAATGCCAAACACGGCGGCAACCTGCAGAACGCAACCGCAAGGGGAGCGTGAGTGGCACCACACTCCGGATCAGACAATGGTCCGAAGAGCCAAGAGGGGCATCGACGGAAACCTGATATCCGTCCGGATGAGAGGTCAGCAGAAGGTCCAACAGGGAAGGTGTATGATCCTCAATATCTGGAATCCGCGTAGGCGATGTAACCAGTTGTGTCAGACCACATGCCAAGGCAAAGTCCTAAACAGATTTCCCCGCATGATTGGTTAAACGTGAACCGAGCCATTCGGCGTGATGGGCGTTAAAATCGCCAAGGATCACGATCTCTGCGGATGGGACCTGTTGTAGCAAGGAATCTGTAGCCATTTGGACATGGTCGATGAGTCGGTCAGTTTCGGCATTACTGCTATGGGACCTAAAGAGGCACACGTAGACGCGCGGATGGTCGTCGCTGTCTACGCATAGCCAAAGGATGGACAGGTCCGAACCTTCAAGACTGCCGAGGCGTCGAGAACAGATGTCCTCTCTGACATACACGCAAACTCCAGCCCGAGGCACAAAGGGGTGCTCCAATTTGTACCCCGGGTAGGAGAGATACGAAGTATCAGCCGGAGAGGACATCTGCGTCTCGGTCAGAAAGAGCAAGGCCGGCTTCGCCGTGTCGAGATGGTAGTGGACGGCGTTTAGGTTCGAGTGAAGTCCCCTGATGTTGCAGAAATTCACGGATAGCGTGGCAGGGGTCGCCTTGGTCTTGTTGCTCAGTTTGCCCCGAGCAGTTATTGTGTTGAGGAATTTTGCCCCCCCCCCCCCCCCAGAATACGCGGGGCAGCCTGAGCACCCACGCTCAGGAGTGGAATAGCATGGTCGTGGATGCTCAGCGAGGGATTCTCCAGGGGTACTGGTACCCTCCTGGGGTAGTTTATGATGTAATTCCGCTACAATGTTGATGGGGGGGGAGGAATTGGACTTCCGGTCACCTGCACTTACCAGACGAAATGCGGAAGCAGAGCTTCCACTTCACGCCGGTATTCTGTGAGGCCCATACGTGTAACAGCAAAAGCTGCTGCGGGGCTCTACCACCTTAAAAATTTTTCTCCTTTGTAAATATTAATTTGTGGGGTCCAGTCCTCAGTTGACACTATAATATCAAATTCTAAAGATGTCGCAGAAATATTGATCATTCAGTTTATTGTATCAATTATTAAGCACATTTTCGTAGATTATACTATCGTAATAATTACATATACTATGGAAAACGACGATTAATAAATTCAAGTCCGGACAATTCGAGATAATAATTCAGATTTGTAATGTCAACACGTTTTAAACTCCGTTTATGTGATTCGTTATTTAAATAAACGTCAAATGGGGTGACAATCAAATCAAATTAGGTGAAACTGTCCGTAAGCGTGGAACGTGTAAATTGTGATGTAATTGGACCTATTAAGGCCCGTTGTCCGTTTCGGGGTGCGGCAACCCTGTAATTATCATGTCCGTACGTCTGTATCGCGTCAGACATTTTAAGCACCTATGTAATCGTTTTGTAACTTTACTTGTCGTCAGGTGAAATGGTTTTATAATTGCAACTCGTCATAACTATACCCATGTGAAAAAAATATAACGTTAAAAGCATTTATGACATGAACAAACTCGGCAGAAAATGGCGGTCGTTTAAGGGTAATAAAGTTCATTTAAATGCATACTTATGTGTTGGTAATCGTTGATGATATTGATTTGTCAACTTAGGTAGGGATTAAAGTTGGAACTTATCGGCCTTACTTAGTAGTCTTTGATTATAGATTACTTAAATTAATTATTAATTATCCCTATACCTGTCTATTTCTAATGTCATTTAGTGATAAAAGCAAAGGCAACAATAAACGTTTCTTAAATTGATGTCGATTTTTATAATACATCTATAATATATATAAAAATGTATGTGTCTGTTTTTGTTTCTTTAGCATTCCTTGTACCATTCATCCGATTAAGAGGTTACTGCTTTCGCGGGAAAACTTATCAAAATGCCTATGCCAAAAATTACCTATGCCAATAAGACACAATTTCTTAGACTGTGTTAGTCCATGTAGGTTTGTAAGCATCAGAGTGTTGTTTACAAACTCAAGCTGATTATTATTTCGTTTATAAAATATCTGTTGTTGTGTAACTATATAAGCTAAGTTTAAATTGAACTGTACGCTTGGTCGATACGACAACCGTTAGTTAACCTTTTTAAATGAGTCGATGATGCGGAACTTACTGATGTATTTCGGCTGCACATGTTTCTTCTAGACTTCGGCAAAAACAGTAACAAATAATTAAAAAAATCAGGCGTAAATCTGCGTAAATCCAATAAATTAAAGATGTTAATATGAATTAGCTAGTTAAGGCAAAAGCTAAGATAATTAGATAAGATTAAGAAGATAACAATAAAAATTATGTGTCTTACCTAGTTTAAAGAGCACCTTTTAATTTTAACACCTTTAGTAGAAATTTAAATTAACAAATAACTTTCAAAAATATATTATGTTCACTAACAAATCTCTTCAATGATTGCCACAAATCTTTAAATCAATTAATTCATTGTTTAATTGAGTTATGATCATTAAAATATCCGCATTTTTAACCTAGGATGTATAGGGGAGATACCCTCTAAGGTTAGGTGTTCGAGAACAATACAGGCAGTCTTGAAGGTTCGGACCTGTCCATCCTTTGGCTACGCGTAGACAGCGACGACCATCCGCGCGTCTACGGGTGCCTCTATAGGTCCCATAGCGGTAATGCCGAAACAGACCGACTCATCGACCACGTCCAATTGGCTACAGATTTCTTGCTACAACAGGTCCCATCCGCAGAGATCGTGATTCTTGGCGATTTTAACGCCCACCATGCCGAATGGCTCGGTTCACGTCTAACCGATCATGCGGGGAGATCTGTTTATGACTTTGCCTTGGCATATGGTCTGACACAACTGGTTACATCGCCTACGCGGATTCCAGATGTGGAGGATCATACACCTTCCCTGTTGGTCCTTCTGCTGACCTCTCATCCGGACGGATATCAGGTTTCCGTCGATGCCCCTCTCGACTCTTCGGACCATTGTCTGATCCGGAGTGTGGTGCCACTCACGCTCCCTTCGCGGTTGCGTTCTGCAGGTTGCCGCCGTGTTTGGCATTACAGGTCGGCGGATTGGGACGGAATGCGGTCCTTCTTTGCATCCTACCCATGGGGGCGGGTTTGCTTCTCGCCGGATGATCCCAGCGCTGTTGCTGACTCTGTCACTGATGTGGTGCTACAGGGAATGGAACTATTTATTCCATCATCTGTGGTACCCATCGGAGGCAGATCTCAGCCTTGGTTTGGTCGCTCCTGTAAGACTGCATTACGCAGTAAGCAGGAGTGTTATCAAGCCTGGGCTGCGGCTTCGGCGACTCGGGATGTAAATACCAGCACACTTAAAAAGAAGTATAACTTCGCCTCCAGGTCCTTCAAAAGAGTTATTGCCAAGGCAAAGTCAGAGCACATAGGCAGAATTGGCGAGAAACTAGTTCGCCTTCCTTCGGGAACCCGTGCATTCTGGTCTCTCGCCAAGGCTGTCCAAGGGAATTTCTGTAAGCCATCACTACCATCTCTGCACAGGGAGGATGACTCACTGGCCCATGACGCAAAAGACAAAGCCGACCTTTTAGGCTCCCTTTTTGCGTCCAACTCGACTCTTGATGACGGGGGGAAAACACCGCCGACCATCCCGCGGTGTGAGTGCTCCATGCCGGATGTGCTGTTCTCACAGCGCTCGGTTCGCAAAGCACTGCTCTCCCTGGACATCCAGAAGTCGAGTGGGCCTGACGGAATCCCCCCAATTGTGCTGAGGACGTATGCTCCGGAGTTGGCACCGGTCCTAACGCGTCTTTTCCGGTACTCCTACTCCCAAGGCGTAGTCCCGAATTCATGGAAGACAGCTTTTGTCCACCCGATCCCTAAAAAAGGCGACCGCTCAGACCCATCCAACTATAGGCCTATCGCGATCACCTCCTTGTTCTCCAAAATAATGGAATCCATTATTAACTGCCAGCTCATCCGGTACCTTGAGGATCACCAGCTGATTAGTGACCGCCAATACGGTTTTCGTCGGGGTCGATCAGCTGGTGATCTTCTGGTCTACCTGACCCATAGATGGGCGGAGGCAGTAGAGTCCAAGGGGGAGGCGTTGGCCGTTAGTCTGGACATTGCGAAGGCCTTCGATCGGGTTTGGCACAAAGCGCTTCTTTCGAAGCTCCCTTCCTATGGGCTTCCCGAGAAATTGTGCAATTGGATCACCAGCTTCCTTGTAGATCGGAGCATCAAGGTCGTTTTAGACGGTGCATGCTCTGACTACAAGCCTATTAACGCTGGTGTTCCACAAGGCTGTGTGCTATCACCAACGTAACATATCGAGTGACGTGCAGTTTCGTGGTCACTTGGAAGGGAAGGCCAAATTGGCCTCTAAAAAGCTTGGCGTGCTCAGCAGAGCGGTACAGTATTTCATGCCGGCACACCGCCTGCTACTTTACAAGGCGCAAGTTCGGCCTCACATGGAATATTGTTCCCATCTCTGGGCAGGGGCTCCCCAGTGCCAGCTCCTTCCACTTGACCGCATCCAACGCAGAGCGGCTCGAATTGTGGACGACCGAGCCCTTTCCGATCGGCTCGATTCATTGGCACTGCGTAGAGATGTTGCATCCCTTTGCATTTTCTTTCGCATCTACCATGGGGAGTGCTCTGAGGAATTGTTCGGATTAATCCCAGCCGCCAAATTTCACGAACGCACATCGCGGCAGAACTCTCGATACCATCCACACCATCTGGATGATTGGCGGTCCACCACTGTGCGATTTAGAAGATGTTTTCTTCCTCGCACGACCTCCTTGTGGAATCGATTACCATCAGCGATTTTTCCGGACCGATACGACTTAGGGACCTTCAAGAAAAGAGCGTACTCCTTTTTAAAAGGCCGGCAACGCATCTGCGATTCCCCTGGTGTTGCAGTTGTTTATGGGCGGCGGTAGTCACTTACCATCAGGTGAGACGCATGCTCGTTTGCCCCCTCTCCTATAAAAAAAAAATACATGATTCAGGCCTCAACCTGATCAACGTCCGTGCCAGTTGTACAAATTGAAAGAGCTTTTACTTGTTTTAACTGTTTTTTTTTTACTTTCATAATAGTAACAAATGAGTATTTTTATCCATCAACGTGGAGAATTAAGATAAAGGTGCGTTGCCACCCTTGAGGGCGAAGATGGAATGTCCCGTTATCAGTAATTGGATCTCCGGTTCTTGTCACTCACCGAATGAACGGTAAAATTGTACTAACATTTAAGGGTGTAACTACGTGATACCCATAGACTTAGGATATACTCGCCAGTATATCGTAAGTCTATGGTGATACCAGTAATGTTTTTTTGTTTTTAAAATCAAATTAAAAAAAAGGAAAAATCTTAGGTCAGCATTGCCGCAATCTGCTATTAAAATTTTTCCATTTTAGTAATATTACAAAATAATTGTTAATATTGATTTTCATTTACCACGGGTCAACTGCATATATAGTATAAGGTATTATTTAAAGAGATACTTATTTAAATTTATTGCCGATTTTGCATTCGTCCATCACATAAATTATAACCTGAATGAATATAAAAGTGAAATAGTTGAACTATTTTTTTCATACAACTTCCATTCTTTTTCATTTGTTTATGTTATATTTCACCCTAAGAAATATAATGTATTTTTTAAACCTTTGGTATTTCTTAAATTAACTGAATAGGAAACTAAGCACATAGAATAGTGAGGAAACCTGCATGTGTGAGAATTAAGGAAAAATAATTTAAGATATGTGTTCACCAACACGCAATCGGACAGCGTAGAAGATATTTCCTTGCCCAAAAAAACCCTCTCGGAAATGAGAGTCTGTGTCCAGTAGTCCCACTACGTATATAGACTGTAACTTTAACTTTTTTAAAGTAGTTTGTTACTTAATTTTTTTATGAAGATGATACATTTTTCAAGCTTTCTTGTACGTGGTAAAGGTAGCAATACTGCAGCTCTATTTTTTATGCGGTACGAATGGGTCGGCTCGACCGGAGAGGGACTACGCTCTCACAGAATACCAGCGTAAAAAAGCAGCTTAATGTTGCTGTGTTTCGTATGTTGAGTGTAACCGGAGACCCTTTTTACTGGTAACAAGGCATTCAATCTTAGTCCTCAGGGTTAATAATGCATTTGCACTTTGATTCTTATTCGAGGCTAAATGTAGATGTCTATGGACCGCATTTACCGTGTAGTGGCGGTTAAGAATATCCACTACCCCATATCTTCCCGTGGGTTTCGTAAAAGGCGACAAAGGGAAAAAGACAGGAGATGGGCAGCAGCATCTTCCTGATAACAGCAAAAATACAATAAAAAAACTGCGGTTGCCAACCCGCTCGCCAAGCATGGCAACTATGGCAAATACCCCCCAAATGGATAAAGTTACTAAGAGACGGCCCCCAGTCCCCGGCGGCCCCGCTATTCCTGGCTACGGTGGCGACCATGGTAACGGCGGGGCAGGGGGTGCTTAGAATCTCCGGTGGAGGTTCGGTCGCTACCTACGACTACTCGACCTGGCAACATACAACGCACGCACCCTGAGGACTGACGAGAAGATTGTGTAGCTGAAAGAAGAGATAGACAAGTTACGCTGGCATATTATAGGGTTATCCGAAGTCCGAAGAGAGGGGGAGGAAACGGTAATCCTCGAATCCGGCAACTTGCTCTATTACCGGGAGGGCGACCATCTGTCCCAAGGAGGTGTCGGATTTATCGTCCACAAGTCTCTTGTTAACAACGTTGTAAAGATTGAGAGTGTGCCGACGAGGGTTGCGTACCTTATACTCAGAATAACGTATTCGCTGAAGGTCATACTATAGAAGACTGCAATGAAGGGGACGATATGAATGAAAAGCTCGTGGAAACTGTGCATGCGGTCGGAGCTAAGTTCTGTAAGACCCGCCGCAGAAGAACACAAAAACTCTCCGATCACACTCTTAATCTCATGGCTGTTAGACGGGAGATGAAGCTACATTCTTCAACAGATTTGACAGCATACAGGCAAATAAACAGACAGATCTCCAAATGCATGCGGCGGGACTTACGCAACTTCAATACAGCTCGTATTGAAGAAGCGATCGAGTGGAACCAAGGCTCCAAAGTCTTTGCCAGAGATCTGTCTGCCAGAAAGAGCCAACTGTCAAAGCTGAAGACAGAATGTGGCAGCATCGTTTCCGTGGCACCTGAGATTTTGAGTGAGATTGAGAGGTTCTATGGGCAGCTGTACACGTCATCGTTGGAGCCACACGCGAGTGTGAGTAACGATCCAAGAGTAAGTCTTATCCGACATTATTCCAATGATATCCCGAACGTCAGTCTGAGCGAGATTAGAATGGCTCTCCAGTACCTTAAAAACGGCAAGGCCCCAGGCTAGGATGGAATTACAGCGGAGCTTCTGAAAGCGGGTGGACAACCGGTACTTGAAGTGCTTCAGAAGCTCTTTAATTCCGTCCTCCGTGGTGACATTACAACGGAGGCGTGGAGCAGAAGTGCGGTGGTCTTGTTCTTCAAGAAAGGCGACAACGCTCTCTTGAAGAACTACAGACCGATTTCCCTTCTGAGTCGCGTCTACGTGCTGTTTTCGAGAGTCATTACGAATCGTCTCGCGCGCAGACTTGACGACTTCCAGCCTCCTGAACAAGCCGGTTTCCGAAAAGGCTTTAGCACCATAGACCACATACATACCCTTCGGCAAATTGTACAAAAGTCAAAGGAGTACAATTTGCCACTATGTCTGGCGTATGTGGACTATGAGAAAACCTTTGATTCCGTCGAAATTTGTGCGGTGGTGCAGTCCCTTGAGCGGTGCCAAGTGGACTGTCGGTATATCGAAGTGCTGAAGTGCTTATACAGTAGGGCTACGATGGCTATCCGAGTACAGAACCAGAGTACGAAACCTATCCAATTGCAGAGAGTTGTAAGATAGGGTGACGTTATATCCCCGAAACTCTTCACCGCTGCATTGGAAGATGTTTTCAAGCTTCTGGACTGGAAAGGATACGGTATCAACATCAATGGCGAGTACATCACTCACCTTCGATTTGCCGACGATATAGTCCTTATGGCAGAATCGCTGGAGGACCTAAGCACTATGCTCAATGACCTCAATAGTGCTTCCCAACGGATAGGTCTTAAGATGAACATGGACAAAACAAAGATTATGTTTAATGTCCATGTCACACCTACGCCGGTAGTTGTTGGGAGCACTAAGCTCGAAGTTGTTGACGAGTATGAATATACCTGGGACAAATAGTCCGACTAGGTAAGTCCAACTTCGACCGAGAGGTCAATCGACGGATTCAACTCGGTTGGGCAGCGTTCGGGAAATTACGGCACATCTTCTCGTCAGGTATACCTTAAAACTTGAAAACGAGACTGTACAACCAGTGCGTGTTGCCAGTGATGACCTATGGAATTCAGACGTGGTCCTTCACTGCTGGCCGGATGAGGAAGCTTAATTTCGCTCAGCGAGCTATGTAGAGGGCTATGCTCGGAGTTTTTCTGCGTGATAAACTCGGAAATGAGGATATCCGCAGTAGAACCAGAGCGACCGACATAGCCCAACGGATTAATAAGCTCAAGTGGCAATGGGCCGGCCATATAGCTCGAAGAACCGACAACCGATGGGGAAGAAAGGTTCTCGAGTGGCAGCCTCGTACCGGCAGGCGAAGTGTTGGGCGTCCCCCCCACTAGATGGAGTGACGACCTGGTAAGATATGCAGGAAGTCGATGGATGCAGGTGGCTCAGGACCGTGCTTTGTGGTATTCCTTGGGGGAGGCCTATCTTCAGCAGTGGACTTGTGAAGGGCTGTAATGATGATGGACCGCAGCATCCACTTACCATCAGGTGGACTGTGTGCTCGATAGTCACGCTTATACTATAAAGAAAAGTCTCCCGAGGCCTACGCATACTAACACAATGTGTATGTGCACGACTACCAACAACCAAAGTCAAAACTTCATCGTGAAATGGAATAACTATACCAATGTTCATCTAGATATTGGCAATAATGTTTCCAAGTCTGTTTGTTCACTCCGTGGCTTTAGTGAATAGACTTTCATTGGGATAACAAGCGAATTACCTTTAATCGCCAAGTCACTAACCATTTGGTTTTAAATGTTGTCCTAAATATACATACTAATATTATCTTGACTGTACTGCACCGTCAGTAATGGAATTACAGCACGCATGTTAATATTTACAAAGCGGTGTTTTGACCAAGATAATGAGTTATAATGGAATGCAGCGTTGTGATGTGCAGCTGTTTTGTACGACTAGTTACGGGTCCATGTTTAAAAAAAAAAGGAAAAATGATTCCCGTTTATGTTCAACATTACATTAAACCTTTACACAACTATTAGGCCTTACAATAGGCTTCTTACAACTTCGCAGCAGGGTTTACTGTTAGAGATGCCATAAGGCACTCAGTCCGACCTTTATACCCCTAATTAATTTGGTGTTTAATACATAAATAAAATAAAATGTTATACATTTAAATCCCACACTAAATTTCTGCTATGAGCCCTCTGTAACATTTGATAAGTGTTGATTAAATCGTAGTTTAGTAGTGTTATTAATATTGGCAATATTTAATAAAAAGAAAACAAACTAAATTCTCTTAAAACATCTGATAATGGGTTGCAAAATGATAAATATAGCGCAGAGTAACATTACACTTTATCTAACATATTTATAAATTCATGCATTTTACTGCATACATTTATAACATCATTACATTTCACACAGTAACATACTATCAAAGTCCACTGATGAATGTAGACGATACTTTTACTTTTGAAAAAAGTTAGGTGCGTTCCGCACAAAAAAAGTAAAATCCACGCGGGTGAAGTTGCGGGTGACAGCTAGTTTTTTTTTTATAAAATTGGAGGGACAAATAAGTGGCTACTACAGCCTATGGACACCTGCAACAAACTTTAAACAAAGAAGACTTCAGATGCGTTGTCACCTCCGAGGATTGAGTTAAAATTCCTATCAGTCTGTAATTATGTTGACTCTGTATACACCTTCAGAACGGTATACAGCAGTGCACGTACTGCTGTTTAGCGGCAGAAATAGGAAAGACCGTGTTACCTACCTAGACGAACTACTAGCTTTATAAGGAGTCTTACCACCTGGTAGATATATAAAAATACCCTCATGAGATAATTTACTTGGTAGAGCCATGCTGCAGCTATATCAGTAGTATAGTTGTAGCACGAATGGGTCGGCTCGACCGGGGAAGGACCACGCTCTCGCAAATACCAGCGTGAAACAGTAGTTTAACGGTACTGTGTTTCGTATCGTAAGTGTTTCTCTACACAATCTAGTCCTCAGGGGTGACAACGCATCTGCATTTTGATTCTTTATCCAGGATAAATGTAAATGTCTATGGGCCACAGCACCCACTTACCGTCAGATAGACAGTGTACTCGTTTGTCATGCTTATTCTATATAAAAAAATCTATTTAAACTTCAAATATCTTAAGTTGAAACTATGTTACGCAAAAAACTACTTATTTATCTAATTCAAGTATATAAATTACGTTAGTTCGTAAATTAAAAACCTATTGTTTCCTGCGCTTCACTAGTAACGATTGTACGTTAATCGTACATTCGATATTAAAGGGACCGCTAGTCTAAAATAGGCATTGGCTGCCAACTCGGTATGAAAGGCATCATTTAATTTACTTCTAATTACTGGACATGGTGCGTTGTTCCACAGTTTGTAGTTAATACAAAATGGCGTCGGAACTCGGAAACTTTGGATAGGCTGGAAATTTGTAAATAAATTACTAGAAATATTAAACACTTGTTTTGAATTAATGAAAGATAATTAAAATACCAATTCTCTGAACTTATTCTATTAAAATATTAGCGAGTTTTAAGAGGTTTATGTTTCACAATTGCTTTCTTAATCAAGATTAATTTTTTTGTTCTTCTATAACATTATATTATAACAAGCTTAAATATTAAACTGTAATTTAAAAAATCCGACCGCGTAATAAGTTGTTGAAAAGAGATAATTATATCCTATGTCATTTCCACAGCTAAGATAAATCTAACAACATCATTTTTGTTAAAATTCATCAAACCGTTTAGTACAGAAATAGACGTGCCAAAGAAATAGACATAGATACGAGTACATACATACAGGCAGTCGCGTAAAAATGAGTGTTTCTTTGTTAGTCCCACGTTATCTTACCAATTCATATGATTGTGATGAAACTTTAGTGAGTTATTATGAGTGCGGCCGTGAAGTTTATTATAAAAAGTTAATATTTTTTGTATGTTTGTTCGTTTTATTATTTTCTATGCATTCTTATACCATTCATTCGATTAAAATTAAACATTGGTGAGTTTTTATGCGCGCGTCCATGAATATTTCTGACAAAATAGGCGTTGCAAAGCATAGCGGGCACAGCTAGTTTGTTTATAAAATAATGAAGCCAAATTTAATAGTCGATTTTACATTTTTGTTTCAAATAGTTTTTCTTTAGCTCATGAAGTAACTTTGCAAACCTTTCTGCTTGATAATTATTCACAAATTTAGATATTTTACTAAACTATTGGGATTCAAGCGTTGTTTATAAATTAACTTTGCTTAAATAGTTGCCTATGTTGTGAAAGAATTTAGATTAGAATTTTACTGGTATAGGCTCGAATTCTTTGGGGTAGGCTAATAGGTAGGTTCAGCTGTGGTCTTGTGATGAGTGTATTGATGATGATGAATAAAAATAATGATTGTTATTTAAAATTTACGTCTAATTTTTTATTATTATTATAAGCCAGTGCTTGACCACAATCCGGCCTGGTGGTAAGTGGTGATGAAGCCCTATATAGTAAGTTTTCACTCTTGCCTTGAAGACGCACAAATTGTATTCGAAGGAAAAAACAGACTCCGGCTAATTATTCCAGTCCTCTGATGTGCACATTAAAAATACTGTGAATTTATGTAATTTTAATTAGAAATTTCTCGTAATCTAGAAAAAATATATATTAACGCAAGCTACACACCACGTCCATAACAAAATCCACCTCATTTTAGTCGCTGTGATGCCATCATTGCATTATTAAGTGGTATAGCACTCTCGGCTAAACCGAGTTAATAATAACACGGATTGCAACATCCTCTATTGAGTGCTGTTATCCTGTTACCTGATGTTTATGTTTGTAGCGATATCGTGCTAGTAATATAAAATATTCTTGTAATTTAACTATCGATGGGCACACTTTTATTTTTTTTGTTACAGAAGAGGAGGTAATCGATCATGCGGCTCACCTAAGGGTAACAAGTGGTAAAATTAAAAAAATTTACAACCGACTTCAATATAAATAAAATGAGAACATCATCAATGTAGTCGAAGTCAAATAAATACGCATTATTAGGGATAACACAAAAACTACTGGTCAGATCTTGATCAAATTATATGGGACTACACGAGGAGCATCAGCTTTCAAATAAAAAAAGAATCATCAAAAATCGGTTCACCTAGAAAAAAGTTCTGAGGTAACACACATAAAAAAGTGCAGTCGAATTGAGAACTTCCTCCTTTTTTTGAAGTCGGTTGAAACTAGAGTCAATGTTCTTTCGCGAGCATATGTGGTCTAATAAATCTGACATAATGGCGAACTGTAGACTTCTAGGGGCGTTGGAGATGTACTCCTAGACGGCCCCGTCATTACATCAGATTGAATAGGCTAAGTACAAGGATGATTATTGAAGTCATTAAAACTAAAAAGAAAACATATATTAATCATATTTTTAAATTTAATCAAATTATAACGAACACCCTGCGTAGATTCGACCAAAATTAAGTAGGACATAAATGAAGGTAAAATTTTATATCGGGGAGTCAAACACCTTAGTCTCCCCATTCCCATGGGCTCTGCAAAGCACCCGCAACGTCGGGAATTAAAAACAAATAAAACTAGACGCGATAAAACCCGTAAAACTAGTTTTACTCAGTGTGCAGTATTGCGCAAGTATAAGGAATCATTGTGGTTATGCAACATATATCTTTTATCCTAGGAATAATTTTAAAATTACATCTCACGTTGACAGGTTTTATAGCAAAATAAATAAGGTGGTAACCTCCGAGCTCACTTCTCAAATGCGAAGGTATGAAATGTTATGAAGTATTCCGTCGTGCGAGCTGAGAAAATGCAATCACAACAAGAAAACCGCATTACACTTTTATAAAAATGACGCTATCTAGCATGTCCTCCCTCCGACAAGGTGTTGGGGGTACAAATAATTTATTTCCTTCCACGGACACAGACAACGTAAGCCGCGAGAAAAATAAGCAAAGTACCCACTCAAAAGACCCAACGGTTCTTGCGAACGGTGGTTTGCGAAATCGAACCTTCAGGCGGCGGTCGAAACTCAAACGTCAACCGTAGCTGTACCGAAGTGGGGTCTTTCTAATACCACTACCCGAATAGTTTCCCACAAAGGGGTATAAATTTCATGTGCGGGCAACGTCGGGGTGCGCCTCGCCAACTTGATTTAATTTCATAATAAATTGCAATAATTGCATAACCGCAAGAAAAATAAATCAGACGACCCAAGAATGAGTCAAATGTCAAGTCTTAAATATATGACTCGCATCGCGGCTTTGTTCGTGTTTTGGTGCATTGCCCTGTCGTAAACACGAAAATACCACACCACCAGGAAATAGCTGTGATTTTATCAAACCATTTCGCCATGTTTGTCGGGTTAGGTAGCCCATGATAATATCTGCGTGTTTAGTATTAGTCGTAAAATAAACGAGCTGCGCTACTGAATTTATATCTCACTTCGTGATGCACTTACATACCTAAGTGGTCATTAATAGAATCAGGCGTTACTTTGCGGAAATCCACTATTTTAAAGATATTAAAAATTAACTAGCTACGATTTAACGGTCAGCCACAGCGGAGTCTATTTCATATGCCTCGTTTAGACGCGAAAAACGTGTCGTTATATCAACTGTGGTGTGTCTTTCCTAGTGTAGTGGTGTTGGGAATAGTGTGTTTAATGTTCCAAATTCAAAAGTATATCTATAATTTGAATTTACAGCTTTGAACACTAATTTGTGCAAAATCGTAAGCATTTATTGCAGCAAGAAATATAAAAAAGTTACAGGCTATACGTCCCACTGCTGAGAAAAAAACCTCCTCTCACTTTTGAGAGGGTGTTAGGGTAAGTAAATGTTCACTGCGCTGTACCAATGCATATTGGCGGACTTTATAACATGTCTTCAATTTTTTTTCTTATTTCTCAGGCATGCAAGTTCCCTCAAGATGTTTTCCTTCACCACCAAGCACGTGGTAAAATTGCAATTAACAATTTCATTAGTGCCGGCGGGGATCGAACCCGGGTACTCGCGTACTGTGAAATTTACAGCAAGCGCTAAGCCCCAGAGCTACCACGGATTTTATATATATATATATTTTGCACACGAGTAGCCTTTCGTAATTTTCGTTAAGCTCCCTTTGAACTCGACCCAACAAAATGGAATAGTATCACATCCAATTAACATAAAACTTCCAAGACTGGATCTAACCCCATAATTACGTGCATATATCTCTAGTAGTGCTGACAAGTGGCAGACTGCCATTGTCTAACCCTCCCAAGTCTATTATTTGCCTAGATGTGCCGCAGTACTTATAAAGATTCGATTAAGCCGGCATCAGATTAAACAGACCTCGATTACGAGTGTACATGGAAAAACAATTAAGGAAATTCTGTAACAATGACGGACTATAAAGTTTGTCTTTGTTTTCTGTATCTTAACGCTAGCTTGCGGTGGGCGGGCCTCCAAGACCTATGAGGGGTTGCTCGCGAGCGGAAATACGTGCGGCATTTTGAGGGTTGAACAATGTGAGTCGTTACTGTGAAATTTATTGTATTTTAGATAAACTCGAATGGGGATCAGCACAACGGTCTGTGATAAGAAATACAAATAAAATTTGAAGTGAAGGCACACGATTTGCTATACGAGTGTGTTATGGTATGTGTACTTAGCAGTTTTCTGTTAGAAGAGTCAATGAATGCCCTACTTTAATGGTACACGACATTACTTCTACCTTAACTACTATTAAGTATGCCTTAACTCAATGAAGTCCCTAAATTCCAATTCCATTCGGAGTCCTTACACTTTTTTTATATATTTTAACTGTAGTTTTTTTTTCAGTTATTAAAATGTATCCCGTATCGCGGGGGCAGTATACATACATAAATTAAAACCCGAGCAAACATCCAGACCCGGAACAATTGCTTGTAGGCCATACAAATAATTGTTCCGTGCGGGATTCGAACCCACGGCACTCGACTCTGTAACTCATTGCAAAGTTACTGCGTTTTTAGTTTGTACAACTTTCTATTAGATTCTGATCGTGAGTGTTTAAATTTGTCCTTTAATTCGATACGTGTTTTGCAACGGCTAAACACGCATGATGTTACTCACGGCCTCTATGCACATTTGTGAGAGTTCTTACGCAAACGATGAACACATAATACGATTGTTGTGTATAACATAATAGTGACAGGAGAAATCGATGTAATAATGGGTAATCAACAAAAACTCGCTGGCCAGGTCACTATTACTACTAGATTTTTTAAGAGCCACGCTGCAGCTATATTATGGTTGTAGCACGAATGGGCCGACTCGACCAAGGAACGACCACGCTTTCACATAATATGTGCGTAAAATAGCAGCTTAATGCTGCTGTGTTTCGTATGGTGATTTTAGAGAACCGGGACGCCTTTTATACGAATTATTACGAATTATACGAATTATTCCCTCCAGGGATGGCAACGCATCTGCATTTTGATTCTAAATCGAGGGTAGATGTAGATGTCTATGGGCCACAGCATCCACTTACCATCAAATGGACTATGTGCTCTTTTGTCACACTTATTTTATAAATAAAAAAAGTACCTACAGTTGCATGCGAAAATGTTGTAATACATAATAATAGGTATTTACATGTAATGAATGGCGAACACAAGTTACCAACTATTAAATATCGTTTCGTATATTAAATACTATAAGACAACCGCGGTATTTAATATTCGGCGTACGTCTTCCAAGTCTTGAATCTTACGTTTGAAGATTTATCGGGCCTGGATTTATTTGTAACCCTGATACGCGCGACCAAACTCCGATTCTTATACAAATAAGGGTGACAAACTAGTGCACAGTTCATCTGATGGTATGTGGATGATGTGACCCAATAGACACCTTTATCTTTCTTCAATTAAGAATCAAAATGCATTGTCACCCCCCAGGACTAAGATGGAAGAAATGTTCTCCAGTTCTAACTCACCAAAAAAGTCACAGCAGCATTATGCCGCTATTTTACGACAGTATTCTGTGCGAGCGTGGTTCATAGTGCTGTTGTCACCATATTACAACCGCAGCGTGGCTGTACCATGTAAACTATTTGCTTAATATAAGCCATATAAATGTACTATAAAACATGTTTTCCTCCGGACTAACCACCGATATCTTAATCTTACTATCAGTTTTTTTCTACGAGAATGAAGAACTCATACTGTCATCAGGAGTGTTTAACAAAGAAAGTACAATAACCGGTCGCCAGTCACAATGTCGTGTATCGTGAGGCACCGAGCATCAATCGAATTCTGCTCCGCATACTAATAAAGTTCGATGCGACACGGATATTAAGGTTAAAGATGTAAAATTGAACTAGATATGCTATGTTTAGTCACACTCTTTATTTGTAACAAGTCTCAATCGTGAACATCTCAATCGTCGAGGGTAAAAAAGCACATGCATTTTTACTCTTGAACAAGAATACATGTTTTTGTTTCTGGGCCTCAGTGTATCAGGTTGACTGCGTTCGTATGCCATGCTTACAAAAAAATTCCCGTTCCTCTGGTTCTATACTCAGTCAGTGGTCTATTCTGTCAAAAATTCTGTAAAAGTTAGTCATTATAGAAATAAGAAAAATATTATCCAAAATTATCAGTTCGTTATTTCATAGGATAATAGTGATAGAGGAACTAACGGTCAACCCGGTAGTATAAGACTTGCAAAATATAGATACCTGCAACAAACTTTAAACAAAGGAAGGTCAGAGTAGTGTTGTCACTCCTGAGGACTAAGATGAAATGCCTTAGGGTCTACAATGTTCTGAACTAGAAATAGTGGCACTATTGCATGGTGATATGAATAAATACTAACCGTGCGTCCCTGTATCATTTATCCGATTACGGTTAAATTTGGCGAATGTTCGTGCACGTGCTCGCAAATGTCTTAAATAAGAAAAGACAAGCCAGGCACAGCTATTAATGAAATATTGACATCCAAAAGCATTTTGCGTACGTTTTATAATTTCATGATTATTTCCCTCTTTATAATATTTTTTTTTATAAAAGACGTGTAAGTATGTCATATCTAGAAAAGCGTACATCGATGTTAATAAAGAAGAATTTATATGGGAGATCGAATGACCCGACCATTGTTTTTGTAATTCGATAATCGATTTATCCGAATAATCCGAGTCCGTGCGTGTTCGTTGTTAATTTCAAAGCCAAACTTTTATAGCTCCGTGTGGGATGTAACTACGCCTATGGAATTTCAATTCAGATGAACTAAACATTTACTATTAGAGGGCTTCGAATGGATTCATTTATATTGTGTGATATCTACAAGTAAAGTGTTTACAGGTACTTGTATAAAGTCCCACTGTTGATTCCGTGTAGTTGCGTTGTAACAATATCCACTACCCCACATCGTTTCATGGGTGTTGTAAGAGGCGACAAAGGGTAATAAACCAGGATATGGGCAGCAGCGTATTTTTTTTTATAAAAGAGGGATTTTTTACAAACGACTATGCGGTTCACCTGATGGTAAGTGACTACCGTCGCCCATGAACAACTGCTATACCAGAAGAATTGCATATGCATTGCCGGCCTTTTAGTAAGCTCTTTTCTTGAAGGTCCCTAAGTCGTATCGGTCCGGAAAAATCGCCGGTGGTAAACAATTCCACAGAGAAGTTGTACGAGGAAGAAAACTTATAGTAAAACGCACAGTCGTGGACCGCCAAGCATCCAGATGGTGAGAATGGTATCGTGAATTTAATAATAACAACTATAAACACCGCGATTGCCAACCTGCCTAGTATGGCAACTATGGCAAATATCCCACCTGTGAGGCGATTATTGGGGGAGTCCTACGTTCAGCAGTGGACTTTTGATAGGTTACAGTAACTGATAAGCACAGGCCTGTTCTCATTTTTGAGATGGTTATGAAGTTATGAATCAATTTTGTAAGCTTCACTGCTCCAGTGCATATTTGCGGACTGTACATGTCTTCCAATAATTGAAGTTATACTTCATTTAGGGCATTTGGACAAAATTATGAGTGATTTTTTTTACGATGCGCGCACACACACCCACAGATTAAAACGACACCATGAAGTTGTTACGATGCGCGCGCACACTGATACCTCAAAGCGACAATTTCATTGGGTAACTGTCTCTCAAGTTTTCGTGAGAACTGATAACTATATTTAAGGTTACGCTAAAGAAGTATAACTTCCTACTTGCGTACATAAGTTCACACAAGTTTTATACGTGTGATGCTGCAGCTATATTAGTAGTATAGTTGTAGCACGAATGGTTCGGCTCGACCGGGGAAGGACCACGCTCTCAAAGAATACCAGCGTAAAATGGCAGCTTGATGGCAAAATGGCAGTGTCAACTGCTGTGTTTCGTATGGTGAGTGTAGAGAACCGGAGACCCATTTTACTGGAAACGAGGCATTCCATCTTAGTCCTCACGGGTTACGACGCATCTGCATTTTGATTCTTAATCGAAGATAAATGTTTATGGGCCACATCAACCACTTACTGGACTGTGTAGGTGGACTGTGTGTTTGTATGACACCCTTATTCTTTAAAAAATATAATTTTGTGCCAATAAGTGATTAACCATTAAGTTTTTTTTTATAGGATAGGGTGACAAACGAGCACACAGTCCACCTGATGATAAGTGGTTGCTGTGACCCATAGACATCTACATTTATCCTCAATAAAGAATCAAAATGCAGATGCTTCGTCACCCGTGAGGACTAAGATGGAATGCCTCTTTTCCAGTAAAATGGGTCTCCGGTTAAAGTTATATAGATCGGTAAGCAACTTATAAACACAACATTCACAAAACGTTCCCGATTACAGTCATGGGTCGTTCCGATCCCGTAACTTAATGCTTCGGTGGTCACATCGATTAATTTTCAAGTTGGCTCCCTAACAAAGAACGAGTTAGCAAGTGTCCCACCCGGTTGTCGACTAGTATTATAGCTTTATAGAATCGGAATATCTTCCTGATGTATTCTAATTTATCACATGAAACTAAGATGAAATGCCTCGTTTCTAGTATAGTGTCTCCGGTTCTCTCGTTCACCATATGAAACACAGCTGCATTAAGCTATTTCTCGCTGATATTTTGTCAGAGCATGGTCCTACCCCAGTCAAGCCGACAACCATAATAAAGCCGCAGCGTGGCGCCACCATGTAAATAATAATATCTACGGTGTTTCATTCGCTGTTTCTTCCCCGCTCTTAGAAACCTAATTAGATTAAAACCTAATTAACCTAACATGGTACTAGAATTGTAGAAAGTAAAGCTAAATTATCATTAAACACACTTATCATTATTAGAAGTAAAACGTTTGTTTAAAAAATGCTTTGGCATTTAACTCAATCGATATTTCTATTTTAATGATAACCGATAATGGCAATAATTAAATTGTAAACTAATTGTTGCCATTATCGGTTACTTGTACCGGCGGATATGCGGGAAATCGATGGGTGCAGGTGGCTCAGGACCGTGCTTTGTGACATTCCTTGGGGGAGGCGTATGTTCAGCAGTGGACTTGTGAAGGGGTGTAATGATGATGATGATGAAATTGTAAATTGTGATTTCACATGCTTATGTGACACGTACTTGGCGATGAATGAAAAATTTGTCGGAAAACTGAATTCTTGAGAAGTGGAAAAAATCGGGGACTTGTGAAGACTACTAATTCGCATTGCGAAATACGTGTGCTATTCCCACTACGGGGCTAGTCACCCAGGTACTGTTGCCAACTTAGTCGATTTTCCACTAAAACTGGTGGTGGAGAAATATTGTTTTTAGTGGCTAGTGGTTTTTCTAGTGGTGAAAGAATTCATTAGTGGAAAGATATCACTCTACTACCAACAACTACCAAACTACCAACAAGTGTTGAAATATATTTCTACTTTCTTTAAAGAACATTTTTTTACTATTTAGGCAACACAACACCTAGGGCATATAAGGTCTATACAACCTTTTCTTTATTTAAATTTAATTTTTTTTCGATTGTTTTTTAAAGGATACACTGCGTATTAAAACTATTTAGCATACCATAAAAACATTGTAATGGTATTTCGAATGATATATCACTCCTCGTATTGACTGTCAATTGACTTGAAGCAATTGAACACCGCTAGAATGTTGAATTATATCATTCTGGTTTAAAAAAAGAAGCAACACAGTGTAGGCATATTTTTTTAAAGAAAAAAACAATGAAGGTTTATTATGTTTTCAATCTATATGTAAAATAAAAATGTATGGTTGTATGGTCAAAAATGATTTCTAGTGTTTTCGAAGATAATTGAAATTTATCACAGTAATATTATATAATGTTATAACTCAAAACAAGAGTTGTAAGGTTCAACCCAATTCTTGCCTTGGGGCTTAGTTTGGGGGGAGGCGTAAAAATGGAAATTTTAAATATTGAAACCATCGTGCAATGCATTAAAATGCTCTTCACTCTCGTTTTAAAAATGTATTTTATAAATATATGTGTTATCTATAAAAATATTAATTTATACTTTTTTGTAAATATTTTCGGGGAAGTCTATTCTTTTTTTAAATTTTCCTCAGGTGCTATGAACAATCCATATGTTGGTGGGGTGGTTGTGAGAAGGAACAATAATTGTGCAAAGTACCATTTGAATAAATCTGTAACATAATATAAATACATGACAACAAAATAACTTAATCTGTCGAATGAACATCTTCTATTAATCGGGGTTGAGCAGGTAAAGTCAGGGCGGAACTCGATTGTTGGTTTAGGATTCCCTACACCGTACTGTAATTACAAAGCCCTTAAGGTATCAAAATAATGTGTGCATGTTTATGTGTATAGTGATATCCTAAAACGTTCTGCTCGTTTTATTGTGATGAATATATTAGTATTAATATAAATATATATTCAGTAGGTTCCACTAGATGGATTCACGACCTCGTAAGACATGCAGGAATCATTTTTTTATAGAATAGGGTGACAATGGATGCAGGTGGCTCAGGAACGTGCTTTGTGGCATTCCTTGGGGGAGGCCTATGTATATCAGTGGATTTGTGATGATGATGAAATATTTAGTAAACCATCAGAAAACTACAGTTGCCAACCCGCCTGCCAAGCATGGCAACTATGGAAAAAATCAATCAATCAAAGTAATAGATGGAGAGGCCATGGTTAGCAGTGAACTTGGATATGCTGGAATGATAAGCTGTAGAATGAGACAATCATTTGAATCCTTATAGAGCGTCGTCTCTGTCGCACGAAGTATTAAAAGTCTAGTATCGATTCCTGCATTTATTCATTATCTATACAGGCCTCCCCATAGATTTCTTCATAGGGGATATTTGCCATAGTTGGGACGCTGGGCAGGCGGGTTGGCAACCGCAGTTCTTTATTATCTTGTTGTAATGAGAAAGACGCTCCATCTCCTGGTTTGTTTCCCTCTGTCGCTTCTTATGACACCCATGGGATACGTTGCACTGAATATTCTAACACCGTCAATACACGGGATCTATTAGGAGTTTTAAGAGACTTTCGTGCTTTACAACAGACTTAAAACGATCAAACTTTTATACGTGGTAGAGCCATGCTGCGGCTATATTAGTAGTATAGTTGTAGCACGAACAGGTCGGCTCGACCGGGGAAGGACACTCTCATAGAATACCAGCATAAAATAGCAGCTTAACACTGCTTTTCGTATGGTTAGTGTAGAGAATCGGAGAACTTTTTTACTGGAAAAGAGGCATTCCATCTTAGTCCTCACGGGTGACGACGCATCTGCATTTTGATTATTGAATATAAATTTAGATGTCTATGGACCACAACAACCACTTACCATCAGGTTGAATGTGTGCTCGTTTGTCACCCTATCATATAAAAAAAATTAAATCAGCAATGAAGCCGAAACGAGTCAATCATAATCGATAGGTTTTTTTAAGTTCACGTAAAAATTTACGCGGTACAGAAAAATATTATGAAGAAATCTGCCTGTCTCAGTAATTTAAAAAAAGACAAATAAAAAGAAACAACAAAATTTACTGGGTGGTATTAATCCTTTTCTGCCTAAAGGTCTGCCTGGGTAGATACCATCCTCTTACCTATTATTGCCGTTAAACAGCAGTGTTTGCACTGCTGTTTAACGGCAATAATAGGAGGACTAAGATGGAATGCCTCGTTTCCAGTAAAAAGGGTCTCCGGTTCTCTACTCTCACCATACGAAACACAGTAGCTAAGAAGTCTGTCAATTTCCTCCATCCGTCAGGTCTTGCTTCACAAACCCCTCAGCGTTTGCACACGTTTTTTTTTTGTTGTGCAACGTATGTTTGTTTTATTTTATTTTGACAATCTGTTTTGGTTGATCGAAATTTTTACTTGTCAAACTTTAATTGTAGAAACAAAGTTGGATTTTGCACATCAATCCATATCAATATTACAGCATTGTCCACTTCCAAGAATAAAAAGACGCGTCGAAAACGAAATTAAGATGGTCCCATTGAATGCAAATTTCTTACTTCGGATGACGCATCGAAATAACGTCTCTGATTCGATATCTCTTTACGAGAATCGATATTGACGAGACAACTGAATACGATTGTAATCGATTTATACTCGCGCTCACAACCTGATCGCGGTTAGTGTCTCTTTTGTTGTTTTTTATGACAACGTTTTTAGTCGAACGATATTATCGGATACATCCTTACGTTTTCTTTTTGGTTCGGACGTTCATAAAATCAGCACTTGATTTAAAACTTTATCTCCATAGATAGTGGTTTTATAATCGCAAAAAGCATGCTGGTTATTTTTTTATTAGGAAACTGTTGTTACTGCTCCATCATTATTTAAAAGCCTTTTGTCTTTAAGTTGGCTCTGGCAATATGATAATACTTGGAATGTATAAAACTAACACCTAACTGCGATTTGTCGATTATTTAAGTAAATTAAAGGAAAAGAAGTTCACGGTGAATGCATTTGGCAGACATGTAACTACAGTCTTTTGGTTATTAAAAACAGCAATCATAACATAGTATTTGGAAGCAAAATGCTTTTTACGTGTAGTGTATTTTCAGTGTACTGGCGGTGTAAGAATATCCACCATTCCATATCGCTCCATGGGTGTATTAAGAGGCCACAGAGGGAAATCTTCCTGTTAAAAACTCGAAAATGTAAAAAAAAACTGCAGTTACCGACCCGCCTACCAAACGTGGCAACTAAGCCAAACATCCCCCCTATGATACAGCAGTGGACTTTTATAAATTGTAATGGATGGTAATAATATAAATGTATTTCATAATAATTTCTTATATTTACGCGCACACTACATAATATTAAATGAAATTAATTTTACAGATTTCATCGCGTTTAATTTAACTTTGTGATTCCCTACGTTTCGGGTGCTTTACAGGTTTTTTATTATTATGATTGGTTATCAGAAAGATGCTGCTGTTTCACCTCCTTGTGTCGCCTCTTAAGACACCAACGGGATAAAATGGGATAGTGTATTTTACGCCGACACTACACCGTGTAGTAGTTTGTTTACTACATGGTTAGCTAAATATCAAATATACCCTATAATAATAATAATATTTTATTCAGACTCAGTCCATAGAGATGTTAGTATAACAATAATAATAATATTAAAAAATAAGACTAGTGGTAGTATATGACTTCTTTTTCTTTATATTCTTAACTTAACAAATTAACCATCCCGCGTACATTACATATATCTTACTTATTTAGTTTTATATGTAGACTTAACCAATGCCTCATAACCGCTGAGTCCCACCTATCAGCAAGTGTGATTAGGATGCTGTTGGTAGAGTTACGCAGACGACTCAGTAACGAAGCAGACCTTTTACGAATAACGGCATGAAAGCCATCCGTGTGTACCTCAGCGAACATGGCAGAGGCACTACAATAACTGAATCTGAATCCATTATTATATTGGACACGCAGGACGTTGTATGCCCGCTGCGTATATCTAACCCACAAGTTGCATGTGTAAAAGCACTGACAATACGCTTTAAAAATCGTTACTTTTACTTCTTTAGTACATCGTGCAAACCTGCGGGCCAGCATATTACAGCGAACAGCCAACGCCCTGCGTTCCCTTTCTATATCTAAGTCATCGTTTAAGTCCTCTGTTACCCAGTGGCCTAGGTACTTAAATTTGACGAATCTCTTTAAAGGACTATCACAGAGTTTAACAGTAGGCACGGTGAGCTGCCTTTTAGTGCCTGAGTTAAAAACCATAAGCTCGCTCTTTGTTACATTATATTTTAGCCCATGGGCCTTTGCATAGGATTCACAGATCCCTAGCAGCCTTCTGAGTGCACCTATCGTGGGACTCAGCAGCACCATGTCATCTGCATAGCTTATATTATTTATACAAATTCCGTCTATAGAACAACCGACTTTAGTGCTGCTGAGCTCCACAATCAACTGGTTTATGTATAGGTTGAAAAGCGTAGGCGAACTCAACCCGAGGTATGGGCTGGAGTGTGGGGTCAGACAAGAGTCTGACCCCACACTCCAGCCCATACCTCTCAGAAAAGCTACTACCCCATCGAACATAGTTTATTTGGTTACTATCTCCTGGGGCAAATTAGTCTCCTTCTGTAACTTTCGCCATAAGATATCATAAGAGACTAGATCGAAAGCTTTTGATAGATCTAAAAAACAGGCATACACCGGTGTTATTCTATCTGTGTAGTACCTTACAGTCTGCTTAAGACATAAAATTGCGTTCTCTGTGGATAGTCCAGGTGCATCTTTAGAATAACTGAATACAATTTAAATTGTTTGTAGGCTTTAAAACGTCTTGTTTTTACGGGATTCGAACTCGGATCCTGCAGCACCACAGCGATACACTTAGGTATTGCGCTACCGAACCGTCGTATTATTATATTGATTATTATATTACTTATTTAGATAGAAAAATACGACTAATTTAAAAGGGTCCCTGAAGAAGAATATTCAAGGTACATGAATTATTTATAAATACAAAACGGTTTGTGGCGTCACAAAGACTTTTCAATTATCAAAAAAAGTGTGTCAAAGTACGTGCGAGACTAAGCAACACATTACAACCTGTCAGGCTTGATAAATGAGCTTATTAGTGTAAACAATCTTAACATTAAAACGGACTGAAATAGATCGTAAGACTAACACACTTAATCCTTAAGGAATAAGTGCTATAATCGGTACAAAACATTGACGTATTCAAATTGAGTATTGAAAACAAAATGAACTATGAAGTTGTTACAATGCGAGAGCATGCCGAGATCTGTAACAGAATGCATTGAGATAGTACACAATGTGCGTTTACGTGGGACGTATGGACAATCGGACAGTGTTTTTTGTCGAACGTTATGGTCAATGTTCGAAATGCGGTAAGTAAGTATGAGAGCGGATTGAACACAATTGGTCTTTAGATAATTTAAAATTAAAAATTTTGTACAAACGACATCAATATAAATTATTAAGAATAACTCAAAAAATATTTGTGAGAACTTGATCAAATTTATTTGGGACCACATGTGAAGCACCAGCACCAGCTTTCAAATAAAAAAACAATCATAAAAATCTGTTCACCCAGAAAAAGTTATGAGGTAACACACATAAAAAAAGAACATAACATAGTCGAATTGAGTACTTTTTTGAAGTCTGTAGAAAAGACAACGGATTTGGTTTTTTATCATTAATTAAGAAAATATTTAGGTGTCTATTAGCCAAATACTCAAATTCTACTCAATTTTAAGATATCGTTAAATCGCGTGGTGTCACATTCACTTTGACTTTGATAGAGACAGCACGAGACTTAACGCCATCTTAAAATTGAGGAGCATTTCAGTATTTGATCATATGGGCGTGGGCCACAGTATACTAGCTCTAGCTACATGCTCCTTTGTCACATTTTTAAAAATGGAATCTCTTATCGTTCTAAAATAATGATAAATGTAATTTGCATAAGTATAATCCGTAGTATTCTCATGCAAATACTAATAAACAACAAAATTTTATTTAATATTAAATTACTATTAATATCTGATTACCCGGAGGGCATGACAAACACATTTTATACGTGGTAGAGCCATGATGCAGCTATATTAGTAGTATAGTTGTAGCACGAATGGGTCGGCTCGACCGGGGAAGGACCACGCTCTCACAGAATACCAGCGTAAGATAGCAGCTTAACACTGCTGTGTTTCGTATGATGAGTGTAGAGAACCCGAGACTTTTTTACTGGAAAAGAGACATTCCATCTTAGGCCTCACGGGTGACAACGCATCTGCATTATCATTCTTTATTCTTTGCAACCACTTACCATCAGGTGGACTGTGTCCTTGTTTGTCACCCTATCATATAACAAAAAAAACACCCAATTCAAACTTTACTTAGGGCGTGTTTCACCAACCCCAAATAAAGTTTCAAGTGCACTAACTACATACAAGAACTAAAAAAGTAACATGCTACATCAATATCACTCTTAGACAGGAACCTGAACTTCTTCTAATTTCTGTGAGAGTGTTAGCGTGGAACTATTCGCCACGCTTCTTCAAGAGCTTGTTTGTGAACTTTATAACTAGCTTTCCCTCGCGACTTTGCCCGCGTGGAATTTATTACGATTGGATTTCATGTGTTTTAATTTATTTTAGCGGATCCCTAATTCTTCTTCTAAAATAAAAGCAGACTCAATTACTCTTTATAACATCAACTATCTGCTAGTGAGAGTCCCATCGAAATCGGTACAGCCGTTTCGGAGATTAGTCGGAACAAATAGACAGACAGACAACAATTTTAAAAACCGTTTTTTTTTGTCATTGTTATCGTATATACTTTCATATGCATTTAGTGAAAAGCTGTTATTTTGACATTACAAACAGACAATTGTTCCCGGTCGGAATTGAGCTGGAGTTGCTTGTAAATTAATCAAACTATGACTTCTATAACGTGGTTCGCCAGTCTAAGAGATACCACTTCCCCTTATCGCCCCGTGGTATCAAGAAGCGACAGAGAGGAACTGAAACAGCGTGGGAGCAGCTACCTTCACATAACAACTCAAAGTAATAAAAAATACTGCAGTTGCGAAACCGCCTACCAAGCGTGGCAACTATGGCAAGTATCTCCCTACCCCATATGAGGCAATCTGTTGGAGAAGTATATGTTTAGAAATGGACTTTGATAGACTGCAATGATGATAACTTCTTGAATAAAAATACCGTTGTAAAAAGATACTAACACTATATTCGATTAACTCTAATCAGCGAGTAATGCTCTGTTTACATTATTCCAGTCCAGCGATCGAATACAGCGCTGAAATGCTTACTGGAAAAATATAAACCGTAACTGGATTGGTGGTCTACTTTTGAATCCATTGCGACCAATCCAGTACAACTAGAATAAACCTAGCAAGCTAACAGCATAGCAAAGTGGCGAAGCAATCAGCTTTGTAGCGGTTTCTAACGGTTGCCGTTGAGCAATCAGTTTCAAAATAGGAGGTTCAGATGCCCGGGTGATCAGTAATCGATTGCTGAAAACAGAATTTGAAAATTCAAAACCGTTCTCGAGATAATCGTGGGACAGACGGACAGACGGACAGACGGACAGACATCGTGAAATCAATAAGTGACTTCGCAAGTTGCGCCACTTAATAATGTAGAAGGCCAATCCAGTGCTGACAAGACAATTGAATAGTAAACACGTGTTGGTTGTTTTTGCGGACTGTGAAGAAGAAAAGATTGAACAATGGTGAATCGAAACTGATCTGTTCTTGAAACCATTTTCACTATAGTATTCTCACTTGTACGGCTTCTAAATGACTGGAATAATGTAGACGATACAAATCCTGTCCAGCACTGGACTGGATTCTCGCTGGATCACTGGACTGGAATAATAAAAACCGGGCATAAAATATGTAACGAATCAGCTATAATTGCGTTTTAATTTTTATTGTTCAAGCAGCAGTATTTATTACAATTAAGAATCGCATTCAATTTTAATGGGTTAAGAGTTCCTTTTTTAGAGTTCCGTACCCAAAGGGTAACCAACAATACACTATTACTAAGCTTTCGCTGTACGTCCGTCTGTCTGTCAGCGGGCTGTATCTCATAACCCGTAATAGGTAGACAGTTGAAATTTTCACAGAATGTGTAATTTAGTCGGTTCTATAACAACAAATAATATAAATAAAAATAAATTAAAATTTAAATGGGATTCCCCTACTTTAAACGCGTGTGATGGTATGAAACCCTTTAAGCGCGACTCGCACTTGGCAAGTTTTTTTTTATAAAACTGAAGTGATAAACAAACTTACATTCCACCTGGTGGTAAGATGTCAATCCGTGAACGCCTGTAGCCAACTCCAAACAATGAAGGCTGCCGATGCGTTATCACCTCTGAGGACTAAGAAGGAATGCCTCACAGTTGGTAATTTTACTGCCTCTCTATGTTCATCAGTCCAGAAACACTATTTGGCAGCAAGAATAGGTAAGAGGTACCACTATCCAGACCTCACTAGAAAAGTCCTACAACCTGTGAAACTTCTTAAAGGCGTGGTAATGTGATAAATCTATCTAGACTATAATAAAACTCTAAACTCTCGACGTTAGTCTGAACACGCATCACGCAAAAACATGTGAACCGGATTTGGATGGAACTTTCACTGACAGATAGCTGATGTTATAAAAAGTAACTTAGGCTACTTTTGTTTTAGGGTTCCGGGCAAAAAAAATGACAAAGAAGTCGCAGGGAACAGCTAGTACATAAATAATACAAATATTTTATTTCTAGATTCCGTATTTACTTTTTGTTGTAGCACCAGGTTTCTTTATACATATTATACCTAAGTAAGAATCGTATCGAATTTTATTAGTTTGACAGTTAATTTTGCTTTAGTTTCAATAATCATATATGACGATACGATCACAATATTGTAGATTGTGCAACGGACATTATTAATAAGTCTAATTTAATATTAGTAACATTATCTGAAAACTTAAATTAACTAAAATCCGCGAATACTGCACGACAATGATGTTACATTCAACCTACAAGAATATTTTCCCATGCGTTTTCCTTGTATACTCACTTCCGAGTCACAACGTTTCTTTTCTTATTTTATGTAATAGGTATGTTTACAATTGTACGCGAGCGTAATTTACAGTGTTCGTTTCCTTCAGTGAAATTTACCATTCATTTCTTTATTATTTTTATATTTGACATGCAAAAAAATAAATTACATCCAAATCCAATTTCTTAAGATGAAACTCATTTTCAAACGATATTGGCCACAAAGTATGAACATTTTCATAGAACGATAATTCAAGCTAATAAAAACTAATTTTATATCTAACTTTTTCTTTAGCCATTCGGTCGGTGTTAAATTTCATTGGTAGTTTATTTGTTACAGCAAAATAGCTGTGGTGATGGTGCTGGCTCTGCTGATAATGATGGATGTAAAATATTACGTACATTGAATTTATTTAATTTTGACCCTACAAGTGTAACGTTTCAGTAGGTTCTCAAAATGTTTATTTTAAACTACTTTTGCTGGTATAGTCAACAGTCTAAAAGTCTTATTCTGCTCCGGTGTATGCAACATTACTTATCAAGCGCATCGCGTGGGGCATTAAGGTGTCCGGTGTCGAACATTTAAATTGTTTTTGTTTGTTTGCCTGACCAAGTGTTTGTTTGGTGGGGCGTGCCATGCGTCTTCCTGTGTAAGCTCATGAGATACAATGAACCAATTTCTTTGTTGTGTTGTTAAACGAATTTGTTTATTAGAAAATATAACGTGTTGGAAATAATCTTATCGTTGCTATTGATGCAATGAGTTTGTCGATGTTTATTTAATACACCAGAAATCCCAAAAACGAACAGTGCCTAGTACCAATAATGATTCGTAAAGCTAACGATTTTTAAAAGCATCCTCATTTTAATAGAGAAGGTAAGGATAATAAATCAATTTTAGATTTATTAATGATTATATAAAATAATCATTAATAAATCAATTTAATATACAAAGGAATGAACCATAAAGAGGTTCCGCAGAACAAAAAAAATAGAAAAAATAGGCTAAAAAATGTAATCATCACGTTTTATCAGTCATTAAGCAGTCCACTGTATATCATGGGCTATCCTTTTGTAGGGGATTGCTTGTAATTGCCAAGGTCGGTAGGCAAACCCACTTCCAAATATTGGTCACGAGTCACGACGCTGATCCACATCACTGGAAGATATTTTAAATCTAACATTTACATTCGCCGTAGTTACCATCGCAAAATGACGGCATATGATAATAATACTACTACTATATAGGGTGTAAGGTATTTTATTTTTGTCCTCATAGATGACTCTTGATCTGGGTCTCTTTTATTTGACTATGACTGAACTCCATGGCATGAGGTCCATGGCATGCAGTAGACACTTACCAACAGGTGAACTGTATGCTCGTTGATGTCTGTAATATTTAAAAAAGTAACATAATGCTGATAGTAAGATTTTCTTCTTGTGGTATCACGTTAAATCAATCTATCTGGCATAATGATAGATATTAATATAAGAAAATCCACTATCCCATACAATACCGTGTTGTACGAGGCAACAGAGGAAAATGAGTTAAGTGCGTATTTTAGCAAGAGCCCTGACTAGATACTGTTGTAAAAAAGCACATGTCTATCCTGGGACTGAGCAACTCAAGGATGTGCCGATTCTTTTCCTAACGGAAGAAACACTTCTACACATCGTAACTGATTGTGAACCCCTAATGCGCAAACGTAACACTCATTTGGCAAACTATGTACTTAGCCTAGAAGAAGTAAGCAACTCCTTCAATTAATTGAAGACATAGGACTTAGCAGTGATCTCAATAGATCTTACATGTCGCAGTGGCACTGGTCTTTCTAGACCTGCATAGCTGGTTGCACAAAAAAATTGAACCTATACCTAGATTTCCCTATGACCTCTACGAAACTCTCATATCAATAGGGTTATGTGCGCTTGTAACACTGCAATGCCGTGCAGTGTTGGTGTAAGTGAATTTTGAAGCGATAGAGTCACACTGAAGGTATACTGTCTGCATACCTTCAGCACAGTCTAACTACTACTAACAGTCGGTCATCGAAGGTGTCTAGACGGGGCAATCGTGCGATGCGGTGCGGGCCGAGACGCGGGTGGAATGTTCCCGAGCAGCTGTAAGTAGCCCGGGAACTGTCCGCGAGGGTTGTCCTATCACGCAAATAAATTAAAATGGTTCACACTAATGTGTGGTAAAACCTGTGGGTCTTTTTTATAGGATAAGGGTGACAAACGAGCACACAGTCCACCTGATGGTAAGTGGTTGCTGCGGCCCATAGATCTATCTTCGATTACGAATCAAAATACAGATGCGTTGTCACCCGTTAGGACTAAGATGGAATGCCTCGTTTCCAGTAAAAAGGGTCTCCGGTTCTCTACACTCACCATACGAAACACAGCAGCATTATGCTGCTATTTTACGCTAGTATTCTGTGAGAGCGTGATCCTTCCCCGATCGAGCCAACCTAGCTGACTGGGGAAGGACCACAAAGGAGCCGTGCTAGAACCATTGTATAGCTGCAGCATGGCTCTACCACGTACAACCACGTACCTCGTACTCATTTAAAGATAATGAATTAGTTTCATCATTTGTCACATGCACATTAATTCATTTAAACGTGAAATAAAATAAAATATTTTTTTAATACTTCCCATTCTGACAACCCTAGCAATTTATTGTTTATGTCGGCTTTTCCAACAACATCAAACGCGATGACTGACTGTATCTTCTTATTAGGCTGTGCCACAGAGTAAAAAGCGTGGATGTGCCCTCAGTATATCTCTCCCGTTTCAAAATTCACTTACCCCTACACTACAAGTACACAGTACAGTGGTTTGGCCACTCTCTTAGGAAATAACAGCGTAAAAACTCCATCTTATTAATTATTTTTTTTATAGTTGTAAGAGTTGAATGCGATAACACAATTGATCTGATGGAAAGTAGGTGCTCTACCAAGAGACAAATGATCGACTAAGAATTAAAATGTAGATGGGTTCTCACCGCTCATGACTAAGTTGGAATGCCTATTAAAAGGGCTATCCAGTTCTCTACGCGCAACATTCGAAACACAACAGTATTATTATGCTATTTCATGCTGATAAAACATAAACCACACCTGTCACACAGATGAGTAGGCAGAGACTAGGTACTTTCATTTGGCACGATACTAACACATCTCTCCCGCCTCTTGTATATCCATATACCTACGCATAAATCCTCGTTTTTCCACGGTAAAATTCTGTGTAAGTACATTTCTACCTAATCCGCAATTTCTATCTTAACCGAAAATAAATGTGAAGGCATCGTAGCACGAGCATAATTAGAAATTGGATTAATTTAAAAGAAAAACACTTTGGTTTGAATTTTTCGCACCGCGCTTAAACTATACCTATAAGCCTTCGGCGTTATGTTCCTACTATGTCTTCTTTACAGTGCTGCGTAATCCTGCCTACTCTCATTATTTTCATTTATTCTCAAATTCCTTCGTGATATTCGTTCAGAAATCTTGAGATTGCAAATGTTATATTTTGTTACATAAATATTTTTTTCTAGGTATATAATTGATCTCACCAGGTCGTCACTCCATCTAGTGGGGGGACGCCCAACACTTCGCCTGCCGGTACGAGGCTGCCACTCGAGAACCTTTCTTCCCCATCGGTTGTCGGTTCTTCGAGCTATATGTTCGGCCCATTGCCACTTCAGCTTACTAATCTGTTGGGCTATGTCGGTCACTCTGGTTATACTGCGGATATCCTCATTTCTGAGTTTATCACGCAGAGAAACTCCGAGCATAGCCCTCTCCATAGCTCGCTGAGCGACCTTGAGCTTCCTCATCCGGCCAGCAGTGACCACGTCTCAGTTCCGTATGTCATCACTGGCAACACTCACTGGTTGTACAGTCTCGTTTTCAAGTTTTGAGGTATACCTGACGAGAAGATGTGCCGTAATTTTCCGAACGCTGCCCAACCGAGTTGAATCCGTCGATTGACCTCTCGGTCGAAGTTGGACTTAACTAGTCGGACTATTTGTCCCAGGTAAACATACTCGTCAACAATTTCGAGCTTAGTGCTCGCAACACCTACCGGCATAGGTGTGACATGGACATTAAACATTATATTACATTGTGCAGGAAGTCGATGGATGCAGGTGGCTCAGGATCGTGCTTTGTGGCATTCCTTGCGGGAGGCCTATGTTCAGCAGTGGACTTGTGAAGGGCTGCTGATGATGATATAATTGATTGATATAGAGAATTAAAAACGAAACTGGTACGGTAGCGTATCACTCTGACCACATTATCAAAATTTCCCGCATGGAAATAATTTTCTTTCTTTAAAAATACGAAATCGATTGCAACAAAAACTTTATGGAATTACGCCGTTTGACCTAAACATTGACCCAAATAGTAAGATCGTAACTGAAGGACTTATTTCCAAATCAGACTCGTATGGAGTGGTATTCAAAAAAGATTAAAAAAACTTTTCGATTTTGAAATTAATACAATTTACATCAAATCACTGACATACCAAGGTACAAAGATGATCATAGTTGACTATCTATCTATATATTCCCGGCAGTGCAACAATAAGATATAGATATATGACCGTAACGAACCTTTTCGTAAACCATACATACATACATACATATAATCACGCCTCTTTCCCGTGGGGGTAGGCAGAGACCACTTTTTTCCACTTGCTACGATCCTTACATACTTGTTTCGCTTCGTCCACTTTCATTATTCCCTTCATACATGCTCTACGGTTTAGGGTACTCTTGACCTGACCTTTTTTCAAGACGTCCCTGATTTGGTCTAGAAATGTCCGCCTAGGTCTACCCCTTCCAACACTTTCATTCAAACTTGCCTTATACACTTTTTTCGTCAATCGTTCTTCATTCATTCTCTCGACATGGCCAAACCATCTCAGCTCAGCTTGTAAACCACCACTGCCCTAAATTATCTTGAGGTCACCCTCGTAAACCAAGTGTGTGACGAATAAAACTGCATGAGGTTATATGATTGTATGAATATTTTGAATAAGGGCTACAATAACTACCAATTATAAAATAAGTACTAGTAGGTAAATAAGAAAGATCCTCCCTGCCTATCTCGCAAATAAAAAGTAAAGCTATAATAGTAATGCATATAAGTCGTTTTCTTCATAAAGTGTTTATTTTTAACAGCTTACAATAACATTACAAAGTTATAATGCAGCTAGATCTAGGTCATTTTCTATGAAGTTGTTTTCTTTTTTTACTAATCCAAGTGCATTTTCTAAGTTGGCCGACTATTACTCGTTTAGTTCTTAATTACTTAGGTGTGATAGTTTTCCTTTTCATTAAATTTCATTATATATGCTTTTTCATACTTCCAAAAATCAGCGATTTAGTTGATAGATAGGACAAGAGTCTAATGAAAAATACCACTTTAAAGCTAAATATTTCGCAAAAGGACCCCTGAATCGAAAACATGTTGTTGCACATCCCCAGTGCTTTTAAAAAGCCCTATCCAACGATACCTTACATGATGGAATAGACGGGTAAAAAAAAAGTCATCCTCCATTTACTTGTATGGGAAGTGCCTAAAATAAAAACTAAAATTTTTTTAGGCGTGATTAATAATTTTACTATGCCAAATTATAGATTTGTAGCACCTGGGGTCTCTGCGCAAAACCGCAGATGGACCGACGGACGGACGGATGTACATGGCGAACCTATAAGAGTTCCTTGTTGTGTAACTACGGAAAATACAGTCGAATTGAGAACTTCCTCCTGTTTTTGAAGTCGGTTGAAAATCATAGATACTGGCATATATTGAATGTTATATTTATTATTTTAGTAAGACAATATTTCCTGATTCATTCACGAATTCATGTATTGTCTAAATAATTTCGACAAAAATCTGAAACAATAATCAACTCTTAAAGCTTTTTTTAATTTTGATCAACGACAAAAATAAGGTATAATAGCATTAACGCTTTCATTACGTTGCCGTTTCTTAGAATTTAAATGACCCTAGAAGAGTGCATTGTTTATTATTATGAACGGTGCTTGTATCTTCGGTATAGGTTCAAATGTTATCACTCGCGAACATATGTTGATCGTTAATAGCTATTTCCAGCACTGAATCACGAAGCGCGAACAATAGACGATTTTGTACACGTTCCTCTATTGTCTTTGTCTTTTGAATTTATAAACAGTTTGCTCTTAGTAACATGATCAGCGGAGAACGTTGATAATAGCTTTTGATTAAAACATAAACGGTAAGAAACGATTGTCATATAAGTTTTTGTTTTCAAATATAATTTTGATAAATGGTCTAATAGAAGAGTGAAAAGACATTTGGTTAGTCTGTAGTATAGTCGATAGATACCTGCAACTAATTTCAAACTACGAAGGACAAAGATGTGATGTGTCTCAAGCTTAAATACAGCAGTGACTGTACTTGCAGAAAGCAGAAACGAGTCACCTCCTAAGTCTTTTGCAGTTGCATTGTTAATGGGCATAAGCGTTGTTTCGTTGCTAAGAAGATTATATAACACTGCAACAAGTTATCTACCCTCAAAATATTTTTATATTTTGGACATGTCGTTTCTTTAAGATACGTAATCGAGGATAGATGTAGATCTCTATGGACCACAGCAGCCACTTACCATCAGGTGGACTGTGTGCTCGTTTGTCACCCTTATTCTATAAAAAAATGTCTTTAGTCCCCAAGAATATGGGTAAATTGATACGTAAAATTGAAAAAATGATTAATAATTTCAATAGTGCCAGTCAAGGATTGAAAGGGTCCCCACATGTACAGGTAAACAATCGGTATATGTAGCAGTTCTGATACTAGAACCAGAACTTGAATGGAATCTGTTTTATTTCCATCTGTCTGTAAAATTGGAGTCTTTTACGTCGTCATTACACAACAGGTTATTATTTATATCAATATATTTCTGATAATGATTCATTTTTGCAACACTGACGACAGTTAAGTTTTTATTAAACAATACTCCCTATTATTCATGTGGTTACGGAGCACAGTCATGAGCAACGCAATTATGTAGATTCATAAACGCACGAACCGACACGCATGACGCATGCTAATTGTAAATATTTACTATAAGTTACTTACTGCATGTCTGCGTAAGACGGACGAAGCTGGTTTAGATATTCGTAGATCTATCCATCTATTACAGTATATTAAAGTCCATTGCCGAACATAGATCTCTTCCACATATTGGCCCATAGGAAGGATTTTGTGGTATGGTATAAAGTTTTGATTTTATAAGCCCACTACAAAAAAAAAACAAGTTTCTCAATTAGCTTGTATTATTTTTGTATGTGTAACACACCACCGACCATCCCGCAGTGTGAGTGTTCCATGTGGGATGTGCGGTTAACACAGTGCTCGGTTCGCAAAGCACTCTTCTCCCTGGGCGTCAGCAAGTCGAGTGGGCCTGATGGAGTTTCTCCCATTGTGCTGAAGACGTGTGACTCCCAAGGCGTAGTCCCGAATTCATGGAAGATAGCTTTGATCCACCCGATCCCTAAAAAAGGCGACCGCTCAGATCCGTCCAACTACAGGCCTATCGCCATCACCTCCTTGGTTTTCAAAATAATGGAATCCATTATAAGCTGCCAGCTCATGATGTACCTTGAGGAACAACAGCTGATTAGTGATCGCCAGTACGGTTTTCGTCGGGGTCGATCAGCTGGTGATCGTCTGGTCTACCTGACTCATAGATGGGCGGAGGCAGTAAAGTCCATTGGTCGTTAGTTTGGACATAGCGAAGGCCTTCGATCGGGTCTGGAACGAAGCGCTGCTTTCGACGCTTCCTTCCTATGGGCTTCCCGAGAAATTGTGCAAATGGATCACTAGTTTTCTTGCTGGTCGGAGCATCAAGGTCGTAGTAGACGGTCCATGTTTTGATTTCAAGCCTACCAACGCTGGTGTTCCACAAGGCTGCGTGCTATCACCAACGCTGTGTCTCCTGCATATCAATGATATGTTGCAAACTGGTAACATTCATTGTAATGCAGACGACATTACTGGTGATGCCTTATATACCGGCCGTGGGAATATTTCTCGGGAAAACGTTACCGAGTACCGCAAACTTGTGTCTGAAGTCGAGTCTTTGCTGAACAAAGTCTCGGATTGGAGGCGACTAAATCTAGTCCAGTTCAATCCCCAGAAGACACAAGTTTGCGCGTTTACCGCTAAAAAGAACCCCTTTGTCGTGTCTCCTCTATTTCAAGGCACTCCCTGACTGCCTCACCTAGCATCGGAATCCTCGGCGTTGACATATCGAATAATGTGCAGTCTCGTGGTCACTTGAAAGGGAAGGCTAAATTGGCCTCTAAAAAGCTTGGTGTGCTCAGCAGAGCGAAACATTATTTCATGCCGGCACATCGCTTGCAACTTTACAAAGTGTAAGTTCGGCCTCACATAGAATGCTGTTCTCATATCTGGGCTGGGGCATTCCAGTGCCAACTCCTTCCACTTGACCGCATCCAGCGCAGAGCGGTTCGAATCGTCGACGACCGAGTTCTTTCTGAACGGTTCAATACACTGGCACTGCGTAGGGATGTTGCATCTCTTTGCGACGACAGTCTGCATAGCAATGAATGCTACCAGTTAGCAACATATCATTGATATGCAGGAGAAACAGCCTTGGTGATAGCACGCAGCCTTGTGGAACATCAGCGTTGATAGGCTTGAAATCAGAGCATGCACCTTCTACTACGACCTTGATGCTCCGATCAGCAAGGAAACTGGTGATCCATTTGCACAATTTCTCGGGAAGCCCAAAGGAAGGAAGCTTCGACAGAAGCGCTTTGTGCCAGACCCGAGCGAAGGCCTTCGCTATTTCCAATCTAACGGCCAATGCATCCCCTTGGACTCTACTGCCTCCGCCCATCTATGAGTCAGATAGACTAGAAGATCACCAGCTAACCGACCTCGACGAAAACCGTACCGGCGGTCACTAATCAGCTGGTGATCCTCAAGGTACTTCATGAGTTGGCAGTTTATAATGGATTCCATTATTTTGGAGAACAAGGAGGTGATGGCAATAGGCCTGTAGTTGGACGGGTCTGAGCGGTCGCCTTTTTTAGGGATCGGGTGGAACAAAGCTGTCTTCCATGAATTCGGGCCTACGCCTTGGGAGTAGGAGTACCGGAAAAGACGCGTTAAAACCGGTGCCAACTCCGGAGCACACGTCTTCAGCACAATGGGAGGGACTCCATCGGGCCCACTCGACTTGCTGACGTCCAGGGAGAAGAGTGCTTTGCGAACCGAGCGCTGTGTAAACCGCACATCCGGTATGGAGCACTCACATCGCGGGATGGTCGGCGGTGTGTTCCCCCCGTCATCTAGAGTCGAGTTGGACGCAAAAAGAGAGCTCAACAGATCGGCTTTCTCCTTTGCGGCATGGGCCAGTGAGTCGTCCTCTCTGTGCAGAGATGGAAGAGATGGCTGACAGAAGTTCCCTTGGACAGCCTTGGCGAGAGACCAGAATGCACGGGTTCCCGAAGGAAGGCGAACTAGCTTCTCGCCAATTCTGCCGATGTGCTCAGACCTTTCCTTGGCAATGACGCTTTTGAAGGACCTGGAGGCGGAGTTATACTTCTTTTTAAGTGCGCTGGTGTTTACATCCAGAGACGTTGATGCGTTAGCCCAGGCTCGGTAGCACTCCTGCTTATAGCGTGATGCTATTTTACAGGAGCGACCAAACCATGGCTGGCATCTGCCACCAATGGGCACCACAGAGGATGGAATAAAAAGTTCCATACCCTGAAGTAGCACATCAGCAACAGAATCGGCAACAACGCTGAGATCTTCCGGCGAAAAGCAAACCCACCCCCAAGGGTAGGATGCAAAAAAAGACCGCATCCCGTCCCAATCAGCTGACCTATAGTGCCAAACACGGCGGCAAGCTGCAGATCGCAACTGCGATTGGAGCGTGAGTGGCACAGTACTACGGATCAGACAATGGTCCGAAGAGCCCAGAGGGGAATCGACGGAGACCTGATATCCGTCCGGATGAGAGGTCAGCAGAAGGTCCAACAGGGAAGGTACATGGCCTTCCACATCTGGGATCCGCGTAGGCGAAGTAACCAGTTGTGTTAGACCATATGCCAAAGCAAAGTCATAGACAGATCTACCCGCATGATCGGTTAAACGAGAACCAAGCCATTCAGCGTGGTGGGCGTTAAAATCAAAAAATTCAAAAAATCCGAGTATCACGATCTCTGCGCATGGGACCTGTTGTAGCACGGAGTCTGCAGCCATTTAGACGTGATCGATGAGTCGGTCTGTGTCGGCATTACCGCTATGGGACCTATAGAGGCACCCGTAGACGCGGGGATGGTCGTCGCTGTCTACGCGCAGCCATAGGATGGACACGTCCGTACCTTCAAGACTGCCGAGGCGTCGAAAACAGATGTCCTCTCTGACGTATACGCAAACTCCAGTCCGGGGCACAAAGGAGTGTCCCAATTTGTACCCCGGGTAGGAGAGATATGAAGTATCGGCCGGAGAGGACACCTGAGTCTCGGTTAAAAAGACCAAGGCCGGCTTCGCCGTCTCTAGATGGTAATGGACAGCGTTAAGGTTGGAATGAAGTCCCCTGATGTTGCAAAAATTCACGGATAGCGTGAAGGGGTCGCCTTGGTTCTATTCTTAGAATACGCTGGGCAGCCTGAGCACCCACGCTCAGGGGTGAAGTAATTTGGTCGTGGATGCTCGGCGAGGGATTCTCCAGGAGTGCTGGTACCCTCCTGGGGTAGTCTTTTATTTAATTCCACTACCATGTTGATGGGGGGGGGGGGGGATTGGGCCTCCGGCCACCTGCACTCACCAAGCGCAACGCAGAGGTAAACTTCTACTTCACGCTCGTATTCTGTGAGGTCGTGGTATCACCCCGGTTCGAGCTGGCCCATCCGTGCGACAGCAAAAGCTACCGCTTAGCTCTACCACTGTTATCACCAGCAGCGTCACCCACTGTCAATTTCTTTCTTCTTCACTATGCCAGTCTATTAACTTTACCGTACAATTAACTAACTTCCAGACGCCACTAACACTCGTTTATTATAAAGCGTAACATACAACACGAATACCGAATGTTCGGATCAAAGGTCACTTCCGTTTCGCGTGGCGACAATTATTTCTCGAACAATTCAGACATTGATCGCAATCAATGTTAACTTCCTAACAATTTGTTAACCCGGCATTTAATTCTAGACTTAACAAAAACCCTCGTCGTGGCAACAATTTGCTAACAAACCGACTCTAAAAAATTGAGGTTTCCCGGGTGACTTCACGACGTGCTCTCGACAGCACTGTATTCGAGCAACTAACTCGACCCCGCCGCCGGTAGGAACCAACCACGTGCAATCTCCGGACGCGGCCAGCTGGCAACAAAACTTCCGTTAACCGCCCGCACTTCTACCGATTATGAACGCGCTGTATCGAGCCGAGCGCCCTCCGGCGTCAAGTCTTGAAACCAACGTTTGGGCGTGAACAGCTGTCTATAACCTATAGTTGTTTACATCCAACTCTTTATTTAAAATTATAACTTGTAATTTCTGCAGTATTTAGAAGTCTTATCAACGTGTTCAAGCTCGCTTCCCGCCATTAAGTCAAATCTGATAGACCACAAAGCCTCGCAAAAGTCTTTGCAATAAATTATTCTTAAATTTACTAAAATGCGAAAAATATTAAACATAAAGAAGATGGTCTCTTTGCCTTTTAAGATACATGTCTAAGTTTTTTATGTCACTAACTTTGTACAGGATAGTGACAAGGTAAATAACTCCTTCTTCCTCTTCCTGTCCTTACCCCAATTATTTCGGGTCGGTATAGCATGTGCTCTTTTTTTATAGGATAGGGTGGGAAACGAGCACATAGATGGACTGTATTAGGAATGATATGCGTGAGAAAGGATTGAGTGACGAGATAACGGCTAATAGAGGCGAGAGTAAAGAGGAGCTTTCATACGTTGTAGAGCCATATCCCAGATATATTAGTAGCACGAATCGGTCAGCTCGACCGGGGAAGTACCACGCTCTCACAGAATACTAGCGTAATATAGCAGCTGAACGCCGCTGTGTTTCGTATGGTGAGTGTAGAGAACCGGAGACCCTTTTTACTGGAAACGAGGCATTCCATCTTAGTCATCACCCGAGATAACGCATCTGCATTTTGATTCGTAATCGAGGATAGATGTAGATGTCTATGGCAACAGCAACCACTTAACATCAGGTAGACTGTGTGCTCCTTTGTCACCCTGTAATTAAAAAAATACCAGAAAAGCCTCATTTCATGTGGTATGCCAGCTTTATACCAAGTTTTGATACCGAGACTGTATCATGTCGAGACCGTCAACGCGGCGTCAAAGCTGCGATATGTCAGGATCCGTGGCAAGTATAACAATTATAGGAGATGGAATGGCATTCAACTACAGGTCCATGGCATAGCATAAACAAGTTGGTTATATCGCCATCTATCGAAGACCATGAGGCCCTTATGGGTTTATCCACTCCATCTTTTATGTTGGCGTTGTCGGTGTATAGATTTGTAAGTTCATTTAATGTAATGAAATGTTTTTACGTTAACTTACAATAAAACATACAACCGTACTTAGACTAAATAATACTCGTAGTAGTGCAATCGTTAAACCTGGAATGCTTATGAAATGGCTTAAATTAGATAAAAAAAACTAACAATTGTATAAAGAACAGTCATCAATATCAATATCAATCGAGATTTTCTGTACAGAAAGAAAGTTTCTGTACAGAAAGTACAATTTTGACAGAAAGCCGCAAACTCAAATTATTTATTCAAAATGCTCGTATAAATAAACCTTTATGGCGTTGAGTCAGCACAAACTAGAGAATCTAATGTGGGGTGTGTGCAATGCAAAATTTTACGCTCATGGTCTATGTACCGTTACAGAATTTATTGATTTATTCATTAAGTTGCCGTAACTTCGTTCTAAATTGTCGGTTTATGGTGAACGATGACGTTATATATAGCGTTCGAAATTCGACAAGGGAGATAGTTTTATATGTGCCGCCAAACTTTGGATATTATGTCGCGATGTGTTTTCAATCGAAAATTATGTATGAATTGGATTTGAGTTGAGTAAGAATCGATAAGGAACTTTTCCGAGTGAAAATACGTAAGATAACATTATCTTCGAAATTATTTTTAAGTAAAAGAAATCAACTCAGTATTGACAATTTAATTTTTTTTTTTTTTTTTTTTATAGGATAAGGGTGACAAACGAGCACACAGTCCACCTGATGGTAAGTGGTTGCTGCGGCCCATAGACATCTACATCTATCCTCTATTCCAAATCAAAATGTAGATGCGTTGTCACCCGTGAGGACTAAGATGGAAAGCCTCATTTCCAGTGAAAAGGGCCTCCGGCCACCTGCACTCACCAAGCGAAACGCAGAGGTAAACCTCTACTTCACGCTGGTTTTCTGTGAGGTCGTGGTACCACCCCGGTTCGAGCCGGCCCATCCGTGCGACAGCAAAAGCTGCCGCGTGGCTCTACCACTGTTTAAATGTTATAAGTTCAGTCTTAAAGATTTATTCAAATAATTTCCTTTGCCTAAAATTAACAAGGGGTAGATCGGAATTTAAAATTATAATTAACAATTTTAGTGTTGTTAATTCAGAGAGTTAAAGTCAAGTTTCATGAAATATAAAGTTAACGTTACAACCAATTAAAGTCCACTGTCGAACATAGGGTTCCCACATAGATTGTCTCGTAGGGGGTATATTTGCCATAGTTGCCACGCTGGGCTGGGTTGGCAACCGCAGTTTCTTAATTTTAGTCGTTATTAGGAAGATGCTGTGCCCATCTTCTGATTTGTTTCGCTCTGAGCCCTTTTACGACACCCACGGGACGATCGTCTAATAACGACTAACGAAAAATTAACTGCGGTTGTCAACCCGCTTCCAACTATGGCAAATATCCCCACTCTGAGGCACAATCTATGGGGGAGGCCATCGTTCAATAGTGGATTTTATTAGCCTGTAACGGTTACAGTACGTATCAAAACCAAGCTCTCGAGTAAAATGAACATTTTGTAAGTCATCAATTGTAACATAAAAATCAAATTACTCAACAAACTTTGTAAAGTTTAAGCAACCCCGCGATACAAAAAGCAATGAATAGTAACTATCGTGAGTCGTTAAAAGGGGCTTATTGTTTTTGTTTTTAAATATGCTCTTATTAAATTTAAGAGAATTGCAACAACCCTTAAGATTAGAGGGGAAAGGTTTTATTAGGGGCGAGTAACGAGCGCCGATAAGAAGGAATTATTCCCCTCAACAGTGGGTGTGGTACACGGGATAGCAGTTAGCGTGCCAGTGATACTACTAAACCATTACGAAATGAAACCTTTTAATATGTAGCACATGTGGGAGAAGTTAAGAATGTAATTACAGTACTCAATTGGGATTGTTTAATTGATAAGAAAGGGATATATTTCAGTTTAGCAACACGGCTCGACCGGGGTAGGGTCACGTTCTCACAGAATACCAGCGTATAAGCAGCTTAATGCTGCTATGTTTTGGATGGTAAGTGTAAAGAACCGGATGCCCTTTTTACTGGAAACGGGGCATTTCATCTTAGTCCTCACGGGTGACAACGCATTTGCATTTTGATTTTTAATCGAGGACAAATAAATGAAGATGTCTATGGGCCTCAGCATACACTTACAATCAGGTGGACTGTGTGCTCGTTTGTCATTTTTATTCTATGAAAATAAGGAGCTCACAGGCTACTCTAAGTAACTTTTGCATTCCATGGACTCTTACATGTAACTTCAAATAACTAAAAATAAAATCGCTCATTGCCCGCAATTATTACTCACACATTCACTGTACAAATAATAAAAAAAACAGTATGTAGTGCAATGTTACTTGACAGCAGATATAGGTAATGTCAAGATGGAGTCAAAGGCAAGAAATCCTTACCATATACTATTACCATCAAATAGTTTCGTAAAAAGTAAATGAATAATTAGAATTCATTTAATATTAATTAAATGAATTCTTCTTCAAATTTCATGGAGCCTTACTCTCAGTAAAATAAATTTTGTAATTAAAACAAAACACACATTTTGTTTGAATAACGGATGTATATATAAAATAATCCTTATATATAGAATGCTTTGATGGTTTGGTCATGTAGAAAAAATTAACGAGGAAAGAGTGGCAAAGCCAATCTATGTTGCAGATGTGAACGCAGAGTCGGGAATGGATCTAGACGAAAGTTTATCGACCAAATTGGCGATATCTTGAACACGGACCAGATTAAGAGTACTCTTAACCTACGAGCATGTATGCGTAGGTATAGGGATGTAAAGCAGGCGAGAGATGTGAGTTAGAATCGTGCCAAATGGAAGTCCGTAGTCTCTGCCTACCCTTCTGGGTGACAGGCGTGAGTGGTTATGATTATAATTATGAAATAGTAAACTAGAACTATTTCATAATTATATATAATATTTTTTTAAACTAGAAATAGTTCTAGTTTAAAAAAATATTATATCATTAAACAAGCCTATTTGATTTACCTTCTCCGCTATTTGTCTGCTACTAGAACCACACCACAAAGGGGTCTAACCATCCACTGTTTAATCTCCAGTTCAATCTTGACTTAAATGAACACCTAGACAGTGCCGCCCCCTGTATCGATTGTTCCTAGTATTAAGCCACTGGTTTTACTAATGAATTGATTTGACACCCTGTTTCGCCAATTAATAGATGAGCGGTTACATCTCTCTAAATAATAAACACTTTGTTAAAGTTTAACATTATCTAACTCTGTAGGCGTTTCATTGTGTTAAACATTGTATATAAATTTGAGTGTAAATATTGGATACCGATATATGGAAGTGCTGATAATTATGCAGATTTGAGAAAACTTAAAAAAAAGATTACTTGATCCAATACGTAATAGTTTTATATAAATATTCTACTGTTTTTTTCTATATAAAATACAAAACACAGTCCACCTAATCTAATCGTGAGTGGACGCTGTGGCTCATATACATCTACCTACATTTATTCTCGATTAAGAATCAAAATGCAGATGCACTGTCACCCATGATGACTAAGATGGAGTACCTAGTTTCCAGTAAAAAGGGTCGCCGGTACTACACTCACCATACGAAACACAGCAGTATTAAGCTGCAATTTTACGCTGGTATTCTGTGAGAGCGTAGTCCTTCCCTGGTCGAGCCGATCCATTCGTGCTACAATCATACAATTAATATAGCTGCAGCGTGGCTCTACCACGTACAAAAGTACCACGGACGTAGTTACTTAAATAACGTATCGATTATTGCAGCCTTGAATTTGGCTAAGACATAAATTGTAATTTAGAAAGAGGGTGAACAACGAGTACATAATCCACCTGACGATAAGCGGACGCTATATCCCACAGACATTTACTTCTATCATCAGTTAACAATTAAAATGCATATGCGTTGTCACTCCAGATGACTTAGATGGAATTTTCCGTATTCCGCAGTAAAAAGGGTATCCGATTCTCTGCACTCACCATACGAAACACAATCTGCTTCACGCTTCACGCTTATATTCTGTGTAAGTGTGGTCTTTCCCGGGTCGAGTCAACTCATTCGTGCTATAAACATAACATAGTTGCAGCGCGGCTCTACCACAAAATTCTGATTATTATGACTATAATGTGTTTGACATTGGTAGTATGAAGGTAAAAAATAAATGTTTTATTTATTTTAATTTAATGTATTTGTAGCACATCATATCTTATATATAAAAATTAATTTATCTTTGTTCGTATTTTATGCGCTGCCATACCGTGCATCAGATTGCGCTCCAACTTTGTCAACTTATTGCTTGCACTTGTGCAAAGCTGCAAAGGTTATAGTCATAGTGCAATTAACTTCCAAAAGGTGGCGCGCATATCGTAGCAACAAATTTATTTGAAAGTTGTACATCATTCAACTACAATGAATGTATTATAATTCCTAATTAAACAATATAACCCTTCCAAATTTAAAAAGATATTTCGATAATTATTTTTTTTCTGTTGCAGCAACGTGCCAGCTAGTTACATATAGCTTTCCGCACACCTTTTCTATATAAACTATAACTTTGCCAATATCACTCACCTCCGTGCGCGCCATATTCTTAAAAATGGGATACAAAGTTTTTACTTCACAATGTATTCTTGTACTTAAGCCTGCTACATTTGTATACGGTTTATTTCTTATTATGGGATGAAATATTTTCCTAAATTTCACATAAAATGAATCATGTTATGGGTGCAAAGTAGAAGCATCGCAGGTGCAAGGATGTTGTGTGCTCACTGTCTGTCCATGAATATGGCTTATGCTAAGAATGCCGATTTGATACATTTTTAAATATGCATTCTGATATAAAATGTGGATCAATGACAGTTAACGGAGATAATAACGTTGAATATATTCTTATCATGGAAAGAAAGTCTCTGAAGGATATCTAAAAGTTATGAAATTTATAAAAAAAATATTTAAAATGAGAAGCGAGTAAAATGGCGCATCTATAGTAAAAAGTAAACATGAAAAACAAAATACTGCTCTTCACGTCAACTCAAAACGTACCTTTCAATTTACGATAGGCCGACTTTTCTAATTGATCGTAAATCTAGGTGTATCTTGACAATAATCTACCTTAAAGGTTTATTAGCTTTTAGGATGGGTAAGGACTTACCTGCAATACCATTTTCAAATGAAATGGTTAGAGGGTATAAAAATGATAAGATGGTATAATAACAGGAAGAAGCAAACCTTTTAGTGCTATTTGAATGGGAACAGAATGCAGGATAACTTCACGTAATGTTCTGGTAACATGCAACAGGAAGGGTTGTACACACGTAAAAAATAAAAATTGTTATGCTATGGATAAAAGGTTACATCACTACACAATTATGTGTAGTGACTTAACCCTGTTATTCAAAAAGATACTCAATTCAGAAAACTAGTGCTGATCATAATACCCAGCGAATACTGAGCCTGTTCCTGTTGCCCCACATTATAAAGTAATAGTAGTCATTTATTGTACACGGTCCTTTTTAGGGTTCCGTAGCCAAATGGCAAAAAACGGAACCCTTATGGATTCGTGATGTCTGTCTGTCTGTCTGTCCGTCCGTATGTTGCAGCCACTTTTTTCCGAAACTATAAGAACTATGCTGTTGAAACTTGGTAAGCAGATGTATTCTGTGAACCGCATTAAAATTTTCACACAATAATAGAAAAAAACAAAAAATTTTGGGGGTTCCCCATACTTAGAACTGAAACTCAAAAAATGTTTTTTCATCAAACCCATACGTGTGGGGTATCTATGGATAGGTCTTCAAAAATGATATTGAGGTTTCTAATATCATTTTTTAAACTGAATAGTTTGCGCGAGAGACACTTCCAAAGTGGTAAAATGTGTGTCTTCCCCCCCCCCCCCCCTGTAACTTCTAAAATCAGAGAATGATAAAACTAAAAAAGAAATATATGATGTACATTACCATGTAAACTTCCAAGGAAAAAGTAAGTAGTTTTTTTTTAATTCGTCATAAATCGTAAATTATGTTCCTTGCTGCTACGAAATCCTTCATGGGCGAATCCGACTCGCACTTGGCCGCTTTTTTACTGATTTTATGAACTGTTTAATTTTAATGTGTATGTTTTTAATTGTGAGCTTATTCTGTGTGTGGCATTAAATATTGGAACGAAGTTCCTTATCGGACGGTACGGGTTTGGCGGATGGGAGCTAGGCGACAGAAAGTGTAAGATTTTACGTTACCACCCCTTGCGTCATAGTGTATTCTATTTTAAATGACGCTTCATTTTAATAGACGCTAGTAATACATTTATTTGTATTCGTTAATCAATAATATAATACGCTTATCGATAATATGGAACTTCGTTCCAACCGAGTGTTCCGCGACACTCACGCATGTTTTTTTTTATTTTTTTTTTATAATTGATTGGTGAAATACCATCGAAATTAGAAATAGCAAATTGAAAACTGTAGGAGATTAAAATATTTGACAGAAAAAATGTCTTACGTCGAAAAACAAAAAACAAAAGAACTCTGAGTGATGAACGCGCAGAACAATAAATTGCGATTAAATATAACACGTCCATTAATTTCAGAGATCAGTTATTTTTAACGTAAAGTTCATTGCTTTACAATTGTTTATGTGCAGTACTTTATTGTATATAATATGGATTTTTCTAAAGAAACCAAAATGTATTTTAAGACACTATATGCTTGATCTCGAAAAGCGCTTTAAACTTAAATTTTCCTAAGTTCAATTCGAACCTAATAAAAATTTCGAGCAGACTTTCAACTAGTCGAAAACTTCGATACCGCCAGTTTTCAGTCATAGATAGTTTTTAAACCGACTACGCAAGGCTCGGACTAGTTGGCAATAAAACTGTGGGTGGTCGTAAAATAAAAAAGTGTTTACTCGCAACGGAGATAACTGGGAGCAAAGTTCGCTGATAACTTTTTATTTCCTTGGGGGAGCGGGCAGGTATAGCGGGCGACAATTGCATGCGTCATAATTCTTACAGATTTGTTATTCGAAGACAATACCGGCGGCAAACTTTAGGCAAGGAAGTTTAATTGTATCTGCTTAAATTTTATTAGTAAGACCCGTTTTATCAAAGATTTGAAAAGAAAAGCAAACAGTAACTGGAAGCCTTTGTTAAGCATTTGTGAAAATAAATATAGCCTAATGGCAGGGTGCCGACCGCAAACTCAAAAGGTCGTGGGTTCGAATCCGCCATTCGACTACTGTCGTGAATCACTCCTAACACAATCATTTTAAGGTTACCATGAGTGGTAAAAGGGAATATTAGTAATGTTATAGCATTTCTATTATGTTTCATTAAAAAAAAAAAAAGAAAAAATCGAGGCGAAAGTCCATAGCTATGCTAGAATCCGTTGTAGTCAAATTATTATCTAAGTCTATGTATGACTCAAAATTAGTCAGGCTTACAATGTAAAACATAAAAACACAAACACTCACCTGTCATACAGAGGGGTAAGCAGAGACTACGTGCTTCAATTTAGAACGATACTGACACATCTATACAAATAACTAAAATCGAATTGTCTGTTTGTAATGTCAAAATAACAATTTTTTACTAAATACATATGAAATTATATAAGGTACTTATAACAAAAATACAAATTTTAAAGTTTTTGTCTGGCTGTCTGTATGTCTGTCTGTCTGTCTGTTTGTTCCGGATAATTTCCGAAACGGCTGGACAGATTTCGACGAGTTTTTCTTAGATGATATTAAGGAGTAACTTAGGCTACTTATATTTTAGAAAAGAATTAGGGTTCCGCACAACATAACTAATACCCTAAACTACACGCGGGTGAAGTCGCAAGGAACAGTTAGTCTGATATAAAGCTGTTGTGTTTCGCATGCTAATTGAAGAGAAACGATGAACCTTCTTTCTGGTAACGTTTTTAGTACTTAGGAGTGGCAACGTATCTGCATTTTCATTCTTAATGAAGGATAAACGTTGATGTCTATGGGCGAAGCATGCACTTAATCATTTATCATTATGTGTTATTGTTTATTACCGATGCTATTAAAAAAAAAACAATTTTAAACATATAAGACCATAAATAAGTTGAATATTCCTGAGAACTAAGATGGATTGCCTCAAAATTTTTAATTATTCTGATATTCTAACCTTTTTAACTAGAACACAACAGTAGCACTCCTGGGCGACAGTAGTACGAGGATGATATCAACCCAGACAAGCGATCTTAGGCAGAAAAGAAATCATCAAATGTTATTAACGTGGTAGAGCCATGCCGCAGCTATAGTAGTAGTATAGTTGTAGCACGAATGGGTCAGCTCGGCTGGGGAAGGAGGCTCTCACAGAATACCAGCTTAAAATAGCAGCTTAACACTGCTGTGTTTCGTATGGCGAGTGTAGAGAACCGGAGACCCATTTTACTGAAAACGAGGCATTCCATCTTCGTCATCAAGGGTGACAACGATAGATAGATAGATAAAGCTTGCTGATTAAGGCAATCCTCCAAAATAGAAGAGAGCCATATATAGCAGTAGAATTTTCAGGCTGTTGACAAGAAGAAGAAGAAGTATATATTAACACATGAATAGCTTTTTACGTAAAGTTTTCCGTCACTACACATCATTTTAATTTAATATAGTATTAACCAAACTGTCAAGGCACGTCCAAATAAAGAGATGAGAGCGACGGCCCATTTATCTCATTCATTAAGTCGATGGGATGCAGAGAATGCTGGATAACACCTACCTGTGGGCATGAATCATTTTTAGTGTCCGCACGCGGTACGCTGTCTCAAGCCACGGGCCCTAAAATGGCCAATAAACACGCAATAAAATATGAAAGGCTGCACTATAAACGTCATTATTATTTACTAAATGTCCACCTTTTGTTAAATGAAGCCTTCAAATATTTCGCAGACGCCTGTCAAGGGTTAAATATAGTCACGTTTTTATCGTGATCGTTATTTTTTGAATGAGAAAATTTAGTATTTAATCATCAAAAAAAATTCAAGTACGTAAAGTTAGTTTTTGTGACTATCTTCTCTTTTTAAATAGATTATCTTATCTTTTTATATAGATAAGGGTGACAAACGTGCATATAGTTTTTCTGATTGGTAAGTGAATGCTGTGGCCCATAGACACCTACATTTATCCTCGATTAAGAATCAAAATGCGGGTGCGTTGTCATACACGAGTACTAAGATGATCTCGTTTCCAGTAAAAAGAATCTCCGGTTCTCTATACTCACCATACGAAACACAGCAGTATTGAGCTGTTATTTTATGCTGGTTTAGCCGAAGAATGAAAAGGGGAGATCTTCCGCCGGGCAAGGTGTTCAGCCCGGGGAGCGGCCAACGCTCCATGTGTTGTTTCGGAGCTGTTCCATATATAGCTTCACTTCAGAATTTTGATAGCGCGATTTAGGTTTCGGTGCGTTTGGCTTGTGGCCCGACGATAGCGCCGCCACATTAAATTAAAGAAAAATCAAGGAAATTTAGATCTAGTTCAAGACGTTCAAGATCAAGGTCTAAGAGCAATCGAAATCTAAGAGCCGATCCAGATCGAGATCATAGAGTCCTAAATCTAGGTCAAAGAGCCATAAAACATGGTCGCATTCATCAAAATTAAAATATTATGTGAGAGCGTGGTGCTACCCCGGTAGAGCCGATCCATTAGTGCAGTACGGCACGGATAGGACGCTGGTTCGAATCTCGCAATAAACAAGTGTCCGTTGCAAAACGTCTATATGATAAAGACGGCTATAACATCAATCTTATTTTCAATAATAAAGAAATTTTTCGATTAAAACCGGTACCTATAATGCACACCTCTTCAAATTACACTCGCGAATTAATCTCAATATCGTCTCTGGCCATCCGTTATTAGTACCTTCTACAGTTGCCAAGGTGTTCCACCCCTCAATAAATCTTGTCTAATTTGTGTGTAATTACAGGGCCTTATAGTCCTCGTTGTAACAAGGAGTGCGTATCAGCGGGGAGCCAGTGGCACGTGCTTACGCGTGCCTCTATATAATAGTTATAAAATAGCTTATAACATTCAAATACGGTAGTGAAATAACAACTTTAAAATAAAACTAATTAGATAAACTATTGCTTGTGTATGTGAATTCATCGTGTTTCAACATATAAGATTTGATAATTTCGCTACTTTCACTATTAGTTCAAATGCAGAAAGAATATATTTCGATGGCACTTTTTATGTTTTAATCAATTGGTACTGAAGAGATCTTTGCAATAACGTGCCGAAAAGTCGGTTGATGTTAAAATTGAGATAGCAACTGTGTTCGTTGACCCCTGCTATGAATATTTTAATAAAGACATGTCGATGGGGTGCACTATTTCAAGACGAATTAGTGCAGCGTTATTGTTGTCTAAGCCCTCATGTTCGTAGCAAGATGACACTTAAATTTTAATTAAAAAGCGTAATGGACGGCTTAAGGGACTAGATTATTAAAATAATTGAATACGTAATTACAACAACTTTCTTTTCGAATAAAGAAAAGACCCATTTATTAAGAATTGAAAACGACTTGTGAAATAACGATGTAAGTTAAATGTTAAAACAATAATTTAAAAACCCGACTGCTTTTTATTTTTAATTTTTATTAGGAAGATGCTGCTGTCCGTCTCCTGGTTTGTTTCCCTCTGTCGCCTCTTACGACACCCCCGGGATGATAAAGGGTAGTGAATATCCTTGCGCCACCATTAAAAAGTGTTGCACAATTTAAAAAAAAAATTATAAAAAAAATGCAGTTAAAAACTCGCATGCCAAGAAACAGAAACAGAAACTTGTTTTATTCAATATAGATTATAAATAATACTCTTTGAAAGTCACTCTTTTGTTTAATTAACACTGGTTCGAAAAAATAAACCTCTGTCCTGGGAAGAACCAGCTAGAAACTCAGCGGGACTTTTTTTTTAAATAACAACTTACAATCATGTAATCACAATTAACCACACAAAACAAAATTGATATAGCGTGGCAACACTATGGCAAATATCTTTCCTATGGGGCAATCTATGGCTCCTCCATTTATGTTTGACAGTGGACTTTTGATAAGCAGTAATGGAAAAAAAAGTGATCCATTATTTCCATTACTTTTTGGAAAAGAAGTGAAATTAAGAAAAAGTACGCATTAGGTTTTTAAATATATCACATTTTTTGAGCTGTGCATCCGATTATTCGATTTTAAGCTATGTTCAAAATTTCAAGTCTCTAGCTCGTCGGGAAGTTGGTTTAAAATCATCCACTAAATTCGACACGAGGAGACATGCAGGAAAGCAAGTTAGTAATGACATTTTTTTTAAAGTAATGACGACACTAAGAATTTTTCATGTATCAGAGAGGCCTGTTGCATACATACATTGCAAACGGAGAAAACACACAGTATTTTCGACCGACTTCAAAAAGAAGACGATACTCAATTCGATTGTATGCTTTTTATGTTTGTTACCTCATAACTTTTTACTAGGTGAATCGATTTCGATGACTCTTTTTTTATTTGAAAACTGGTGCTTCACGTGTGGTGCCAATTTGATCAGGGTCTGAACAATAGATTTTGAGTTACTCTTAATAATTTATATTGAAGTCTGTTGTACAACATTTATAATTTTAAATTATTATTATAGCCCACAGGCAATTGTTTCGTGAGTGATTCAAACCCGCAGTCTACCAGGTCACAGCCAAACGAAATGTAATATTTTTATATTAAAATGCTGATGTGTACATTATATATAATATTCTCTATGAGCGTATCAGTTGTCATGGTTGAAAAAACAAGATTCAATGTAAAATATCAGCATAATGCTAGTGTGTTTTGTGTCTTTTTTTAGCGTTAACGAGGCATTCCATCTCAGTATTTAAGGGTGACAACAAATCAGTAGTTTAATAAAAAAAAAGCTGAAGATGACAATGGGCTACAGCATATACTTATTATGAAATGAAGTTAGCTCCTTTGTCAGCCTTGCGTATATCTTAAAAAAAATAAGAACGAAGCTATGTAATTCTTTCTATTAAATAGTAGGACTCCTGGGTACGCCATTATACGTGGTAGTGCCATGCTGCAGCTATATTAGTAGTACAGTTGTAGCACGAATGGGTTGCTTCGACCGGGGAAGGACACGCTCTCATAGAATACCAGCGTGAAATAGGAGCTTAACACTGCGGTGTTTCGTATGGTGAATGTAGAGAAGCGGAGACCCTTTTTACTGGAAAAGAGGCATTCCATCTTAGTCCTTATGGGTAACAATGCATCTGCATTTTGATTCGCAAACGAAGATAGATGTAGATGTCTATAGGCCACAGCAACCACTTACCATCAGGTGGACTGTGTGCTCGCTTGTCACCCGATCCTATAAAAAATGGTACCATCCTCCTGTTTTTCAGTCTGACGGGATATAGTGTATTTACAGGCTGATATATTTCCTATCTTTGTCTTCAGAGGCTACAAATCAACTGCAGCCTTCTTTATTTGTAACCAGTAGCCACTTACCATCAGGTGAACTGTGTAAGTTCGTATGTTCACTTCCTTTAAAAAAAATCTAAAATAAATGTATATCTCCGAAATTCATTTTCCATTTAAAAAAGATTAAGAAAGGTTCTCGAGTGACAACCACGTACCGGTAAGCGAAGTGTAAGGCAGCCCTCCACTAGATGGAGTGACGTCCTGCTTAGACATGCAGGAAGTCGATGGGTGCAGGTGGCTCAGGACGGTGCTTTGTGGTGTTCGTGGATTTGTGAAGGGCTGTAATGATGATGATGATGAACTATTATGTTACAGTTAAGACTTGCGGCTAGGTTGCCCAGCTAATTATTCGATTTTCGCTCCGTTTTCGTTAGTCAAATATGATGCAGTTTCGTGTTTATAGCCCTGGTAGCTCAGATGGTTAGCGTTCGCTGTAAGTTTCACACTTCGCGAGCAACCCGGTTTCGATCCCTGCCAGCACCAATTAAATTGTTAATTGCAATTTAATTGCTGATTTATCACGTGATCGGCGGTAAAGGAAAACATTGTGAGAAAATCATGTCGGAGAAAAAAGAAAATAAAAATCGAAGACGTATGAAGTTCGCCAACACGCATAGGGGCGGCGCGGTGGACATTTCCTTGCCCTAAACCCCTTTCAGAAATGAGGGAGGCGTGTGTCCAGCAGTGGGACGTATAAAGGTTGTAAATTATTATTTTCTTGGGGCGATGTATACGCTTTTACAACAAAATTCCAGAAAATATACAAAACTTGACCTGCTCAAAGTTCAAAAATTTTATTAAACTAAGTTTGTATAAAAAGGGTTATTATAATATTAAGGAATTTACGAATGATAATAACCCGTGGAAATGAGGTGATCGCTACCAAGCTATTTCTAATTTGTTGTGTTGTTAATTTGTGTAACATCATGATTGTAAGCTGTTATTTAAAAAAAAAATCCCGCTGGGTTTCTTGCTGGTGCTTCCCAGGACAGAGGTTTTTTCCGAACCAGTGGTAATCAAACAAAAGAGAGACTTTCAATAAGTATTATTTATAATCTATATTGAATAAAAAAGTTTCTGTTTCTGTTTCTGTTTCAAATTGAATTATAACTTTAACCTGCATTAAAATTTAACGTAACAAGGGTGGCAGTTAGCGGGCGATATATAATACTGAAGAAAATACAACTGGAAGATAAAGTTTCTAGAGTGAACATAAGATTTTCTAGTCTTATGTTCAGATATAGACATTTAATAGGCTGCCATAATTATGTGAGTTTTTAAATCGTCTATTAATTTGTATTGTAGTTAACACTGATATAGTCAAATGGATACGTCCAGTTCTTGTATAATTAGTTTAACAGTTTCAACCAATAAATCCTCTCCACATTTGTATTATGTATTGAACAAATAAATCTATGTCATTTAGTATATATAAATACATTCGTCGTCAAACTGTGCACGCTGAATTTCAACTTTACAAATTCATTCAAATAGACCTCTTAAACTATATAATTTAGTGTCGAATATCGAATGTATTGTCGTTCAATACACTGCGATGTTGCAACCCCAAAAAAGCCGTTTGGAGTGTCGATGCGAGCCTGTATACCATTTACGAGCTTGATTGAAATTTTGCAATCAACAGGGGGAGAATTGTGATGAAATTATTCGTGTATATTTTTTGCCCTCAAACTAAGTAAGGTTATTTCATTATAATGACCCCACGAAATAGAAAATTTACGGGGGATTTAAGATTCTAATCGCGGGCCGCTCGGTTGTTCAAAGTGATTATTCCATAGATAAGACCCGGAGCGTACGGTCGTCCCACGCGTCGGATACGTGTCTGAATATAGCAGACCGGCGACCAACTATTGTAAATGTCTGTTGTTATCTCATACTAGTCGTATTAGTCTGGCTGTTTTAATGATAACATTGCCTTCATTAAATGTTAAATTGAAACATCTAAAGTTTAATTTAATATATACAAACTTAAATAAGTGCTGGACGGCATGTCTGTCGACTTCTTTATGGTTTATAATAATAACTTACGTGCCATTTGTCAAACGTTCCAACAATCGAATGAACTGAATTGAATCAATATAACTGAACATATAAATTACTATGGTCTTTAATGATCATAATATATTAAATTAAATTATTCATCTTAGATGAGGCGATCATTGAGGAAGATGATTGATGGTTCAGCAGTGTACTTTTGATAGGCGATAATGAAAAAAAAACACATAATCCAACATCAGTACCTTTAATACACACATTATTAAGTGGTATTGGTGATAGTGGTGTTGCACGTAGTGGTGGTAGGTATAGTACACGCACTTGAGTGAGGAAGGTGATTTTCAAACTACTTAAGACACATTATTTTTCAATCGGAGCTTTTGTTATAGAATAAGGGTGACAAACGAGCATACAGTCCACCTGATGATCACTGGAAAAAAGTTTCAAGTACGTAAAGTTACTTTTTGTGACTATCTTCTCTTTTTATATAGATTATCTCATCTTTTTATATAGATAAGGGTGACAAACGTGCACACAGTCCTTCTGATTGGAAAGTGAATGCTGTGGCCAATAGACATCTACGTTTATCCTCGATTAAGAATCAAAATGCAGATGCGTTGCCATCCCTAAGGACTAAGATGAAAAGCCTCATATCCATTAAAAAAATATAATTTAGCTATAGCATGGCTCTACCACGTAATACTAACGTGTATTCGACCAAACCACTGCACCGTGTGCTAGTAGCCTAAGAAAATCTATTACCACTATAACAGTGGTAGAGCCACGCGGCAGCTTTTGCTGTTGCACGGATGGGCCGGCTCGAACCGGGTAGTACCACGACCTCACAGAAAACCAGCGTGAAGTAGAGGTTTACCTCTGCGTTTCGCTTGGTGAGTGCAGGTGGCCGGAGGCCCTTTTTACTGGAAATGAGGCATTCCATCTTAGTCCTCACGGGTGACAACGCATCTACATTTAGATTTGTAACAGAGGATAGATGTCTATGGGCGGCAGCCACCACTTACCATCAGGTGGACTGTGTGCTCGTTTGTCACCCTTTTCCTATAAAAAAAAACCTTATTTCGAGCTGTTGTAGAATGTAACCAAGTATAATTTAAAATTAAATTTTTTACAGCCGACTTAAATATAAGTTATTAAGAATAACTCAAAAACTATTGATCTGACCTTGATCAAATTCATATTGGACCACATGAGAAGCCAGCCAGCTTTCAAATAAAAAAAGAATCATCTAAATCGGTTCATCCAGTAAAAAGTTAAGAGGTAACACACATAAAAAAACATACAGTCGAATTGAGTACCGTCTCCTTTTTGGAAGTCGGCAGAAAATGTAGGAATGAAAACGTTATAACATCCAATAATTTGGGACATAACCTATTTTAATTGGAATCATCTTTTAATTGAGGCAATTGCACAGGTGTGAACGTCTTTTTTTTATAGGATCGGGTGACAAACGAGCACACAGTCCACCTGATGGTAAGTGGTTACTGTGACCCATAGACATCTACATCTATCCTCAATAAAGACTCAAGATGCAGATGCGTTGTCACCCATGAGGACTAAGATGGAATGCCTTTTTGCCAGTAAAAAGGGTCTCCGGTTCTCTACACTCACCATACGAAACACAACAGCGTTAAGCTGCTATTTTACGCTGGTTTTCTGTGAGAGCGTGGTCCTTCCCCGGTCGAGCCGACCCATTCGTGCTACAACCATAATATAGCTGCAACATGGCTCTACCACGTAGAATTCTCTGGAAGTCTAGGAGTCTGGAATTACGATCGCCATATCGTCTTTAAAGTGGTCATACAAACTTCCAAGAACGTATTCCATCAATATTAAACTACATAGTGGTGGGGAATTACCATAGTTGTCATGCAGGCAGTTGGCTGGTCATTAGGCTTTCTAATCTCTTTTGTTTGATTCTCACGTTATCTAAATATGAGGAAAAACTATCACTTTTTTTTTAGGATAAGAGTGACAAACGAGCACACAGTCCACCTGATGGTAAGTGGTTGCTGCGGCCCATAGACATCTACATCTATCCTCTATTACAAATCAAAATGTAGATGCGTTGTCACCCGTGAGGACTAAGATGGAATGCCTCATTTCCAGTAAAAAGGGCCTCCGGCCACCTGCACTCACCAAGCGAAACGCAGAGGTAAACCTCTACTTCACGCTGGTATTCTGTGAGGTCGTGGTACCACCCCGGTTCGAGCCGGCCCATCCTTGCGACAGCAAAAGCTGCCGCCTAGCTCTACCACTGTTTTTTTGTTTTCTTTTCTATTATAAACCTTAATGTATTCGAGTAATTGTAGAAAAATAATTTGTTTCTTGCATTTGAATGTACAGTACACAAACAGTAATGTTGCACATTTCATTTACTCGTATGTAGTTACTCGTTTAGCGTGTACCACTTCCTTTCTTGTAAGAACCTTACGAGAAACAATATTGTCATTCAATTTGAATTGCATGACTTCCAGTCGTGCTTGTACGATGTTGTTTTATACGTCTGCAGTTGCACTGCGTATAGCAATATTTCTTGAACACAACGAATCTATTGCTGTTGCCTTAGTTTTTCTTTTTAAATATTTTTTTTTATAAAATGAAGTGATTTTTTTATAGAATAAGGGTGACTAACTAGCACACAGTCCACCTGATGCTAAGTGGTTGCTGTGACCCATAGACATCTACATCTATCTTCGTTTGCGAATTAAAATGCAGATGCATTGTCAGCCGTGAGGACTAAGATAGAATGCCTCTTTTCCAGTAAAAAGGGTCTCCGGTTCTCTACACTCACCATACGAAACACAGCAGCATTAAGCTGCTATTTTAAGCTGGTATTCTGTGAGAGCGTGGTCCTTCCCCGGTCGAGCCGACCCATTCGTGCTATAACTATACTATTAATATAGATGCAGCATGGCTCTACCACGTAAAAAAAATATTATTTTAACGAACTTATAGTTCACCTGGTACCTACTAACCCATGAATACCTGCAGCAGATAAAAATGATACAGACACGTTATCACCTCTGAGGACTAAGATGGAATGTCTCGTGGCTTCTAAATAAGCTAACTTTCTGTACTACTAATACTGAGACCGGAACATTATTATCTCCGGTATGCGGATATTACTGAATTAAAATTACTTATTTTCTTTAATTTACTTGACGTAATTATTAAATTTACTGACCTTGACCTCAAGGGTCTAGGTGTAGGTACACCTACATAAGAAAATAAAAACATAGCAACATGTTTTGCTCAAAACGTTTTGTAATGCGGAAACAACTATCTCACAAATTAATAATTTCAAAATTTCAGTAACGTGCGTTACCTGTGCTAAGGTTCTGGTAAAATCCCTGTTTACAACAACTTGAAAAGAAACAAATTAAAAATTACAGTTGTATGAATCATCATCATCATCATCATCATTACAACCTTTCATAAGTCCACTGCTGAACATAGGCCTCCCCCAAGGAATGCCACAAAGCACGGTCCTGTGCCACCTGCATCCATCGACTTCTTACATGTCTTACCAGGTCGTCACTCTATCTAGTGGTGCGTCGCCCTACACTTTGCCTACCGGTATGATGCTGCCACTCGAAAACCTTTTTCCCCATCGGTTGTCAGTTCTTCGAGCTATATGGCCAGCCCACTGCCACTTCAGCTTACTAATCCGTTGGGCTCTATCGGTTACTCTGGTTCTACTGCGGATATCCTCATTTCTAAGTTTATCACGCAGAGAAACCCCGAGCATAGCCCTCTCCATAGCTCGCTGATCGACCTTGAGCTTCCTCATACGGCCAGCAGTGAATGACCACGTCTCAGATCCGTAAGTCATCTCTGGCAACACTCACTGGTTGTACAATTTCGTTTTAAGGTTTTGAGGTATGCCTAACGAGAAGATGTGTATGAATAAAGTAGTTTAATTATTTAACTTTTATATTCCGTCAGTTTCTAAGTAATTAATTTTATAGATAACTTTCATCTCACGATTGAAAAATTTGCGCTTGAAATCTAATTGGATGGAAAGACAACTTGACAACTTGATGCTGGCAACTTATTCCACTCCTTTGCTGTACGCATGCCGAACGATGAAGCAAAATTTTTGGTTCGAATGAATGGTAAGTCGACAATTAACGGCCGCAGACTGGCTAATTGCCTGGTTGTCCAATGGTGAAAGGCAGGACGAGGAATTAAGTTATGGAATTCCTGCACACACTCCCCGAAATGTATCCTGTAGGAAACCGAAAGGCTACTTTGCGCCTGTCTTCCAGGATTGCAACAACGAAAAGGTCGAAGCCACATATAGCGATATTGTAAGTAATTACTGCGCAGTGTATTTGAGCACCTTATGCTTTATATAAACTTTAAATTAAACAAAGTAACCAGTTTACTTCGTATATAGATGAAATATTCAAATTGTAATTTGTTTGTTCCCAATGAGTCTCATTACGCGTTTGTGCCCCGTAATATATGCATTTGAAAATGAGAAAAATGTGTCGCTCCGATGTTGGCGCCGTTAGTTCGAACTAAAAAGTATTAAGTTTATCTTTGATAACTCTAAAATGACTTTTAACTTTGAGGCAGAAAGTCTACTTTAGATTGTTTACGTTACTTTTAAGTCGTTTCTGAGAGTAGAGTACAAAGAATCATAATCTCAGTTCACAGTATGAGTTGTACATGTCGTCTGTTCACATTAGTTTTTGAAATACGAAAGAAATATCTATACAAGTGCATAATAAACACACTCTTACTTAGGTATTTATTTGAATGTGACATGCAGTGTTTATATATAATTTTGAAAATTTAAAATTAAATATAAACACTAACTATTTAAATTTTTGAATTTAAATATTGTAAATTCACCATATCCACCTCAATTTTATGTTATAGTTAATAATTACTGCCGCTTTGTATTTAATGTTTAAGAAAGTTGGTACATAAATATTATAACAACAATTTGGTGTTGGAACAAAAAGTGACAGGTAACGAACATTGTTTTAAAAATTATTGTAATCCTTATTTCATATCATTCCTTTTATAAATTAAAGATTTATTCTATTACTCGGGTTATTACATTCTTTGCGGGTTTCTTTTCGAATTGTTTTAACGATAATTTGATTTGAGACTTGTAAATAGAAAAAAAAAACAACAACTTTACATTAGCTTACTCTGCTCCTTCTGTTTTCGATCTTTGTTTTCTTTTATTATTTATAATAAATAGTAAAATGAATACTCGCAACGCCAAGACGCGCCAGATGGAGAACCAACTCCAGCTTGCGCTCCAAGAACTTAAGGCGTCCAGGGAGCAGTGTGAACTGTTGCTTAAGGAAAGGGATGATAATGAAAGGGAAATAATTAGCATAATTGCCAAAAATACACAATTGAAATGTGATATGGTTAAGCTACATACAGAATACACAAGTGTTATAAAAGAAAGAGATCAGCTACAGGGAACGGTTAATGAGTTTGATCAATGCAGCAAGGAATATGAGGAAGCTCTCAGGTTAATTGCTGCATTGAAGTTACAGTTGAATGAGGCTAATGAGCAAATAACACAATTTAAAACATATATAGATAACCTTAAAGCCTCCCAGACTCAAAGCCTGTTCTCTGAGCTTGTGCAGTGTGATACTTCAAGAATGTTACAGCAATCTGCAACAATAGACTTGACTGGTGACGACTCTTCCACTTCAGGAAATACAGTAAGGATTAATTGCAGTAAAACCAAATTGAAGAAGTATATAAAAGTTAATAAATACATAAGGAAAATACAAAAATTAATAAGAAATAAGATTAATACCAAAAATTATGTTAATGTATGTAAAGAAAAGCAAGCATTGTTATATGAACTTAAGTTGTATTCAATTGAGGTGGATAACATAAAAAAATGTTATGAGACTGAAATAGAGTGCCTTAAATCAGAAATATTGTCACTTATGAACTCCCTTCAAACTGTGTCCAATAAATATAAATCAGCCCAAAATGAAATAAAAGAACACATATTGGCTATGGATAATCTGGTAAAGACTTGTAAATATAATGAGGAGCGGTTTGACTCCTTAGTTAAATATCAATGTGAGTGTCAGCGCTCAATGCCAGATTCTTCAAAGTCAGTGTGTGCTGATAATATTATACCACCACAAAAACTCTATGACAGTGCCATAGCAGAGGATATTAAAATAATAAATAACTCAAATATTACTAAAAATAATATAATTGTTTATAGCGATGACATGGGAAAAAATCTAGGCATAACTTTAAATAACTCTTTAAAGGGACAAAAAGTTACAAATTGCTGCATGCCTGGAGCATCTTTTAGTGACATCCTAAATAAAATTATTGTTACTAAATTTTGCCCAAATAGTACAATAATAATTTTTGTTGGTAGAAGAGGCAGTGTCAACAACAAACAGTTATTAAGATATATTGAACAACTTAATAACTTAAATGTACACAAAATTGTCTTGTTCACACTGCCTTATATACAGGGATTGCCACAAGAAAATAATTTAAGACATAATTTAAATATACAAATGCATAATTTAATATGTAATAATAATTTAAATTTGACATATAATTCTAATGATAATAATCATAAATTTCATGTAATTGACATAAATAATTTAATAAAAAAGTTTTGGACAAAAGATAGGTATTACCTATCCAAATATAATTTAAGACTGATAGCAAATGTGCTATCTTATTATTTACTTTTTAACTCAGCCAAGTTTTTGGCTACCAAGACTGCTTTTATTGAGCATAATCATTTGACATTTAATTTGGAATCAGTTCCAACTAATTAAAATTAGAGAATGTGACAATAGAGGCAATCTCTAGCAATAATAAGAGTTTAATTAATTTTGAATACAGCCCACAAATAAGTAATAAAAATTGTTTACACCTGGTGCATCAAAATATACAAGGCATGTTGGGCAAAGAATTGGAAGTTGAATTGTTTTTAAATAGTAACAATATACACATCCTTTGTATTACTGAACATTGGCTAAAAGATTATAATTTCATGTTTAATTTCAGAAATCACCAGGTGGTCAGTTCCTTCAATAGAGAAAAAAGTTTACGTGGTGGCTCCTTAATATTAGCAGATAAATCATTATTATATAAAGAACGTAAGGATATTGTGAGCCTCTCTGTTGAACGAACTGTAGAAATGGCTTGTGTCGAGCTCGAGCACCTCATTGTTGTAAGTGTTTACAGACCCCCATGTGCTACTTATGACCATTTTGAAAGGATTGTGGAAGAAGTTTTACTTAAACTTAGTAAACAGAACAAGTCTGTTGTAATGTGTGGAGACTTTAATATCAATCTCCTTGAAACTTCTTCCATTAGTATTAAGTTTAGCTCATTGTTTAAATCGTATAATCTTGTAAATTTATTCTTAGAACCAACACGTATTGCTGGGCCTAGTGCGACCTGTATAGATAACATTTTTACAGATGTTAAGCCCTGGCATAAATCAATTATTCAAAATTTAAGTTCAGATCACTGTGGACAGTTAGTATCACTACCTTACATACACAAAAAACAGAAAAATAAGAAAGTTGTGTTTGTTCCAATAAATGAACATCGCTTGGAGAGGTTTAGAAGTAATATAATAAAAAGACTTCCATCACTTTCGTTTAAAAATAGTGCTAATTATTTGTATGCTACATTATTTGAAATTATACGTTGTGAATTTAGTAGAATATTTACTTCTAAAACTTTCTCTTTTAACAGTCGCAAATCATTTAATGAATGGGCGACAGTAGGAATTTATAAAAGTAGGCGAAGGTTATACGAGCTTTATGATGAAAGATCATATAATAGTAGTGTTATATTTAGAGATTATGTAAAAACATATTCTAAAATATTTAAAAAAGTGTGCTCCACTGCTAAGGCTTTACATTTAAGCAACAAAATTAAAACTGCATCCGACAAAATTAAAATGACCTGGAGAATAATAAATAGTGAAACGGGCAAGGTCAAACCGCGCAACTCGGATGTTCAATTGAATATTAACAATAATTTAACGCAATCTGATCAAGAAGTTGCTATGGCTTTTGAGAAACATTTTACTGATGTTCCTTTTTTGACAACAAAATCATTAAATTCTTCTCCTACTGTCGCCGAATCATTGCTCAAACCAAATGTAAAGGCTTGTTCAAATACTTTTAAATTCCATAGGGTACTGCCAAAAGATATCGTTAAATATTTTAAAACTATTGATGTTAAGAAAACGGCAGACTTATGGGGGATTTCAGTTAAAGTTATTTTATCTATAATAGATACATTAGCACCTTATCTAGCCACTATATTTAATATAAGCGTCGAATCTGGTGTGTTTCCTGATTTAATGAAACATAGTAAAGTCATACCTATATTTAAATCTGGTAGTACATTAGACCCCGCCAATTTTAGACCAATTTCTGTACTACCAACATTAAGTAAAATTTTTGAAAAAATTATTTTAGATCAGATGTTAAGTTTCTTTACTATTAATAAATTGCTACATAATAATCAATTCGGTTTTACAAGGGGTCGCTCGACAACTGACGCTGGAGTTGAGCTTATTAAACATATTTTTTGTGCATGGGAGAATTCAGAGGATGCTTTGGGTATATTTTGTGACCTTTCCAAGGCCTTCGACTGTGTTCACCATGAGACATTAATCAGGAAGCTACAGTACTATGGTGTCAAGAACACAGCGCTTAAACTTATTATTTCATATTTAAGTAATAGAAAACAGAAGGTTATTATCAATGGTAAAAGTTCTTCCGGGTCACCTGTACTAATGGGTGTCCCTCAGGGCTCGATTCTCGGCCCATTCCTGTTTCTGGTGTATATTAATGACTTACCTCACCTTGTAGGGGATAGTCATGATATAGTATTATTTGCTGATGATACTTCCTTGATTTTTAAACTTAAACGTCAATCATTTAAATGTGACGAAGTGAATAATGCTATATCAAAATTAGTGCATTGGTTTAACGTTAATAATCTGCATTTGAACGGAAATAAAACTAATTGTGTTAAATTTACAACAACGAATGTTCAAAATCTGAATACCAATGTGTTTTTAAATGGGGAGGAATTGAGCCCTGTTGTATCCACTGTTTTTCTTGGCATCACTCTTGACGCAAAGCTCCAGTGGGGCCCCCATATATCCAAATTAGCAAGCAGACTAAGTTCTGCAGCCTATGCTGTAAAAAAGATTAGAGGTCTCACTAGTGTCGAGACAGCTAGGTTAGTTTATTTTAGTTATTTTCATAGCATAATGTCTTATGGGATTTTGCTATGGGGAAATGCGGCTGATTCAGAAACTATTTTTGTTTTACAGAAGAGGGCCATTAGAGCTATTTACAATCTAAAACCGAGAGAGTCTCTTAGAGATAAATTCAAAGAAATTAATATATTAACTTTGGCCTCTCAGTATATTTACGAAAATTTAATGTATGTTCACAAAAACAAAGATAGTTTTAGTAAAAGAAGTGATATACATTCTGTAAACACTAGGAACAAACACAAGCTAGTGATACCAGTTTCTCGACTCCACAGAGTCAGTAATTCATTCTTGGGGCAATGTATACGCTATTACAACAAGGTCCCGGAAAGTGTACAGGTTCTCTCTATTACCAAGTTTAAATGTTTTATTAAGCTGAAACTGTATAAAAAGGGTTATTATAGTATAAATGAATACATGGTTGATAATAACCCCTGGGAATGAGGTGATCGCTTCCAAGCAGTTTCTAAAATAAATTTTGTAAATAGTTCGTAATCATTTATATTGTAAAATTTATTTAAAAAAAAAGTCCCGCTGGGTTTCTTGCTGGTTCTTCCCAGGACAGAGGGTTTTTTCGAACCAGTGGTAAAGTAAAAAATGACTTTCAATAAGAATTACACATGTAATGTATATTGAATAAAAAATATTCTATTCTATTCTATAAATGCCTGGAAACTTATTAATCTAGATGGTTTGCTTAATACGTTTTTAAATTTGTCAAACAGGTCTAAAATAATCTTATATAATCCTTCTAAGATATTGCCATCTGAAATATACTTTAATGAATATACTTTATTGTACACCACAAACAAATATACAAGTTACATAACAAAAGACATATTAAATGTACAATTTGGCGGCCTTATCGCTACATAGCGATCTCTTCCAGGCAACCAAGGGTGTAAAGGAATAAACAATGACCGTTGTTGATTTCGGGAAAGTACATTTTTTTATATAAATAAGACAGGAAAACGTGCTTGTGGCTTAGATACCTAATGGTGGCTGCCGCCCACGCCCATGAACAACTACAAAACCAGAGGTATAGCAGCCGCGGGTGCTATATATTTAGGTCGGTTTATTTCGTCATCTTCTAGAGTTTCGCAGTAAAATATTAGTGGTAATTTAAAACGTTCCTACCATACATTGAATGAAACTCACAGATTACACGAATATAATTTTGAATGAACATTGAACATGATACTTATTTTTAGGAAAAAATATCTAAAAACTTACAACCTCGTTCCATGCTTATTTTAATCAGAATAATATTTGAAATCGTTTTAAAAATTCCTATCCAATAACAACAGAGATAAAGAGATAGACATACTAAACGTCCTCCCACAATTTTTTTTAAATATAATATAAGTTCCAAACTAAATACTTGATACAGCGATCGCAATAAATAAAGATAAGCCCCCACTTTTACCGCATAAGCTCAATACCACCAGAATTTGACGTAAATCAAGTCAGATTTTCTGTGGACTAACACTCAGTTTTATTTATAACTCAGTCGTTGTATTCAAAGCCGAGATTATGTTAGTGGAATTGGTACTTAGTGAAATTTAAAAATTAATAATTAAATTAGTTTTAATAATTGCTTACTTAATGCTGCTGTGTTTCGTACGGTGAGTGTAGAGAACCGGGGACCCCTTTTACTGTTAGTACTCAGGGGTGACAACGCATCTACTTTTTGATTCTTTATCGAGGATTGATGTAGGTGTCTATGGGGCACAGCATCTACTTATCATCAGGTGGACTGTGTGCTCGTTTGTTACCACGATTCAATTTAATATCAATTTGGCAATAATATTTTTAAAATGAGCCAATCAAAAGTAACCTTAACCAACAAAAATGATGCGTAGATATATGGATGTGAAGGAGGCGAGCTAGGTGTGTCAGGACCGTGCCATCAGGAGATCGTATTCCCTGCCTACCCCCTGGGTGAAAAGCGTCACAATTATTGACAAGTTTATGTATTTATAAATGTATTTTTTAATCGAGGGAAAGTAAAAAAGGGAACGAAGTAGCTCAGGGATTTGATGTCGTCATAAAATGGGAGCAACGCGGGTTCGATTCCGGTCGGCACCAATGTATTTGTTCATTACAATTTTAAGTGCCGATTTAGTACGTGTTCGGCGGTATAGGAAAAGTAGTTAAAGAGCAGTTAGACGTATAAAAGCTAAGATTACCTTAAACGAAAATTTTATTTTTTTCAAGCTTAATTGGCAAAGATGAAAATAAAATTGAAATACGTGAATGACGCAGAAGAGAGGGTCAATTGCTAGTGGATTGAATTGCCACAGACTGATGGTAATTATAACGGTTATTATAATGATCATTATCAAGGAAAATAAGTTTTGCTTCGAAAGTATATTTATAGACTTACTTTATTAAATTAAATCTTTAATCAAATATTTAAAATAATCTAGATCTACACAAATAAATAAAATTAAAGTATATGATTGTAATGTCAAAATAACAGCTTTTTACTAAAAGTATATGAAAGTATATACAGTAATTATAACAAAAAAACAATTTTTAAAATTTTGTCTCTTTGTTCCGACTCACATCCCGAATGGACCGATTTTGACGGGACTTTCACTGGCAGATAGCTGACGTTATAAGGAGTAACACAGGCTACTTTTATTTTAGAAAAATAATTACGTTTCAACGCAAAAAAAAAATTAAAACCCATGAAATCCAATGGTAATAAATTCCACGCGGTTGAAGTCGCGTGAAATAGCTAATTGTAAATAAAGACTAAACGACGATTGGTTACACGAAACACTGTTAAGAATACCTCATTTAAAATATTACTTCCATGTCATAGTATACCTATCTCCTTTCATCCATCCATTACAGCCTATAAAAGTTCACGTTACGAATATTAAACTGTTCGCTCGTTAGTTGATACAGTCGATCCAGTTGTTAACTTTTTTTTTTTGATTTACAAGCTTTCTTTATTGTCCGATTTTGCGGCACTCAATTATATTCAATAGTGACAACTTCCATGATAAATACGAAAGTAAGCGTTGTTCTTTCCTTTATATAAAGCATAATAAATAAAATAGGTACAGAAGGTATGCGGTATGGTAGGTAATCGAGCTTATGCGCCTCCCAATACATGGTAATAGATCATTGAGCTCTGTCAATAATATATCGCCTGACAATAAAAAAAAATTGTCTTACTATCGAGTTGATAATATGTAGGCCTCCAAAAATTGTATGTATGTGTTTAGTCTTAGGTAAAGTCTGTACAGTCAAAAAAACAATTATTTAATACGCCAGGTGGTGACAGGAAAAAAATTACATCTACGTAATCTTGATAAATTATTTTTAGAAGATAGACTTCCGAAAACAATGGTATATTCGTTGGTTATATCACAGAAATTGTACGGCAATGTATTTTAAATTATTAAATACGTTAGCACCTTCTTTAAGATCACCCCCATTTAAAAAAATGAAAACATCTGTAAAGGATGGATTTTTAGAAAAGCAATTTCATAACATTGTGTATTGTTTTTAACAATTTTACATTCTATATGATAATAAATAAATTTTAAATTTGCACGCTAAGTTTGACAAAACGTCGTGCTACCGATTTAATAATATACACATAACAATATGCAACGGCTATATTCTATTCAAAAAAATTATGAATTATTATAGTAAAACTAAAAAAAAAACGTGTTTGTGTGTACTTATGTACGAAGGCAGAAAGTTATACTTCTTTAGGGTAACAAAACAAAAATAACTAAAAATAACTACCTTAAATATAGTTATCAGTTCCCGCGAAAACTTGAGAGATTACCCACTGAAGTTGTCGCTTTTAGGTGTCAGTGTGCGCGCGCATCGTAACAACTTCAGAGTGTCGTTTTTAGGTATCGGTGTGCGCGCGTATCGTAAAAATTCACTCTCATTATTTCTCCCAAACGCTCCAAAAGTGTAATTTCAAAAAAATAAAATAAAGCACTTGATACCCTATTTTATTTTATGATATTATCATAGTAGTTTGAGTTAAAACAATCTCTACATAGCATAAAACAAAGTCGCTTTCCGCCGTCTGTACGCTTAGATCTTTTAAACTACGCAACGGATTTTGTTGAAAATTTTTGTGTGTGTTTGAATTGGTCCTTTAATTGTTTAGATTTACATTTACACCCGTTAGGTGGGGCTGTTGTTGAGGTCCCGAAATCACTTTTATATATTAATGGTCTTCGCAGCTCATGGACGGATACCTACTACAAAATAGCTAGAGATTCTTTGTCGCATTGGAGATATTAATATTATAGGTACCTCATTCTGTATACTCGCTCTACTTACCTTGAAACCGAAATTGCCTTTTAAACTGTAATATTATTTAATTTGCACGCTCGTCGAAATTCAATATCCGTTGATATCATTAGTATTAATTTTAATGTTATACTCTTATTCCGGAATTTTCGATGTTATTATCCTCATTTAATTTGATACCGGTTTTGTTTTAAGATAATTTTTAGCTAATTGTTGTATTATTTCTTTGTTCGAAATTAAAGAAAAGGAAAGTTACAGCCTCTATACGTACCACTGCTAGACATAGACTCAATTCCGAGAGGATTTTAGGCCAAGGGTAGTCTAAGTCTGTATCTTCATACAACACATTATTTATACAGCTAAAGAAAACTAATTATAAAGTTTTTAACTACTTTCCGGTATCTCCGGTTTATTCCGGAAATGCCGGAAAATATTTTGTTCCAGTCCACTGCTGGACGCGTGCGTCTTCTATTATACTGCGCTAATTATATTTAATAATTACAACTTCCATGGCCACGGTAATAACTTACTAACATGTGTACCGTGCTCGTTTGACACCTTTCATTTCATTCAGCCTATCTAAAGTCCGCTGCTGAACATTGACCTCACCCGTAGAGGAATAATGATTTCTTATATTTATGCGAACACTACACATTTAATAAAAGTGATACTTTAACACTTTTACGGATTTTATCGCGATCGCTTAAACGCGTTAATAGTTTTATTCAAAAGTGGAATATTTGCCATAGTTTATTTTTTATTTTAAGCTTTTATCAGGAAGATACTGCTACCAACTCCTGTTACAATTTCCCTTTGTCGCCTTTTACGACATTAATAAAAAAATAATTCAAAAACTAACTTTGTAATGTCAAGGATGACAACACCGCGTGAAATGTGAATGAATGAAATGTATTAAAATTAATGCATTAGAATAAATAAGATAATATACATGAGCGGTACATTTTTAATGCGTTGTAAAAGGTTTTAGTCGAGACCAGAAGCCGATAAATAATATGTTTATCCTTAGAAAGCGGTCTAGTAATGAGATACGAGGTATATTATTATAATAGTTGCGTTGATTTGTAAGTGCGCGCTCCGCTTGGTTTTAAGTCCAGAAGCGGTCTTGTCTTGCGACGTACACACGGCTGCAGCGGTTAGCGAATATAATAAAAAGTTACATTATAACTTATATCGATGAATTTGTTATTGAAAAGAAATTTGTCAACGAAAATGTGATACGCTACGATCTGCCTTTGATATGCTAGACAATTCGATTTACCATCTAGGATTTCATCGCCACTTACCATCAGGTGGGATTGTGGTGAAGCACTGGCTTGTAATGAAATAAAAAGTCGTTACGTTAAGTGGAAATATTGGAGATTGCAGTACGAAACGTGACATGCCTGCTGCATATTATTAAGAGATCATTTTATCATAACCTCCCATATATACATCTACCTATATGCCTAATTCATCAGTCACAAGTTGATTCTGAAAAAGAATATGTAAGAGAGCACTATTAAGCATTTTGCTAGTAATTAAGTATGTTCGTATTTTATTAGTATCGAATTTATAATTTTACTTTTTTAGAATTAAACTATAGAATACTAATAAAAGTTTTGTATTATCTATTTAATTTTTATACAATATTGTTAAGTACTATTCAATATCAATTCAATATCTTTTCCTGTACTGGAAGAATTACAATACAATATGATACAATAAGTAGCACCTTTTACTAACTCATTTTAATATGTTTTATGGTTAACTCATTTAAATATGTGTTATGGTTATCTCAAGGCTGTAAAATTCTTTAGTTATAAATTGCTAGTATAGGCAGATACGTAGATTTACTGTACAGTACAGATACAAAGTAACTTTGTTACGCTGTTTCGTATTCTATCCATAAAATGATAGAAATTAGGATAGTAATTTTGGTGTGCTATGTTTAGTATTTTAATCACCAATCCGCCTTCTATTTTTTTTATAGAATAATGGTGACAAACGAGCACACAGTTCACGTGATGCTAAGTGGAGGCTGTGGCATATAGACATCTACATTTATACGCGACTAAGAATCACATTGCTGATGCTTTGTCACCCGTGAGGACTAAGATAGAGTGCCTCGTTTCCAGTAAAAGGGTCCCCGGTTCTCTACACTCACCATACGAAACATAGCAGCATTAAGCTGCTATGTTTCGTATGGTGAGTGTAGAGCTGCTAGCTCTTTTATTCTGTGAGAGCGTGGTCCCACCTCGGTCGAGACGACCCATTCGTACTACAATCACAATATAGCTGCAGCATGCCTCTACCACTTAAACTTCTATCTCTTTATTTATATATTCTATCTCTATATCTTGTAAATAGTGATAATGTCGTCAATAAACAATAGACAAGAAGTGCATAGTGATAAAAGTCAAACAAAGTTGGATCCAATGTTGGATGTGTGCAACGGCATTATGTAGCCACATTTAAGAGTACACTTGCGATACACTATTGAAGGGTTTTACTCCGATTATGGGCACAATAATTGAGCGTCGAACAGGTAAATGTTAATTTTGTGGGTGGTTCACCTACTGCATAATGCATCGCCTACGGTTAAATATAAGAAAAGCCGCGCTAAGCTTCCGCGGAGGACTTTTAAGACCGGTAACGGTCCTTAAGATATTTTAGAAACAGCCGCTAAGAAATATATATTATGGTTTAATACGACTGCTATTAATTAAGGGATATTTTTTGTTATTAGTTAGATGTTTTAAACTCATCAAGTAATGTATGCCGTAAGTAGATGAGTTTAAAATATTCAGCTTATAATATAAGTAAGCCATTTATATTTAAAATAAATGGTTTATACGCATCAAAATGGTTGACAGTGGAATTTAATAGATTTTTTGTACATTATTATTCTTTAATGTAGTACTACTATAATAAACTGTCATGTTTTCATAAAATAACATACTCAAAATTGACAACATCTGCGTAAAACTAAAAATTATGCAATGCATTTTGAGGTAACCATGATTTATCTGGGCCTGTGATTTCGACTTTGCAAGCGCGTGACTCGAAAAGCACGTAAATTCGTTAGACCTGCGCCTGATCTCTCTCCAGTCATGTCGGATTACCCATGGTACTATGAGAGTGATGGTATAGAATGCAACAGTGCTCACTCATACTCTGCTATTCGTTCTGTCCTGTGGTAAGTCACCGTTAAGGTTGGCCGTCGTCACCGAAATTATGTCTGAAGAACATTATTACTGTGGTACGTAGTTTTTTCTCCTATTCTAAGCCAGCTCTTGACTTCTATCCCTCGTGATGGTAAGTGGTGATGCAGCCGAAGATGGTGAAGCGCACTGACCTGAAAAAAGCCTATGAACTTTTGCCTTAAAGACAAACATTGCAATCGGATGGAAAGACGCTGGCAACTTATTTCACCCATTTGCTGCACGCATGACGAACCATGGAGTAAACTATTTGGTTCAAATGCGTGGTTAGTCGACAATAAAAGGGTTGAGACTGGCCGGGCGTCTGGTTGTCCGATGATGGAAGGGAGATAAATTAAGTTGACGGTGGCATTCCTTGGGAAGGCCTATGTTCACCAGTAGACTTGTGAAAGGCTGTAAGGATGATGATGACGATCAAGATGACAGTGAAAATAGTTAATATTTTTTTCACGATACTAACTTACTGCAATTATTTCATCTACGTGACAAATTTGTTAATATAACGTTTTGCAAATCCAATTAATAAAACTCAAACAGAAAAAATTGTACTCGTCTTCAAATGTAGAAAACGTTTTCAATGGTCTATTAATCACCTGCCTCATTGCGCAAGGGATTCGAGGAAGTCCGCTGACTGCATTTTCAACTTTTTTAATTAATAACGATGCAGGCATAACAACAATAACTCACTAATCTGCCAACTGTACAGCTGTTCTGGTATTATTCACGCGCTGCCCGCGCGGTGTTGCCCAGTAATTGAAAATAAACAGTGGACAGGAGACGTGTGATTTATTAACAACGTTTATGTTGCCATATTGCTATGGTAACGTTGAATCGTCGATGGTGGACGGGTTGGTAGTGATAGCTGAAATAATTTAGTTGTAAGGTTTTATTACTTATATTACATAGAAAAGTGTTTCGTGGATAATCGAATATAAAATCGTCCTAGTGGCCTTACAAGTGAGAACTTTCCTAGTGGATAGGGTTATGCAGAAATGTTGAAGTCATTTGATTGACTTCATTTTTTACCGAGTTTGTAACTACTGGGCAATGAATGCAACACAAAAAGGAGAATTAAATTGAAGGTAGCTGTGATTAAGTAGGATATTAGTCAGGAAATCTGCAGTCTGCGAACACGTACAAGACCACAAATCCTTGCTAAAGACCACCGATTGTTTTCAATGACGATTCGCGAGGCTATTTTAATCGAAAAATGTCCTAATTTATATAGTGAAGATGGCTGGGTGTTACCATAGTAATAAAATCCTATTCAACGGTAAGACTTCAAAATACTATACGCTCATTTTGCGTAGATCGGACCAAAAATTAATAATTTTAAACTGAACGTAGCCGAAACTAACTATGAAATTGGGACGGCGAACATCTCAATCTCCCATAACCATGGGTGCTATAAAGTACTCGAAACGTCGGGAACATAAAATAAGTTAATAAACGCTATAAAATCCGTAAAAACTTGTAATTTAAAGGTTCAAAATTCGAATAAGGTACACGACTAATTTTTTGAAATACCATTATTAAATTCAAAAGCAAGTCTTTTGGGCATTAAATAATTATTCTTATTACGATAATAAAACGAGTGCCATACGGTGTGAAATGAGGTTTCGCTTAATGACCTTTGAGACGTCACAAAGAGAACTGTACTTAATCCGTCGCGAAGCAACTGCGGTATCGTTAGAGATCTCATGCGAGATGAGCTAAATTCGCAATTATCCGACGTTCTATACCGAAATCACGGACGGCCATTACAGCTCGCGTATTTCTCACGGGGAAACGGTCCGAGATGATATGGATTTATGATTTGTGGATATGGTATTGACCTCCTATGTATGATTCCGCTTAAGAGAGAAATATGACTGTCAGTAATTATTTGTATTATGATGACAATGTATACAAAAAGGAAAGTATTGTGTAAAATATAAAAATATGTATAAAATATTATATTACGACATATTTTCCCGTCGCGAAACTTTAAAACACGAGTGTAATACCAGTCAGTGGTTATATACAGAACGGAGACATAGCCCTTCAATGTTGGTCGTATATGAATGCTTAAGGTGATACCTCAAAAATGTTGAGGTCATTCTATTTCACATTCAAGTTTTATAGATTACGAACCGAATTTTTGGTTTATAATTATTGACTATATGAAATTGGGTTGCCTAAAAGGAAAACATGACATGTAATTTTCTCGATAGAAAAAAAATTGTAAAGTAGACTCTAGTAACATTTCTCCGTGCCACCACAATATGTTTAGGAATAAGTTCGTGGAATTTTTTTACAGCATAGTAATTAATTATATATAAGTTTATTTAAACCATTTTTTAAATTTATAACGAAATTTATTTAAAATATTTGGCGCTTACGTAGTTTTTTTATAGGATAGGGTGACAAACGAGCACACAGTCCACCTGATAGTAAGTGGTTGGTGCGGCTCATAGACATCTAGATCTATCCTCGATTACAAATATAAATGCAGATACGTCGTCACCCGTGAGGACTAAGATGGAATGCCTCGTTTCCAGTAAAATGGGTCTTTCCGATTATTATCTCATAATTTGTGTAAATCGTTTGTGAGCTTCACCGACAAAGGGCTAAGCCATGCCCCCAAAACTACGATTTATTTTCTAGTTATCCTCTTAAATTCGCTCTGCAAGCTGTGGAGAAGGCTATGCTTGAAGTTGGTGTGCGTGTGAGAATCTTTAACTATGATAATACCCGCAGAACCAGACTACATACCAGAGTACGGTGAAATAGTCCCACGAACCACTCGGCAAACCTACAACCAATGGAGAAGAAAAGTTCTCGACTAACAGCCTTGTATCAGAAAGCAGTAATGTCTTAATTTGTCTTAAAATAAATGTTACGGTTACAGCCTATTAAACTCCATTGGCGAATAGGCCTCCCCCAAAGATTGTCTCATAAGGGGAATATTTTTCAAAGTTGCCACTCTTGGCAAACGCAATACATTATTTCACTTCACCGAGTTCTATGGCAACTCCTTCACAGTTCAGGCTACACGCCTTTGGAACTCCTTGCCCGATGACATCAGAAAAACATCCAACAAGTATGTTTTTAAAAAATTGGTCCGTAACCATCTATTGAAGACAAAGCATTTTACTTGATTCATCCATTTGATATGTATTGCTAAACAGACGCATATGTTCATAGGTATTTGTATGTACTAATTATATATTATGTATTTAAATATGTATATTTGTATGTATATATTTGTATATATGTTTGTATACGTCATATATGTATAGTTTATTTATTAGTAAATTGTATGTATTATGTAGTTAATTATTATTTTGTGTACTGTTATTTTATTCTATATTGTCGCACCTACATCAAATTCTCACCACTCCATGGGTTGACTGGTAGAGAATGCCTCAAGGCATTAAGTCCGCCCTTTGTATTCTTTTGTTTTAAGGAATGCAATAAAGAATAAATAAATAAATAAATAAATAAATTATTTTTAATCGTTATAAGGATGCTGCTGCCCATTATCTGATTTTTTTCACTGTGTCGCCTCTTATAAACACACGGGATGATACACGAGGTAAAATGATGATGATGATGATGAACTTAAAATAAATGTATTATGAAAGAATTACAGCCGTAGTTAGGATATTTTTATAGTAAATTACTCGTTATATGTCAACTCCATAATATTTCCAATGAATACGCTGAGACAGTAAATTCCCGCCTAAGGCCTAAAGAAAAGGTAAAGGCAAGCTCTCAAGAGCCGCATGATCAGTTGATTTGCAAGCGGACGAGTATATAACAGCAATCGAAGCGCTATTTTGCCGTATTTATCGTTTTTATTGGACAGTTATGAAAGGGTAAGGAGAGTTATTGAACTGAGCTCGAAGGACGGCCGTAAAGTATGGCAAGATAACAATATGCCTCTAGAAGACGAGCAGCAATAAAGACTGAAGGTTTTAAGAGAGGGTAGAAGTAAAAAAAACTGCGGCTTATTACATTCCACAGTTGGTGTGTACTTTGTTTCAATTCTAATGGAGATATTAATTTAATAACAGTAAAATAAGATAGTGTAGAAAATCTAGGGATGCAAGTGGTTTCAAATCGTGGTTTGTGACTTAAGAAGGGTTGATGATTATGATCATGATGATGATGACAGTAAATTTTTTGTCGTGAATACGTCTTTAAATTTGCTTCTATATTGGGAGGCAGCTCAGAAAACTGATGATAAAAGTGGTAAAATGTAAAATTTTGTACAATCGACTCTAATATAAATAAAATAAGAACATCATCAATGTAGTCGAAGTCAATAAAATACGTATTATTAAGGAATATAATTAATCACATAAGAATAACCAGCTCAAAGCTTCAAATAAAAATAGAGTCATCGATATCGTTTCACCTAGAAAAAAGTTCTGAGGTAACACACATAGAAAAAAATTGTCGAATTGAGGACCTTCTCCTTTTTTGGAGTAAGTTAAAATCGGGGAATACAGTTTGGTGTTGTAGCTACATAACTATTATCTACTTCCACAATTTAATTACGATAGCTAAAGAATCGACGAATTCTTTACGTTGAGTAAGGTCTGTGACACACCGCGCGCGGCGCTATTTCGAGGTCGTTTCGTTATGTACACGTACCTATCACGTAACACACACGGCCGTGTCCACGATACCGATTTTTTTCATATAGCTGAAGTGACCAACGAACTTACAGTTACCTGGTTTCTATAAAAATTTCAAAAACGCCATCATAAGGTCTAAAATTGCGTAGCGCCCGCGACGATTGAGACCGCTTAGAAATCGCTTAGAATCTTAAAATATTTTAAAAAATTATTTATTTTATAAGTAGTAATCAAAATAATGAGCAAGTTAATTACGAATGTTGATGTTAGGAATGTATTTGAGTGGTTCCCAAGCATATAAATTAAGTAATTTCGTTGTAATTTCAAATATAGTGATTTTTTAGAGGTGTTTCCGCAAATAATTATGAGCGAGTCAAAATTTTACAATCGTGTTTTTGAACAAGTAAATTCAAGATAAAGACACGAAATTACCTATATTAACATTCCAGTTTCGTTAGTCGTGTCATATTCCTATACTATTCGATGAAAGGAAGTGCATTATTTCGCGGTGTCGCCTTAAGTTGCTCCTGCAATGTATAGATTAAACACTTGCAACCAATTTCAAACAAGAAAGGCTAACGATGCGTTTTCATCATTGTGCACTAAGATGGAGTGCCTCACACCATGTAATATAGTGTCTCTCTATATCCTTCGCTTGTCATTGTAATCTATACAAATAAAATGGCAGGTTTGTAGTTGTGCGCGCATCACGGAAAACTACTGGATAGATTTCAATTAGGTATTCTAAGTTTCATTTCTTAGATACTTGGCCCTTATCTTAAAAAAATATTGCGATATCTTCATTTAATATAAGTTATTATAGTTTTAAGAAACAGCTGTATAAGCACTACGTGTTCAGTGATGTGTGTAAGCAATGCGGACGAAATCGCGGGTATACGCTAGTTTTATATAAAAAAAATTCAATCGTGAACATTATCATGTGAACTCATACCACGAATGGGTAGTTATAATAATTTGAAACGATCGCATACAGTTTCATAATTACAGAACAAAGCCGCATTTCAATTACAATGGACAAGATAATATGACTTGCTTGTGCATGTATAAGTGCGGTTAAATTTTGTTTGATTCCTTTTTTTTGTCTTTCCAAAAAAAAAACAAGGATTCCTATTTTTTTAATGGTAAGTGGATGCTGTGGCCCATAGACATTTACATCTATCCTCGATTAAAAATCAAAATGCAGATGCGTTGTCACCCCTGAGGACTAAGACGGAATGCCTCGTTATAAGTAAAAAACGGTTGTGTGTAAAGTCGGTACCGACGATAGTTAAACGTGACAACGCCGATTGTGCCTCTTTGTCGCTCGTTCCGCGCTCTCGCTTGCACTTCAAGCCTTAAATGAACGCCTCAGAGCGAGGTAACGCCGCATGAGTCATGTTTTTTCGTGCGTGCAGCCAGCTTCATCGAATTATAAGACGTTGTCACGTCAAAAAAGGCAAATAACGAGCATGTAGGTTTAGATATATGGATGTAAAAGAAGCGAAAAGTATATCAGAAACGTGATAAATAGAAGTAATCTCTGCCTACCCCTCTGGGTGATAAGTGTGAGTGTATATCTTGTGATTCACATGGTAGAGCCACTCTGTAGCTATATTATGGATTTAGTACTAATGGGTGAACCCGACCGGTAAAGGACAACGCTCTTACAGAATACGAGCGCAAAATAGCAGCTTAATGCTGCTGTGTCTCCTTTTATTATGCGTGGAGAGAACCGGAGACCCTTTTTACTGGAAATGAAGCATTCCATTTTAGTCCTCCAGGCTAACAACGCACCTGCATTTCCATTCGTAAAACATAGATGTAGATGTCTATGGGCCACAGTATCCACTTACCATCAGGTGGACTCTGTGCTCGTTTGTCACCGTTATTCTATAAAAACAATGGTCTATGGTGTTAATACCTAATTCGTGACATTATTTCTTGTTTTAAAATCCTATTTACTGGGACATATTATCGATGAAATTAGTAGATAAATCTAATAAACGGTTCGAGAAACAGGCTCCTTTAGTCATTCTCGCTTTACTTTTAGTTTGAATTTACAACATACATGCTTATATAATCAAAGCATACACGATATAATTAAAATATAACCACATATACTATTATTACGAGGAGAACTGCTATCAGAAGTTTACTGGGAATATGTTGCGTAAATAATTGTTTATTTTACTAGTTCTCAGAAATTTCATGGAATTACGATAATGGAAACATTATGTAACGTTTATTAATATGAACTAAAATAATGACCTAATGTCATTGGTAGTGGAGTTGTTATGAAATAATTTGCTTAGTTCAGCGTAAAGAAAGATAATGATGTGTCTTGCCCAGTTTTAAGGGGACCTCCCACCCTCCCTCAATCGCACGCACTATACCCATCAACGTTAATCCCAGCACTACCACACCCAGCACCAGCACACTAGGCACGACACACCACTCTCGAAAATACGATACGTGTTTCGCCTCTACATTCGCTTCTACATTCTATTTTCGAGAGTGGTGTGTCGTGCCTAGTGTGGTAGTGCTGGGATTAACGGCGACGGGTATAGTGCGCGCGATTGAGGGAGAGTGGGAGGTCCCCTTAAAACTGGGCAGGACACATCATTTTCTTTCTGTACGCGGAAATAAGCAAATTCGTTTATAACAATCCCATTATAATGGATTTCCGCAAAGTAACGCCTGATTCTATCAATTGTCATTGGTAGTTTTTTTTTAATTACCATTTTTAAAGAATGCCAGCAACACTGTTTCTAGTGTTTTTTTTTAATCACTAGCCCGATAAAGTCCACTGCAGGACTTTGATCTCTCCGTTGTAAGTGGGATTAAACTAAGCACGAATGGACGATCAATTACACTGACTTATTATTTTTAAGAGAGTTTTATTTAATTTAATGGAATTAGAAATTTAAACGTGGTAAAGACACGCTACAGCTGTGTAATGTTTGTAACACGAATGGGTTGGCCTGACCGGAGAAGAACCACATTCACAAAACAGCAGCGTAAAATAGCATCTTAATACTACTATGTTCATATGGTGAGTGTAGAGAACAAGAGATTCATTTTACTGGATACGAGGCATTCCATCTAAGCCTTCATGTGTGATAGCGCATCTGCATTTTGATCGAGGACAAATGTAGTTGTCTATGAGCACAGTACACACTTACGACCGATGGATTGTGTACTCGTTTGTCACCTTTTTTCTTAAAAAGAAACTAGTTATTTGAATAGTATTATATTGTAGTGTATAGTAATTAATTGGAATGAGAATAGAGTCCTATCTACGGACTATACGGTAGTCTTTTACAGCTGGCTCATAATGCTAATTCGGCCACCTAGCAACATAAAGGCAACCTTGGCATTAATCTATAGTCTATACAATTGTAACGTATAAGAGATCTCAGTGCCAGACGTATCGCGCTTTTGACGCTATAGAACGTTGCCTGGATATTTTACGTAGTCGTGTCACTAGTAGTCGTTAACTATCTCGAATAAGATAAAATTGTTTGTATTAGAAGTGATTTACGTCTGTAGTCGAATGACAGATACGACGTTTTTACATGAGGTGGAATCACGCTGCAGCTATACTATGTTAGTAGCACTGGCTCGACCCGACAGGAGAAGGACCACGCTATCACAGAATACCTGCGTGAAATAGTCGCTTAATGCTGCTGTGTTTCGAATGGTAAGCGTACAGAAACAAGGCATTCCATCTTAGTCCCAAGGGTGACAACTTATCTGTTTTTTGATACTCAATCGAGGATAGATGTAAAGGTCTATGGGCCACAGTATCCACTTACCATCAGGTGGAGTGTAAAATGTGTGCTGGCTTATCATCCCTATCTATAAAAAATGGTATGTTTTTGTACAAACTTTGTTAGTAAACTCAGTTTTTCTTTCCTTAATTATGTTAAAATTCAAAAATAAAGTATAATAAAAAAATGTTAAGAACCTTTTGGATTACTCTCAGTTTTAAAGACCGGGATGTTTTCGTCTAGCTATTCAAGTGTCTCTCCTATACTCCGAATGAGCTGCTCACTTATCATGGAGTTCAAGGTGAAAATTTTGTACACTGTGCTTACAAGCAATTTTGTATAATAAATAGACAAAATACATTACCATAGAATTCTTTTCGTTATCTTATTACTCTTTCGAGGCATACCTGCGGACAAAGAATTGTACATTTTTAGTTATTATTATAAAGTTAGTATTTGATAGGTACTCGCGGGGATCAAACCAGGTTTGCTAGTTTTGTGCGAAATTGACGGCAAGCAATCTTCATCTTTATACGTGGTAGAGCCACACTGAATTACATGCAAAATTACAGCATATATACGACCAATATTAACCACACCTGGGCACAGACCTCATCATTTCTGAGAGGAATTCAGATTAAGAAACTTTCCACCACGTTGGCCCAATGCGTCTTGGTGGACTGTACGTCTTGCAAATATTTTTTGACACCGGTGAAATTGTTACTTACAACTTTATGTGTTGATTTACAAGGTGCTTGATGGTGAGGCAACCTGAAGTTTTGAGAATGAGAATCACAAACTAGCAAACATTCAACCTGATGGTAAGTGGATGCTGTGGCCCATAGACGTCATTTATCCTCAATGAAGAATCAAACTGCAGATGCGTTGTCACCCCTGCGGACTGAGATAGAATGCTTCGTTTCCAGTAAAAGGGTCTCTGGTTCTCTACACTCACCATACAAAACACAACAGCATTAAGTTGCTATTTTATTCCGGTATTCTGTGAGAGCGTAGTCCTATCCCGATCGAGCCGACCGTGCTACAACCATAATATACAAGTAGCTGCAGCGTGGCGCTACCTCATATAAGTCGGATTGTCACTTCATTTAATATAAAAACAATAACAGTGTGATTAGGAAATCTGGTGGGAATCGTGGATAATTTCTTTATGACGATTGACCTTTGACGTTGTGTTAATGTGTCAGTCTAGATTAAAAGTCAATGTCTTTTTATATAGCTTATTTAAGGATACAAAATACTATCATAAGCAAAAACATAACGCGAAGTGATTAACACTGGTAAACGATTCCCTCTAGATAAATAATCGCAGTACTATCTTTCGAAAACTCGGTTTTCTCCATTTATCGCTTAATACGGAGATCGGAGTCAACCGCGCAGCTCTAACTAGAACATAAACAAACAAAAATGGCGAACAAACAAAAAAAAACCCGCTAACAATATTACAATTAGAAGCGAAAATCTTCAGCGGTCCGCGTGGCGAACTTGGTTATGTACACGAAAACGAATATGGACTGAAATCAAATATGAACATTCACACGAAATAAACAGTGCCTGTATAGCACAATAGGTCGTAACCAAATAATTCTTGACCCTTTTTACGCGACAAGGACCGACAATAGTCTGTTATGAAGCAGATTAATACAGCAGTAGAGAAATTAAAATTGTTGCTATATATTTTAAAAACCACCATTTGTGGTAAATCATTAAAAAGGGATGGGTATTTGCATAAATTGTGGTATACCCCTCAATAAATATCACGAATAAGTTTTTATGGAAGGGAGAAAAAAATATTGATTTTCAATCATATTTTACATTAACAGTAAAAACAATATATCTTATTATATAAAAATCCCGTGTCAGGATGTTTGTTCACGCTAATCTCCGAACCGCTAAACAGATTTTAATTAAATTTTGTAAATGTGTATTGCTTGTTCCTACTTGACACATTGAGATAGTTCTTATCCCGATAAGTTACACTCAATATTTTTATTAAAATTTTAATGATTTTTTTATAGGACAGTGGTAAAAATATTTTCTCATATTGATGATGGATAGGGCCGATCTTTTTTTTTATAGGATAAGGGTGACAAACGATTACACAGTCCAACTGATAGTAAGTGGTTGCTGCGGCCCATAGTCATCTTTCTTCTTTCTTCTTTAAAAAACGTTACCTCCCACACTAGGATTTTCTCCTGTGTCGTGGAGGCAGTTTACAAACATAAATTGCACAAGGACAAACATCCAGACCCGGAACAATTATTTATAGGCCATACAAATACTTGTTCCGTGCGGGATTCGAACCCGCGGCCCCCAGCGCAACAACTGATTGCTAAGCCACTGCGCCACGGAGCCGTCGAAGCAGTCATCTACATCTATCCTCGATTACAAATCAAAATGCAGATACGTTATCACCCGTGAGGACTAAGATGGAATGCCTCATTTCCAGTAAAAAGGGTCTCCGGTTCTCTTCACTCACCACACGAAACACAACAGCGTTAAGCTGCTATTTTACGCCGACCCATTAGTGCTACAACTATACTACTAATATAGCTGCAGCATGCTTTACCACGTAAAACATGGTCCTCCTTTTAATCTTCATCAGCTCGTTCAAGCCCACAGCTGACCACCGCTGATCACGTTTGACAGTATTAGGTGCCTCGCACATTTCACGTTGTTGCTCATCACCGTAAACGAGACTGTCTATTGGGAGACCTAAGATTTTTTTGTATTCTCCATAGTTACCTCTTACAATAATGTCCTTCAAACTGAAGGACATTGTACTACTTTTTTTACGTACTTTCCGAGGCACGGGGGTGAAAACACCGCCAACTTCCTGACTCCGGGTAGATACTGAGAATTTCTTGACAGAAAGACCCAGTAACTGAATTTGGTCCGACCTGGGATTCGAACCCTCAGCAACCGTCTTTACGACCACTAGACCATCAAGGCAGTGAATGTACAAAATAAATTGTTAGAGTATTATTATAATTTATATATTTATTTTACGTAGTAGAGCCATGCCGCAGCTATATTAGTAGTATAGTTGTAGCAAGACTGGGTCGGCTCGACCGGGGAAGGACCACGCTCTCACAGAATACCAGCGTAAAATAGCAGCTTAACGCTGCTTTGTTTCGTATGGTTAGTGTAGAGAATCGGAGACCCTTTTTCTGGCAAAGAGGCATTCCATCTTCGTCCTCACGGGTGACAACGCATCTGCATCTGTCTTTATTGAGGATAGATGTAGATGTCTATGGGTCACAGTAACCATTTACCATCAGATGGACTGTGTGCTCGTTTGTCACCCTACCCAAAAAAAAATCTTAAGACGCTTTTTATTTCTTTTATCTAAGGCTTTTACAAATACAATACACAAAATATAATATCTTGTTTAATTTTTCGCGTTATGTGGGTAGTAGTTATTTGTGTTCTTAGACCTCGAATAAATTCACGTGTTTTAATTCTTACTACTTTAAATTTTCGACTCAAATAATGGCTTATACGTAAGTGGTGTTGTGAAGCTTCAGTACACTATGTTATGGGTCGGTTATTCCGATTACATATTCAGATGCAAATATCTCTGGTGCCGCGGGCGAGAATTAATTGAAAAGGTCTCGTATGACTTTGATTTATGGCGGGTGGCTCGTAGGCGTCGGTTTCTTAGGCCATGTATATGAACACTAATTATATAGAGGTATTATCGTAGCTTGTGTCCGAATAACGACGGTAGGTCGAGAAATTAAAAAGGTAATGTTAAAGTGCTGTTTTAAACTCTACTCAATGTTCATGTTCATTGTTGTACCCAATTTTTGCAGATCGTTAGAACCTCTAAACCTTACCTATGTTGGTACCTTGTTAAATAAGGAGCAAGAATACAAAGAAAGTCAGTAATCCTGACGTCACGACATCGTATTTTATGTAGTTCTAGGTATTGTAACTAGTTTATCTCTTTGTCAATATTTAGTACCTTATTTGGGCGTACACATATACTCGTATTTTTAAAAATTTTAAAATATGCCCATAAAAGGTTTCGGCTAAAAATACTTTCATAGTCGTTTTATACAGGATTTTTGATAGAACAAAAACAAAGTTAAGATGTTAGAGATTGAAAATCGTATAAAGTGTCTATTACTCTGCAACGGCGAATAATATCTTTTTTATAAAACTGAAGTAAGAAACGAAGTTACAGTCCAGCTGATGTTGAGGGACTATAACAACCCATGGACATCTGCAACCAACTTTGAACAAAGCACGCTAGTATAGATGCGTTGATACGCCTGAGGACTAAGAAGCAATGTCCCACCTCCTGTAATCATACTGGCTCCCTTTACTCTTCATAACGAAACTCGGCAGTGGAGGCATTGCTATTTGGTAGTAGAAATTGATTAGGGTAGTACCTACCCAGACAAATTTCTAGGCAGAAAGACGAATCCTACCACGACGATAAGGGTGACAAGCGAGCACATAGTCAACCTGAACCAAGTGGTTGCTGTGGCCCGACATCTATTTTCGTTTGCGAATCAAAATGCAGATGTGTTGTCAAGCGTGAGGACTAAGATGGAATGCCTCTTTTCCAGTAAAAAGGTCTCCGGTTCTCTACACTCACCACACGAAACAAAGCAGAATTACGCTGCTATTTTACGCTGCTATTCCCCGGTCAAACTAATCCATTCGGGCTACAACTGTGCAAAACATAGCCTTCGTCGTTCGGGAGTAGCGTAGTTTACTATCAGTGAAAGAAAATTTCAGAATCCGATCGTTCCAGACATTATTTCAAACAAGCTATATACGTACAATTTACATCTTTATCATACTATAAGTGTAGAAGTGTAGATAAAACACTTTACTAATTATACCAATGATTATGATATTTTATATCTAGGAAAATGTCCCCTTTACACTTTGTGCATGTTAGTTGAACAATAAAATTATTTTAACAAGGTCAAAGAAATTTTCTTTCATTCTCCCATTACCGCTAACGGTGCCGTATAAACGGGTGGGCCAGAGCTTAATATCTCGAATTCCTCTATCGTGCGACCAGCAGCGTAGACACCTGGTTTGCATATCAACCTTACGGCGCTTTCCATTTCTACACACTAAGAGGGGGATGAAGAGGATCCAGTAGAGTGGTAGTATGATACAGGGGCTCCCAGTTACGAGCGACTATAAACTTTGCGTCTCGCGAAGAGCGAGACCGTTTAAATTGTCGACGCTTGCTGCTAACCGTACATTCTTCTTAAGCTTAGTAGAGACAGCACGGAAAATTTTATTTTATTAATTATTTATAAAGGATTGAAGAACGTAACATGCATGCGTGAAATTTTATTTTATTAATTAATAGCGGGCCCGACAGACGATGCCCAGACCTAAAAAAAATCAAAATCTCAAAAAAAAATTTCATTGCAGCGCCACCTATTGGATCCATTTGTGAATCTAACCTAACACTTAAAACATACAAATAATTTATGAAAATCAATACAGCGGTATAGTTCAGTGACAAACAAAAATAATATATTACAGGGTTATTTTTCAAAGAGAAGCCAAATTTTAAACTTAAGTTAAAATATATAAATATATAGCAGTTATTGCAGTTTTTGAAAATACGAGTAAATAAGGCTTCTACTTTTATTTAAAAAAAAAATCTCAAATTGAATGTGATTTACACTCTCAACTCTCACATATCACTCCTCTAGGTGCTATTCAATTCACAATGTTTTTGCCGACCGATCGACCCATAGAATTCTATAAAATCTATGGACGTATCGACCCGTACGTATGTGTGCATAAAATAGTAGGCGATAGATTTGAATGAATGACAATCAGTTAAAATAATACATAAATTTTTTTTTATATATGATAAGAGCGACAAACTAGCACACAGTCCACCTGATGGTAAGTGGTTGCTGTGGCCCATCGACATCTACATCTATCTTCGATTAAGAATCAAAATGCAGATGCGTTGTCACCCGTGAGGACTAAGATGGAATGCCTCGTTTCCAGTAAAAAGGGTCTCCGGTTCTCTGCACTCACTATACGAAACACAGCAGCGTTAAGCTGCCATTTTACGCTGGAATTCTGTGAGAGCGTGGTCCTTCCCCCGTCGAGCCGAACCATTCTTGCTACAACCATAATATAACTGCAGCATGGCTCTACCACGTACCTTTTTGTCTTTTAAATTCAAAATGCGTGATTTTGAATTTAAAAGATAAAAAGGACAGAATGTTGGGTATTATTTAATTAATTATTCTTCACCATTTGCCTATATTACTCATTCTGAACCTTCTCTGCAAATTTGAACGGTGAGTGTACAGAACTGGAGACCCTTTTTACTGGAAAAGAAGCATTTCATCTTAGTCCCCACGGCTGACAATCCATCTACATTTAATCGCAAACGAGGATAGATCTAGATGTCTATGGGCCACAGCAATCATTTACTGTCAGGTGTACTGTGTACTCGCTTGTCACCCTTATCCTATAAAAAAGATCAGTTTAATCACAATAAGAACTTCTATCTTAGTACTAAGGTGTAACGACACATCTGTGGCCATCTTTGTCTGAAGTTGGTTGCAGGTGTCCATGGTCTGCAGTAGTTACATTCAAGTGAGCTGCAAGCTCGTTCGTTGCTACTGTAAAATTGTCAATAAATTTTTTCTACCCCTTTCATATAACAAACAGCACCTGTTCACAAATATCATGTATGGTGACAGCCATCACCCCCCTCGACTATATTAAAGGGAAGAATTAGGTAGAATGTAACGGAACTTATATGATTTAATAATAATGTATGTAAACACCTATGTACATTTTATGCAAATAATTAATTATGAATCATGAAGCATATGACCCGCTACAAAAAACCTAAATCAACCAAAAATAAACCATCTAACACTAGAAAATTATTTCTAAAATACAAAAAGAAGCGGAGAAAGAAATTTTTTAGTTTTTTTTTTCATAAATATTATACAAATGGTATCTACAAATTTTACGAAACTCATTTGTAATTTTCATTTTGATTGTTTAAAAGAAGAGCTACTGTGGGAATTAAATAATGTAATTACCTGTTTGTTGCGCACACTTTATGTAAATTAACTTTTGTTCATCATGTTAGAAACAATAAAGCATAAGTAAGTACATAATTTTCTCTTAAATATGCATGAGTTTAAAACATTTTTCTACCAACGCTACATGAAACCGAATATTTTAATCAACAAAATAAATGTTGCAATTAAATAAGTGATTATTGTGTACACTACGCCCATCATACGTTATATAGCAAGTGGTACTGGGAGGGAAGAGGGAATATCTCCCTTCATTTGGATATATCGCTAGGTGGTTGGGGGACAAAATTAAACATTTCGGAACTCTAAACGGGTTACGTGTGCGACGTTCTTGCCACCGCGGCACCGGTGCGTAAGAGGTAAGAAGAACTGGATGTTTTGTTTGTGTTTTGTTTCTGTGAATTATAAAATTTAAACTATCCGTTCCATATTCTTTTTGATATTTAATATATTTTTTTTATAGGTTAGGGTAACAAACGAGCACACTGTCCACCTTATGGTAAGTGGTTGCTGTGACCCATAGACATCTACATTTATCCTCAATAAAGAATCAAAATGCAGATGCGTCGTCACCCGTGATGACTAAGATGTAATGTCTTTTTTCCAGTAAAATGGATCACCGGTTCTCTACACTCACCATACGAAACACAGCAGTGTCAAGCTGCCATTACTCTAAAAAATAAATCGCCACGTGCTTGGTGTTTATCTTTATAATATTCAATACGAGTGTAGGTTTTGAGTTCTAACCTCAATTTTATTTTCATCTTTTTATTTTCTACCGTCTATCTCTTAGTTACCTACACATCGGTAGATTCTGATAATTTATCACGTGGTGACAGTGAAACCCATCATTTCATTTCGTCGCGTGAAGCGATCATGAGAAATGTTGGAAAGACTTGGGTTGGATGGTGTGGTATAAGCATCCCGATTACTTCAGATAAAAATAGCGGAGACGACGGACGCATCGTCAAAAGTGCAAGTAACGTACTGCGATCATCAGTCCTACTAATAAACGTGAAGATTAGGAAAATCCTAAAACAATATAACAAAAGGTGAACGTCAATTCGAATCAAGTGAAGCTTATAGTCGGTTTATGAATATTTTTGGACTCAGCGGTCGCACCGTATAGAGTAAAGCAACCCTCATGAATGTTCGTTTTAATTTTTGTATTCCACTTTTATTATTTTTCTATCGATCTGCCGGCTTCGTACGATTGATTTCTGGATCTCGACAACAACGCCACCGGGTCCAATTGAATCTAAACCATTCTCTAACCAACTTACATATACAAAATTTCAACAAAATTGGTCCACCCTTTTAGGAGGAGTTCAGTCACATACAGACGGACAGAAGAATTATATAAAATATATATTATATAATATGCATATATTATACATATAAACCTTCCCTTGAATCATTGCGTAGTTTATAAGATCTAAGCCTTATTATAACTTTAAACGTCTACTTCACTTATATTATAAAGAAAATAGTGTTCTTTTATTATGTTAGCATATTGTTTGTGTGTCGTGCCGTTTGAATTAAGCTAACATTGTAAACATTTCTCCTGTAAGGAAATTTCTTTGAGTAAATAAAATATCTTAAACCACAAAACAGGAGCAGCCCGCATGTCCTGATGTGGGCTATGCGGATTGATGATGATGAAATTAAAGAAGAATGTAATATATTTATTAAACTTCATAATGACGGTCTAGAAAGTTTCTGCGATATATTTTAGGGCAACACAAATTAGAAAATAATACCTAACAAAATTCACATTTACTTTTACTCACATTTACTTGTACGTACTTAACGTTAACGAACTTCGTGTTATCACTAAGTAGCGTTATATAAAGGCATTATTCGGGGAGTTGTTCAGACACGTCTAGCTTGGGGTTTGTACAGGGCTGTAAGATAAATAAGCAAAATTATGTAGGGTTGTAGCGTTGTTGACTTAATTCGAAATTTTAACTTCACGACCCCGACACACTGAATTTTACCAAAACAAATTGAGAGCATTTAAAAATTATTTTACTGACGAATTTGTTAAGTTTTATCAATTACATTTTGTTTTTCTTTTTAAACTACATTACTCTGTTGTGACTGTAGGATTTTCTCTAAACAAGCAATATATACGTAAATCCACATAAATTAATGATTAAAATGAAATTCTTAAATTATTCACAGCTGAAGTTGGTGATAGCAAATTTAGCAAATTAACCCGTGTTTGGAGATGAACGAAATAATTTCGAGAAAATTTTAGACACTGCTGAAATTGTTAACTATGTTTATTCGTTGTGATTATACATGATCCCAATAGTTAACGAAATCATCGTGAGAAAACCTACATGTTTGAGACATTAGTAATGGTTGGTAGATATAATACATTTTATACTCCTACGTTCGGTTATTTTGAATTATAACTACAATTCGGTTTCAAATTCTAAGTAACCTTAAACGCTTAAGGTTAAATAAAGTTCACCTTTTAAGTTCGTATTAAGAGTAGAAAAAGTTGAACGTTATAAGAAACAAGTGAATATATATATGTTCTAAGAATGTTCTAAGAATTTTCGTGCTAAGCTTGTTGAGTTTCGAATTTTTTGTGGATCTAAAGAAACTTTTTTTTTTACAAAGTGTAAATGTAATATAAATACCGGTTTATAAGGTGTTCTCAAATATGTTAATGATATGTAGCTAGATTTATGTAGAAATAAATGAGAAGAAATAGATTTATATTTACATCTACTATTTACTCTATCTTATCTACAAGTAATTTAACAGAACCTTTATATTACCTAATTCTGCCACTAGGCTACAGTGTATGCAGTTAGAGTCTTGCGGCTAGCAATGGAACGTATGTAAGCAGTCACTTAAGTTTTTACTTTTTAACAGGCAGCAGTTTTTAATATGTATCGCATACAGATATGTACATGAATTTGCGAATACTGTAAGGTAATGAGGTCCCACGTTCGACAGTGGTATGAATAAACTAATAATCTGTCTTTCAGAACACTAAGACAACTAACACTTTTGTTACGCTAAGACAGTGCGGTGAGATTTATCATCTGGGATTTCATCAGTACTTACCAGCAGCTGGTATTAGAGTCAAGCACTGGCTTATAATTAAAAAAATATTTTGTATGTTGCTCTTTGTTTTTAAAACGAACAGTTGAATTTATATTTCAATATCATACATGACTCCCACGACCATTGTCCACGTTCTAAGTACAATTCTACATTTCGCATCCCCTTCTGTAACACCGACTTCCAGTTTAACACTTAAAGCCCACAAGTCGTTTAACTTAAAATAATTTACCGAAAAATTAATCGCTTAAACATTTTTTGTTTATAGGAGAGGGGGCAAACGAGCATGCGGCTCACCTGATGGTAAGTGATTACCGCTGCCCATGAACAACTGCAACACCAGGGGAATTGCAGATGCGTTACCGGCCTTTTAAAAAGGATTACACTCTTTTCTTGAAGGTCCCTAAGTCGTATCGGTCCGAAAAAGTCTCTGGTGGTGGTCGATTCCACAAGAAAGTTGTGGAATCGACTAAACACTGTGCAATTTAAAAGAAAACTTCTTTTAAATCCCACAGTGGTGGACTGCCAGTCATCCAGATGGTATGGATTCACACTTCCTTTTTAATAACCTTAACTCCCTAGGAATGCATTGAATAACACAAATTTTACTGATTTTATAACGTTTTAAGTTTACTTATTTATAATCGACTTCAAAAAAGAGAAGGTTCTCAATTCGAGTGTATGTTTTTTTTGTATGCATACTACGCGATATCTTCGCAGATTTTGAACCAATATTGATGTTTCTTTTTTTATTAAATAGGTTATATTTCAAGGCTGGCCCCATATAAATTTGGTAAAGGTAGCAAATAAACAACTTCTTTTTTAGCAATTTTAACTCGGCTTATACTTTTTGTTAAAAGTTATAATTATTCTTTTTTTAATTTCCGGTTTTTCGGATGCTGTAAAATTTTTAGGAACTGTGTTATTTCATATCCTGATATCATAGTTAACCCGGGTTACCTTCAGCGTTAGAATACTTTTTGGTCCGAGTTACGCAGAACGAGCTTACATATATCTTGTATGTGTATATATCTTGTAAAGTACCCGAAACGTCGGAAATTAAAATAAGAAAATTAAGTAAAATTAAAATTTTCCGTAAAATTAATTTTACTCAATGTGTAGTATTCCTGTACTCGTAAATATAAGAAATCATTACCGCAGGACATAATTATTGGTTGTTTTACGCAATTACAGACATCTATTTTGCGCTTTCCTTTATCTCTTTATTAAGTAACTCTAACACTCTGTAGCTGATCTGTACCTATTCGGAAACATAATATTTTTGTTTATTACTAGTAGGTACCATATTATTTTACTTTGAATATAAGTATGTTAACAAAAATATTTCTGAAAGTTTTGCACTTTGCACCCCATACGTCTTTCTGTTTTGACCTGGAGGTAGACTGGGAGAGTATTCACGTCTCCTATTACGTACGCGATGCTGTGCAAATAAAGCTTAAATAGATAATAAAGTGGATAATTTAATTTTCCCTTTGCTTTTTTGAAGCTATATATCGTAATTCTTGTTAGTTGTATAATTTGGTTACCCAAATGCAGACACGAATTTAAAAAATCGAAATTACGACATTTAAGGTGTAAAAAGAGAATTCGGTACACCTGGCACGGCAATGTGAAAAGACCACTTGTCAAACTTTTTTTTACTTTTTACTTTCCGTTATGTAGATTGCTATCTGTTGGCTTTGCGGCAATTTTCTCTTTACTCAAAATTTGTTGTAACTCCAAGTTTGCTTAAGTTTTCTTTCGTATATTTTATTAACATTTCTAAATTTTAATTTTAAAGAGGTAAAGGTGACAAAAGAGTACAAAGCCTATTTAATGGTAAGTGGATGAATAGTTCTTCTTTGGTCCTCGTTAAAAATTTAAAAAATATACCTTGACGTGGCGAGAGGGCTTAGTAGCCGTGGCTTGGTCACCCGCGGTGAACAAAGAGGAACCCCTTGGCTGGCCCGTGGTGTAGGGCCGGCTTGAGGTGGCCATTCCGAATGGGCTTGGCGAGCCCACTTCGGATGTGTCAGTGAGCTGCCGCGGGAGGGGTGCCTCTCCCTCTACCGCTGCAGCCGAGGTGGAGTCGCGGAGGAGGAGAAGTGTTGGTATGGCGATGCACCACTCGCCCTATCCTCCGCGACTCAGACGGGGCTGCACCTGTGATGCGGTGAAGGTGGGGCCGCGGGGAAAGAGGAGTGTCGGTATTGCGAGGCGCGGCTCTCCCTAACCTTCGTGGCCGAAACTTGGTTGGCGGCGGAACCAAAGACCAGATCCGCCTGTCGTTTAATTTTCCTGGCCCCATGGCCTCCACGTATCGGGCGTTACGCAGGTGGAGGCTGTGGAAGAAAGCGTGTCTTGTGTTCTTGATGTGCCTTGCCTGAGAAGGAGAATGTGGAGGAGAAGTCCTCCCCCAGAAGGCGCTGCCATGGGGCGGCCAGCGCTGGTGGGGTCGTGGTGTGTGCGAAAGCTTTACCGTGGCCCTGCCAATATACGCCGAAGGTGGAACACCATGGGGTTTTAGTCAGTGCCAGTCCTTGCCTCCGCGAGGCGGGTATGCGTAGGCATTTCCCCATGTAAAAAAAATTAGATGGAGTTTCAACCTACGAAGAGATATAGGAACATTGACCTCCGGTGCAGAATGCCCAGGACTGTGATTTGTGGATATATATATATATATATATATATATATATATATATATTTATATCTCACAACTACTTCATTTACATGGTAGAGCCACGCTGCAAATACATATGTTATGGTTGTAGCAAAAACGGGTCTGCTAGGCCGGGATAGGACCACACTCTCATAGAATACCAGCGTGAAATAACAGCTAAATGATTCTGTTTCGATGGTGAGTGTAGAGAACCGGATACTTTTGCTACTGGAAACGAGGCATTGCAATTTTAAGTGCTCGGCGGTGAAGGAAAACAACGTGACGAAACCTGCATATCTGAGAAATAAGAAAAAAAATATTTCGAAGACATGTGAAGTTTGCCAACATGCATTGAGGCAGCGTGGTGGAGACTTCCTTGCCCTAAAACGTCAGGTCACAACTTATATCTGCATTTTATATCTCACTCTGTACTTACACTTACCATCAAATTAACTTTATGTTTGTTTGTCACCATTACATATCTCGTATACAGCAGTAATATTCTCCAACCGAATTTCGGTTACAGCGGTCAGTCACAACGGAGACTAGCCATCTGCGCAGTGCTCTAATGTGTGCGCAAGCACAGCTGCACTCTATTCCCTCGCTCTCATAATTCGATAGGACGGCAATCCGACACGATCAGAGAGAGATCAGGCACAGGACTAATGGCTTTGCGTGCTTTCCGAGACAGTGAGGAAACACTGCCAACTTTCTGAGTTCGGGCTGCTACTGCAGCAGTGGACTTTAGTAGGCTGAAACGGTAACGCTAACAGTGAACGCAGAAACGTAAATTAACACCATACACAGTACACTTATGCATACATTTGAAAACAGGGGACCATGAATCATCAAAGTGGGTATATATTTTAAACTACTATAAGCCACTGATGTCTACTTACCCACTATTCATTTCATTGTAAGCGAATAAAAAGGGAAACGAAGCAAATCGAATTTCGACTGCATTTATGTCGACAACAAAACTTTGTGGCATTCTTTGGGGAAGGTTTATGCAGCAGTAGATTTGTAAAGGGTTGTAATGATGATGATGATGATGATGATATTGTGACGACAACAAGAGAGGGTGGAGACTGGCCGAGCGTCTAGTTCTCTGATGGTGGAAGGGAGAGGAAGTTAATCCATGCAATTCCTGCGGACGCTCTCCGAAATATGTCTTGTAAAACAACGGAAGGCTGGCTACGTTGCGCTTGTGGTTGTGACTGGTAAGATTGGCTTTAACCAGATTTAGGTCACCAATAAGCCTCTTAGAATGCCTTCCCATTGACTCCAAACGCATGTTGGAATTTGGACTTTCAAATATCGTACCGGCTTATTACAACATTTTCGAAATGAGAAGCCAATTTGAATAAAACTATTTTTAAGGGTTTTATTACGTTGAATTTACTTATTTTTAGTTCCCGATCTTTCGGGTACTTTACAGTAGGTCACGGGGGAACTGAGATGTTTAACGTCCCGATGTCGTAGTTAGCCCGGCTACTTTTAGTTTTTTCTAATGTAAATTTTTGGTGACAGATTAAAAGTCGGGAAATTAAACGCGATAAAATTCGCAAAAATAGTTTTATTCAATGTGTAGTATTCGCGTAAATATAAGCAATGATTATGCGAAGCTAAATTAAAAGATTCATCGTTATCAATTAAACATACGAATGAATTTATGACTGAATGATTTATTCATCACACACATGCATAATATAAAGAAATTACGACTACAAATCCTATCACTCCCTGTCATTAATTTTTTATTTTACATCTGTATAATCATCAAGATTAATGTATTTTATTCTTGACGAGCACAGTATCAAATTTATATATCTTTATATTGTTTCGGATTTATTACGTTAACTACTTAGAAAGAAAAATAAAAAATATTTTTTCAACGTGGTAGAGCTATGCTGCAACTAAATTAGTAGTATAGTTGTAGCACAAATGGGTCGGCTCGACCGGGGAAGGACCACGCTCTCACAAAATACCAGCGTAAAATAGCAGCTTAACGCTGCTGTGTTTCGTATGGTGAGTGTTGAGAACCGGAGACCCTTTTTACTGGAAATGAGGCATTCCATATTAGTCCTCACGGGTGACAGCTCATCTGCATTTTTATTTTGTAATAGAGGATAGATGTAGATTTCTATGGGCCGCAGCAACCACTTAACATCAGGTGGACTGTGTGCTCGTTTCTCACCCCTATCCTATAAAAAAATATCGTCCCCCATTAGCTTCATAATAAATAGGAATTTACACAAACTTCAAAATTTATCCGATTATATAACGACATGACGTCACGAAATGAAATCCGTGTAACTGTTATAACACAGGGAAACTTTGTACTAATTCCGCATCCATTATACAACGGTCCACTATACGGGGTATCCGACGAAATGAGATGGCCTAACCCCGTGCACGCCACTGGGCCGGACAAAAGCCGAAACTGGCCTTTATAAAACGACCGAATGCGATAGCTCACACACAACAGGGTCCGCCCTTTTATCCGACCTCCTACTCAATCAGTACGGTTGGATTCGGGTCCCAATACAATTTTCCGGGTGGATGCATTTTGAATTTATAACTAGCAAATTGGTTGTACCAATTTATAGTTTGAATATCTTAGGGTTAATTGGTCGGTGACCGTGCCAACCTTAATGTGCTTAGCATCTCTCAATACAATATCTGTTATAAATAGATTAGATGAAGATAAAATTAATGTGGTAGTCACGCTACAGCTTTATTATGGTTGCAGCGCGAAGGAATCTTCCCAACCGGGAAAGAACCATGCTCTCACTGAAAACCAGGGTAAAAGGCAGCCGTGTTTCGTGTGGTGAGTGTAAAGAACCTGAAAAATTATATCTGAGTCCTCAGGGGTGACAACGCATCTACATTTGACCCTTAATCGAGGATAAATGTAGGTGTCTATGAAGCACAATCCACTGACCGTGTAGTGGCGGTGTAGAAATATTGACCACCCCATTTTGTCTCTTGGGTGTCGTGAGAGGCAGCAGAGGGAAACAAACCAGCCCATGGGCAGTAGTGCCTTCCTATCAACTAGAAAATATAAAAAAAACTGAAGTTATCGTCTCACTTACCAATCGTGGCACAAATATACAACTTATGAGGCAATCGAGAGGAAAAAAGAAAGGACTATGCTCAACAATGAGCTTTATTAGGTTGTCATGGAAGAAAAAATGAATGGGCCGCAGCATCCGCTTATCATCAGGTTATTATATATGTGTGTTCCATCGTTCTTATTTTGCTTGTTTTGTCGTGTTACTTCCATAAAAAAAATCATTTTATTATATACAAAAATCACACTTAAATTAGGGGTAGGTATACAATTAACAGTAAAACTAATACATATAGCTTTATTCTTAATTTAAACTTACAAAACTGACTTCCAACATAAAAAAATAATAAACAAATGTGTATTCCACGTAACGGAGTCGACCTTTTTTTCTTTTAAGAACGCTTGTTAAATGGTCTACTCAAATAACATAGCAAAAAATTAGTCGTAAGTCAAAAATATTCTTTGACAAAAAATCTACGGGTAGTTATGATATGTGTATTTTTGTGTCGTGGAACATTCGGTTGGAACGAAGTTCCTTGCGTAGTATATTATTATTGATAAACGTAGGAATTATATTAATGATTAACAAATACAAATAAATGAATTACTAGCGTCTATTAAAATGAAGCGTCATTTGAAATAAAATAATATTTCTTTCATGGCAAGATAAGAAAAAGTGCGAGGGAGATAGATATTAATCCATCTCACTTACTTGTTTCGCCGCCAAGGCCATCTACACTATGACACAAGGGGTAGTGACGAAAAAATCTTACACTTTTTGTCGCCTAGCTCCCATCCGCCAAGCCCGTACCGTCCGATAAGGAACTTCGTTCCAAAAGCCAACTATTTTCTGTGGTAGTGATAATTCCGTTTGATCACCAACTTTAATCACAGCGAAATCATTTGCTGATAACCCATAGTTATCACACATGAACACTATAATATTGTTTAAAGATGATACGTGTTTCTTTACTTGTGGCCATGTGAGGACACTAGGTTGCTCAGCGTTCTATGAAAAGAGTTATGCTCGAAGTCTTTATGCATGATAACATTTGAAATATGGGTATCAACAGTAGAATTAAGAGTTAAGGGGTCGGCCATAAAGGTCGAAGAAGCGACAACCAATGGGGAAGAAAGTTGCTTGAGTGGCAATTTTTAACTGGTAAGTGGCCCTTCACTAGATGGAGTGACGACCTGGTAAGACATGCAGGAAGTCAATGGATGCAGATGTGAGGTAGGCCTATTTCCAGTAGTGGAATTGTGAAAAGCTGTTGTCACGATAATGATGATGATGAACGTTGAAATAAAGTAACTACTCAATAGGTATCATGCTAGTAAACAGGCGCTGTTTTAGTCTGGTCTATTAAGGTTGCAAATAAAGTTATAATTTTTAATTCGGTATGTCATTTAATTTTGTTTTAAATGAAAGGTAAAAAATGACTATATACTCTTAGGCTGCTTGATGGTAAGTGGAAGCTGTGGTCCATAGTCACCAACAGTTATCCTCAAGTAAGGAACCAAAATTCTAATTTGCGTTTTCCACTCTAAGGACTTAGGTAGAATACCCCGTTACGTACGTCACCTAGTGCTCAATATTCGACCCAAATTCATTGAATTTTTAAGTTTGTATATTGAGAAATACTACCGGTGATTTTTCAGTACCGATCAAAAGAGCTATGTTTTATTTGTAACACACCTGATGTTGCAAAATTCTTCTGGTATTGCAGTTGCTCACGGCGGTAGTAACTTACTATCAGGTGAGCCGCATGCTCGTTGGCCCCCTCTAAAATAAAGAAAGCTGTATTTTATTTTCAAATGCACATCAAAACACAAAGATAAAATCCGGGTACTAAAATAAAATGATGTTTCTTACATAGCTTGAAGAGAATTATCCCCCGTCACCACTAATCCCAACATCATTATTCACTACACCATCACACTAGGAAAGATACCGTCGATATACGTGGTAGAGCCATGCTGCAGCTATATTTCTGCTATGGTTGTAGCACAAATGGGCTGGCTCGACCGGGGAAGGACCATGCTCTCACAGAATACCAGAGTAAAATAGCAGTCATGCAGCTGTGTTTCGTATAGTAAGTGTAGAGAACCGGAGACCCTTTTTACTGGAAACGAGGCATTCCATCTTAGTCCTCACGGGTGACAACGCATCTGTATTTTGATTTGTAATCGAGGATAAATGTAGATGTCTATGGGCCACAGCAACCACTTACCGTCAGGTGGACTGTGTGCTCGTTTGTTACCCTTATCCTATAAAAAAAAACGTGTTTCGTCTCTAAACGAAGCATCATCTGATGAAATAGACTCTGCGGTGGCCGAACGCTACTTAGCGGTCTTAGCTAATAGTTTTTTAACATTTTTATATAATGGATTTCCGCAAAGTATTCTATTAAAAAATATTGATTCTATTAAATATAAAGAAACGCTTTTTTTCCTTGACGTTATTTCAATTCAATTTTTTTCTATAGCAATGGGGGCAAACGAGCATGCGGCTCACCTGATGGTAAGTGACTACCGCCGCCCATGAACAACTGCAACACCAGAGGAATTGCGTTGCCGGCCTTTTAAAAAGGAGTACGCTCTTTTCTTGAAGGTCCCTAAATATTATCGGTCCGGAAAAATCGCTGGTGGTGATCGATTCCACAAGGAAGTTGTGCGAGGGAGAAAACTTCTTCTAAATCGCACAGTGGTGGACCACCAATCATCCAGACAATTATTATCAATTACTCTACAAGTTAATAACCTATTCACCGGCAGCTTCTATTTTCCCAGTCCATATTGCCTGATTAATAGCTGTTTGAAATTCAGTACAAAACCGATGCAAACCTGATTAAAAATTAAAACATCGCAAAGTGGAGATTGTATGCGAATGTAAAACAGAGGCTTGGAGCGTCGTTTCTCCTTGCGAACCCAGATTTTACAATAATAAACAAAGGGGACGGCCTAAACCGGACTCAGCGCTTACCGTTACGAAATCACTAAGCCAAATGCCTGTCACTTCAGATGTAATTTGGACAACGTAAGCAATCCTTTAGACCAACCATCACTTTGATTTTCAATTCTATTTAGTAACGTTAAGAATATAATTTCATTTGTTACCCCTACAAAAACCTATCTACTCTGCTTTCGATTATTTACTTCCTAAAACGAATGCGATAAGGTAAAAAGTGGCTTGGCTGTTATTTTAATTGATAATTTTCCGCATTTAGGAGCTGAAAGTGACCATCGCTAATCCAAGGGGGATACAATGCAATAAACTTGAGCCTAAACAGTGAAGTCCGATAAAATTTTAGTGCGAAAAGTTTGTAATTACTTTTTTTTGTTTGCTTATTTTGCCCCATTTGTTTTAAGTGCCTATTTTTAAATTTGTTGTAAAATGTTTTACATCGTTTGAATGTATTATGAATTTAAATAAATTATGCGTTAGCAACATTACGTAAATTATGTATCAAATCTTCTAGATCTTATGAATAAAACTAATTTATATATTTATTTCAATAAGAAAACTTAAAAGTAATACTCTTCACTACATCAGATAATCCTCAATAAAGAACACCGATAATTCCAAGGATATTTTGCGAGGCTATTGAAATCTGAAGCATCCTAATTTCAATAGAGAAGATGGCTGGGTGCTGCAATCTGCTTAGGATCCTGTAATTAATAAATAAATAAACAATCAATAATTTTAATTTGGAGGTAGCTGTGGTTAACTATGACATTGGGACGTCGAACACATCAGTTCACGCCGTGACCATGACTGGCACACTACATGACTGTGTAAAGTACTCGAAACGTCGGGAATATAAAATTAGTGAATATACGTGATACAATCCATAAAAACTAGCGTGGTAGAGCCATGCTGCAGCTATATTAGTAGTATAGTTGTAGCACGAATGGGTCGCCTCGACCGGGGAAGGACCATGCTCTCACAGAATACCAGCGTAAAAAGGCAGCTTGACACTGCTGTGTTTCGTATGGTGAGTATTGGGAACCGGAGACCCATTTTACTGGAAAAGAGGCATTCCATATTAGTCCTCAAGGGTGATGATGCATTTCTTTATTGAGGATAAATGTAGATGTCTATGGGTCACAGCAACAACTTACCATCAGGTGAACTGTGTGCTCGTTTATCACCCTATCCTATAAAAAAGTTCCATTCACTGTGGTATATTCTCAAAAACACTGGCTATATCTCCTCACCAAACGTCTATACTTTGGACGAGAAAAAAACTAGCTCTCTCGTACAGCGGCGGCGATTAGTCGCTGATACTATCTGATCTATAAGTCCTTTTAGAAACTTTCTCGTGTAGACATTGCTGTGGCTGACTGGCCAAATTACCAGACTTCTGGATTTATGACCAGATTTCAAAATATCAGGTAGATCAAATATTTGTCCAAAAAAAAAACAGAAACTTCATTAGAATATCAAAGTAAGAAATATGTAAGAAATTTTTTCCTTAAAAAAGAAATGAACTCTGTTTTAGATGTACCGGTTGTACAAGTTTTCATATTCTTAGGTAATCTCGAACTATAAAAATTACAAGTGTCTGTCACACGTGTTTCCCTAGACCACCCCGATGTCTACTAAGACCCCGCATTTTACATATTTTTTATTGATTTCTCTCGGTAACATGTGTTTGCAGATAACATGTCACCTTTACAGCTTACGACACGGATACGAGGGGAATACGATCCGAGCTAATAAATTATTGATCTGGCACTGCATGGAGATTTAATGAATATTGTGAAGTAAACTATTAGTTACATCTTGTATTAAAAATACAAAATAGATGACCAAATGTAATTTGGAATTATTGTAAATTTTTAAATCTCCTAAATATTTACCTCCATAGCATATCTACGTGGTAATTGTTGCAATAATTGACAAAGTATAATAATGATTACATCGTTCGAATTAAACACAAATAAAGTTTACACTACGTTACAATTTATATAAAGGGAATTTCTATTAACAACTAAAAATTAATTATTTTTAAAATAAAAAAAAATATAGTGATGAATGAGACTACATGATATTTATGAAAATAATTATCTTTGAAGTATGTATAAATGCATGATAGATATTAAATTTTTTAGCTTCACAAATTAAATTAAATATATTACGTAAATGCATAATGTTTCATTGATTTTTTTAATTTTAAGCAAATTATAAAACTCAAATTATTTCAAACCATTCCCACTAACCCATATATCGTCCCGTGGGTGCCATAAGAGACGAGAGAGGGAAACAAATCAGGAGATGGGCAGCAGCGTCTTCCTAACAACGACTAAAAAAACTGCGGTTGCCAACCTTGGCAACTATGGCAAATATCCCCCTTATGAGGAAATATATGAGGGAGGCCTATTCAGCGGTGGACTTTTATAAGCTTAAATTATAATGATAATGGTATAAAACCTCAATAGTACCTGTCGCCATGTTTAAAGGTCTTTAGATTTGACAGATCGTGTTTTAAGTAGCCTTGATTTATGTTTACGAAGTTCAATGTCGTGAGACAAGCGGAGCCACAACACTAACATGACGTTTCAATGTATTTTTAAGAACATTTTGTGGAATTCAAGAGCTTAAGACGCGGAGAAATACAGGCACGACTAAACGGTTTTCTTACCTTTTTTTGTGGTAATCCATGAAATAGCACTTTAACTTTAGGGCACGTAAAAATTTCTTCTTATCTTAAATACTTTGTCAAGTGAGCAGTTTTATTTAAGTTTACGAAAGAAGTGAAAATGTTACATTACAGTAAAAGGAATTCAGTAATTTGATTATATTGGATAAGCGTTAGATCAGATAAAGCAAATGGGCGCACTATTACGAATTAAATTTAAATAACAATTTTTAATACATAAAAAATTTAAAGGAGTCTATAATCCGTCTGATGATAATAAGTTACTATATCTGAACAAATAATTAAACATTAAAAATGGTGTACAACCGACTCCAATATAAATTATTAAGAATAACTCAAAAACTATTGGTAAGACCTTGAACAAATTTATATGGAACCACATGTAAAGCACCAACTTTCAAATAAAAAAAGAATCATTGAAATCGGTTCACCCAGTAAAAAGTTATGAGGTAACACACATAAAAAACATACAGTCGAATTGAGTACCGTCTCCTTTTTGAAGTTGGTAGAAAAGCTAAACGTGCATCACCCTATAGAATAAGATGAAAAATTATAACAGCATGTTATCATCTTCATCATTCATCATTACAGCCCTTCACGAGTCCACTGCTGAACATAGGCCTCCCCCAAGGAATGCAACAAATGACGGCGGACGGTCCATGTCATATCGATACTGGTAGTTGTTGGAAACACTACACTCAGAGTTGTTTACGACTATGCTTAGCAAATACAAATTGCCCGTCTAGGTAAGTCCAACTTCAACTGAATGCTCATTTATTGGATCGAACTCGGTTGGGCAGCGTTTGAAGATTGCGAAAAGCGTTCCTCAAAACTTGATATATGATCTGAGACGAGGTCATGCACTGCTGACCGTATGAGGAACCTAAACTCCATGGTTATATCAACTCTATGAATCTTCGCGATGAGGATATCCGCAGTAGAACCAGAGTATCAGATTGGCAAGCTGTAGCGGCAATAGGCCTGCCATATAGCTCGTAGAACCGACAACTGATGGGTAAGAATGTTTACGAGTGGCAGCCTCGTAGCCGGGAAGCGAACCATGCAAAGTATATGGCGGTCCTACTTTCTCATAAAATAAACAATAAATTTCAGTAAGAAATTAATAGCCCTGGAAATTATTATTACAAAAGTAATGGTCATTTAAATTGACAATTAACATAGGTAGTGTATTTACTATTACAAGTACATTTAAAATCATAGCTTATCAAAAGTCCACTGCTGAACCTCCCGCATAGATTGCCTCATAGGAGGAATAGTTGCTATAGTAGTTAAAAAAAATTAGCAACAGTATTTATTTATTGCATGCCGTAAGCGCTAGGCGCGCCGGTATATTCTACTAGGGCCTAAAATAAGATTCCAACGTTTTATCGCATGAAATCGTATCTAGCAATCATATTGTACATATAAGTGATATAAAAAGCACATTGTCAGAAAGATAACTGATTGTTGAACTTATTAATATTTTTTTAAATCTTTTTATAAAACTCTTCATCTATCATCGTATAAATTTTGGTAATCGGTTTTTTAATTATGGCGAATTATATACGTGGTAGATCCATGCTGCATCTATATTGGTAGTATAGTTGTAGCACAAATGGGTCGGCTCGACCGGGGAAGAACCACGCTCTCACAGAATACCAGCGTAAAATAGCAGCTTAACACTGCTGTGCTTCGTATGGTGAGTATTGAGAACCGGAGACTCATTTTACTGGAAAAGAGGCATTCCATATTAGTCCTCACGGGTGATGACGCATCTACATTTTGATTCTTTATTGAGGATAAATGTAGATGTCTATGGGTCACAGCAACCACTTACCATCAGGTGAACTGTGTGCTCGTTTGTCACCCTATCCTTTAAAAAAAAAGAATTTCAATTATCTACGTGAAGCACTATGAAAAAAATCATCCGAGCCAATGCATTCGAAAAGTTATACGAGAATGACATTAGATAAATAGAAGCTGCAGAGGAAGTCCTCAATGAGAGCTAATCGACAAAATTACAGATATGATGCAATGCAGTTTTAGACAGAGAAAGAAGTGCTTCAGATTTATTTAACAACTAGCTGTTACCCGCGTCTTCGCCCGCGTATATAACGATCGTATTTCACGTGTTTTAATTTTTTTGCGTGGAACCCTAATTCTTCATCAAAAACAAAAATAGCCTAAGGTACTTTTTATAACATCAGCTAATCTGCCAGGGAAAGTCCCGTCAAAATTGGTCTAGTCATTCCAGAGATTAGCCGGAACAGATAGGCAGACAAAAATTAAAAAAAAATTGTTTTTGTTATAAGTACCGTACACACTTTCATATGCATTTAGTAAAAAGCTATTATTTTGACATTACAAACATACAATTCAATTTTATTTATTTGTACCTATAGATATAGAAATACTTTAAATATTATCACAGTTTACTTCAAACGTAACCATTCAACACTCGTTAAGGCCTTGTTGTTATTTTACAATTTTAACAATATAGATTAAATAATTTCTTGCAATAAAATATCCTTATTTATTTCATCATTTGCTAGAGGCCGTCGAGTTCTGACGTTGCCTTTTTTCAAGGCTGTGAAAAGCGCGAGAGAGAGAGAGGGAGAGAGAGAGGGGGAGAGAGAGAGAGAGAGAAAGGATGGCGGATATCACAACCCGCCATTAGCACCGAGTGCTTGAAGAGAGCCTATGAGTATTACTATAATGAGTTCTCATGTAAGTGAACCGTCTCCATACGTTTGAGACCTCATAGTTTCACGTAAGCTGTTCCCGTGATCCTCAAAACGAAGAAGGAGTGAATAGTTTAAAGCCACTGCTGTCAGCGTTGTGGTAGTGAATGGAAACGTTCACATAGTTCTAACAAATGATGAAGAGTCCGTGCGATGTTGGCGGTGAAGAAGATCTATAAGAATTCCTTCACGTATCATAAAGAGGAAAACCTTAAAGATATTCCAACGTTTACCAATTCACTGATATAGGTTACGAAGCGTAGGTCAGCGACTAAACTCTAAGGAGTACAACTACAGTTGCGATTTTAAATTTACCTACCAAACATGATGATCACGTCTATACTTCATAATTGAGGAAGTTTACTGACTTATTCGTCGTGAGATGGTTGGTTCTGATGTTTTCTCCTCTAGCTGATTCTTGACTCTAATATGACCAGTTACGTGACATCTGGCCTATTTGCCACGGACCTGGCCACATAATTTTTAAATTATTGCTATAAATGTTTTTGTATTCATTCATTCAAACGTACCAAATAAAAGATTATTTGACTGTCAAAGGATTAAAAAATCGCAATTTATGAAATATAGTAAACATTGTGTAGCTCACATGAGCATTACTTTTGCGACCGTGGCCAGTGATAAATCTTTCCGCACCGTTCAATTCTCCACAAGTAGGTCGTTGGATTGTCGACCGTCTATTTAACGTCCCATCTCTTCGCTTTCCAGTTTTTCCCCGTTACAATTTTTCCTTTGTGTACGTATTGTATTAAGTTGTTTTGTGTAACATCTGATTTTACTTTACTAGACAGATGCGTTGTTTTACATGAATGAACACTCGTACTAAATATATTTTTTAGTATCAACTGTTTTTGCGGTAGTCTTTTAGTATTTTGACACAAATTAGTAATACAGTAAAACTTGGTTAAGTAGGATCTGGATAAGTGAGAAATCTCCATAGCTCCAGCTAGGCTCAAGCTTAGGTCCCGACACTTTAGCACTGAATTACCTCTGTTAGTGGGACAAAGCAAACCTCTATATCTGGGATTAGTTCCTTCGATTTTATCATCATAATTACCTTGACAGTGAGTGTATTGTACCTCTTTTACTGAGGCTATATTTTAGGGATTAGTCCTTTCGATGTTATTCGTCATAATTACCTCTATTATTGATACAGCGATTAAATAGTCTCAGTAAAACATTACCTCTTTTAATGAGACAATATTTTGTGTACCGGTTAGTTTACTAATTCTTATTCTACCCGCAAATTCCGCACTTGGTTAATTGTTTATTATATTATATAATTGTTATTTAATAATCCCACCTCTGTAACTGAAATAACCTCTATTCTCATCTCTATTAATGGAACCCTCTGTAAATGAGACAGGTATTTATTTACACCTGGATATCTGAGACACTGGGTAAGTGGAATACATCTTTAAGTGGGACCAATTTCCAGGTCCCTTAAGGCCCCAGTTATCCAGGTTTCACTGTATTAAGTTGTAGGTCTTCTTTTATATGTAGAAATTCGTCTGGGTAGGCATCCACTTACTCTTTTGTTAAAATTGAAGTGACAAACGAACTAAAGTCCACCGGTAGGTAAGTGGCTAACTGCAGCCCAAAGAAATTTGCCACCAACGTCAAATAAAGAAGTTTACAGATATCTTCCTCTGAGGAATAAGAATGGATGCTTCTCCATCTTCTTCAGAATGGAACATAGCAGTACAGGCTGTTATTTGGCGGCATACATGTATGATGATGAAAAGTCTCATTGCCTGTATCTTTACTAACTCTTTGATACTCCAAACTGTAAATACGTAGCAGTGTGAAACCACGCGGTCTCCCAGGTAGAAAACGAGTCTCTTTATTTAGTAATAGTAAATGCAAAAAAATTAGATGATTAGGTATACCGGAAAAATTTCGTGATTTTAAGGAATTTGAAAATATTATACCAGATTTGATCACCTCAGAGATAATTTACAAGTGGTAAAATTAAAAATTTTGTACAACCGACTTCAATATAAATATACTGACGATATTTCTATAACTATACATAAGAAACCTAACATTGACTATAAAGATGAAATAAATATTAAAATATGATTTTTTTTTCTTTCTCTTTTTTTATAGGATAGAGTGATAAACGAGGACACAGTCCACCTGATGGTAAGTGGTTGCTGTGACCCATTGACATCTACATATAACCTCTATAAGTAATCAAAATGCAGATGAGTCGTCACCCGTGACGACTAAGACTAAGATGGAATGCTTTTACAGTTCGTGCTACAACTAAACTATATTACTAATATAGAAGCTGTAACACGTAATCGTGGCTCTACTAATATAACAAATGGGTTAAAATATAATGATTTGAAACTTAATACAATTATAAAAAAATTAAATTAATACAAAAATGGTATTGGTACACCATGGTAACAATCCTATTGCTATGACCGCATCAGTGACTTTTCTCGGTGTTGTGATGGATTCTGAACTCACATGGCAGACGTTGACACTGCATGCCTGAGGATTAACAGGTTTGTGTTTGCTCTGTATCGTCTGTCAAAATTAGCTAACCTTAAGACAGCCCTGATGGCATACCATGGACACGTTGGTTCTATACTGAGGTATGGACTGTTTCTTTGGGGAAATTCGACACACATTTCTCGTGTGTTTATACTACAGAAGAGATGTATTCGATCTATAATATCGGTGTCGGTATTATAGATCGAATACATCTCTTCTGTAGTATAAACACACGAGAAATGTGTGTCGAATTTCCCCAAAGAAACAGTCCATACCTCAGTATAGAACCAACGTGTCCATGGTATGCCATCAGGGCTGTCTTAAGGTTAGCTAATTTTGACAGACGATACAGAGCAAACACAAACCTGTTAATCCTCAGGCATGCAGTGTCAACGTCTGCCATGTGAGTTCAGAATCCATCACAACACCGAGAAAAGTCACTGATGCGGTCATAGCAATAGGATTGTTACCATGGTGTACCAATACCATTTTTGTATTAATTTAATTTTTTTATAATTGTATTAAGTTTCAAATCATTATATTTTAACCCATTTGTTATATTAGTAGAGCCACGATTACGTGTTACAGCTTCTATATTAGTAATATAGTTTAGTTGTAGCACGAACTGTAAAAGCATTCCATCTTAGTCTTAGTCGTCACGGGTGACGACTCATCTGCATTTTGATTACTTATAGAGGTTATATGTAGATGTCAATGGGTCACAGCAACCACTTACCATCAGGTGGACTGTGTCCTCGTTTATCACTCTATCCTATAAAAAAAGAGAAAGAAAAAAAAATCATATTTTAATATTTATTTCATCTTTATAGTCAATGTTAGGTTTCTTATGTATAGTTATAGAAATATCGTCAGTATATTTATATTGAAGTCGGTTGTACAAAATTTTTAATTTTACCACTTGTAAATTATCTCTGAGGTGATCAAATCTGGTATAATATTTTCAAATTCCTTAAAATCACGAAATTTTTCCGGTATACCTAATCATCTAATTTTTTTGCATTTACTATTACTAAATAAAGAGACTCGTTTTCTACCTGGGAGACCGCGTGGTTTCACACTGCTACGTATTTACAGTTTGGAGTATCAAAGAGTTAGTAAAGATACAGGCAATGAGACTTTTCATCATCATACATGTATGCCGCCAAATAACAGCCTGTACTGCTATGTTCCATTCTGAAGAAGATGGAGAAGCATCCATTCTTATTCCTCAGAGGAAGATATCTGTAAACTTCTTTATTTGACGTTGGTGGCAAATTTCTTTGGGCTGCAGTTAGCCACTTACCTACCGGTGGACTTTAGTTCGTTTGTCACTTCAATTTTAACAAAAGAGTAAGTGGATGCCTACCCAGACGAATTTCTACATATAAAAGAAGACCTACAACTTAATACAGTGAAACCTGGATAACTGGGGCCTTAAGGGACCTGGAAATTGGTCCCACTTAAAGATGTATTCCACTTACCCAGTGTCTCAGATATCCAGGTGTAAATAAATACCTGTCTCATTTACAGAGGGTTCCATTAATAGAGATGAGAATAGAGGTTATTTCAGTTACAGAGGTGGGATTATTAAATAACAATTATATAATATAATAAACAATTAACCAAGTGCGGAATTTGCGGGTAGAATAAGAATTAGTAAACTAACCGGTACACAAAATATTGTCTCATTAAAAGAGGTAATGTTTTACTGAGACTATTTAATCGCTGTATCAATAATAGAGGTAATTATGACGAATAACATCGAAAGGACTAATCCCTAAAATATAGCCTCAGTAAAAGAGGTACAATACACTCACTGTCAAGGTAATTATGATGATAAAATCGAAGGAACTAATCCCAGATATAGAGGTTTGCTTTGTCCCACTAACAGAGGTAATTCAGTGCTAAAGTGTCGGGACCTAAGCTTGAGCCTAGCTGGAGCTATGGAGATTTCTCACTTATCCAGATCCTACTTAACCAAGTTTTACTGTATTACTAATTTGTGTCAAAATACTAAAAGACTACCGCAAAAACAGTTGATACTAAAAAATATATTTAGTACGAGTGTTCATTCATGTAAAACAACGCATCTGTCTAGTAAAGTAAAATCAGATGTTACACAAAACAACTTAATACAATACGTACACAAAGGAAAAATTGTAACGGGGAAAAACTGGAAAGCGAAGAGATGGGACGTTAAATAGACGGTCGACAATCCAACGACCTACTTGTGGAGAATTGAACGGTGCGGAAAGATTTATCACTGGCCACGGTCGCAAAAGTAATGCTCATGTGAGCTACACAATGTTTACTATATTTCATAAATTGCGATTTTTTAATCCTTTGACAGTCAAATAATCTTTTATTTGGTACGTTTGAATGAATGAATACAAAAACATTTATAGCAATAATTTAAAAATTATGTGGCCAGGTCCGTGGCAAATAGGCCAGATGTCACGTAACTGGTCATATTAGAGTCAAGAATCAGCTAGAGGAGAAAACATCAGAACCAACCATCTCACGACGAATAAGTCAGTAAACTTCCTCAATTATGAAGTATAGACGTGATCATCATGTTTGGTAGGTAAATTTAAAATCGCAACTGTAGTTGTACTCCTTAGAGTTTAGTCGCTGACCTACGCTTCGTAACCTATATCAGTGAATTGGTAAACGTTGGAATATCTTTAAGGTTTTCCTCTTTATGATACGTGAAGGAATTCTTATAGATCTTCTTCACCGCCAACATCGCACGGACTCTTCATCATTTGTTAGAACTATGTGAACGTTTCCATTCACTACCACAACGCTGACAGCAGTGGCTTTAAACTATTCACTCCTTCTTCGTTTTGAGGATCACGGGAACAGCTTACGTGAAACTATGAGGTCTCAAACGTATGGAGACGGTTCACTTACATGAGAACTCATTATAGTAATACTCATAGGCTCTCTTCAAGCACTCGGTGCTAATGGCGGGTTGTGATATCCGCCATCCTTTCTCTCTCTCTCTCTCTCCCCCTCTCTCTCTCCCTCTCTCTCTCTCGCGCTTTTCACAGCCTTGAAAAAAGGCAACGTCAGAACTCGACGGCCTCTAGCAAATGATGAAATAAATAAGGATATTTTATTGCAAGAAATTATTTAATCTATATTGTTAAAATTGTAAAATAACAACAAGGCCTTAACGAGTGTTGAATGGTTACGTTTGAAGTAAACTGTGATAATATTTAAAGTATTTCTATATCTATAGGTACAAATAAATAAAATTGAATTGTATGTTTGTAATGTCAAAATAATAGCTTTTTACTAAATGCATATGAAAGTGTGTACGGTACTTATAACAAAAACAATTTTTTTTTAATTTTTGTCTGCCTATCTGTTCCGGCTAATCTCTGGAATGACTAGACCAATTTTGACGGGACTTTCCCTGGCAGATTAGCTGATGTTATAAAAAGTACCTTAGGCTATTTTTGTTTTTGATGAAGAATTAGGGTTCCACGCAAAAAAATTAAAACACGTGAAATACGATCGTTATATACGCGGGCGAAGACGCGGGTAACAGCTAGTTGTTAAATAAATCTGAAGCACTTCTTTCTCTGTCTAAAACTGCATTGCATCATATCTGTAATTTTGTCGATTAGCTCTCATTGAGGACTTCCTCTGCAGCTTCTATTTATCTAATGTCATTCTCGTATAACTTTTCGAATGCATTGGCTCGGATGATTTTTTTCATAGTGCTTCACGTAGATAATTGAAATTCTTTTTTTTTAAAGGATAGGGTGACAAACGAGCACACAGTTCACCTGATGGTAAGTGGTTGCTGTGACCCATAGACATCTACATTTATCCTCAATAAAGAATCAAAATGTAGATGCGTCATCACCCGTGAGGACTAATATGGAATGCCTCTTTTCCAGTAAAATGAGTCTCCGGTTCTCAATACTCACCATACGAAGCACAGCAGTGTTAAGCTGCTATTTTACGCTGGTATTCTGTGAGAGCGTGGTTCTTCCCCGGTCGAGCCGACCCATTTGTGCTACAACTATACTACCAATATAGATGCAGCATGGATCTACCACGTATATAATTCGCCATAATTAAAAAACCGATTACCAAAATTTATACGATGATAGATGAAGAGTTTTATAAAAAGATTTAAAAAAATATTAATAAGTTCAACAATCAGTTATCTTTCTGACAATGTGCTTTTTATATCACTTATATGTACAATATGATTGCTAGATACGATTTCATGCGATAAAACGTTGGAATCTTATTTTAGGCCCTAGTAGAATATACCGGCGCGCCTAGCGCTTACGGCATGCAATAAATAAATACTGTTGCTAATTTTTTTTAACTACTATAGCAACTATTCCTCCTATGAGGCAATCTATGCGGGAGGTTCAGCAGTGGACTTTTGATAAGCTATGATTTTAAATGTACTTGTAATAGTAAATACACTACCTATGTTAATTGTCAATTTAAATGACCATTACTTTTGTAATAATAATTTCCAGGGCTATTAATTTCTTACTGAAATTTATTGTTTATTTTATGAGAAAGTAGGACCGCCATATACTTTGCATGGTTCGCTTCCCGGCTACGAGGCTGCCACTCGTAAACATTCTTACCCATCAGTTGTCGGTTCTACGAGCTATATGGCAGGCCTATTGCCGCTACAGCTTGCCAATCTGATACTCTGGTTCTACTGCGGATATCAACTCACATGGCAGACGTTGACACTGCATGCCTGAGGATTAACAGGTTTGTGTTTGCTCTGTATCGTCTGTCAAAATTAGCTAACCTTAAGACAGCCCTGATGGCATACCATGGACACGTTGGTTCTATACTGAGGTATGGACTGTTTCTTTGGGGAAATTCGACACACATTTCTCGTGTGTTTATACTACAGAAGAGATGTATTCGATCTATAATATCGGTGTCGGTATTATAGATCGAATACATCTCTTGGTGTCTCTCGACGGTGTCTTTCAAATGGAATCATGTAGACTTCTCTTTAAAAAGTTAAAATTCTTACATTATTCCCTATATATGTATATGTATATATGAAATTTAATATTGACCAAAAAATGCTAATCTCTTCACAAAAAGTGTGTGTGTGTGTGTTTTTTTTGTGTATGTGTATGTGTGTGTGTTTGCGTGTGTATATGTACAGGTATGTGTGTTTGTCTGCGTATGTAAAATTTGTTTAATAACTTTTAATATTGCCTCGACCTCATCATAAAAAAAAGATTCCGACGAATTGTAAGCCTCCTTCTTTTCATATATTAAGTTTTGAGGAATCCTTTTTAAAGTCGGTTGACAAAGAAATTTAGGTGGTGGAATGAAGATGATGATGATAATACAGATATACTTAACTTCTATGTAGACAAAGTTACGATATATATATTAAATTGTTTGTTGTAATTGGTTAGTACTTTTATTTATTCTGTGATAATATAGGGAATATTTGCGGTCATGTGACAAATTGCAACGGCATGATGGTGGCTAGTTACTTTAAATTACAGTTACACAATAAATTATTCCAAAATATAAACGTCAGAATAAACCTCATAAACATCATGAGAGAGTTCGTGCAGTAACTTATTTGACAAGATTTCATACTACTAGAGCGACGAATGAGCTAACAGTTAGCCAAAATATCTCTCACATCATTTGGATGCTTGGTCAACCACTCTACAATTTTGAAAAAGTTTTCCACGTAGCAATACTGCTTTATGAAAATTACTACCACCATACATTTATAAAACCGACTGAGGGACCTTTGATAAAAAAGCTTATACATTTCAATAGGGCTGGCAACGCAACTGCAACTTCTGTGCTGTCGCAGAATTTTATGGGTGTTCACTTACTATTAGGTAAGCTGAATACTCGTTTGCTCCTTTTCTGTAAAAAAACCTAGTAGAAATTAACCATCGTAGTCGTTGAACAACTAACAATTTTAAACAAAGAAGCTCACATAAGCGTTTACACCTGTAAGTACTAAGATGAAATACCTCACCTTAATCATACAGGGTTTCTTCCCCTTCAAATCGGAATGCAGCAGTAACTTCACTCCTGCTTTGTGGGCTTTGTTAGCAAATAGGTATGAGAGTTGCACAATCCCAGCCTGACTCTTAGCCAAAAAAGGGTACCACCGTGCCAATTTTTATTTTTGTATTTTCCAAAATGTTGCATAAAATGTTTACCCAGAACTTTTTTAACATTGCGAGAGTTAAAAGTACCTACATTAAACGAATACGCAGACTTATTTTCACCCACACAAACGTTTCCAAATCCGCTGAAAATCTTATCGATGAAATTGTAGATTTCAATGAAGTCGTAACGTCACCCGTGGTCCGTTAATTTTTTTGTGGTTAAATAGTGATTTCGCTTCGGATCCAAGCCCAACATATAAATGGTAGAGCTAGGTTTATTATCATTGTGGCACATAATGGTAAAAATCCCGCTGAGTTTCTTGCTGGTTCTTCCCAGGACAGAGGATTTTTTCCGAACCATGACCATGACTTTCAATGATAATTACATACATATTATCTATATTGAATAAAAAATTATTCTATTCTATTTACACATAATAGTAATACAATCTTGCTATATTTCGTATGGTGATGGACGAGAATCCAAAACCAACAATTATTAAAATTAATAATATATATTATTTACTCATTGTTTTACATACATACACTGTTTCTGAATTTATTTTCCTTTATCATATTCCAATTTTTCTATTTTTTTTTTCACTTCATATTAGAAATTTGTAGTTCGGTTTTTTGTAGTCCAACCGGTTCGCAGCCATTTTAATTTTATAAATTTATACTTAAAGAAAATATTATGTCAGTTTTCAATTTAAAAGACGATATGAAATGAACCCGGTATTTACTGTCAGTCACTGCAAAACTCTAATCCATCGACAAAGGCTCGCAAGAGGGACATTTACAATGGTGCAAAATATAAGCGACAAGGCCGGACAACGTAGGACAGGTTGGAGTTATGGGAGGTATGAGTTTTCGCTGACGACATCGGACGAGTGCTCCAAGTAACAAGCGGCAAAAGAGCTTAGCATTGAATTAATTTCTTTTGAAGACTATTTAATTTATTTGATTCAATAATTAAAATATATTTCTAGCTGATAGGTATGCGTCAGATATATCAAAACGAATCTAAAATCCGATATCAAACACAAATCGAATCGTATCGATTTCTCAAACTAGAAAATCCGATTTAAACAATCAACCTAACTAAGCTACGATCTTACAATCTGTACCACCAAACGAATCCAAATCGAAAATCAAATTGACAACACCCAAATCCAAACGCAAACTGATGCGTAGAAATCCGTTTTCTCAGTTTCTCTCTTTTGAACTAACATGACATAGCGGAATGAAAAGGATGGCGTGAATTTTGCGATTTGGATTTCGGTTTATCAGCTATGGAAATCTATTGTACATTGAAATATGCGATCGATATTATGCTTACTTCTAAGTATTTAAAGTCTATATTTGCTTTACGAAATTATGTGTTGATGAATTTTTGATTCCGTGTCGGCTGTTTGCCTACTAGAATCTTTGAAATATGCGATCAATATCGTTCGTTATTATTAAGTAGTTAAATACTATATTTTCGATATAGTTTGTTGATTTACTTTCGTTTTTGGCTTAGTGTTTGTTTACTAGAAATAGTCTTTTGTTTTCATGTTGCTTTCGTTTAGATGCAAAATTGACCTTGGTGACAAGTGCGCGAGTGCCGGTCAGTCGTATCAGCGAATTACAGGATGTGTTGTAATTACAAGTATGTTTATTGCCTGTTTGTTTAGCAGAGTTTAGAATAAAAATTTATAAGTTAACTAAGTGACTTGTGTGAGAATATATATAAGTGAGTAAGTTTATATAACATTCAAATATTTTTGATTTTGACTATCATTTTTATTTAGAATTTTTAATTGATCTAATTTTTGATTGATTGATTCAAAATATCGCGAATATTCAGTAAGGTATTGACTCATTTTGACAAAAAAGAAAATGCTTCTGGAGTTGCAGTGTGTAAATATTGTAGTCAAAATAATATATCATATAAATCTACAACGGATAATCTAGAAACTCATTAAAACGAACTCACGCTTCAATTTATTTGTGGTAAAAGACAAGTACCGGTTTAAATATAAAATAAAATAAGAAGCACTTTTAATTACGTGGTAGAGAATAAAACAGTTGTATATGTCATCGCTGTAAGCTCGTACTTCATACCAAACAACAGCAAGTAATTCAAGGGTCCAGTGAGTGAACCCATTTCATTTGGCATTAGGCTTGATGGCCAGGATTTCTTGCCTTGAAATTTTCTCGTCCGACATAATTAATAGGGACGCCTATTAGTATGGACCATTGAGCGCTGACTGACCCCGTGACAAAGCAATTGCGAGGTATAAGTACAAAAGTTGTTCGGTTCCTTTGTTTCGGGGAAACCAATTTTTGTTAGTATTATAACTTTGTGTATTATAATAAATAAAATAAATTTAATACAATATTGTGGTTAAGAAAATTACAGAAAAATAATTAATAATTAAATTAAATTTACTCTTAATTCAATCGGGATTTTTTCCATGGTTACATAATCAGTAATTTGGTCGATAAAATTCTCTTTAACACTTTCACTGTCCGGTTTTCACACACAATATTAGTATGACAATAGCAATGACCTATATGTAGTGCATGGGACAGCGAAAGGGTTAAGGTGTTCTAGCCGACTCCTGTGTGTCCGAACAATTTAAGCATTCCTTTGTTAAATCTGGTAGTTGTGACGCACAAAATGTTTCTGGGTTTGATCAAAAAATTCTCTGTTACCATTTTGTATTAGACTTGATGCGCTGAGACATTTGCGCAACTTCATGATGCTCCACTGACAATTAGTACCACTCAAGAGAGGGTTCATTTTATATCTGTATTTGTGATAATGGGACCATCTCCTGTTTATTGCGTGGTGTAAGTTCTTGAAAAACACTGACTGTGTAAAAGAATACTAACGTCTTGAAATAATATTTTTATTCAGTTTTTTTTTACTTATTATAAGCTTACTCCTTGACCACAATCCCACCTGGTGGTAAGTGGTGATGCAGCCTTAGATGGTAAATCGCACTGTCTTAGCGTAACAAAAGCCTATTCACTCTTGCCTTGAATACGCCCAGATTGTATTCGGACGGAAAGATGGACGCCGGCAAGTTATTCTACTCCCTTGCTGTACGCATTACAAAAGACGAAGCAAACCGTTTGGTTCTAATGCGTGGAATATCGCCAACAAAGGGATGAAGACCCGCCGACCGGCTGGTTGTCCGATGGTGGAAAGGAGAGGGAGGAATTAAAGCGTGTAATTACTGCGCACACTCACCGAAATGTATCCTATAGAATACCGAGAGACTGGCTACTCTGTGCCTGTACTCGAGGCTGACAAGATTGGTTTCAACCAAATCAAGGTCACCAATGAGCCTCTCAGCACGTCTCTCCACTGAGTCCAACGCTGCCAGGTTGCATTTTGCAGCAGCAGCCCATATGTCACAGCAGTACGAGTAGTAAGAAGAGGGCTGAGCCTAGGAGTGAGGCCGTATCTTTCCTTTTTTGTTTAGTTAAAAGATACATTTTTAATATTTTGGTTGTCGCTGGGGGGGAACATTTTAGTGCTATTAAATACGATAATACTTGTATAAGCTTAATGCAATGTTTCGAAAAGGATTTCTGAATAACAAATAGCTTTATGATTAGGATCCAAACAAAATCAAGTATTTACAAACGTTTATCACTAGTTCTGCTTTAGAATATGGTAATTTTTGTTTAATTTTGACAAGAGTAGCTTTTGATTGAAAAAAAAATGTAGATAAGTTTCATTGTTTTTATTATGAGTCCTTTAGGTTATTGGATAAGAGAGAATTTTGATCACCATGCAAAACCAAGTAAATAAGAGCCTCTTGTAAGTTTTGGGATAGTTATAACAAGTTTCATAACACTTAAATATAAGAATAATAAAGATTATAACTTTGTTATTATTAATTATAACTAATGTAGAATATGCCTTTAATAACTAAAAGTTTGCAAACGTTTGTAACATGCCATTTTAAGACTCTTAGACTTTATTAACTCGACATCTCATTTTGACTACATTTCTATATATGTACTTGGTTTTGCCTGTATAATGATATACTATACGTAATATTGAGTAGAAAAGTCAAAATCAATTTCCATTTAAACAAACGCTTAAAGTAATTTTAGTAAAAGTTACTTTGGAGAACGTGATACCGAATTTCAGGTGCTATTCCATTTCTCTTATCACACTCTAATAGCAGTATATTTTTGGATCGGTGTAGACTTCCCTTCACTGATCCCAAAACCGTAACGTAGATCGTACGTGAGATTCTTTCAGGAGGGATTTTTGAAATTATGGTAGGATTTTAAAATGGGAGTCTTTATTGTTGACCACAGCTGTATACAAGCAGAACCCTCTCACAAAATTATTATTTCTAATCAGAGATTTCTATTATCTAAATTTCACTTATTTCTAGCTAATGACTTAGTAATAAATTATTTCGATATAGTTCCTAAAAATCTTTCTGTTTGAATAAAACTTTAGTCGCAATCAGATTTACTGTCACTTTATTATTATATTTTAATTAACGAAATCATTTCGGCCACTTACATTTTTTTTAATGCAGAACAAGGTTGGCAAACGAGCACACAGTTCACCTGACAGTAAGTGGGTGCTATGGCACATTGGTATAGGCACAGTTGAGACAAATCTTTATTTTCTAGTTAATTAAAAAAAAAACACTGCTACCCATCTGCTGGTTTGTTTCCCTCTAGCGTCTTTTACGACATCCACGTGACGATATAGGTTAGTGGATATTCTTACACCGCCACTACATGGTTAATGTGTTGTGGCCCTAGACATCTACATCCATTTTCGATTAAAAGTCCAAATATAGATGCGTTGTTACCATTGAGGCCTAATATAGAATGCCTCGTTACCAGTAAAAAGGGACTCTGGTTCTCTAGGTTATTTTTGGAGCTGGTATGCAGTGAAAGCGTGATCCTTTTCCGGTCGAGTCAATCTATTCATTCTGCAATCACCTTCTTTTGGTTTAATTATGTAAAATTATTTTTTTGTCGTAAAAACATCAAATGTAGTGTCTAATGAGGACCCTTTATGACATAAGATTAAGGTTTGTTTATATTCAAAGATTCAATTAAGGTGTAGTATTGAGACTATGCTTCGTTAGACCCACCACTATACGCAACAAATCAACTCATAACGTTAGCATAGTTGATTAAAAGGCCTACCCGCTGTTGCTAGCAACTCGTAAACGTCAAGCGTACATCATACCATAAATCATCTCAAGATCACGCTTCACTTACAAACACTTTACTGTTGCAGTCCCCGTATACACCCTAGCATGAAACCTCGAAATTATGCCGTATGTCAATTAATTTAAAGTTGCGATTCTAGTAGCTTACTTTGAAACTTAGGGCACTGTTATAATTACAAACAAATGTGCAACTTCAACGGAAATCTAGCAATTTCTGATTCAGCGGAGAGGCTCTGCGATGAAGCAAAACAGCACAAAGTGTGAAAGTGTCAGATTGAGGCATTGAAAATGATTTATAGTTTAATTACGGACAGCTGATCGGTCGATGCTGATACAGTCAATTACTTGTTCATAAAGTCTCCGTGCTTTACTGAGAAGTTTAGCTTCGGCATTCTTAACATTATACATAATATGTATTATGACTTTAGAAATTTTAAGCATATTTAAATAATGGGATGAATAATCATTCCAATTAGATAATAATGTAACAATAATCATAAATTGATCCAATATATCATTATAATTAGCCTATCAAAAGTCCACTGCTGAACAAAGGCCTACCCACAAATTGCCTTGTAGGGGCGATATTTGTCATATATGTCATGCTTGTTAGGTGAGTTAGGTGCATCTCCTATTTTGTTTCCTCTGTAGCATCTTCCAACACCTACGGGGACATATGAAGTAGTAGATATTCTTACACGGCCAATACGCGGGATATTGCGTATTGAACATTCAAAGCAAATCATTTATTAACTTTTTTATAATATTTGTCGCAACAATTGGCTATAATTATAAGTTGTGTTTGTCTTATTTATATACCTGATGCAAATGCGTCAATGACCACAGGTAAGATCGGAAGAACATGTACTTTTGTATGCATTTGCGCGTGTATTGTTGCTTTCGAAAATGACCATGGTCTAAATCAGCCAGGGAAAATCATCACATTGTCATTTACTATGTTTTGGAACGAATTATTGAATACATGTAATTTAATGATATTATCTCTAATCATTATTATTACGTTAGATGTATATACATATATTATGCTATCACCACGTACTGTTTTCGAAGTGACTTTTACATTTTGTTATTGTCATGAAGAATCGTACTATGTCTTTTTACCCACCAACACATTGGAACATAATTTTGTCCCATAAGTTCAACTAATTGAAATCATTGTGGAATTTAATGAATCAAGTCCCTGTGTCTGATGTAAAGTTTAAGAGATAAGATCGCTGAAAGATCCAAATGTTGTGAAAGATCCAAATGTTGTCATCGGAATAGAAAAATATTTTACTGCTACAGCTAATTACATAATCAATGCAAATGTGATAAACCATTGCAAATACCTCAAAATCCTATCAAAATAAATATCGATTATTTTTCTTCCATCAACGATCGATTAAAGGACCTTTGAAATTATAAAGGAAATAATATTTTGTTCAGAAACATTTCATTTGAGACCGTAAGCTATAAATACCCTCTCACTGAATTAGGTCACAATATCACAATGGAAGCCTGTCCGAGTTCGCGATGTGCAGTACAATGCATCATATATTAGTACATCTGTACGAGTTGGACGTTCCATTCTCGGATATCAAATGCAATTCTAATTTGATCGCATCCTAAAGGTAAAGTCGGTTGTTGTTATTTTAAAATATTTTTTTTTGTTTACGCGAACACTACACATTTAAATCAAACTACTTATTACGGATTATACAACGTTTTATTAACTAATTTTATATTTCCGAATTTTTTATTACTTAACAGTACCCATGTCAATGTCAATGTCAAACCATGGCTACCTTCAGTTTAAAATTGAATTTCACGAACGCACATCGCGGCAGAACTCTCGATACCATCCACACCATCTGGATGATTGGCGGTCCACCACTGTGCAATTTAGAAGATGTTTTCTTTCTCGCACGACTTCCTTGTGGAATCGATTACCACCAGCGATTTTTCCGGACCGATACGACTTAGGGACCTTTAAGAAAAGAGCCTACTCCTTTTTAAAAAGGCCGGCAACGCATCTGCAATTCTCCTGGTTCCCCTGGTGTTGCAGTTGTTCATGGGCGGCGGTAGTCACTTACTATAAAAAAAATATAAATTTTGCTGATCTACGCAGAATGAGCTTATAGTATCTTGAAATTTTGTAGTTGTATGCTTGGATTGGGATTCATTTTTATTAGTTAATGGATCCCAAGCAGATAATAGCATCCAGCCATCTTCTCTATTGAAATTTAGATGTTTTTTGATTTCAATAGCCTCGCGAATCATCCTTGGAATGAATCGTTGTTCTTTAGCGAGGATTTGTGCTCTATTGAATCTGATATAGTGGAGGGGATGATCCTGTCCGAGTTCACAGACTGCAGACCTTTTTGTAATGATATTATATGTGATGAATAATTTTATTTACACTCACCATACGAAACACAGCAGTGTTATGCTGCTATTTTACGCTGGTATTCTGTGAGAGCGTGGTCCTTCCCCGGTCGAGCCGACCCATTCGTGCTACAACTATACCAGTAATATAGCTGCAGCATGGCTCTACCATTTAACAATTAACATTTGTTTTGCTTTTGCAATTAAATTTTCACCCTTGACGGCCTCGTTGGTCTAGTAGTCATAGACGCATTCGCTGATCATGAGGCCTCAAGTTCTACTCCTGGGTCAATCTAAAATCAGTTTTTGGGTTTTTCCGGACAAGTCGTTCGCAGTAGCAGCCCAGAGTCAGAACGGTAGCTGTGTTTCACCCCTGAGCATCGTAAAGCATAAGCCGTTGGTCCTGCGCCTCATCTCTTTCCGGTCGGTTTTAATCCCATCGGACTATGAGAGTGAGAGAATACAGTGCCCACTTGTGTTTGTGCGTACACTCGGGCACTGTAGTCCTGTTCTGCGCAGATAGCTGGTCTCCGTTGAGACTGGTTGGACATTCATTAAAAATTACCGTTATCGTTACAGCTTATTAAAGTGCGCTGCTGAACATAGGCCTCCACCTTAGAAAGCCTCTTAGGGGGGTATTTGCCATCGTTGCCACGCTTGGCAAACGGATTGGTAACAGCAGTTTATTTTTAGTTTTAGTGGTTATTAGGAAGACGCTGCTGCCCATCTCCTGATTTGCTTCCTTCTGTCACGTCTTACGACACCCACGGGATGATATGGAGTCAAGGATATTCTTACACCGCATTCTTCATTCTTCATTTCTGAACTAATTACAATGAATATATCTAACTATTAAATCGTAGACAGATGATAGTTAAATGTCGATTGTGTTGTGAATGCATGAAAATTTTCACGTGGTTGGGCCATGCTACAACTATTTTATAGTTGTAGCATGAATGGATCGGCTCGAACGAGGAAGGATCACGCGCTCACAGAATACCAGCGTGAAATATGTAGTAGCATAATGCTGTTATGTTTCGTTTGGTGAGTTTAGAGAACCGGAGACCCTTTTTACTGGAAAAGAGGCATTCCATCTAAGTCCTCACGGCTGACAACGCATCTGCATTTTATTAACAAACGGGGATAGATGTAGATGTCTATGGGCCACAGCAACCACTTACCATCAGGTGGACTGTACGCTCCCTTGTCACTCTTATCTTATAAAAAAAGATTTAAGATATTCAGAGATCAATTATTTATTTTAAAAGATCGTAAAACCTTTTGTAAATATAACCTAGATTCCTCCTGGCATTGCTTTCTATCTGTTCGTAAAGTTTTATCACATTCGATACAGCCACTCCGTAAATGAGCTCAAACAGACAGACAGACGAACAAAAAAAAGTTTTATAAAGTGGTTATTGAAGTCTTACTATCATGTAAATAACTCCCTGAGCTTAATAGAAAACGGTTGTTTCAATATTACAGACACTCCAATTTTATTTATATGTATTATTAACTATGGTGACCTATGACGGTTATTTTGTTACTAATGCCTGTTGTAATACCAAATTAAAATAAAATCGCTAACAGCCTGATATTAAACCAGGTTTAAAACGTTTCATTTAATCATTAAAATAATGACTTTAACCCTTTTAAACAAATAAGAATGGAACTATAAAAAGACATTCTACCCCTGAACTAAACCGTGCAACCTATAATTTATTCCAATGTACAGCCGCCTTTGTTTTAACTACCCCATACTGTCTCCCCTCCACTTTAGACCCCACTTAAGATCCGATGGCCCTTTAGTATAGTGTTATTAGTCAACTGAGCGTTCTATAGTTTATTTTTGCTTTCATAATGTTTATTGTTTTATGCTCTAATACAGTCTGGTTCGTTGGGGAGATGTTTTGTTTCTTAGTTTGTTTAGTTATAACATTCATTTTATTCTGGTCGCGTCTCATTTTTATTAGCATTTAACTTGAGAATGGCTATTTGACTTTGCGGCACTTTAATAAATACTTTGGACTCTAATTTTTTTTGTAGTTTTTGTATTTTTTTTAATTTTTCTGCTGTAATGGATTCTTGTAGTTTAGTATTTAGAGTCTTTAAATAGAACAATATAAATCAATGAATCTCTTTATTCATTTACATTATATTGCTAATCATTATCAAACTAGTTCCAAACTTCCAATTAAATAACAATAATATAAAATTCAAAAATGTTTAAAAATAATGTTGAAGTGAAGTTGATAAAAAACTCAAATTAATCTGATGTCAGATCCAAATTTCTATCTTAGGCGCTGCGCAAACCTAGACACTTTTGTGTCTTGTGTGGGCTACAAGCTACTGGTAGTGGTAGTGCTAGTGGTATGGCGCCATGCAGCAGCTATATTAGTAGTATAGTTGTAGCACGAATGGGTCGGCTCGACCGTGGAAGGACCACGCTCTCACAGAAAACCAGCGTAAAATAGAAGCTTAACGCTGCTGTGTTTCGTATGGTGAGTGTAGAGAACCGGAGACCCTTTTTACTGGCAAAGAGGCATTCCATCTTAGTCCTCACGGGTGACAACGCATTTGCATCTTGAGTCTTTATTGAGGATAGATGTAGATGTCTATGGGTCACAGTAACCACTTACCATCAGGTGGACTGTGTGCTCGTTTGTCACCTTATCCTATAAAAAATAATCAATATGAAATCAGCCATTTCTTTTTGTGTCCAGTTGCTTCCACTTGGCACATACCGACAGCCATTCGAAAAGTGTTCGGTGTAGGTAACTGGAAACTTTAAGTCGTCAGTTAAAGGCACAAGCAATACAAAGCAAATTTCCTTATAATTGTACGGTGCTGACATTGACGTGGTTGATTTGCCTGCAAATATTGAACGACGGCGACGACGTCGACGTCAACGTGTAATCCACACAACCATCGACATCCAAGGTGAAACTGACGGAAAACAAGCAATGAACTGTTACTAGTGAACAGAAGTAGCAACCGGCAACTGTGTCCGGGTCACAGAACACCAGCATCAAAATAACAACTTATTGCTGCTGTGTTTCATATGGTGAGTGTAGAGAACCGGAGACTTCTATCTTAGTCCTCAGGGGTGATACCGTATCTGCATTTTGATTCTTAATTGAGGATAAATGAAGATATCTATGGGCCGCAGCATCCACTTACGTATCGTTTGTCATCCTATACTATAAAAAATACAAATAGATTTCAGTAGACAGTTTTCTGTTGTTTCTTACATAATATAGCATTTTTTTCATGTTTACAAATAAATATTAAGAATAGAGTTACCGAATAAGGTCGTAAAACTTACGACATAAACGATCATCTTAAAAAATGTTACTTGGAATCGTAACAATCATAGCCCTAATGCGAAATTCAGCGAAATCGCCCAACAAACGTCAAACGCACAACCTTTTTACAGCCGACCCGTCACATAAAAATATTAAGTTTATTGGAAACTTTGCTTCAACAGCTTTCATACGCGATATCCGAGGCGGAGAACATAGCGCCTATTATTATATGATATAGCATTACCGAGTGTTTCGTGTTCTTAGAAGTTGTTAATGGGTTGTGATCGTCAAAGATTGGATTGTCTTATGCGCAGATGTGACACTTCATACATATTACGTTGGTTTTTTAACATAATACTTTAATTTGGCAAACTGAAAGTAAAATGTTTCAAAGGAATTTCTTTTTGTTAAAGCCAAATGATGGTGAGAAATTATGGTTATAGTATAGTTTGTTACTTATATCGTGCTCTGCATAAATTTTAAACAAATAATAGCTAGCAGGTATTTAGAAACTGGACGTTATTATAATAGAAAAAAATACTTTAAAGTGAATATATGCTTATCAATATCTTAGTTTCATTAAAATTTTATAAGTTTAACATTTAAGTTCATTTTCACTTACAAAACAATAATGATTTAAAAAATTTGAGTGAAATCCGTTTAAAGGAATTCTCTTGATCATCAGCCCTATTATTAAACTGGTCGAGAGTTGTGTTGATGTAATGCTTCACACAGTAATGAAGAATAGATATGTCCTGAGTGCTATCAACAAAGGACATCTATTCATCGATACTTAAACATCTCAAGCAGGCTAATATACGTGGTAGACCCGCGTTGCAGCTATATTATGGTTGTGTGAATTGGTTGGACCAATTCACGCTGTCACAGATTACCAGCGTAAAATAACAGTTTTTTACGCTGAATGTTCTCTACATTCACTGGAGACCCTTTTTACTTTTTTATAGAAAAAAGGTCATAAACGAGCACACAACCCACCTGATGGTAAGCGGATGCTGCGGCCTATAGACATCTACATGTCACCATCATACAAAGTGGTGAGTGTAGAGAACCGGATACCCTTTTATTAGAAACTAGGCATTCCATCTTAGTCCTCAGGGGTGACAACGTATCTGTATTTTGATTCTTAATCTATACGTATACATACATAAATATAAATAAATTAAATTGAAGTATCTGTTTCTAATATCAAAATAACATCTTTTAACTAAATGCATATGAAAGTATATACGGTATTTAAGACAAAAACACAATTTTTAAATTTGTTGTCTGTCTGTCTGTCTGTCTGTTTGTTCCGGTTAATCTCCGAAACGGCTGAACCGATTTCGACGGGTCTTTAACTGGCAGATAGCTAATGTTCTAAAGAGTAACTTGGGTTACTTTTATTGTAGAAAAAGAATTAGGGTTTCACGCAAAACAATTAAAACCCATAAAATCCAATCGTAATAAATTCACGCGGGCGAATTCGCGTGGAACAGCTAGATGAAAATAAATGTGGATGTATAGACATACATACATAGATCTTTCTTGATTATTTCGAAAATCTGTTGATATAACGAATATTTGCAAGTCTCCAAAATGTAGACAAAATTATTGTTGTTTGGGTAACTATATTTCAAGCAAAGTCGAGCAAATAGAGCGACAGTGCTAAACTGGCGAGATAAAGGTAAATTTTAAATTAGTATTGGTTATTAGAATTTGCAACCAAGGCCATAAATTCGTAGCTGTGCAACAGCCCATGTTGCCTATATATCATTTTTTCGAAAGTTAGCTACACTGAAGGTACAAAATACAATTTCATTAGACATTGTAAGCATTAAATTGATAATAAATTGCCTCTGCGCATCCCATATTCTTTGACAATAATTTGCAAGGCGGTTACCACAAAGTTGCTATGAACAGGTATAAGTCCGCAAGTTATGAACCTATCTTTCGCAAGCGCCTTAACGACTTCTCGTATGGCCCCAATGACTACGAAGAGTCAATCGAGAAAAATGCAGACGAGGATATTCTTCCATTAAATTTTATAGGTTAATTTTATGGCTTTTATAAACTCTATTAGCGTTTAGATGAATTATCAGCGATCCTTTTTTATAGAATAAGGGAGACAAACGAGAACACAGTCCACCTGATGGTAAGTAGGTGCTGTAGCTCATAAACATCAAAATTTATCCCCGATTAACTATATTAAAATGTAAATGCGTTGTCACCGAGGGGTGACTAAAGTGGTTTTTTAAACAGTACTGTTGTTTTAATGAATATACTTGTATATTATTTAGTAAATAAATTCAATAGTTAGCAACACAATAGCTATTCAGTATTAATATTTATCGTTCAAATACAACCTATCAAAAGTCGACTGCAGAACATAGGGTGCCCCAATAGAGTGATTCATCGGGAGGATATATGACGTAGTTGCCACTCTTGGTAGGTGGGTTGGAAGCCGCAGTTTCTTTATAACACAGTAAGTAATTGTATATTATATATAGATTCTACCTAAAATAGAAAACACAAAATATTTTTTTTAATGATGGTGTATTGTACACCTAATAACAATATTCTGAGTGCCTCTGGTGCAAAGCGCACGCCGTAAGTTTCAGAGCACGCAAGCAACATAAGTCCGATACCCACTGTCACCCACGTAATTGGTTTTTCTTTAATTATATTTCTTAATTTAAAAAGCCTTTTATCTGACAAGAATATTTCAGCCTTATATGATAGGAATATAGAAGTTTTGATTTTGCCACCTCTGAGTTTGGCACCGCAAAGCGCGCTCTTAATAACTTACCAATTTACTCAAATTAATATTCGATGTTTTCACCGGATTCTCATTTTCTCCTTGATATTTGACACATTCTGGTGGCATAAGTTGGGTATCTTCTATAATGTGACAAAGATCGCAATTGGGCCAGTCTGCTTTTTTCATCAAAAACAACGTAATTGTAGGATTGCAATTTTAAGTGTTTCGTCTGGTAACTGCGCAAGATAACCCTTTAGTAAACAGGTTTCGTCCCGTCAGTGTCGTAAGATGTACCACCTGATGGTTAGTGGTTGCTGTGGCTCATAGACATCTACATCTATCCTCAATAAAGACTCAAGATGCAGATGCGTTGTCACCCGTGAGGACTAAAATGGAATGTCTCTTTTCCAGTAAAAAGGGGTCGCCGGTTCTCTACACTCGCTATACGAAACACAGCAGGGTTAAGCTGCTATTTTACGCTGGTATTCTGTGAGAGCGTGGTCCTTCCCCGGGCGAGCCGACCCATTCGTGCTACAACTATACTACTAATATAGCTGCAGCATGGCTCCACCACGTATGATAAACTCTTATGGATTCCGATAGACAATAGTATAATAATATAGACGCAATTACTGATCATGAGGACCTGGGTTCGAATCCCGGGAAATTATATTTTTCTGTCAAGTAATTCTCAGTAGCAGCCCAGTGTCAGATAGTTGGCGGTATTTCACCCCCCGGGCCACGGTAAGTACATCGAAAGCCTTTGGTTGTGCGCCTTATTTCTCTCCGGTTGTGCAGAATAACCGTCCCATCGACTATGAGAGTGAGGGAATAGAGAGTGCACACACTTCGCACATATTCGAGCACTATAATCCTGTCCCTCGCAGATAGCTAGTCTTCTTTGAGACTGGCCGCCGTGACAGTAACTCGGTCTGGAGGACATTAAATTATACGTCAAACAAAGAGGGCTACAGGTGCGTTGTCACCTCTAAAAGCTAAGGTGTTATGGCTTACAGCCTGTTATTATTTTAAATCTCTATACCTTACCTCCTGGAACACAGCAGTGCATTTGTACATGCGTTTGATGGCAGAAAAATGTTGATAAGATACTTCAAAGAATTGAAAAGATTAACGAAAAATACTCAAACCCTACACAATTTTAAGATGTCGTTAAGTCTCGTGGTGTCGCAGTCACTTTGACTTAAAGTGATAGAGACAGCACGAGCCTTAACGACATCTTAAAATTGAACAGCGTTTGAGTATTTGGGCACAATATATGTAAAATAATTTTCTTTACGCCAGACGAGGCGACTTGTAGCATCAACAAAGGTGCGAGACCTCTGGATCTGCGATCGCCAATCACCTGTCAAGTGTGGCGTTAAGTAAAATTATCACTAAAATAGGAAAGGCCCATGTCTGTAAATTTTAAGTAGGTGATTTACTACGTGCTCTTTATTGAAGGAAAACATCGTGAGGAAACATTTATTATCTTATGAAGAAAAACTAAGTTTTTCTTTTTTAGTGCTTGCAGCATTTTTTTTTTAATTCTAATGTATTTAGGAAGATAGGAATTTTGCCCAAACTCTAGAGAATTGTAGTAGATATTTCATTGTTCGCATAAATGAGTGTTATTCTTTTATTGCCGAGACAAAGGCGGCACTTAGCCTCAAAGCGAGGCGCCAATATTTATATAACCTTCGCTTTGGCCCTCCTTGAGAGGTTGGTGTTGGGACACATTAAGAGAGGAAAGCGATTTAGAATTTGTCCCAATGGATGCAATTGAAATGATAAGTAATTTTCAATTTTAAAAGATAAAAATGAAGGGCAGAATACCAGCGTGATATACCTAGTAGCTTCGTATGGTGAGTGTAGATAACCGGAGACCATGTTGCTAGTACTTCTAGGGAGACATCTTCATTTTGATTTTTAAAATGTAGGTGTTTATGGGCCACAGCATCCTCTTATCATAAGGTGCTCGCTTGTTACTCTTATTCTATATTCTAAAATATATTTTTTGGCCTGGTTCTTCTCATAGTCTCCTTACCTTATAATTTAAAATTAAAAATTTTGTACAACCGACTTCAATATAAATTATTAAGAATAACTCAAAAACTATTAGTCAGACCTTCATCAAATTTATATAAGAGTACATGTAAAGCACCAGCTTTCAAATAAAAAAAGAATCATCGAAATCGGTTTACCCAGTAAAAATTTATGAGGTAACACACATAAAAAAACATACAGTCGATTTGAGTACCGTCTCCTTTTTGAAGTCGGTAGAAAATGGACTATAATAAAGTATTTACTGCAAATATTTTAAAATGTAAACCAACGCAGTCAACGTATGTAATCCGCTTAAAATAAAAGAAGCCGCAGTGTGTACTTAGCCTAATGCTAACAACACAGGAGGTGCTCTTGATTATATAAGAAACCGTTCGATGCTCTATTGTTAGACGGTGGTGGTAGTAAGTTGTCTCAAGTGTTAGGGTGAGGCGATCGTAGTAACACGTAAGTATGTTTAAATACAAAATATGGGGTGATGTGTTACTATTATAAAGTTTGTATGCTTACTAAATATTAAGCTTGAAGCATTGAGATAAGTTTCTCATTTATATATTTCGTAATATTTTCTGTAATATTTCGAAATAAAACGTTGCATTTTTCTATAGAGAAGGAGGCTAACGAGCATGCTGCTCAACTGATGGTGCTACTGCCGCCCATGAAGAACACAATACCAGGGGAATTGCAGGTGCGTTGCCGGCTCTTTTTTGAAGTCGTAAATAATTCCACAGAGAAGTTGTACGAAGAAGAAAACTCCTAGTAAAACGCACAGTGGTGGACGCTGAGCATCTAGATGATGAGGATGGTATCGTGAATTTAGACGCGATGTGCGTTCGTGAAATTTGGCGGCTGGAATTAATCCGTACAATTTCTCTGAGCAATCCCCGTGGTAAATTCGATAGAAAATGCAAAGGGATGCAACATCCCTACGCAGTGCCAGTTTATCGAGCTGATCAGAAAGAACTCAGTTATCAACGATTAGAACCGCTCTGCGCCGTATGCGGTCAAGTGGGAGGAGTTGGCACTGGGGTTCCCCGGCTCAGAGATGAGAACTGAATTCCATGTGAGGCTGAACCTGCGCCTTGTAAAGTTGTACAATTTTTGTAAATACTGTCTCTCTCTGCTGAGCACGTCAAGCTTTTTAGAGGCCAATTTGGACTTCCCTTCCAAGTGACTACGAAACTGCACACTATTCGATATATCGACGCTGAGGATTCCGATGCTAGCTGAGGCAGCAAGGGGAGTGCTTTTAAACTGAGGAGATACGACAAAGGGATTCTTTTTAGCGGTAAACACGCAAACTTGTGTCTTCTGGAGATTGAGTTGACTAGATTTAGTCGCCCCAATCCGAGACTTTGTTCAGTAAAGACTCGACTTCATACACACGTTTGTTCCGGTACTCGGTGACGTTTTCCCGAGAAATATAGGCATGGCCGGTGTATAAGGCATCACCAGTGCTGTCGTCTGCATAGCAATGAATGTTACCGGCTTGCAACATATCACTGATATGCAAAAGAAATAGCGTTGGTGATAGCACGCAGCCTTGTTGAAAACCAGTTTTAGCAGGCTTGTAATCAGATTATGCACCGTCTTCTACGACCTTGATGCTCCGATCAGCAAGGAAACTGGTGATCAAATTGCACAATTTCTCGGGAAGGCCATAGGAAGGGAGCTTCGAAAGAAATGCTTTGTGCCAGACCCGATCGAAGGCATTTTTATTTATTTTTTATTTATTTATTCTTTATTGCATTCCTTAACCTAAAAGAATACAAAGGGCGGACTTAATGCCTTGTGGCATTCCCTACCAGTCAACCCATGGAGTGGTGAGAATTTGAAGTAGGTGTAGCAATATAGAATAAAAAGAAAATAGAAATGTATAATTAATTACGTTATATATACATTTTACTATTATATACAATAAATAAACTATAAAAATATATCCTATTTATACATGTATACAAATATATACGTACATACATAAGCATACATATATTCATACCAACATACATATACAAATAATACATATAAATAACTATAAATATATACGTCTAAAATATAAATAACATGGATGATTCATCTACGTCGGCATTTGCTACGTCCAAACGGCCAATGCCTCCCCCTTGGATTCTACTGCCTCCGCCGTCAGGTAGACCAGAAAATCGCCAGCTGATCGACCCCGACGAAAACTGCTTTGGCGGTCACTAATCAGCTGGTGATCCTCAAGGTAACTCATGAGCTTGCAGTTCATAACGGACTTCATTATTTTGGAGAACAAGGAGGTGATGGCGATAGGCCTGTAGTTGGACAGATCTGAGCGGTCGCCTTTTTTAGGGATCGGGTCGACCATAGCTGTCTTCCATGAAATCGGGACTACGCCTTGGGAGTAGGAGTACCTGAAAAGATGCGGTGTCAACTCCGGAGCATACGTCTTCAGCACAATGGGAGGGACTCCATCAGGCCCATTCGCTTTGCTGACGTCCAGGAAGAGGAGTGTGAACCGAGCGTTGTGTAAACCGCACATCTAGAACGGAGCACTCACACCGCGGGATGGTCGGCGGTGTGTTCCCCTCGTCATCAAAAACAGACCTTAACAGATCGGCTTTCTCCTTTGCGGCATAGGCCGACTCACTGGCCTCTGTGCAGAGATGGAAGAGATGGCTGACAGAAGTTCCCTTACCTTCAAAATACAGAGAGAATAAATAAAAAAATTCGTGGCAGAGCCATGCTGCAGCTATATAGGTATTATGGTTGTAGGACGAACGGTTCGGCTCGAACGGGGACCACTCTCTCAAAGCATACCAGCGTAAAACGGGAACTTCAAGCAAAGCAGACTACAGATGCGTTGTTGCCCAATATGACTTTGCTGCAATGCTTCACAGTCTGTAATTGTAGTAGTTCTCTTCAACCTTCGTACCAGAAGACATCAGTGTGAACACTGTTATTTTGCAGTAGTTATATATAAGAGGGTGGTAGCTACTCACACGGTCTCCTAGCCAAATAAGGAGTCCTAAAACCAAGTAAAGTGTACCAGACATGGGTTTCTTGGTAGATTTGTGACAGCAGTACCTTACTTCTCGCATCATAGACGTAGAGATGCGACCGTGTAGTGGCGATTTAAAAATATCCACTACCCCATCTCGTGTGTCATACAGGGGAAAACTAAAAGAAAAAATGGGCAGCAGCATCTTCCTGATAATAACTCAAAATATTTAAAAAAAAACTGCGGTAGTCATCCTGCCTGTGAAGCATGACAACTATGGTAAAATCCTCCCTATGAGGCAATCTATAAGAGTGGATTATGTTCAGCACCTTACTTTTATAGGCTGTTATGGTTCTGGGAGACGTGTGTAGATATTTTACAATTTGCGAAAACGATATATTATACTGCCATCTATTGGGGACCTTGAGATTTATCTATGATTTTTCCGTGGTTGCTTTTAACGATACCTATTAGTGGAAATTGTCTGATTACTTCTCTTAAGCTGTCATCACATCATCACCGTTAAAATAAAGCCATTACAATGACACTTATTTAAATTAACATAAAGAATAATCTTTTTAAATTCTAGCAAAATGTAACCTTTTTAGAAATACACTGCATTTGAATCGTACGACATTTTCATAGCGGCATTTTGCTCAAAAGAGGGTAAAAACAAAGCACATAGTAATGATAGATAACTCCCATGGGCGGCACTTTGTTTTTGATCGCTGCCCTAAGAGTTTGCAATCGCGTTACCTTCACTCGGAATTGCCGCCGAGCGCAATGAAAATCATAATTTATGGGTACATTCTGCAAATGAAAATATTTACTGGAAGTTTGTTATTTGTTGTTTTTTTAGTAGCTCGAGTTATAAATTACCCACGCTATATAATAGTTAAAAAATAAACTTGCAAGCAATTAATCGTTGAACGAAACTAACTTTTTAGCCGACTTAATAAAAAGGAGGAGGTTATCATTTCGACCGTATGATATTTTTGTATATATGTCACGCAATTTTGTATGTATGTTATGTATAGGGGCGGTGTAAGAATATCCATATCATCCCGTGGGTGTCCTAAGAGACGACAGAGGGAAACAAATCAAGTGATAGGCAAAGAATCTTCCTGAAAACGACAAGTATGGCAAATGTGGTAAATATCACCCCTGTGATGCAATGGGGGGGGGGGGGGGCTATGTTCAGCAGTGGACTTTTGTAGGCTGTAACGGTAACGGTTATGCAATATCTTCGTCAATTGTAAACTTATTTCATGATGCTATAATAATTAAATAGGTTATATTTAATTAAACTAATTAATGGCGTTTAATTTTAACTTTTTTGATTTGCAGCGCCGATAATGTGTATGGGTGTATAAAGGTCATAATTTAACCATTTTGTGTTGACATTGCAGATTAAAGAAAATATGTTCTGTAATATAAGCTTAATTTATTTTTGTCTGCTAAACAATTTCTGCCTGAATATCAATATATCCAGGATATAATGCAAGTGCAGTAATATAACAGACATATGGTGGATGCGTAGGAGATTCCATTTTCCCATAATATCTTCCCGTGAATGTCGTAAGAAGCGACTATGAGAAAAGATTTAATTAGATATCATAACCTCCGATAGATTACGTACGGTATACTTATTGTAGTTGTCTTAGTGAAACGCGGCAAAATATTAGGTCCTTACATATGAAATTAGCGTTTTGTCGTAATGACCACTTTGATCTGAAATATTTCCTCTTTGGTTAAGAATTCCAAATTCAAATTTATAAATTCATTTAGCTGCTACATTTGAGTTTTGAAAATATGTATTTTGTGTTTTGTGGAATAGCGCCGGTGTCGTTCACTACAGCTTTCTAAAATCTGGCCAAACGATTACGGCAGATATCTTATGTCAGCAACTGCAAACTATGAAGGAAGAACTAGCTGCTAAACAACCGAGATTAGTCAATCGCTCTAGGCCACTGCTGCTTCACGACAACTCAAGACTACACACTGCTCAACAAATGACCACTAAGTTAGATGAGCTACAATTGGAATGTCTGCGACAGCTACCGTACTCCCCGGACCTTACTCCAACAGATTACCGTTTTTCCGAACTTGGACAACTTATTACAAGGTAAAAAAATTCAAATCCGATGCGGCAGTCCAAACCGCCTTCAAAGAGTTTATTGATTCTCGCCCCCATTGTTTTTTTTAGTAAAGGGATCAATGAACTACTTATGAGATGTCAAAAGTGCATAGATAACAACGGTGCATACTTTGATTAATTAAATATATTTTACAAAAACAAATTGACTTTATATTCCTCCCGTAAAAAAAAAACGCCAATTTCATATGTAAGGACCTAATATTATTACTATTGTAGCAGCATGAGTGAGTCTGTTTTACCAGCGAAGGACCACGCTTGCACAGAATACGAGCGTTAAATAGCAGCATAATGCTGCTGTGATTTGTATGGTGATTATCTCATTGATCTAGTGGTTGTAATCGCGATTGTTGATTATGAGGTTCGAATAGGTCGGGCCAAGATCAGTTAGTGGATTTTTCTGTCAAGAAATTCTCAGTAGTAGGCCGGAGTCAGGATATTGGCGTTGTTCCGCCCTTGTGCTTCAGAAAGCATGTAAAGCCGTTGGTGAAACTTAAATTTGGTTGGGGGATTTTCGGTGATTTGTATTATGCGGAGAAAATGCGGGGATTTTGAAAATCGATAGCCCAGGCTAAGTCAGAACCTTTTTTCAAGAAATCTAAATACATTTTTATTAGATTACTTATGAATATCGAATGACTCCCGTTTTTAATCATTTTCATTGCAACACATCTAATTTTCGAATTTATTTCGGCAAATGTTTTGTATAATTTAATGCTTTTCATTTCTTTATTTTTTAATTTTAAAGCAGAGAACCGCATACATATAAATGCAGATACTATGGTACTTTTTAATGGAAACAGGGGAAGGAATTGAAGATACTCCATGGAGTAAAATCCTTGTTACAAAAATATGGAAAGTGTGAAAAAAATTTCGGTAAGAAAGAAAAAAAAAGTTAGTTTAACAAAAATCTTATAAAATTAGTTGAAAATTGTTTCATTTCTTAAAGTAAAATTGATGGGAATTTGTGGGGAATCTGTTGAAGTTTTGTCCTTAAATTGGGGAATTTGAAAAATTGGTGTTGGCAACGCTGTTGCGCGTACACTCTGGCACTATAATCCTGTCCTGCACTGTGTGTATTATGGCTAGTCTTCAGTGAGACTGACCACCGTGACCGAATTTCGGTCTGGAGGCATTACAGTGATTGACGAGGACCAAAAAACCTTTTTTACTAACTCGTATTATATGTATTAGTTACTTCTGTAACGAAGCATTCTATCTCAGTTCTCAGGTACGCATATTATGTATTTTGATTTTTTATTTGATTAATGTATGTATCTATGGACCACAGCATTAATTTACCTTCAGGTGGACTATGTGCTCATTTGTCATCCTTATCTCGTATAAAATATATTATATATATATATATATTACAATAAGCGAAATTGTTAATATTGTTCAGTATTTTATACTTTAATAATATTCCTTAGCTCAAGCAAGTCCGAAATAACTAGATATTCCATAAAATACCTTAATTATATGTTTGTAAGTAGCATAAATTTTTGTTAAAAAGGTTTCGTGCGCCGTCTTCATTGTTACATGGAAAATATTTGATAGCAGGTATTCACTGATAAAATAGGGTGTATTCAGGCGTTAAACAGAAATAAAACGGTGGTTTACACAAAATCACTAAATTCACTACCGTAGGGGTTGCACAGGGCGCGAAAGGGATTCCGGGGGCAATGACCTTCAAGGGTAGCGGCTAGCGCGGATCGGATGCGATGGACAGTACACAAAAGATAGCGTGATTCTTCAGTAATAGTTTCGTATTAATGAATATTAATTATTACTAAAATTCGGATATGATTACATAAATGTAAAAGCTTTTTAAAGTGTTTTTCAAACGGCTATAATAGCGACATACTGCACTGACAAACACACATACAGGAGAATTATATATGTCAAGATAAAACACGGAGCTATCTTTAACAATGAAAGATAAGTAATACGCGTTGCTTGATATGTCAAAAAAAACACACATCACTCAGCTCAGTGATGTAGTGCTTATAAAATCGTTGTTTCTTAAATGTTTAATAACTTTATATTAAATGAAAATATCGCAATAATTTTAGATGAGACTTTTTTAGATAAGGGCCAAGTGTCTAATATATAAAACTTAGAAAACCTAATTGAAATCTATCAACTAGTTTTTCCGTCATGCGCACACAACTGCAAACCACTATCATTTTATTTATATAGATTTTATAATTGCTTTTATAGCTTCATACTTACAGACCGAAGATAAATTGTGGTTAAAGTTGTTTACCTGAAACAATAAAAAAAAAATTAATAAGTCTGTGGGGAATTCATAAAAACAGGCGTTACGTTGCGGAAATCCATTATATTAAATTGTAAAATAAACTAAATTGATGTGTTAGTTTGAAGAACACGTCCCACCCTCTCTCAATTGTGTGCACTATCTCCGTCACCACTGATCCCAGTACCACTACTGCAAACACAAGTACACTAGGAAAGACACACCACCGACGACAATACGACACGTGTTTCGCCTCTACACAAGGCATCTTCAGGTGATGTAGACTGCGGTGGCTGACCGCTAAGTTCTTAGGGAGGGCGGGAGGTGCTCTTCGAACTAGGTAAGACACATCATTTTATTTTATCCAGCGGATGTACGCGTGATAATTTTTACCAACTTTAAGTCTGTTGTGATCAAATGATAGAAACTCGGGGTTGCTTGTGTACTATTAATACCAAATTTAAAACGATTGCTTCGCGCCTGAGCTATCTCGCTCCTTTACGCTTCGAATTGAATAAAATAATGTCATTTTTATTCAATACTAACTATATTCCTGGATGGATGGATTTCTAGGCTTTTAATTTTTTTGCGGAACCTTAATTATTTTTTTTAAATAAAAATGTTCTAAGTTAATCCTCATAACATGGGACAAATAGTCTGATTAGGTAAGTCCAACTTCGACCGAGAGGTCAATCGACGGATTCAACTCGGCTGGGCAGCGTTCGGGAAACTACGACACATCTTCTCGTCAGACATACCTTAAAACCTTAAAACGAAATTGTACAACCAGTGCGTGTTTCCAGTGATGACTTACGGATCTGAGACGTGGTCCTTCACTGCTGGCCGTATGAGGAAGCTCAAGGTCGCTCAGCGAGCTATGGAGAGGGCTATGATCGGGGTTTCTCTGCGTAATAAACTTAGAAATGAGTATATCCGCAGTAGAACCAGAGTAACCGACATAGCCCAACAGATTAGTAAGCTGAGGTGGCCGGCCATATAGCTCGAAGAACCGACAACCGATGGAGAAGAAAGGTTCTTGAGTGGCAGCCACGTACCTGTAGGCGAAGTGTAGGGCGACCCCACACGAGATGGAGTGACGACCTGGTAAGACATGCGGGAAGTCGATGGATGCAGGTGGCTCAGGACCGTGCTTCGTGGCATTCCTTGGAGGAGGCCTATGTTCAGCAGTGGACTTATGGAAGGCTGTAATGATGATGATGATGATGATTCTGTGAGAGGTTATTGTATAGATACATAGGCCTCTCCTAAAGAATGCTACAAAATAGCGTCCTAAGACACCTGCAGTCATCGACCTGCATGTTCCTTTATATCATCACCCCATTCAGTTGTGGGTTGCCCAACGCAGCGTCATTGCCATAGATTTTCTGAAATTTTCTGAATCCATATTTTTTAGCTAAACATAATTCAAATAGCTTGCTTCTCTTTGGACTCCGCCAACCCCCTCGGGGTTGATAGGCGTGCTGCTATAAATGAACAGGAAATGAAATTAGGATTTTGCGTTTTTTGGTTTAAATCGATCAATATCTCATTTGTCGGAGTCTAAATTTTGTAATTTTTACTTAATATGTTTTTTTCATTATATTCCATATATGCTTAATTTATTATTATTAATAAATAATTCTACAGACATCCAAAGTCCTAAGTCAACTATTGAACATAAGCCTCCACCATACATTGCCGTATATCAGATATTTGCTAGAGCTACTGGTTGTTTTTTCTTATTATGTCATCATCATCATCATCATTATCAGCCTGGGACAGTCCACTGCTGGATAAAGGTCTCTTAAAAGATTAGCCCGATCTTCGGCTACATGCATCCAGTTAAATTATTATTGAGTTGTTATTAATAAGATGCTGCTTACGACACCCACGGGACGTAATTGATTGATGAAGTCGCTTACGCCGTCATGACACGGAATAATGAAGTTATATTTAAATAAATTGTCGCTTATAAATTTTTTTTTAATTATTATAAGCCAGTGCTTGACCACAATCTCTCCTGGTAAGGTGATGCGTCTATTCCGATAAAGTCTAAATTACGGGAGATTAAAAAAGGCTACTGTACCATGATACATCATTGATTACCCTCGAAAAAGCTTCCAATCTATTGTTATTCAATCAACTACAAACAACGAAAACTGATAAAAAATCATTCAATATTCATTTTCATATTCGACCTAGTTCCCGAATTTCTGTTTTCAATAGAAAAAAGGTAAAAGTGAAAAACCCGTACGTCACGGGGGCATGTGGTGAACGAAGCCAGGTTATAACTGCAGTGCACCCGTGCGAACGTATCTGCTCTTCTAGGTCACGGGTTTCGTTTTCCCAGCCATAGTTTTTCCATTTATGTTTGGTGTCTTTTGAAGCATTCATAGGAATGTAGTTTAGATTTGTTCTTTTGGAGTTAACAATTTTTAATTGAAAATTTAGACTTTAGATTTAGATTTCTTACTGTTACAAGCAATGGTCATTTATAATGTTCTCATTTATATATATGGGCAGTTAGAAAAGTCCATAACCGTTAATTGGATACTTTCCCGTTGTAGAAATGGCTTTTCGATAATTTATTTCATCCAAATCTATGATCCCGTCAACAGTATATTTAATCTTGTTCTTAATTTAAATGATAACGCCTTCAACAATACAGAGTCAACATGGTGAGTCAATATTAGTACATTAATTATATGCTGCTAAAAATTCCTCAGCAAGAAAACTATTCTGTCTGACAACAGTATTAAACTTACATCTTAGATGCTGCTTCCAGAGCGTAACAATTTGGAGTGGTATTGCAGTATTTTCAAGTTAATATTTCATCACGTGTCGAATTCAATGAAACTTTCTTGGTATTTTCTAAGGGAGAATTAGAGTAAGAGATGAATGTGGGAAAGAAATACTATTTACTACTTACTTTTTTTATTTAATTAGTATGAGAAGCGAGCATAGCCCATCTAATGGTAAGTGGATGCGATGGCCCGTAGATATTTACGTCTATCCTAGATTAAGAATCAAAATGCAAATGTGTTGTCATCCCTGAGGACTAAGATGGAATGCCTCGTTTCCAGTAAAATGGGTCTCTGGTTCTGTACACTCACCATAAGAAACACAGCAGCATTGAGATGCTATTAAACGGTGGTATTCTGTGAGAGCGTGGCCCTTCCCCGGTCAAGTCAACCCATTCGTGCTAACCATAAGTTAGCTGCAATATAGCTAGCTAGATGTAATAACTAAATCATAGAGTAACTACAAAGCTCCAGTAATCTGATAGTGCAAATATGGCAAATTTTTACTATAGCGAGAGAGACCAGGTCAACAGTTGAATTTCTTATCAGCCCGAGAAGGAGATTTCTTAAACCGTTTTCCTTAAGCTGGTACATAAGGGTAATATTTAAAATCAGAAATCCATTTGTGCAGCGCATTCACCAAGTACGTTTGTTCACAAAGTTTAAAATTTATATCCAGCTATAAATTACGCGACGGAGTGCATGCAAATCCTCGGTTATGACGACAAGATGCTAGAAATGGGAATAAAAAACCATTTTATATTAAACTTTCATAGCGGGATGTGGTTAATGCATTACAAGTTGGTGATCTCAATACGTTGCGAGTCGCGCGTACCGCCGCCGAACTGGATATGTGGAACGATATGCATGGAAATTAAAGTTCCGATTGATCGCTTGGGTGAAATGCATATGGAAGTTATGATAGTCTTTAATACAAATACTGATACCTACTAATGGACTGATATAAAATAGCGTTGTTCAATGTATAGTGTTAAATATAAGAAATCAAAATAACTTACATAATCCCATAATATAAAGCGTCAATGTGACTAAATTAAGCTATATAGTATACTTATGTAATTTAATCTTATAAGTTCAAGAACTTATAGCCAACCACTTGCCTGTTACGGCTGTTATATAATGGCCAATAAATATTTCAGATTTCTGTTAAAATAATGATCATTAATATTTTTCCTAAATTTATTTATAGGTAATCTTACAGAAATGCTAATAAAATCTGTATACTAAATATACTAAAAAAACAGGTGACTTTATCGCTAAGCAGCGGTCTTTTTCCTGTAAAATTTTGTGAATGACATTCAGTGTGAAAAAGTACACAATATAAGCTATTTGTAGAACATTAAAGAAACATGAGTGAGTGTCGTGGAACACTCGATTGGAACGAAGTTCCTTTCGTAGTATATTATTATTGATAAACATATTATATTATTGATTAATAAATACAAATAGATGAATTACTAGCGTCATTTAAAATAAAATAATATTTTCTTCATGGTAAGATAAGAAAAAGTTCGAGAGAGATGGATATTATTCCATCTCGCTTCCTTTTAGCCATCAAGGCCGTCTACACTACGTCAGAAGGGGTCGTGACGGAAAAATCTTACACTTTTTCTCGCCTAGCCCCCATCCGCCCAATTCGTACCGTCCGATAAGGAACTTCGTTCCAATAACAGGACAGATAAAACGCATAAAATATATCATAAACATACATACACGCACAAACTTAATGTAGAAATGTAAATGAAACATTACAGATTATATTAAGTAGAACACTGATTTAATTCGAATTCACATAATATGTAGCCTTCTTTGTTTAAAGTTGTTTACAGTTGTACCCTTAAGTAGTCACTTAAGATTGTGGACTGGTCGTCTCTAGGTGGACTCGAAGTTCACTTGTCCCTTCAATTTTATATAAAAGATCAATTCTACCGATTTTATAGTCTTACGCTAGCCAATAAAGAGCTTCGGAGGGTGAAGTTTGTTAAAAATAATTTATAACAACACTTATAATGTTTGTCCATAGTTCTTACACTGGGCAAACGGATGTGTAGTGATACTATTGAAGTGCTATTGCTGCTAAATAATACTTGTTGTACGATGATGATTACAAAATTATTAATAAATCTATTACAAAATTTTATCCAATTTTTTTATATAGTATAAGGGTGACAAACGAGCACACACTCCACCTGATGGTAAATCGTTGCTGTGGCCCATAGACATCTACATCTATCCATTTTTGCGAATCAAAATGCAGATGCGTTGTCACCCGTAGGAAGATGGAATGCTTCGTTTCCAGTAAAAAGGGTATCCGGTTCTCTACACACACCATACGAAACACAGCAGTTTTAAGCTGCTATTTACGCTGGTTTTCTGTGAGAGCGTGGTTCTTCCCCGGTAGAGCCGACCCATTCGAGCTACAACTATACTATTAATATAGCTGCAGTATGGCTCTACCACGTAAACGCGTAAAAATTCAATTCAAATCAAAATTGGACGTCCTAAGAGGCTGGGTGTCTTAATAAAACACATCCCATGTCAGAAAGTTCTTATAGCTTCCTATAGATGTGGTATAACGAGTGGTGTAATCATCCCATTTACCGTTACCGTTACAATCAAAGTCCACTGCTGAACATAGGTCTCCCCCTTGGATTGCCTCATAGGGGCGATATTTACCATAGTTGCCACGCTAGGCAATGATAGTTTTTTATTTTTAGTCGTTATTAGGAAGACGCTGCTGCCCATCTCCTGATTTGTTTACCTCTGTCACCTCTTACGACACCCACGGCGTGATATGTGGTATTGGATATTCGGTATTCCATTCTACTTACGCCAGACGTAATACGTGGACTGAACACGAGGAGCAGTGTCAAAGGTGCCAGACGTCTGGTACTGTGATATAACTAGTTAGTTACCTGCAAAATGGGACTATTAAGGTAAACCTTCCCTATAAAAAAGGCCAAGATCCACCATTGGACTTCAACGGACTGATCAATAAGTAGAATTTTTTTAATTTTTTACTACTATATCCCACCTGATGGTGGTAAGTGGTGGTGCAGCCGAAAATGATAAAGCGCACTGACATAGCTAAACAAAAACCATTATATATCATTATAATTTATACACTCTTGCCTTGAAGATACCTACATTATAATCGGATGGAAATACAGATGCTGGCAAATGAACAAAACAGATGCTAGCAAAAACATTGTTACAATGATTGTATAAGTAACCTAAAACAAAGGATCGGATCTTAAAAATTGAAGACAGAGTGTATTTATTTTTTTCACGCGATAAAGTACAAAGAACCGTAAAATAAACTCATTAACTGTTCATCGCACAATGAAAACTCCCAAATATCTTGAATCATAAAGACAAAAATTGCTTCGTTTATTTATCCCCAAGACGTGAGCTCTGTAATTGACGCATTTAGATTTTGTATTCAACGTCACACGAGCTTGTACAATACAAAGTGGATCCATTCATTTCATATCCTCGAATGTGCTCTGGGGAACAAACTTTTGCATATGAATAACAGACTGATTGAAATTTTTGCGCGTCGAATTTTTACGCCAATCACAGCTATGGAGCAATCTTACGACGTATCCAAATGAATTTGTAAGATAAAATATTAAGTAACTAAAATCGTTCACCTTGATAAAAATCAGAAAAATATTGAGTTTGTCGAAAGGTCTTTCAGCGATACTGATTTTTTTTTTTGATTTTGTTTTGATTTTGATTGAGAATCGGAGACCCTTTTTACTGGATACTAGGCATTCCATCTTAGTCCCCTGGGGTGATAACGCATCTGAATTTCCATTACTATGACAGATGTAGATATCCATGGGCCACAGCATCCACTTACCATCAGGTGGGTTGTGTGCTCGCTTGTCACCCTTATTCTATATTATGGTCCCATATAAATCTGATGAAAAAATTCCATTCCACCCCTGAAGCTGGAAAACGGGGGTTGAATTTTTTAATGTAAGTATTTAGACGACGTCGAAAATTTGAGTTTTATGAAAAAAAAAAGTCGACTTTATACAAAAAAGTACAGTCGTACTGAGAACCTCTTTGTTTTTTGAAATCGATTAAAAAGGATAAGCGTATGTCCAGAAAACTGCTTCTAAATTCGGGGCTTCAATTCTTCTATACACTATGACTTAGCACCGACTCTTCTTTGAAGTCAGCAGCTATAACTGTTTATTAAAAGTTTTTTTTTAAGGATTTCATTATCTTCGTATCTCATACATAATGCCTGATTATTATACTTCTGAGCATTTGGCATGATCTAACAAAGAAGAATATCCTACCATAGTCGTCGGGGCTCGGGGGTGACACCGTTACGCATTTTCGCTTTTAATCGGGAATAGATGTAGATGTCTATAGGCAGCAGCATCCATTTACTATATTATGGTGAACTTTGTGCATGCTTGTCACCCTTAATCAATATAAGAATGTGTATGTTTTTACGTGATAGAGCCATGCTTCAGCTATATTAGTAGTATAGTTGTAGCACGAATGGGTCGGCTCGACCGCGGAAAGACTACGCTCTCATAGAATACCAGCGTAAAATAACAGCTTAACACTGATGTTTCCTATGGTGAGTGTAGAGAACCGGGGACCCTTTTTACTGGAAAAGAGGCATTCCATCTTAGTCCTTACGGGTGACAACGCATCTGCATTTTGATTCGCAAACGAGGATAGATGTAGATCTCTATGGGCCACAGAAACCACTTACCATCAGGTGGACTGTGATACTGAATTAACTAACAATAATCCTGCCTTCCCTTCCTTCCCAAAGAAAAAGAGGTCTATAGTAGTCCTTCAATAGGTTTATCAAGGACAAAATTGTCAGTAGTTTTTTCTGTGTATTAAATTACCTTGTCTCTCTTTTTTAAAACAAATGAAACGGCTTAAAAAGTAATCACCGAAATATCTAGGCTTTTATTACAGGCCCTTTCTACCTTAAATAAGTTGAATAAATCTTGTAAAGCTTTAGCGGAGAGCAAGATTGAATTTAAGAACAGGGTGCTCTTTACCAGGTATTTAAATTTTGCACGCGAGTGCAAATTCGAAGTAAAAGATCGTTGCTTAGTGCTACAGTGCGTGAGTAGAATTAAAAGTCATTATATTCTGTCGGTAACTGCAATAAATCAGGGCGAATTGTCTTAAAACAGAGGAGCATAAGAAAACTACGCCGTCACGAAGCGTTGGAAGTTAAAAATAAATATCGCGGGTGCGAGACTCGAATTAACATTTTCATTGTTCTACCCTCGGGCAAGTTGCATTAAAACCGTTCGGGGACATTAGAAGTTATAATACTTAAAGGTAAACTAATGTAACCAATATTGTTTCAAAAAAATAAGGACAATACTAAAATATTTGGGATGGAAATATTTTTTATTAACTGAAATATTTGTGAATATTTAACTACCAAATATCAGTTATAACTTACATCGTAAGGAAATAAAACTGGACAGCAGTTTCTTTCTGGTAATAACTCATAATGATAAAAAATTATTACCAAACCCCCAGCCGATCGTGGCAACTATGGTAAATATGCTCCCCATGAGGCAATCTATGGCCGACGTTCATTCCCAAAATGCATCTGCCTAAAAAATCTGCCACTCGAGGTTATTTCCCCTCCACCCCCATGTCCACTACGCCTCAGCAAACTTAATGGCCAAATAGTATTTGTAGCATTTTCGTAAAGTATCCTCTGTGCTTTATAACACATTTCAACCGACAAAAAAAAAAGGAAGAGGTACTCAATTCCAATGTATTTTTATGAGTGTTTCCTTAGAACTTTCTTCTAAGTGAACTGACTTTCTTGATTCTTTTAATTTGAAACCTGGTGCTTCTCATGTTGTCCCATATAAATTTGATCAAGTTCTGATTATTAGTTTTTGAGTTATCTTTAATAATGCATATTTAATTGACTTCGACTACATTGATGATGTTCTCATTTTATTTATATTGAAGTCGGTTGAACAAGAATTTAAATTTTATCACTTGTTTTAACACCTACTAACTTTTATTTCTCGATTTCTCCAGAGTTTGTCTGTTAGAGTACCATAAGGCGTTAAGTGCACCCATTGTTACCTTTAGCTTATGTTGTACTACATAAAAGGTTAAATAAAATAAATAAATAATAGAAAGCGTCCATGTAACAACACAAAAATGGTCACTATACAATATACTTAACATTTATGACTAACTCCATACACTTTCTTGTGCTGCAAACTTTAGCTTAAAACAATGAAATTAAAGTTGTTTATCGCTTGGCGTACATAGTTGATATATACTTGTAAGTGTAACATTGTTTTTGTGTTATGGGAAAGGCGTTCATTCATACAAGAGATTCCCCCTTGTTTTGTTTCTCCCCCTCATAGGTTGTCGACGTAATTTTTTTAATCATGTTTTATATTCATATTAATTTACTTAACGAGAGTCTTAGTCGGGAGTTTTTTGAAAGTGCACGCTCTTCGATGAATAAATAATGAGTGCGGGGATGATTTTTCTGGAAGTTGATCATTTGGAAAATAACTTTTGAGTGGTCTGTTTTATGCCTCCTTTGTATTACAATTAGGAGCAACCAATTTATTTTTAATACGACTGTAACACAGATGCTCGAACTTTTCACAATATTTATACAAGGAAGAATGAAAGAAATAACTTTATATGACGCTACAAAATGGTAAGTGCTTATATTACAAGCATCTGTTAATCTACCAGACCACCAGATACTCCGCTGGTCTCCATAACTTTATTATCGACATACCATCATACCATCTTTACGTGGTAGAGCCATGCTGCAGCTATATTACTGGTATAGTTGTAGCACGAATGGGTCGGCTCGACCGGGATGGACCACGCTCTCACAGAATACCAGAGTAAAATAGCAGCATAACGCTGCTGTGTTTCGTATGGTGAGCGTAGAGAACCGGAGACCCTTTTTTACTAGAAACGAGGCATTCCATCTTAGTCCTCAAGGGTGACAACGCATCTGCATTTTGATTCGTAATCGAGGATAGATGTAGATGTCTATGGGCTACAGCAACCACTTACCATCAGGTAGACTGTGTGCTCGTTTGTCACCCTAATTTTGTAAAAAAAATACCGCGTATTCCATTGCTTTGTCGTTCGTAATTCGCACAGCAAATGAGCGGAATAATTTTCCAGCATCTCTCTTTCCATCCATATAATGTATTTGTCTTTAAGGTAAGTGTGAATAGGCTTTTGATGAGTCAGTGCGCTGTACTATCTTTGCCTGCATCATCACTTACTATCAGGTTTGTGGATCAGGGATAGGTATATGAATCAAGCACTGGTATAGAATAATTAAAAAAGTACATAATTATTGCAGAAACAACATGCATTCTATGCAGCATTACGTTGCGATGGGATGACCACAGCGCTGATATTCTGCCGATGTCCTTACCAAGCCTTAAACATGTTCTTAGTCAGTTAAACATTATAAAAGACACAAAAATGTTATAAAATAAAAGTAGAATGAACTAAATGTGATAAAACTCATAACAAAGTAAAATATAATAAGTACAGTATAAAAGATGAAAATAACAATAAAAAACATTAACTTTAAGAATAAAATATATGCATAGAAATAGACTTTTACGTTATCTATTACCTTGCACAGACAACCTAGACGCAGTAGTAAAATCCAAGTGTGTAGTAAAAACCGGAACAAACTTGTGTCTGAAGTCGAGTCTTTGCTGGACAAAGTCTCGGATTGGGGGCGACTAAATCTAGTCCAGTTTAATCCTCAGAAGACACAAGTTTGCGCGTTTACCGCTAAAAAGAACCCCTTTGTCGTATCTCCTCAGTTTCAAGGTACTCCCCTTGTTGCCTCAGCCAGTATCGGAATCCTCGGCGTCGACATGTCGAGTAGCGTGCAGTTTCGTGGTCACTTGGAAGAGAAGGCCAAATTGGCCTCTAAAAAGCTTGGTGTGCTCAGCAGAGCGGGACAGTATTTCATGCCGGCTCAACGCCTGCAACTTTACAAGGCGCAGGTTCGGCCTCACATGGAATACTGTTCCCATCTCTGGGCTGGGGCTCCCCAGTGCCAGCTTCTTCCACTTGACCGCATCCAGCGCAGAGCGGCTCGAATCGTCGACGACCGAGTCCTTTCCGATAGGCTCGACTCATTGGCACTGCGAAGAGATGTTGCATCTCTTAGCATTTTCTTTCGCATTTACCATGGGGAGTGCTCTGAGGAATTGTTCGGATTAATCCCAGCCGCCAAATTTCACGAACGCACATCGCGGCAGAACTCCCGATACCATCCACACCATCTGGATGATTGGCGGTCCACCACTGTGCGATTTAGAAGATGTTTTCTTCCTCGCACAACTTCTTTGTGGAATAGTTTACCACCAGCGATTTTTCCGGACCGATACGACTAATGGACCTTCAAGAAAAGAGCCTACTCCTTTTTAAAAGGCCGGCAACGCATCTGCAATTCCCCTGGTGTTGCGGTTGTTCATGGGCGGCGGTAGTCACTTACCATCAGGTGAGCCGCATGCTCGTTTGCTATAAAAAAAAAAAAGTTGAATGGTAAATGAAGAGCTTAATTCAAATTTTTAAATTTTTTTCTTATATTTCTATTTTATGAAAAATAATTTTTATAAAATCAAAGGCAAAGATTATATGAATTCGGAAAGCATGTAAAGTCTTTGGTCCTGAGCCCGATCTCACTGCGGTCATGTCGCTTTACCTTCCTATCAGACTATAAAAATAAGGAAATAGAGTCCAGTTATGCTTGCTCACGCACGCACGCAAGCACGCACGCACGCACGCACGCACGCACGCACGCACTTGTGTATTACAATCCTGAGGTCTCTATAAACATTTTATGAAGTTAAATAATGCAACATTTTAACCGTTGCATAAAAGGATAAATTACAAAAATATTCATCGAATAATAAATTAAAATATTCTCAGCCATAAATAGGAATAACACAAATTATCCGTCTACCCTCCTAAACTTTACGCAGTTTGTATTCAAATGTAGGGCAGTAAATATAAAATTTGCAACTCCCCCGCATCAAGCATGCTGCAACAGAGTTGCCTTATAAAATTATTCTCACAAAACCTTACACATTGAAACAAAGCCGTTTGACTTAACGTTTATGGTTATTCAAGTCTGCATCGGAAGTGAAAGGCGAGAAACAGGGGGTATAATGGGATTTTTATTCTACTTAAATTTAAGATGCAGTTGCGTTAATTCAGCAAGGCTCTTGTGAATTTATGAATTCGCACGATAAGCGAAAAATAGTCGCTCTCGCTTCCGCTCGTCGCTTAAAAAAATAGTACGTACAACAAAATACTTTCTATGTGTATTGAGTATATTGGCTCTTCCTTGGGCGTTACTTGATTATTTACCTGATGGTTGTAGGTGATGCAGCCAATAATAGTAAAGCACACTGACTTTTCAAAAGTCTTTTCACCCTTGCCATAAAATTACCCACAGTTGGATTCAGTTTCTGCAAAAAGACAATTTGAAGATATTCCAAGATTGTTAGGGGCTATGCTTGGAGTTTCTCCGCGTGTATAATCTTCGACGATGACATCCTTAGTACAACCAGCTTATTAATAGCTAAATAGATCAGTGAGCTCAAGTAGTCGGCCATATTGCTCGAAGAACCTATACCTAATGGGGAATAAAGGTTCTCGAGTCTCAATCACAAGATTAAATGACAGCAGCCTGATGTTAGGGTGCGGACAGCGAACTCAAAAGGTTGTGGTTTCCAATCCGCCATTTGATTACTGTCTTAAACCTAACTAGTAGTTAAAGGGAATAATATTAGTTATATTAATAGCATTGCTAGTATTGGAAAAAAAACTTCTACCGGTAAGCGAAGATCTGGTAAAACTGCAGGATGTCTATGGATGCAGTGACTCAGTGCTGTATTTTATGACACTTAGGAGAGGGGGGTGTCTATTACATAGAACTATATAAAACTAAAATGGCGATCAAATTTTATGATTAATTTTTGGCTCATCATATTTTTAAGACGCTTTTATTAGCTTCGCGTAAAATCTATCGTTATAACGGAATCTTTTAATGTAATTTTCACTAACTTGTAGACGGCCCATTGACTTGAAAATTTGCAGTCTTATCAAGGACTAGCTGTGCCCCGCGCTTTTACCCGCGTATATCACACGTCTGCGCCTCGCGACATGCGAACTTTTTTTTATAGAATAGGGTGACAAACAAGCACACAGTCCACCTGATGGTAAGTGGTATCTGTGGTCCATAGACATCTACATCTATCCTCGTTTGCGAATCAAAATGCAGATGCGCTGTCACCCGTGAGGACTAAGATGGAATGCCTCTTTTCCAGTAAAATGGGTCTCCGGCTCACCATACGAAACACAGCAGCATTAAGCTGCTATTTTACGCTGGTATTCTGTGAGAGCGTGGTCCTTTCCCGGTCGAGCCGACCCATTCGTGCTACAACTATATATCCGAAATATAGCTGCAGCATGGCTCTACCACGTACAAAATAGACTTAGACAAAATAGAACTTCGAGAGAGACGGACAGTTGCTATATTAACAAACATTTATAAAGTGAAAAATGTTACTTAAATTACATGGTTAACTTAATCGATGGTTATCCATGGTACAGGTACTGATATAGCCTTGAATACGAAGTGACTTATTTGGTTATAAGTATTAATACCTAGGTACGAGTAATGTGGCCTAGTTCGTACCGGCGTTACTATTGCATATTTTAACGTGAAAAAGTGGTTATTGTGACATAACCGTATTTAGACATATGGTATTGCAGACTGTTTTGTATATATTAATGTCCTCTATAAAACTGTTGTACATCACTTTGCTCTATTGTCAATAGTTTCCGCAGCGTACACATAGTAAGGAATTTTCAGTGTTACTATTGCATACTTTAACATGGGATAGTAGTTATTGTGACATAACTGTAATAGTTAGACATACGGTATTATGAACTTTTTTGTAGATATTGATGTCCCGTATAAAACTATAGTACATCACTTTGCTCTGTTGTCAATAGCTTCCACAGCGTACGCGATATAAGGATTATTTTGGTTTTTTTTTCACACCATGGGTTACATTAACGAAGTTTTCATACGGATCCCTAAGTTTTTTGAAAATATTCTATCGCCTATGTTCATCAGGGATAATGTAGGATTCTAATGGTGAAAGAATTTTTCAAATCGGTCCAGTAGTTTCGGAGCCTATTCAATTCAAACAAACAAACAAATCTTTCCTCTTTATAATAGTATATAGTAGTGTACATCGATGACAATACAATCATCAATACAACAGTGCGTGTTGATAATATTTTTTAAACTCTTATATTATTAATCTAACCCTTATTACTTATACCACGTCGTCATAAAACGCTCACCGTCGCAAATTCCTGAGGTGTTGTTTACCCTTAAGGCGATTTACCCGAAGTATCTGTTAAGCCTATAATTAGAAAAGTTTTTCAATTAGTTGAAATTCGCTGTAAGTCGCGGAAGATTTTTGAAGCTTACATCTTAGGACGGAACGTGTTTGATAAAATAATTTTCCCAAGGCCCCGTAATCTCGTCTTTAGTACAATGGGAGAAGTGAAGTTGTGTGTTGCTTAAGGATTTATCATCTAACGATGTGTTCGTGTAAACTTTAAAGAGCTTTTCTCCAATCTGGAGTAACTTTTTAAATAAAATTAAGTCGAGCCCTCTTATCTCAGAAATTACCGGCTTGTTTGATAAGAGCTGTCGATTGAAATATATTATAAATAATTTTTATGGCTTTGATAACTTTTGGAAGCGCGAGTTCAAAACATTTAACTTTCAATTTGTAACACTCTCATATTTTGAAACTTTAATTGTTAAACGTTATTTATGAACAGGCATTACTTACTATTTGATTCGGTTGTTCCGTGTCTGGATAATTGACTACGTGCAACTCATGTACGTGTACTGCTTGAACATTCTTAAATGTCTACCTTTTTTAAATAACATATTTACATCATCATCATCATTACAGCCTTTCTCTAGTCCACTGCTGAACATAGGCCTCCCCCAAGGAATGCCACAAAGCACGGTTCTGTGCCACCTGCATCCATCGACTTCCTGCATGTCTTACCAGGTCGTTAGTTATATTATTTATATAACATCCAAATATTAACAATATTAAAAACCATAATAAAAAACTAAAAACTTAAATTGTTATACTCGTACAATTCTTCTCCCTGCGGAATAGTGCCAATAACGCTGCGTTTGCTTGCTGAATGATTATACTTAGCCTTTGAGCGAGAAAAAAACCAGCATTCTTATCACTAGCAGTGTCGACAATTTGCGGATACAGTTCTTTTGGGAACTTCACCGAACGTGGACCCTACGGACCGGTACTCTTTACAGCAAATAGCACAAATATGTAGTCATCTCTCACAGACTCATATTATTTGCACCACTTACGAGTCAGCTGCTTCTGATGCCATTCCGGCTCTAAACAAGGTACCCGTGATGCTGCCAAAGTTGATAGCGAGTAATTTTACACACTAGGTTTTACCTCTCTACTCAGGGAGAAAAGTCATTCCGTTGGACCTTTTTTTTTATAGGTGAGGGGGCAAACGAGCATGCGGCTCACCTGATAGTAAGTGACTACCACCGCCCATGAACAACTGCAACACCAGGGAGGGAATCGCAGACGCGTTGCCGGCCTTTTAAAAAGGAGTACGCTCTTTGTTGCTCTTTGTAAACGCGCAAACTTGTGTCTTCTGAGGATTAAACTGGACTAGATTTAGTCGCCCCCAATCCGAGACTTTGTTCAGAAAAGATTCCACTTCAGACACAAGTTTGTTCCGGTACTCGGCGACGTTTTCCCGAGAAATATTGGCACGGCCGGTGTATAGAGCATCACCAGTGCTGTCATCTGCATAGCAATGATTGTTACCAGTTAGCAACATGTCATTGATATGCAGAAGAAAAAGCGTTGGTGATAGCACACAGCCTTGTGGAACACCAGCGTAAATAGGCTTGTAGTCTGAGCATGCACCGTCTACAACGACCTTGATGCTCCGATCTGCAAGGAAGCTGGTGATCCAATTGCACAATTTCTCGGGAAGCCCATAGGAAGGGAGCTTCGAAAGAAGCGCTTTGTGCCAAACCCGATCGAAGGCTTTCGCAATGTCTAGATTAACGGCCAATGCCTCCCCCTTGGACTCTACTGCCTCCGCCCATCTATGGGTCAGGTAGACCAGCTGATCGACCCCGACGAAAACCGTATTGGCGGTCACTAATCAGCTGGTGATCCTCAACGTACCGCATGAGCTGGATTCCATTATTTTGGAGAACAAGGAGGTGATCGCGATAGGCCTATAGTTGGACGGGTCTGAGCGGTCGCCTTTTTTAGGGATCGGGTGGATAAAAGCTGTCTTCCATGAATTCGGGACTACGCCTTGGGAGTAGGAGTACCAGAAAAGACGCGTTAGGACCGGTGCCAACTCCGGAGCACACGTCCTCAGCACAATTGGGGGGATTTCGTCAGGCCCACTCGACTTCTGGATGTCCAGGGAGAGCAGTGCTTTGCGAACCGAGCCCTGTGAGAACAGCACATCCGGCATGGAGCACTCACACCGCAGGATTGTCGGCGGTGTTTTGCCCCCGTCATCAAGAGTCGAGTTGGACGCAAAAAGGGAGCCTAAAAGGTCGGCTTTGTCTTTTGCGTCTTGGGCCAGTGAGTCATCCTCCCTGTGCAGAGATGGTAGTGATGGCTTACAGAAATTCCCTTGGACACCCTTGGCGAGAGACCAGAATGCACGGGTTCCAGAAGGAAGGCGAACTAGTTTCTCGCCAATTCCGCGTATGTGCTCTGACTTTGCCTTGGCAATAACTCTTTTGAAGGACCTGGAGGCGTAGTTATACTTCTTTTTAAGTGTGCTGGTGTTTACATCTCGAGTCGCCGAAGCCGCAGCCCAGGCTTGATAACACTCCTGCTTACTGCGTAATGCAGTCTTACAGGAGCGACCAAACCAAGGCTGAGATCTGCCTCCGATGGGTACCACAGATGATGGAATAAATAGTTCCATTCCCTGTAGCACCACATCAGTGATAGAGTCAGCAACAGTGCTGGGATCGTCCGGCGAGAAGCAAACCCGTCCCCATGGGTAGGATGCAAAGAAAGACCGCATTCCGTCCCAATCCGCCGACCTGTAATGCCAAACACGGCGGCAACCTGCAGAACGCAACCGCGAAGGGAGCGTGAGTGGCACCATACTCCGGATCAGACAATGGTCCGAAGAACCAAGAGGGGCATCGACGGAAACCTGATATCCGTCCGGATGAGAGGTCAGCAGAAGGTCCAACAGGGAAGATGTATGATCCTCCACATCTGGAATCCGCGTAGGCGAAGTAACCAGTTGTGTCAGACCATATGCCAAGGCAAAGTCATAAACAGATCTCCCCGCATGATCGGTTAAACGTGAACCGAGCCATCGGGCATGGTGGGCGTTAAAATCGCCAAGGATCACGATCTCTGCGGATGGGACCTGTTGTAGCAAGGAATCTGTAGCCATTTGGACGTGGTCGATGAGTCGGTCTGTTTCGGTATTACCGCTATGGGACTTATAGAGGCACCTGTAGACGCGCGGATGGTCGTCGCTGTCTACGCGTAGCCAAAGGATGGACAGGTCCGAACCTTCAAGACTGCCGAGGCGTCGAGAACAGATGTCCTCTCTGACATACACGCAAACTCCAGCCCGAGGCACAAAGGAGTGCTTCAATTTGTACCCCGGGCAGGAGAGATACGAAATATCAGTCGGAGAGGAAACCTGCGTCTCGGTCAGAAAGAGCAAGGCCGGCTTCGCCGTCTCGAGATGGTAGTGGACGGCGTTTAAGTTAGAGTGAAGTCCCCTGATGTTGCAGAAATTCATGGATAGCGTGACAGGGGCGCCTTGGTATTGTTGCTCAGTTTGCCCCGAGCAGTTATGTTTTTGAGCGGAATTTTGCCCCCCCCATACGCGGGGCAGCCTGAGCACCCACGCTCAGGAGTGGAATAACATGGTCATGGATGCTCGGGGGGGGGGGGGGGGGGGGGTGGGGATTGGGCCTCCGGCCACCTGCACTCACCAGACGAAACGGAAAAGCAGAGCTTCTACTTCACGCCGGTATTCTGTGAGGTATATATCCCTGGGTACCACGAAATTCACTCGATAGTAAGAAGAGTTTTTTTTTTTGAAAAGGTCCTTAATTCATATCAATCTGCTAGACATCGAGCTGAGTAGTGATCTTTTCATCGCTGCAGTAAAAAGCAAAAACTACAATAAATTTTGATTTTGGAAGGTCGTAGTAGTGAAGAAATATTTCTTTATTATTTTTTTTTCATTTCGGTTCGGAAAGCTCTGGCAATTGTAGAGCAATGGTCAGTTAAAATTTTGAAGATATTATTTAAATCAATAAATTAACGTTTATTTTTCATATTGAATAAATATTTTTGTTACAATATTATATCTTATTGGAATAAAGACATTTTTATTCTAATATGAAAACTCTAAAAATGGCAGTGCACTTCTAGTTATGTTGCAGGAGCAGTCACCGCACGCAGCTTGCCTCTGCGTGACGTCAGACAAAAGTTTTAAATTTAATTAAAGACAACCCTCGTGCCATGTGCTTTAGAACGTAAACAGAATTTAGGGCAGTACAAACGAACGACTATGATATTTCTTATTTAACTAGTAACAAAAACACTAACACAAAAAATCTCCATTTTTGTTTATAAAATAACATTTGGCTATAATTATGGGGATATCACTTTATATAATAAGAAAGTAAGAATATCTTTATTTAATTAAATTACTGCTACCGGATTCGAAGACGGCTCCGTGGCGCAGTGGCTTAGCAATCAGTTGTTGCACTGGGGGCCGCGGGTTCGGATCCCGCACGGAACAAGTATTTGTATGGCCTACAAATAATTGTTCCGGGTCTGGATGTTTGTCCTTGTGCAATATATGTTTATAAACTGCCTCCACGACCCAGGAGAAAATCCTAGTGTGGGGGTAACGTTTTTTAAAGAAAACACAAACATAAAGGATTAGTAAGCTGAAGTCGCAACGGGCTGGACATATAGTTCGTAGACCCGACACCGATGCGGAATAAAGGTTCTCTAACGGTGGCTTTGTGCGCCTGTAAGCGAAGTGTAACTCCCCCCCCCCCCCCCCCCCCCCCAACTAGATGGAGTGACGACCATCCAGGAAGTCGATAGATGCAGGTGTCTCAAGATCGTGCTATGAATGAATTGAAAGTGAATTAAAAAGATTACTTTACACTATAATTATAATTCCTCATTAGCTTTTTAAGTCTTTTAAGCTGTTATAATAGAAAATACCTTTTTTTGTATATAAATTGTACGGAAAAAAGAAATCATTAAACCTTTATCTTTCTCTGTCCCCCCCCCCCCCTCACTCACTCTCTCTCTCTCTCTCTCTCTTACGTCTTTCTTTCATCAAGCAACTGTATACATATTATTGCAACGAACAAGGCAACCAAGCTTATTTCCAAGTATTTATAACATTAGATGGACGGGAATCCGTTTAAATTATTGGACATAAAAAAATCTTTTTCATGTACAATTAAGATTTTTGAGTTAAAAAAACGCCGCGTGAAAGCCGCTCGTTAATATAACACAAGCAATAACATATGACGACGAAACACAGATGTGAAACTCGAAAGTATTGCAACGCATCTCCCTCTGCAGTTTTGCATGTCGTGTCTTTGTAACAAATTCTGTTATTTTTCAATTTCCAATCGTGTTCTTAGAATTAAAAGTTGTTTTTCCGCAGAATTGAATATAAAGCTTAATATACCTTTAACGTTACAGCCTACAAAAGTCCCCTATAGAACATACGCCTTTCCCATAGATTGCTTTATAGGGAAGATGTTTGCCATAGCTGCCGCGCTATGGCAGGCGGGTTGGCAACCGGAGTTTTTTTAGTTTTAGTTATTATTAGGAAGATGCTGCTGATCATCTCCTGGTTTGTTTCCCTCTGTCTTCTCTTGCGACATCGACGGGACGATATGTGGTAGTGGATATCTTTACACTCTTTACAGTCTATCAATAGAAGTACAATAGATGTCCTCGTGGGATATTTGTTGGCTTTTTAATTATATTGAGTCATTGTCAGGAAGATGCTGCTGTCCAGCTCCAATTACATTTCACTCTGTCGCCTATTAGACACACACACACACACACACACACACACACACACACACACACACACACACACACACACACACACACACACACACACACATACACACACAAAACGTGCGTATGGATATATGTGTTTATGATGTCTAATTAATTTGCCAGTGTTGGTGGTGTTGGACTTAGTGGTGGCAGTAATAGTGTATGCTATTGCGAGAGGGGGTGCTGTTTTAACTAGATAATACGCACCATTTTAATTTTCAAGCGCATCTTAGCTTATTAATTTATGCATTCATAATACAATCACAACTGTGTACTGGCGATGTAAGAATATTCACTATTCCACATCATCCCGTGGATGTCGTAAGAGGCGACAGAGTGAAGCTGAAACAAGAGATAGGCAGCAGCAACTACCTGATTACAGCTCAGTATTATAATTTAAAATTTTGTAGAACCGACTTTAATATAAATTATTAAGAATATCTCAAAAAATATTGCTGAGAACATGATCAAATTTGTATGAGACTACATGTGGAGTACCAGCTTTCAAATAAAAAAAGAATCATCGAAATCGGTTCTCCCAGTAAAAAGTTATGAGGTAACACACGTAAAAAAATATGCAGTAGAATTGAGTACCGTCTCCTTTTTGAAGTCGGTAGAAAAATAAAATAACTGCGGTTGCCAACACTCCTGCCAAGTGTATCGTCTATGGCAGGTGTTACCCTTATGGGGTGGTCTGTGGAGGTGGCCCATGTTCAGCAGTGGACTTTTCATAGGCTACAATGGTTATGACAAAACAATTAACTTCCGCATAGTAACGATTCATTCTGTTAATAAGGATGAACTTTTGTGTAACGGTTTTATCCCAATAAAAAAAATTAGGCCGCAAAGAGCAATTATATATTTATTTTCATTTGTTAAGTGTGATTAGGGTATTCTTGTATATTATTACAAATATTGCACATGTGTGGACAGCTCGTAGCTACATTAATAAATAAACAAAGTCCACGCAGGCGACGCCTACAAACTAGTAATTAATGTTTATCTAATATTTAAAAACAGCTGTAAGTCCAAGTGATTTACCAATCTTTATGTTTACTTCGAAGTTTCGAAGTTTCCTGAAATTGGCACAAAGCCGGGTAGCCTATAGGCCAACATCTAAAACTTTCGAATTATTGGAACATAACAAAATATAGCCCAGGGGGCTACCTCTATAAATCGCTTTACATCTGCTATAAAGTAATGAGATTTAACCCTCCCATTCCCGTTTACGACATGCCCACGTTGTCGAAATAGATCAAAATATTTTTTTTTCTTAAGCTGACTGTTGCTAGAACATACGGCATGATATATCTTCAAATATCGTCGAGTTTTTTTTTTTAAATAATTAAACGTCTTGAATTTGTTGTTTCATTGCTTGTCATTATAAACGTTAATCGACTTTTTTATCAGGTCGTCATTTCGTTTGATAGGAGTCGGATGCTGGTGGGGGAGGAGGCTTGTTGATGGTTTAAGACAGTAACTCAAAAACCTTTCAACCCAATCAATTAACGACTCTTCGAGCTACTTCTTCGGCCTAAACTTTAGACGTTTTGTTAAGTTTAATCCGGATTTGCAGATTAAAAAAAAACAAGTTTTTATTATAACATGGCTTTTAAGTACCAGGCTTTTGTTTTCATATTTTGAATTCAGGCACGTAACTATTGAAATCATCTACATTTGAAGTTAGGCCATTAATAACTAAATATAGCGTGACGGTGACAAACAAAAATATTAATTAGCAAATATTATACACGTAATGATGACCTATGAAACTGAGACGTGGTCCTTCACTGCTGGCCGGATGAGGAAACTCAAGGTCGCTCAGCGAGCTATGGAGAGGGCTATGCTCGGAGTTTCTCTACGTGATAAATTTAGAAATGAGGATATCCGCAGTAGAACCAGAGTAAGCGACATAGCCCAACGTATTAGTAAGCTGAAGTGGCAATGGGCCGACCATATAGCTCGAAGAACCGACAACCGATAGGGAAAAAAGGTTCTCGAGTGGCGGCCTCGTACCGGCGGATGAAGTGTAGGGCGTCCCCCCACTAGATGATGACATGGTAAGATATGTAGGAAGTCGAGGGATGCAGGTGGCTCAGGACCGTGCTTTGTGGCATTCCTTGCGGGAGACCTATGCTCAAGTGGCCTTGTGAAGGGCTATAATGATAATGATGACTTGTGAAGGGCTCTAATGATAATGATGATACACGTAAAGATAATATGTTGCACAATACATTATTGCAGTTACTTCATTTCAACTTTAAACTTGTTTTTAACACGTTTTTATTAGCTTCGCGTGTATCTATCTATGTAATGGAATCTTTTACTGTAATTTTCACTATTTTGTAGACGGTTGATTGACTTGCAAATTTGTACTCGTATCAAGGACCGATGACAGTACAATAATTTGATAACTTTACCCTAGTATCCTGATTAGGATCACCAGGACAATATGAAATAATTTTATCTTTAGCTTGTTTCTCTTCAGTTCTTTAAACTATAATTTATTTTTAAGACATAATTTTCAAAATAAGTGACATAAAATTTTACGTGCGCGCAAATATTTATGTGCCGTCCGTTCGACGCCCTTATCTTTTTACTACAATCCAACAAAAGTTGATTGACGTATTTGGGGAGGAAATTTCTTTCCTGAAAATTTGTTTAGATCTCTCAATGGTAAGGAAAATATTAAGGAATGCCTTCGCCCATTGATGCGGTATTTCCCTCATATTGAGATTCCCGCTTTAACTGGGCGACTCGACTGGCGCATTTAAATTTCCTCCCTCTAGAAAAGAGCAATATGTATAGTATTATAATTTTGATTAAGTACACGATTAGTTTATATTTTGGACTATTCTCTGTTAGCAATCAATTTTAGTTTTTTTTTTTTAAAGATTATACGTCCTTACTCATAATCGATGATTATCGCTAGCTTAGTTTTTTATTAAGTCTTTATCTATTGTGACTTAGTGAAGATAGAGAGGGAAAGAATGAGAGGGAGAGATTGATAGAGGGAGATAGCAACTTTAAACAAAGCTTAAATTGACGTCTAACTATTGGAGTAAGGCCATATAACTCTTACTGATACAGGGGTACGTGACAAATCAGGACTTAAAATTTCAAACAAGGCTCGAACTCGGGTTGCATTGAACTATGACACTAATGGCGGGCGTTTATAACACTCTTTATTTCTGTGTCCCCTCCCATGATTAGTCTGTGTACTATATGTACTCGTTCCGCCATCAGTATATCACCACACCCTCGACCAACAGCGAGCAGTGATCAACACGTACCGGTGAACTCCCATTAACATGCATTGTGTATTAATATTTTTTTTATATTTAAGTTTCATTAACATCCCTGCCTTTTATTACCCAATAGCCTATAACAGTCCACAGTTTGACTTGTACTTTATCCATTGTTGAAAGCATTAACCGCAATTTTCAGTAGTCTCCTTAACAAGTGGTAAATTTTGTACAAGCGACTTCAATATAAATAGAATGACAATATCATCAATGTAGTCGAAGTCAATTAAATACGCATTATTAAGAATAAGTCAAAAACTACTGGTCAGATCTTGATCAAATTTATATGGGACTACATTAGAAGCACCAGCTTTCAAGTAAAAAAAAATCGGTTCACCTAGAAAAAAGTTCTGAGGTAACACACATAAAAATTCAGTCAAATTGAGAACCTCCTCCTTTTTTTTGAAGTTCCGGGATTCGAACCCGGGATCATATGATCAGCAGCCACGATTACGACCACAGGCTAACGAGGCAGATAAATATTTACATCTCTAATATATAAAAATTTATGTTTGTTTGTTCGTATTTTATGCACTGCCATACCGTTCATCATAATGCGCTAAAAATTTACAGTACTAAAAATTTACAGTTAAAGTTTATAGTACAATAAACTTACAGTAGATGGCGCGCATATCGTACCGACACATTTATTTGAAAGTTACATATCATTCAATTTCACTAGATGTATTATCTTTCCTAATTAAACAATGTAACTCTTCCAAATTTAAAACGATATATCCACAATTATTTCTTCTATAGCAGCAATGCGCCGAGTAACAGATAGTATTATTTTTTATAGGATATAGGTGACAAACAAGCACACAGTCCACCTGATGGTAAGTTGTTGCTGTGACCCATACACATCTACATCTCTATCTTCGTTTGCGAATTAAAATGCAGATGCGTTGTCAGCCGTGACGACTAAGATGGAATGCCTCTTTTCCAGTAAACAGGGTTTCCGATTCTCTACACTCACCATACGAAACACAGCAGTGTTAAGCTGCTATTTTACGCTGGTATTCTGTGCATCAATTACGCTTCTGTGATAGCGTGATCTTACCCCGGTCGAGCCGACACATTCGTGCCACAACTACCTAATACAAATCTTTATGTCATTATTTATTTATAAGATGTAATGTATGCAAAGGTTAAATCAATCATAAAAATAAATAAATTAGAAAATAATGAACTACTTATCAAAGGTCAATGTGCTGGCGCCTACTCTATATCGACCACTACTTTGTTTATTGCTTCATAAACACCAATACTCTGGCAGTTTTTATTGCTGAGAACTTAGTTCCGGTGTTCATCGCGTCGGATTAATATCCATACTTGCGTTTGGAATACAGATGAATTCTAATAGTTGTGTTTCCGAGTCCGACCACTTTCGGTTTTATGGCGCCGTATTCAAGTTAATTTTAATATTGCCCATAAGTATGCGACGTAGCACTGCGACAGGACGTTGACCTGATATGAAGATGATGTTTTTTTTTAAACTTATAATTAAGTTTACCTGTTTACCACATAACTTATATATAACTTTACCTGATAATGCACTTACCGTTTAGTGGCTGTGTAAGAATATCCACTACCCCATATCATTCTGTGGGTGACGGAAGAGACGACAGAGGGATACAAATCAGGGGATAGACAGCAGCGGTTTCCTAATAACGAATAAAAATAAACTGTGGTTGCTAAGCCCCTCGCCAAGCGTGGCAACTACAAATATCCTCCCTATAAGGCCAACCCTATTTATGAGGGCGTGTTTCTAGTGATGACGTATGGAACTGAGACGTGGTCCTTCACTGCTGGCCGGATGAGGAAGCTCAGATTCGCTCAGCGAGCTATGAAGAGGGCTATGCTCGGAGTTTCTCTGCGTGATAAACTTAGAAATGAGGATATCCGCAGTGTGACCAGAGTGACCGACATAGCCCAACAGATTAGTAAGCTGAAGTGGATGGGCCGGCCAATGTCTCGAAGAACCGACAACCGATGGGGAAAAAACGTTATCGAGTGGCGGCCTCGACGAAGTGTAGGGCGTCCCCACTAGATGGAGTGACGACCTAGTAAGATATGCAGGAAGTCGACGGATGCATGTGGCTCAGGACCGTGCTTTGTGGCATTCTTTGGGGGTGGCCTATGTTCAGCAGTGGACTTGTGAAGGGCTGTAATAATTTATGGGGGGGGGGCTATTCTGCAGAGGCTGTAACGGTAACAAATAGTATGTATCGACTAACCCATACCCATGTTAACGTGTGGGTGCCGTAAGAGACGGTAGGGGGAAATGAACCAGGAGAAGGGTAACAGCAAATTTCCGATAGCAGATCCATATAGAAATAAAAATAATAAAAATCTCTAGTTGCAAAACCAATGTGGTTTTACAAATACAAGTATATCCCTTGCGATACCACTGTGGAAAATATATCCCTATAAGGCATATAGGAGACGAGAGAGATATAATACCTCGCAACAGTCCATAGAAACTATTGAGCTGACATTATTTATACAAAAACGTCTCAAAAAATATTATTTTACAAAAGATTTTTTAAGAAGAATTTGTATTTAGGAATATTTGCGGAACGATATTTTCCATATTTGATAGAATTCCATAGAATGACGACCTGGATCAACATGCAAAGCCGATAAAGGTAAGTGGCTGAGGACGGTATTTTGTAGTATTTTAGTTGGGGGGGGGGGGGGGTAGGCTTCATTAATTAATATTGTGTATGAGCAGACAAACAAACCTCCGAAAACGTTATGATCTAAAGCGTATAGTATTGATCCGCCCCTGATGGTAAAACTTCGTTCAGTTGAATCTCTCCGTAAGTTCAAGTTGTTCCCTTCGCGAATAAATAAAAAGCCTTTAAACTTTTACGTAAATAGTTAGGTATATTTAAGGTGAGCAACTCGACCAGAAAGGGTTCCGCTTGTGCGTTATACGGGAGCGATCTTTTGAACTGCACCTTAGATAGGAAAATGTTGGAATAATATTTCTAGAATTGTATAAACTGCATTTATTTATGGTACAGACTGTGAATAAATGCAAAATAAATCGTTGGAAACTTAAAATGGGTTTAAAAATTTAAAATTTTCTCTTTCATGCGTCCATAAAAGTTCACTGCTGGATATAGATCTCCCGTATGGAGGACAGGAGATCCAGTGCAGCTATATTGCTCGACTGGGGAAGAACCACGCTCTCACAGAATACCAGCGTAAAATAGCAGCTTAATGCTGCTGTGTTTCATATGGTGAGTGTAGAGTACCGCAGTTTCGTTTTACTGGAAACGAGGCAATACATCTTAATACTAAGGGATGACAACACATCTGTATTTTGATTCTTAGTCGAATACCTATGAAGCGGTTTATGAACCACAGTATACGCTTACCATCAGATAGGCTGTGTGCTCGTTTGTCACCTTTATACTATAAAAAATGTCTTAATAGTTACGCTAGGCAAGCGGATAGAAAATTGCTGTACCAGACTTCTCGTATCTTTGAAGCTGCTGCCCGTCGCAGTATTTTTTATGTGTGTCAAAACAAAATGTCTATACCACCGTATGTTGGGACCTGTAAGTGAGCTGGTAATTCTCATACCACACCACGGCATTGACGGATCCGTGGTGTAGTGGATTAGCATTAAGTTACAGCACTGAGGGCCACGGATTCGAATCTCGCACGGAGCAAATATTTGTATGACCTACAATCCTTTTGCAATTTATGTATGTAAACTACTTCCACAATATAGGAGATAATTCTTGTGTTAGGGTAAAGTTATTAAAAAATCATATCTTCCACGTCTTAAATACGTAAACATTGAAAAAAAAAATACTTCCAAAGATATTTAAAGACATTCCAAAACGTAGTCTCCAAACTGCAAAATGAATATGACATGGAAAATTAAAAGAACACAATACAATGCGGCACTGCACTGCCTTTTCTCATTACTCTTGTCTCACTTTCATGCAACGATGTGGATGTCGTGCATTCGTTGTCATCGTGATTGTAATACCAAAACTGTGTCAGCGTTCACTAAGGAAAAGTGTAACTCCATGTTTGTTGACACACTTTCAACAGAAACGGGGTTATTCAATGACGTAGTGTGTAGAGACACAGATGTACAATGGATTCTACTGTGTAGTGGCGGTGTAAGAATATCCACTGCCCCATATCGTCCCGTGGGTGTCGTAAGAGGTAACAAAGGGAAACTGGAACAGGAAATGGACAGCAGAATCTTATTGATAACAACCCAAAATTGTAAGACTGTGTTTGGCCAGCTCGTTATTCAACGTTGCATCTATGGTGCAATTCTCCTTACGAAGAAATATATGGAGGTGTTTTATAGGCTGTAACAGTGAATTATGATTAATCATCATCATCATTACAGCCCTTCACAAGTCCACTGCTGAACATAGGCCTCTCCCAAAGAATGCCACAAAGCACGGTCCCGAGCCACCTGCATCTATTGACTTGCTGCATGTCTTACCAAGTTGTCACTCCATCTAGCGTGGGGACGCCCTACACTTCGCGTGTCGGTACGAGACTGCCACTCGACAAACCTTTCTTCCCCATCAGTTGTCGGTTCTTCGAGCTATATGACCACTTCAGCATACTAATTCTTTGGGCTATGTCGGTTACTCTGGTTCTACTGCGGATATCCCGTTTTTAAGTCTATCACGGAGAGAAACGCCGAGCATAGACCTCTCCCTAGCTCGCTGAGTGACATTGAGCTTCCTCATACGGCCAGCAATGAAGGACCACGTCTCAGATCCATAGGTCATCACTGGCAATGATAATTAATATTGCTTAATGATTAATGGTAAGGACTGGAAACCTAATTATTTGTAGGAGTTAGGGTGACAAACGAGCGCACAGCCCACCTCATGGTAATGGTATGGGTTTCACCGTTACTATGAGATAATAGGCTATGGGTAATCAAGTGGCGATACACTTAATTACCCATAGCTATAAATAATAAAGACAAACTATACTATTTTAGAAACCAGCGTAAAATAGCAGATTAACAACAAATAAGCAGTGTTTCTCTTCTCTCACAGAATACCAGAGGAAAATAAGAGCGTAATGCTGCTGTGTTTCGTATGGTGAGTGTAGGGAACCAGAGTCGATTTTAACTGGAAAGAAGGCATTCCATCTTAGTCCTCGCGGCTAACAACGCATCTGCATTTTGATTCACAAACGAGGATAGATGTAGATGTTAATGGGCCACAACATCCACTTACCATCAGGTGGCCTGTGTGCTCGTTTGTCACCCTTATCACAGGGACGTACTAGCGGCTGGCTGTGATGTGGCATGCCGTTGGGGCAGGCCGCACTTCAGTTTTTATATGAAACCACATGATATTAAGGCACTGACTTGCGGCCAGCCGTCAACCGTTCCGTTGTCTTGGAGTTACGGCGGCCCGCTCTGGTTGAATGATACAGCGCGCCGCAGCCCCTACACGCACTTAGCGCGGTTAGCCCCAAGCCCCTTCATGTCATTGATTTTTATACAGAAAAGTTCATTTTAGAAAGCAAAGAAAAGGAATAATCAGTTAATTTGCTAAAGAGGATGGCAAATGTGTTGTTTACGAAACACAATAACTGCAGGAACTTCTTCATCAAATGCACTAGCGGCATGCCGCGCCGCTAGTGGGTTTGTGGCCTTATTGTATATAAACAAAGAGTATTCTTCAGGAATAATATTAGCTACAAATACTAATTTTTCTACAAATTCTTATCTAGTAATTTAAAATTATTGCCCAACCGCTAACCACAAAGATATTACGAAACTCATTTAAAGGAAACGTCACATTTTATGCTTAAGAATGGTCCACCGGTTGTCACATTCAATATGTTTGATTCACGAAATGGTAACATTATATTTATTTGCTACGATATATGTGTTACGTAAAACGATAACACCGACATAGCAAGAAACAAAACATGACGCGAGGGTTTATTCGTGAGAACATACCTACGTATAGTTTGTGGTTGGATTGTGTTACATGTCAAAATTAGTTTAAGGTGCAGCTTCATTTTTTAAGAGGAAAAGAAGCATTGTAGCAGCACCACAAACACGTAGATTCGTTGCCTGAGGATTAAGATGGAATAATTCGTTGCTATGAATGGTTTCCGGTGTTATCCTGAGTAAGTGTCCACCGTGCTGACCAATTGCGTGTTGGGGATTTCGTATGTCTTAGATATATTTATAATAGATATATTTTTATAATTTTTAGACCTATAAGTTTCCTTGCGATGTTTTTCTTAACCGATCACGTGATATGAACCACATATAGCTGCTACTTTTATACGTGCTGCCAGGGAACAAACTCCACGCAAAGCAAACGCTTATTGCTTGAGCTATTAAAGCTTATAATATAATTCAAAAGAATGATAACTATTTTTTATAGGATAGGGTGACAAACGAGCACACAATCTACCTGATGGTAAGTAGTTGCTGTGACCCATAGACATCCACATATATCCTCAATAAAGAATCAAAATGCAGATGCTTTGTCACCAGTGAGGACTAAGATGGAATGCCTCTTTTCCACTAAAAAGGGTCTCCGGGTCTTAACGCTCACCATACGAAACACAGCAGTGTTAAGCTGCTATTTTACGCTGGTATTCTGTGAGAGCGTGGTCCTTCCCCGGTCCATTCCCGGACCTATTCGTGCTACAACCGTACCACTAATAGCTGCGGCATGGCTCTACCGCGTAAAAAAACTATGGCATGATTAGGTATTAATATATGCCTCTTTTCCAGCCTATTTATGTGTGTGGTTAGGTACCAGCCTCTTACTAGTTTCCCGCCAAATAACACTGTTTTTACCGCTATGTTGGAGCTTGAAGGATTTAGAGAGGCAATCCATATTATTCTTAAGAGGTGACAACGCATCTGTAGCCTTTCTTCTTCTTTGTATAAAGGTGGCTTCAGGTGTACATAGGCTGCAATAACAATTTACAATCAGGTAGAATGTAAGTTCGTTTATTACGTCACGTTATTTGTTCATGGGCGGCGGTAGTCACTTACCATCAGGTGAACCGCATGCTCGTTTGCCTTTTTTTTTATAGGAGAGGGTCCTATAAAAAAAAAGGTTACATACTAACCACTTAATAAAGTGTAAGTATTAATTCGACGAATTTCCTAATTGTTCATACCGAAATAACGGCGTAAACAATTGAACAATTTCTTCGTCGAAAACTGACTCATTATTTTATCATTGAGCTAAGGTATAGATTACGTTTATTCTCGACACGCCAAGAAGAACATAGGGTTAATTTTAAAGTCACATTTTAAAATGAACTTTTTATTTATCTAAGCAATGAACTGCTATAAATATACAAATGAATCTGATTATTATGTATTTTAGTTGCTGCAATTGACATTTAGATTTTAATTATAAAAAAAAAATAGTGTAGATTTAAGGATGACTTTCTTAAAACCGTCAAAAAATAAAGTTACTTGCACTTAAATGAAGGTCAGAGAGCCGCGTGTAATCAATACGACGTTTGTATAGAATATTTTGTGGTTTCTGTAGACGGTTCCGTGTTGTAATACTCACAAATTGTCAGATTTATTCCAGCGATAACTGCCCGGAGCTATTTTTGTTCGGATTCGTTCAATTTCACGGCTCCATCGTCGTCGGCTTTTTGTATAATTCCGAATTAAAAGGTATCCTTATTTTCTGAATCGTATGTTTGAAACATTGACGCGCCTTTTTCAAATACTTACCGTTAAAATTTAATTCATAACATTAAGATCTTGTGTAGAAAATTTAAAGTCAATATTGCCAGTTTTAAATCTTAAAATATTTGATTACAATTAATGAAAAATGTTCAGTGTTTGTAATTATTTATTTAAACTATGTTTATTAATGCAACCCATAGACTCTCTAAAACAAAAAACACTACTGGCCTACCACATAGCGATCACATTACCACATGATCAAGAAGTTGCTATGGCTTTTGAGAAACATTTTACTGATGTTCCTTTTTTGAAAACAAAATCATTAAATTCTTCTCCTACTGTCGCCGAATCATTGCTCAAACAAAATGTAAAGGCTTGTTCAAATACTTTTAAATTCCATAGGGTACTGCCAAAAGATATCGTTAAATATTTTAAAACTATTGATGTTAAGAAAACGGCAGACTTATGGGGGATTTCCGTTAAAGTTATTTTATCTATAATAGATACATTAGCACCTTATCTAGCCACTATATTTAATATAAGCGTCGAATCTGGTGTGTTTCCTGATTTAATGAAACATAGTAAAGTCATACCTATATTTAAATCTGGTAGTACATTAGACCCCGCCAATTTTAGACCAATTTCTGTACTACCAACATTAAGTAAAATTTTTGAAAAAATTATTTTAGATCAGATGTTAAGTTTCTTTAATATTAATAAATTGCTACATAATAATCAATTCGGTTTTACAAGGGGTCGCTCGACAACTGACGCTGGAGTTGAGCTTATTAAACATATTTTTTGTGCATGGGAGAATTCAGAGGATGCTTTGGGTATATTTTGTGACCTTTCCAAGGCCTTCGACTGTGTTCACCATGAGACATTAATCAGGAAGCTACAGTACTATGGTGTCAAGAACACAGCGCTTAAACTTATTATTTCATATTTAAGTAATAGAAAACAGAAGGTTATTATCAATGGTAAAAGTTCTTCCGGGTCACCTGTACTAATGGGTGTACCTCAGGGCTCGATTCTCGGCCCATTCCTGTTTCTGGTGTATATTAATGACTTACCTCACCTTGTAGGGGATAGTCATGATATAGTATTATTTGCTGATGATACTTCTTTGATTTTTAAACTTAAACGTCAATCATTTAAATGTGACGAAGTGAATAATGCTATATCAAAATTAGTGCATTGGTTTAACGTTAATAATCTGCATTTGAACGGAAATAAAACTAATTGTGTTAAATTTACAACAACGAATGTTCAAAATCTGAATACCAATGTGTTTTTAAATGGGGAGGAATTGAGCCCTGTTGTATCCACTGTTTTTCTTGGCATCACTCTTGACGCAAAGCTCCAGTGGGGCCCCCATATATCCAAATTAGCAAGCAGACTAAGTTCTGCAGCCTATGCTGTAAAAAAGATTAGAGGTCTCACTAGTGTCGAGACAGCTAGATTAGTTTATTTTAGTTATTTTCATAGCATAATGTCTTATGGGATTTTACTATGGGGAAATGCGGCTGATTCAGAAACTATTTTTGTTTTACAGAAGAGGGCCATTAGAGCTATTTACAATCTAAAACCAAGAGAGTCTCTTAGAGATAAATTTAAAGAAATTAATATATTAACTTTGGCCTCTCAGTATATTTACGAAAATTTAATGTATGTTCACAAAAACAAAGATAGTTTTAGTAAAAGAAGTGATATACATTCTGTAAACACTAGGAACAAACACAAGCTAGTGATACCAGTTTCTCGACTCCACAGAGTCAGTAATTCATTCTTGGGGCAATGTATACGCTATTACAACAAGGTCCCGGAAAGTGTACAGGTTCTCTCTATTACCAAGTTTAAATGTTTTATTAAGCTGAAACTGTATAAAAAGGGTTATTATAGTATAAATGAATACATGGTTGATAATAACCCCTGGGAATGAGGTGATCGCTTCCAAGCAGTTTCTAAAATAAATTTTGTAAATAGTTCGTAATCATTTATATTGTAAAATTATTTTTAAAAAAAAAGTCCCGCTGGGTTTCTTGCTGGTTCTTCCCAGGACAGAGGGTTTTTTCGAACCAGTGGTAAAGTAAAAAATGACTTTCAATAAGAATTACACATGTAATGTATATTGAATAAAAAAATATTCTATTCTATTCTATTCTATTCATATGTATCGATAACATTTATTATCGATTTAAAATCAAAATGCACAAGTTTTGTTAGTTCTAAAGACTAAGACGGGAAGCCTCATTACCATTATTACAAATGTATTACTTAAATACACATATACATACGTACATATATACACTATACATTTGCATTCGACATATTATAAACAGCTATGAATATCTTTTACCTTTCTAACCGTGTAGTGGCGGTGTAAGAATATCCACTACTCCATATCGTCCCGTGGGTATTGTATGAGACGACAGAGGGAAAATGAAACAGGAGATGGACAGCAGCATCTTCCTGATAACAGCTTAAAAAAAGAGGAGTAAGATGGAATGCCTCGTTTCCAGTAAAAAGGGTCATCGTTTCTCTACACTCACCATACGAAACACAGCAGTGTTAAGCTGCTATTTTACGCTGGTATTCTGTGACAGCGTGGTCCTTCCCCGGTTGAGCCGACCCATTCGTGCTAAAAGTATACTACTAATATAGCTACAGCATGGCTCTACGACGTATAAAATAAATGTATCTAACAGGCATTATTTATTTCATGAATAACTTTTATACATGGTAGAGCCACTCTAAAACTATATTATGGTTGTAGCACGAATGAATTGGCTCGAACGGTGAAGGACCACGCTTTCATAGAATACCAGCGTAAAGTAGCTTATCTATTGCTGATGTGAGTGTAGATAACTATCTTAGTCCTCAGGGACATAATAAACGCCTTTATTATGTTCAGCGGTGGACTTTTAGAGGTTGTAACGGTATAAGCCTCAGCATTCACTTATCGTCAGGTGGACTATGTGCTCGTTTGTCTCCCTTATTCTATTAAAAAATCTGACTAGAATAATCGGTCGCACAATTCATGATTGCACAGAAAGTAATATAGCGTCTTAAATATTTAATTGTTTTATCATCTCGATGGTTTGTAACTATTACCGTATTGTATGCCTATGTCGAAAAATACAGTAAGAAATAATATCACGGCTAAGATATAGTAAATAAGATTAATAAAAAAAAATGGATAAATTATTTTGTATTGTATTTTATATTGATATGATACAGACGAATCCAACTCCGCAGGGCAGCGTTCGGGTAATTTCCATCTTTTTGTCTTGTTGCCAACCCGACTGCCAAGCGTGGCAAATATTCCCTTTATAATACTGTAACGGAATCTGTAAATATTCATTATTAAATATTATATTTTACCCTTCATTGTATCAAATCGAAATAACATTCGATTATTGTTAAACATTCGATTCTATTCGAGCATAAAGCTAAATCATTCAAAACTGACACATTTGCACTAGTATTATCGATACGTATCTGACGTTGATGCGACGTCACCGACGTCAATTCTATAAAATCATGTTTACCATTGCCCGTACTGTGGCGGGACAGTTTGTCAATAATCGCGTTATACATTTCCGTAATATGTACGATCACCGTGCTAAAACTGTTTGATTCAATTTACAGAATACCAGCGTGAAATAGAAAAATAATGCTAATGTGTTTCGTATGATATTTGAAGAGAACAGGAGGCCTTTTTGGCCAATCCGATGTGTGGGTTGGCTCGACTGAGGTAGGACCACGCGCTCACAGATTACCTGATGAATCTATTTTCGAAAAAGAATCACCCCTGATGACTAAAATGGAATGCCTTGTTACTTAAAAATGTCCCCTGTTCTCGTCACGTATCAAACGAAACAAAGCAGCATTATTTTGCAATATTTATGCTGTTTTTAGGGTGCCGTACCTCAAAAGGTAAAAACGGAACCCTTATAGGACCACTTTGTTGTCCGTCTGTCTGTCTGTCTGTCAAGACCCTTTTTCTCAGGAACGCGTGGAGGTATCAAGCTGAAATTCAAATACTCAAGTCTACTGTCCCTTGAAGCTGTGAAAAAATCAAACTTCTAAGCCAACGCAATCAAAAGATACAGCCGTTTATGCCGCAAATTTTCGACATTCGCAAGGGAATCAAAAGCTACAGGGTACTTCCCGTGAACTCAGAATCTTGAAATTTGGTACGAGGCAACGTTTTATAGCACAGATAAAGGAAAAATTGCGAAAAGTATAAATTTTTAGTTACATCATATAATAAAAATATTTTTAATAATTTTAAACTTATATATCTATATATCTACGGATTTGTTCGAAACCCTCGGTGCGCGAGTCCGACTCGCACTTGGCCGGTTTTTTTTTAATAGCATAATGGTGACAAACGGGCACATGTCCCAACTGATTGTTTTATATAATTATAAGTATTTGCATGCCTAATAAAGGCAGAATATAGCTTGAACTATGCACTACTGTTACATCAGATACCACAACCTGTATTGTGTGCAAATGATTCTTTGTTTCCTTTTTTCTAATATGTGCCCCATAGACATCCAGACCTCAAAAATTAAAGTGCAGATGCGTTGTCTCTGAGGACTAACATGTAATGCCTCTTACCTGTAAAAAAGCTCTTTGGTTCTCTACACTCAACGTACAAAACACATCAACATTCTGCTGAATTTAGGCATCTACGGGCTGCGGTTTTCACTTGCTATTAGGTAGTCTGCGTGCTCATATTTCAGTGTTTCTGATGCCGAGATAACAAAAGTGATGAACCCAAATTTTACCGACTGGACTCCAATCACTATACAGTCTAGCTAGTGACTTAAAATCTGTTATTGTTAATGATGACGATAGATTTTGTTTATGTGATAGCAGTATCATCAACATTATCATTATTCACTAAAAAATGGCCTCCTAAAACGAAAAATAGTACCTCCTCACCAAAGCCAGAAGAGTCTCTGGTTTTTTTTTCATTTCGGTTCTCGGGCTGACTCTATACATTAAAGTTACAGCCTATATTTACTCGTACTACTGCTGGGTATAAGCTCATTTCAAAGAGGGTTTTAGAGCCATTAGTACACTAAAATACCTAACACGGATTGTCTGAATTCACGTGCCCTCGAAATAATGTATTCTTTAGTATTTTCTGTCACCATCGAATACGTTGGTAGTTCATAATCAGCTTTTAAAATATCAACTAACAATAACATTGGTAAAAATCTTTTAGAAAAATTTACTTCGCAAATATCCGCGTTATAAAATAAAATGATGTCTTACCTAGTATGAAGAACGAAACACGTGTCGTATTATCGTCAGTGGTGTGTCTTGCCTAGTGTAGTAGTGTTGGGAGTAGCGGTGCTGCGATTAGTGGTGACGGGGATAGTGGACGCAATTGAGGGAGGGCGGGTGGTGCTCTTCATACTAGGTAAGACATCATTTTATTTATAACGCAGATATTTGCGAAGTAAATTTTTCTAAAAGCTTTTATATAATGGATTTCCGCAGAGTAACGCCTGGTTCTATTAATTATAATAACATTGGTGCCGATTGCTCGCGTATAGTAACGAAATTTTAAAATTGGCAACAGAGCATTTAATTTTTTTTCCTATTCTATCATTGCTATCTCTTTACCGTACTCTATCCAAAGATGTGCAACATAGACAAAAAGTATCATAGTTGAATCGAGGAGTGTTAAAGTTGCCAGACCAAAGCCGACTTATCGGACGGTCGCCGACACTCGAATCCTAGCCACTTGACTCGAAACTCGCTACATGACACCACTTGAACGCGACACGAGTCTGTTCACCTGTTAGTAGCATCACGATGACTCTACTGAAAGCGTTCACAAGTCATTCCATTTGTACGAACTGACTTAGATCAGTTACGTTGTGAATGGGGTATTGTTGTCGCAGAGCGAAATGGTTGTATATAGGCGCAGCAAACACGAGCCCCGATAGAATTTTGTCGCTCGGAATGACATGACAAATACCAATCAAATTTGCATTTCCAATATGAGTTTGTTTTTATCAATGTATAGCAAAGCTGGTTTCAGTAATGGATTTTAAAGTACCGGTTTCATATGAACGGTATAATTTTTTTTTTTTATTTAACACCCGACTCTGGCTTAGATTAAAAATAAAGTAATATTTTGGCTGATAATATGTACGTCTGTCAGTTTTAATGTTCGCCTTCAAATTTTCACAAATACAACAAACATACTATGACAAGTTTTCTTATAAATTGCATGTTTAATAACGTTTAATAATGACTAATGACGTCAGCATAAAATGAAAATGGCGGACATGAACCGTCAAAAATTTGATGTCTAAAAACAAATAAGTAACTGTATCGCGTATGGTATGGCATGAAAGGTTTTAATGAGTACATTCAAATTAAATATAATTTTAATTTGTATTTAAATAACCTAGCTTTTTTCTAAGATGGCTCAGTGAAGATGTGGCTTAACTATTGGCTGCGGGCCGCGGGTTGGAATCTCCCACGGCACTAGTGTTTGTTTAACTATAATAAAAAAAAATTCGGGTTTGGATGTTTGTCCTTGCGTAATTTATATGGGTAAAATTCCGAAAGTAAAATAAAGATATGAAGATATTCCTAATGTGTGAGAAACATTTTGAAAAAGAAAAATTATGTCATAAATTACTAAAATACATTTATAAATATAATCATTTACTTGTTTAAGATTCGTTTTTACATTGCCATTACTAAAATAGACCCTTCGAGTAATGACGAATGAATATCATAACTTGTATGTTGAATAAATATAGAAGAATATATAAGTATGCATGAGAATGAACTTTTACAACAGTCTCTGAAAATATACAAGGTCAGACTTATAGGTACTAAGTTTAATTTTATTAAACAACTAGCTGTGCCCCGCGACTTCGCCCGCGTGGAATTTACTACGATTTCATGGATATCAATTTTTTTGCGCGGAACCCTAATTTTGTTTTTGAGTAATGTTACCATCTTATAAATATTGACATTAATATTTATACGATACTAACGTCACTCAATTGTTTTGCCTTCCCGGAACCCCTCCACTAACACTTAAACTTTATAGTATGGTATTAAAGTTCAAATTGACTTTAATAATAATAATAATAATAATTTATTTGCTTAGAATGTAGGTAGATCTTACAAAAGTATTATTAAAGCATAAAGTTCCGATACATTCTGCCTTATCAAGGCGTGCAAATTTTAACTGAATAGTATAAGTTGCAATACATTTTTCTTTACAATAATTATTTATAAATTTTAGTCTAATATAATTATGTCCTAATAGTACTAATAAAAAATGTCCAATTAATAATAAAATAAATGTCAAAAGAATAATTATGAAGTACAATATCACACAATCATTTACAAAAATGTCAAAATACAAATGTTAACATGAAAAACAATAAAATCAACCAACCAATAATTATTCTATCGAAGTCTTATATTAGCTGAATCACTTAGAAATAAAAGAATAAATTATGATTTGGATCCAATACACTTTAATTACATTATTATTATAAGTTTTATGTTTAATTCCTATACCTATATGCTGTTAACAAGTATTTTCGACAAAATATTCTAGTAGCTTGCCCTTCTTGACAAAACCACCCTTTTCCTCTTCCTGTCTCCTACAATGTTGCCATATTAAATACTCCCACATTTACTATTTTACAAATATTAAAACGGAAACATTTTAAACATTAAAAGAAATAGATACTTATTATAAAATAATTCGAAAATCAAGACAATTTTTTAAAAAAGGTAATATAAATGTGTTAGTATTGCTAACACTTATTTTATTAACTTACAGCAAAAGATTCAAGCAATTTAGATACGGATATTAAATAAGTCATTTTTTTTGATTTTTATGATCAAAATACTCATTAACGGTATAAAAACAGTTAAGTAAGAGCCATTCGTGAAGTTTGTTTTTTAACTTTGTCATTGGGAAATTTTTAAACTCGTCGGGTAAAGAATTAAAGATTTTAATCGCCATTATGTACGAATTTTTTTGAAAAAACATCAATTTACATTTCGGAAGGTATATTCTGTTATTAGATTTTTGTCTTAAACTTCTGTCTCTTAAAAAAATATTAGCTTTTAAGTATTATTACGAATCTTTTGTATGGGAATATAGAGAAGTGTTGTTTTTAGACATTTTCAGGCAATTTTTAAATTTTTCTCTCCGTAAGAACCATCTTCGGACTTCAAGGAATATTATAAAAAAAGAATTAGCGAAATCGGTTCAGCTGCTCTCGAGATGTGCGCTTAGCAACAAATTCAGCGGTTCATTTTTATATTATAGATAAAGGTTGTATAAAATAACCAGTTGCATAACTGACTTCGTTATAGAATGTTAATTTCAAGAAGAAGATATCATGGTGATTCCTAGAACGGCGGTCGTGTCGAATCTGGTCAAAGTAAACCAGGATTTTCAATAATTTTAATTTATAATAATCGATATTGTATAAAAAAATCTACTCGATTAATAATTTCATAGTATAATTTTAAGCACAGTCAAGTTTAAATAAAATCAACACAAAGCTTTTAAGTAAGGAGGCTTATATTGAAGAGAGTGGAAGTCATTTTAAAATCTTAGCGGTTAACCATCGCAAAGTCTATTATAATGCCTCTTTAAAAGGTTAAACACTTTTCTAATTAGCCAAGTTGCCTTACTATCTATAAATATTTATTACGTGGTAGAGCCATGCTGCAGCTATATTATGGTTGTGGCACGAATGGGTCGGCTCGACCGGGGTGGTACCACGCTCTCACAGAAGCGTAATTGCTGCTGTGTTTCGTATGGTGAGTGTAGAGAACCGGAGACCCTTTTTACTGGAAACGAGGCACTTCATTTTAGCCTTAAGGGGTGGCAACGCATCTGCATTTTGATTCTTAATCGAGGATAAATGTAGATGTCTATAGGCAACAGTATCCACTTACCATCTGGACTGTGGAGGTGGACTGTGTGCTAGTTTGTCACCCTTATTCTATAAAAAATATATACTCCTTTACGCTTCAGTCTGGAACTGAGCAATACAAGCACTGCTATTTGTCGGTAGAAATAGGTAAGAGGGACCCAGACTCTTTCCGTGCCTAGAAGTTCAGGCAGAAAAAGAGTTCTACCATCTAGTATAACTAGAGGCTGTGAGGTGTTCCATCATAGTCCTCAGAGGTGATAATGCACCTCTAGCCTTCTTTGTTTGAAGTTAGTTGCAAGCGTCCATGGGCTGCAAAAACCACTTACTAAGAGAACTGTAAGATCGATTGTCGCTTCAGTTTTATAAAAAAAACAACGGTGTGTATCTTAGTGTAGAGGATAGAGTGATATTGTGGGTGATGTTAGATGGCAGTGAGTGCACGCAAATGAGGAAGGGAGTCTATTCAAACTAAATAACATACACCATATAATTTTTCACGCGGATTTTAGCTAAATAATTTTCACATGTTTAATTTAAGTAATTATTTTGTTTCATCGTAAAGGGATGAATAAATAATAATGGTGTCCTACAGAACGAACTTACTTAGAGACCAGTTTATGCGCGAGCACTAGTACAATATCTATTCTCTCATTCTCAAACTTCGATGGGACGGTAACCGACCGGAGAGAGATCAGGCGCAGGACCTACGGCTTAACGTGTTTTCCGAGAAACGGGGGTATAACACCGCCACTTTTCTGGCTCCTGGCTGCAACTGAGAGTTTCTTGACAGAAAACTCAATTAAAGTGAATACTAAGAGATGTCTCATAAAAACGTGTGCATTATCATAGAATTGCGACATATTTTGCTTAAAAATACGAAAGACTCAACATGTATTTAAGTGCTTAAATCCACACTCACACCTCTTTCGTGTTTGTGGTCGTTCCTCTTGCGTATAAAAGGTATAATCCCATTCTGAACTCTTTGTTAATTCAGGTAAGTATTGTCCAACACAAACATTGCGCTGTAGAGCATTAAGTATCTGACTTTATTTCTACCTACTCCGCACATACTAACGTGAAACAGTAGCCTTTTTAACCTTGCAATAAATAAAGGAGGAAAACACATGAGAAATTACTGGAATACCCTTAGGAGTGCTCATTATTTTAATAGTGTAAATCATTCAACGTCAACTGAAATTCAATTCTCGACTGCAGACAATAGAGTTGACTTTGAAGCGACAGGATCATAAGTAAATTCAGGAATAAATCAACAGCAGGTAATTTTAAAATTTGATCTCTGTCTCGCGATTGGTAAAGATTGTTTTCGTTTGTTATTGAGGTTTGGTGGTTGACCGATATAAAGACCGCACACTAAGCACTGACGCCTACGCTTTCTTATTACGGAGACCGCTCAAGTACGCCTCCCAGATATCGACGGGGAAGAATAATTAACTACATACGTAACTGTTATTTTGGAGTGCTTTATTTATAACTTTAATGCACTAAAATCTAACATCAGGTTATCTTGTGTCAGTTTAAAAATATAAGAATATGTGTCTGTCTGTTTGTGTTAATTTGTAATGTTCTACTATAAGTCACTAAACTATATTTAATATTGGTACAAATTTTATAAAAAACAAATTAAAATCTTAATTTAAACTTAACCTAATGATTTGAGATTCATTGTGTCAGATTGTATCGTTTTTAGGGTTCCGTACCTCAAAAGGAAAAAAACGGAACCCTTATAGGATCACTTTGTTGTCGGTCTGTCTGTCTGTCAAGACCCTTTTTCTCAGGAACGCGTGGAAGTATCAAGCTGAAATTCATATCAAATACTCAAGTCTATTGTCCCTTGGAGCTGTGAAAAAGCCAACGCAATCAAAAGATACAGCCGTTTATGCCGCAAATTTTCGACATTCGCAAGGGAATCAAAACCTACAGGGTACTTCCCGAGAACTCAGAATCTTAAAATTTGGTACGAAGCAACTTATTGTAGCACAGATAAAGGAAAAATTGCTAAAAGTATAAATTTTTAGTTACATCATATAATAAAAATATTTTTAATAACTTTAAACTTATATACCTACGGATTTGTTCGGAACCCTCGGTGCGCGAGTCCGACTCGCACTTGGCTGGTTTTTTTAAAATATTGTGTGTGAGTGTCGTCATCTAATCGTGTTCAAAGCAATTTCATTCAACGCTTAGTTGCTTAATGAATATCTGATAGAATGTTCATTACAATCGATTCCGTAAGCCATTAAAAAAAAAAGAAAAAGAAATGAAGGCTACAACAAGTCACCAAAAAGGAAATAGCCGAATTACACGAATACCTATTTAATTATAAAATATCTAAATACATTTTAAATCAGTAATTGTGTTTAGTAAAACTGATTGAGAACAAATAATTCGTCGTTCGGAACAAAACAATTAACATTATTTTCCTTTGTTAATTATTAAATTTTGTACCTTTTCATTTTAATTAATTACTGTCAGTTCAGGTGTTAGAAATAAGTATTAAATTATTTGGATTATTTAATCCGAAACAAAAGCGTGCTTGGTATTTCAACACTACAAGATTTCTTATCTTAAATATTTTGTAAAACAATCTTTATTTTTTCCACGTATTTATTGGAAATCGAGAGGAATCTTTATAGCTTAATCGATACCGAGCCGTCGGCACATCTGCATACACATAGGTCACTGCTAACAGATATTGCCCGTGCCACCCGTATTATTGATGTAGCATCAGCATAAAAATATACACAGTCGTAGTAAAATTTTATGTAAAAGAATGATACATTCTCGTCGAGACGAGGTGGTGTTCGCTTTCTGCCGACTTCCAAAAAGGAGACGGTACTCAATTCGAGTGTTTTTTTTTATGTATGTTACCCCATAATCCTTTGTACTGGGGGAACCGATTTCGATGATTCTTTTTTTATATGAAAGCTGATAGTTCTCGTGTGGTCCCATATGAATTTGATAACGGTCAGACCAATGGTTATTAAGTTATTCTTAAATAACTTATATTGAAGTCGCTTATATTGAAGTCGGCTGTACAAAATTTTTAATTTTTAATTATTCAAACATATTTTCGAAACAGAAATAGAAAAAAAGCAATTAAAAAAATAATAACGGTTTGTACTAATGATTTCTTACATTACGAGTACACATTCAATAAAACTAGTTTATATGGATTTTTGTTTAAAAATAGTTAATAACAACTTTATGTGCATATTTACCTATCGTTCGACAAAGGGGCAACCATAGTAAGGATGAAAGTTATATAAAGTGTTGCAAACCTGGTGATTAATTTTTAGATATACTTATCTTTGGCCTCGTCTATCTGATTCTATGAAATAAGTTAGATTTATGAATATACTAAGTTTGTTTTGCAATAAACTTCCAAGAATTTACCTTTTAAATAAAACTAGTTTTTAGAGATTTTATCGCGTTTAGTTTAAGTTTTTAATTACCGACGTTTTAGTTGATTTACAGCACCCATGATCACGAGGGGGGGGGGGGGGGGACTGAGGTGTTTGACGTCCCGATGTCATAGTCAGCCCGGCTACCTTCAGTTTTTGAATATTAATTTTTGGTCCGATCTAAGGCTAAGTCCGAGGGTATTGAAATTAAAAACATCCTAATTTCAATAGAGAAGATGGATGGCAAGACTTCAAGATACTATAAGCTTATTCTGCGTAGACCATTCAACGACACGATGGTGACGGTTTACTTTCGTTCACTGAGAAAGAACGAGCCTAAAGAAGTTTTCACTTCCAAAATATATCTGTTGAAAATTGTTTTGCTATCGTTACTTTCTTATTTGACGCCGCGCCGCGCCGCGCTGAGTAGTGGTGGCGCAATTCAAGCTGCTTGGGCGACCGATTAAGGTTATCGCTTCCATATACGGCCATGTAAATATATGGCACTTCAGACCCCCGGCAGATAGCCGTATTGTTGCTTTATTTGGTCTACCCAAACGACATAAGGAAAGAAAAAAAAATGGGAAGGATACCAGTAACGACAGTACTACATTTGTTATGTCACATTTTATTCTTGTTGGATATAAAAAAATATGTACTTTATTATGTCTTTCTTAACAAAATGATAGGCCCACTGATTTTAGAATGCATGAATGCCATTTGTAATATACAATACATTAACAATACTTAGGGTGTTCCGGGCTTTTCTATTTTTTTATAATTAAATGACAGTCCTCTAGTGCACGTAGCCTATTCATTTGAATCACAACGAACGTAATTATTACGCCTAACAGGTGAATTAGTAATCATATTCTACGTGGTAGAGCCATGCTGCAGCTATATTATGGTTGTAGTACGAATGGGTCAGCTCGACCGGGGAAGGACCACGCTCTCACAGAAAACCAGCGTAAAATAGCAGCTTAACGCTGCTCTGTTTCGTATGGTGAGTGTAGAGAACCGGAGACCCTTTTTACTGGCAAAGAGGCATTCCATCTTAGTCCTCACGGGTGACAACGCATCTGCATCTTGAGTCTTTATTGAGGATAGATGTAGATGTCTATGGGTCACAGTAACCACTTACCATCAGGTGGACTGTGTGCACGTTTGTCACCCAATCCTATAAAAAAAAATCACAGTATAATAAGATGTCGTACAATTTGATACTATATCACATCACCGGTTCATCAGGCTAATACGCCTGCTATCAGAGGCCACCAGGTCGCTCTAGCCTTTCCCATAGTTGCTTCTTATGTATTATATATATTATAGGATTATGTTGCGTTGCTAATACACGGCATGTAAATTATTGGTAAGTATTTAGAATCGATTACCATCGCATTTTTCCGGACCGATACGACTAAGGTACTTTCAAGAAACGAGCTTTTTAAGAATTTTTAAGGTTTAAGTTGACTGGTGACAGTCAATTCTCTTGTAGTTGTAGTTCACGGGCGGCGATCAACACTTACCATCAGGTGGGTCATATGCTCATGTCCCTTCTTTTGTAAGAAAATGTTCGAAATTTATGTTCAGAACTTCGGCATCCTTTCAGTTTAAACGGTGAATGAGCGTTTATTTTATATATACATAAGTACTGCTGGTAACTTAAGATCTATTTCTGTTGGCGACATTGCTGAAATAGCAATTTTACGAAGGGCAATGCAGTGACGTGACGGCTTAGTAATTTTGAATATATTTTAATATTTTAAAAGATTTTCAAATTTAGAATTTCATAATGTTTTAAAGCAGTAGTTTTGATGAATGCAGTTGGTTTAGGACAGTGTTCTTGGAGTTCTATGTTCAGTAGTGGACTTGTGAAGCTAAAAATGATAAAGACTAGCAGCAGCAGAATTGCCGACAGTAATATCTTCACGTACTACCACTAGCCAATGAATTAATACATTATTCAAACGTTGCACATCTCAAGATATGATTTACGTGATAGGGTCACGATGCATATTACAGCTGAAGCCTAGGAACACTAATAGAATAGAATGGAAATGGAATAAATTTGATTCAATACAGATAACAAATAATTCTTATTGAAAGTCTTACCACTGTTAAGGAAAAAATCCTCTGTCCTGGGAAGCATCAGCAAGAAACTCAGCGGGACGCTCTCACAGTATAGCATTTCTGTGTTACCTACCTGTGTGTTTATGTTACTTACGGTGAGTGTAAAGAACTGGATCTCTTGAACTAGAAACGAGGCATGCCATGTTAGCCCTGAAAGGTGATAACGCATTTTTTATAGAAGAAAGGGTAAGATGCTAAAACCTGGTAAGATGAAAATGTGTAGTACGTGTGCATACAAAGTAATAAATACTAAACTTTTTCAAGAAATTAGAGTAAGTGTTATTAAATGTAAAACATACAATTTAAGATCTTATTAAACTTTTTAAAATTTTAAAAGTATCAAGATCTTTGGAGAGATTTGTTGGTTCGAATTAATCTATTTTTAACTGAATGACATGAGTGATCTAAGTTAATGTTTTCTTATTCTATACAAAACAAATTATAGCTGTTTATTCCAGACAGTTCTATAGATACAGAAAATTTTTGTAAAGACAATAATTGATCAAATAAACCGACGGCTCTGTGGCGCAGTGGCTTAGCATTAAGTTGCAGCACCAAGGGCCGCGGCTTCGAACCCCGCACGGAACAAGTTTTTGTATGGCCTACAAATAATTATTCCGGGTCTGGATGTTTGTCCTTGTGAAATTTATGTATGTAAACTGCCCCCACGATACAGGAGAAAATCCTAGTGTGGAGGTAATGTTTCTTTAATACAGAAAAAAAAGAAACCATGTAGTGGCGGTGCATGAATATCCAATACCCCTTATTATCCCGTGAGTGTCGTAAGAGACGACAGAGGAAAACAAATTAGGAGATGGGCAGCAACGTCTTCCTAATAACGACTAAAAATAAAAAATAAACTACCGTTGCCAATTCGTTTGCCAAGCGTGGCAACTATGGCAAATATCCCCCCTATTAGACAATCTATGGAGGAGGCCTATGCTCAGCAGTGGATATATATAGGCTGTAACGGTAATAGCAGGTGTCTCGTATCGGATTTTTTTTATAGAATAAGGATGACAAACGAGCACACAGTCCACCTGATGGTAAGTAGTTACTGTGGCCCATAGACATCTACATCAATCTCCTTGGTTTGTGAATTAAAATGCAGATGCGTTGTCAGCCGTGAGGACTAAGATTGAAAGACTAAGAATGCCTCTTTTCCAGTAAAATGGGTCTTCGGTTCTCTACACTCACCATACGAAACACTGCAGCATTAAACTGCTATTTTACGCAGGTATTCTGTGAGAGCGTGGCCCTTCCCCGGTCGAGCTGACCCATTCGTGCTACAACTATACTATTAATATAGGTGCAGCATGGCTCTACCACGTAAAACATAAATTACTCAATTATTATTATTATTTTTTAAATTACTTGGCTATTTAGAAATATTGCAATTTTTTTGAATAACTAATTGTTTATATATAAATTACAGATGATAGTGTTCTTAACAGTTTTGGCTTTAGTATAATTCCGAACAAGTAAATTATAGTGTGTGATATTTCGAACGAGTTAACATAAATTACCGTAACAATAAAAATAAGCAAATGGTGTTTCGACGTGGCATTTAATTGTACTAAAAGGTTTCGGTGAAAGGTTTCAATAAATATTATTAATGGATTTTTTATTGCCTGTTATATAAGCATGAAACATCTCATTTTACAGTATTAAAATAGCTTCTTAAAATTGCTGCTCGTATGTATTGTGTTTTAATTTCGTATCAAATTGTTTAAATGATAATTACACTGTCTTTGTAATTAACAGTGATTTTTAACACGCATGTATCTATCTATCTATCTATGTATTTCACAAACTTGTGGAGGGCCAATTTACTTGAAAATTTGCACTCGTATCAAAGATCAATGACAATACAATAATTTGATTACTTTATCCTAATGTCCTAATTAGGATCACCAGGATAAAATAAAATAATTATCAGGATCATCACAGCCCATGATCAATATGTGTTGTTTAAGTTTATTTAAGCTCTTATATTATTTTTAATGAATTATTAGTAGTTATAATAAAGTAACAGCCTACTAAGTTTCCACTGTTGAATACAAGTCTTTCCTAACTTTGAGGGGGTTCTAAAGCCGAGAAGATATCGCAGTACTGTCCTTACCAATAATTATTACCAGTAGCAATATCGCCATAATGACTATTAATGTTTGAATTTGGTATCAATATTATTTAAAATTACACGGGTCAGATATATTTTCGGAAATATATATGATTATCAGAAAATACTACTTCCGTCATGGTCTGTGCAAGTTACTTAAAAACAGATTTCCGCTTCCATTTTTCCTTTTTGAATACAAAAACACATTTTCACACAATCGCGCCCTCAGCCTATTGTCCAGGGATGCCCCTTCCATTCGAAATTTGAATTCGGGATGGGATTAAATACGATCTTCACGCCTAACCGTGCGTCCAGTGACTTGCGACTTGCCTAATCTCCGTTTCCCGTGGTCACTGCAAGTCACTATAGGGTGTAGATAATTACCGTTATTAGAACCATTAGTAACCCTTTTGTAAGTTATTACTCGAGGTGGGTTAGTTTCGTATTCGAGCACGTGCCTTGTTAATAAGAAGAATTATGTTTCATCCAAAATTAGTCATTACATAATGTGAATATTTTACATCTGGAAATAGGCTTGATTTCGTAAAACAAACTACAATAGTACATTGTTCATTAATTGATTAATTGATTCATTAATTAAATACATAACATACGAGGAACATCCTCGTATGTTATGTATCAATTAATTGTATTGTAGCTCAGACGTATACGTTAGTTATCATCATCATCATCATCACAGTCTATCAAAATTTCATTGCTGAATACAGGCCTCCCCATAGATTGCCTCATAGGGAGGATATTTGTCGTATCTGGCACGCTCAGGAGACCGGTTGGCAACAGCACACTAGGATTCTTCTGTATCGTGAAGGTAGTTTACAAACACAAATTGCACAAGAACAAACATCCAGACCCAGAACAATTATTTGTGGACCATAGAAATACTTGTTCCGAGCGGGATTCGAACCCGCGACCCTTAGCGCTGCAACTCGTTGCTAAGCCACTGCGTCACAGAACCGTCACATATTGCTTCATAATTGCAACCTTTAGCAAGCGGGTTGATAACTGCAGTTTTGTGTTATTTTTAATCGTTTTTAGAAGCTGCTTCCCTAGAAGTTTCCCTCTGTCGCCGCTTACGACATCCACGGAATGATATGGGGCAGTGGATATTCTTACACCGCCACTACACGGCCTTACCGTTTATATTAAAATATTATAAGGTCTATGATTTACATTGTTGTAATTATATATAACAATGACAAAAGAGCTAGTCTATCTGATGGTCCAGTGCTGCAGCCCGTAGATTCCGGCAACTAACTTTAAACAAAGAGGGCCACTGAAGCTTCACACTCCTGAGAACTGAGATAGAAAAGCACTAGTTGGCATTTTCAATTTCTCAATATAACAAAAGATGTTACAGTAGAAAATTAAACCAAATTGATTCCTAAAATATACGTAACCACAAAATGTAGTCTCCGTAGAAGACGCTTATAGCCGGTCATTGGATAAATTCAGCACTTCTTATCGGCTGCAAGTTATCTCAGACACGGCTAATTGAAATCACCGTCCATGCAACGAGCAATTCTTGTATATATTTAGAAAGATCTAGACAAAATTTTGTATTAAGATAATGTTTTACTTTAAAAAAAAAATGTGCCGTTATGAAATACTGTCTTGCTCTGCTGAGCACGCCAAGCTTTTTAGAGGCCAATTTGGCCTTCCCTTCCAAGTGACCACGAAACTGCACGTCACTCGATATGTCGACTCCGAGGATACCGATACTGGCTGAGGCAAGAAGGGGAGTGCCTTGAAACTGAGGAGATACGACAAAGGGTTCTTTTTAGCGGTAAACGCGCAAACTTGTGTCTTCTGAGGATTAAACTGGACTAGATTTAGTCGCCCCCAATCCGAGACTTTGCTCAGCAAAGACTCGACTTCAGACACAAGTTTGTTCCGGTACTCAGCGACGTTTTCCCGAGAAATATTGGCACGGCCGGTGTATAGAGCATCACCAGTGCTGTCATCCGCATAGCAATGAACGTTACCAGTTAGCAACATATCATTTATATGCAGAAGAAACAGCGTTGGTGATAGCACACAGCCTTGTGGAACACCAGCGTTAATAGGCTTGTAGTCAGAGCATGCACCGTCTACAACGACCTTGATGCTCCGATCTGCAAGGAAGCTGGTGATCCAATTGCACAATTTCTCGGGAAGCCCATAGGAAGGGAGCTTCGAAAGAAGCGCTTTGTGCCAAACCCGATCGAAGGCCTTTGCAATGTCCAGACTAACGGCCAACGCCTCCCCCTTGGACTCTACTGCACCCGCCCATCTATGGGTCAGGTAGACCAGAAAATCACCAGCTGATCGACCCCGACGAAAACCGTATTGGCGGTCACTAATCAGCTGGTGATCCTCAAGGTACCGGATGAGCTGGCAGTTAATAATGGATTCCATTATTTTGGAGAACAAGGAGGTGATCGCGATAGGCCTATAGTTGGATGGATCTGAGCGGTCGCCTTTTTTAGGGATCGAGTGCACAAAAGCTGTCTTCCATGATTTCGGGACTACGCCTTGGGAGTAGGAGTACCGAAAAAGACGCGTTAGGACCGGTGCCAACTCCGGAGCACACGTCCTCAGCACAATTGGGGGGATTCCGTCAGGCCCACTCGACTTCTGGATGTCCAGGGAGAGCAGTGCTTTGCGAACCGAGCGCTGTGAGAACAGCACATCCGGCATGGAGCACTCACACCGCGGGATGGTCGGCGGTGTTTTCCCCCCGTCATCAAGAGTCGAGTTGGACGCAAAAAGGGAGCCTAAAAGGTCGGCTTTGTCTTTTGCGTCATGGGCCAGTGAGTCATCCTCCCTGTGCAGAGATGGTAGTGATGGCTTACAGAAATTCCCTTGGACAGCCTTGGCGAGAGACCAGAATGCACGGGTTCCCGAAGGAAGGCGAACTAGTTTCTCGCCAATTCTGCCTATGTGCTCTGAATTTGCCTTGGCAATAACTCTTTTGAAGAACCTGGAGGCGAAGTTATACTTCTTTTTAAGTGTGCTGGTGTTTACATCCCGAGTCGCCGAAGTCGCAGCCCAGGCTTGATAACACTCCTGCTTACTGCGTAATGCAGTCTAACAGGAGCGACCAAACCAAGGCTGAGATCTGCCTCCGATGGGTACCACAGATGATGGAATAAATAGTTCCATTCCCTGTAGCACCACATCAGTGATAGAGTCAGCAACAGCGCTGGGATCGTCCGGCGAGAAGCAAACCCGCCCCCATGGGTAGGATGCAAAGAAAGACCGCATTCCGTCCCAATCCGCCGACCTGTAATGCCAAACACGGCGGCAACCTGCAGAACGCAACCGCGAAGGGAGCGTGAGTGGCACCACACTCCGGATCAGTTAATGGAAACGGACGGAAACCTGATATCCGTCCGGATGAGAGGTCAGCAGAAGGTCCAACAGGGAAGGTGTATGATCCTCCACATCTGGAATCCGCGTAGGCGAAGTAACCAGTTGTGTCAGACCATATGCCAAGGCAAAGTCATAAACAGATCTCCCCGCATGATCGGTTAGACGTGAACCGAGCCATTCGGCATGGTGGGCGTTAAAATCGCCAAGGATCACCATCTCTGCGGATGGGACCTGTTGTAGCAAGGAATCTGTAGCCATTTGGACGTGGTCGATGAGTCGGTCTGTTTCGGCATTACCGCTATGGGACCTATAGAGGCACCCGTAGACGCGCGGATGGTCGTCGCTGTCTACGCGTAGCCAAAGGATGGACAGGTCCGAACCTTCAAGACTGCCGAGGCGTCAAGAACAGATGTCCTCTCTGACATACACGCAAACTCCAGCCCGAGGCACAAAGGAATGCTCCAATTTGTACCCCGGGTAGGAGAGATACGAAATATCAGCCGGAGAGGAAACCTGCGTCTCGGTCAGAAAGAGCAAGGCCGGCTTCGCTGTCTCGAGATGGTAGTGGACGGCGTTTAGGTTAGAGTGAAGTCCCCTGATGTTGCAGAAATTCACGGATAGCGTGGCAGGGGTCGCCTTGGTGTTCTTGCTCAGTTTGCCCCTAGCAGTTATGCTTTTGAGCGGAATTTTGCCCCCCCCCCCAGAATACGCGGGGCAGCCTGAGCACCCACGCTCAGGATCGGAATAACATTGTCGTGGATGCTCAGCGAGGGATTCTCCAGGGGTACTGGTACCCTCCTGGGGTAGTTCATCGTGTAATTCCGCTACCATGTTGATGGGGGGGGGGGAATTGGGCCTTACATCGCTTGCAACTTTACAAAGCGCAAGTTCGGACTCACATGGAATACTGTTCTCATGTCTGTGCCGGGGCACCTCAATGCCAGCTCCTTCCACTTGACCGCATCCAGCGTAGAGCGGTTCGAATCGTTGACGACAGAGTTCTTTCTGATCGGATTGATACACTGGCACTGCGTAGAGATGTTGCATCTCTTTGTGTATTTTATCGCATCCATCACGGGGAGTGCTCTGAGTAATTGTTCGGACTAATTCCAGCCGCTCAATTTCGGGACAAAACTCGCGTTACAATCCATACAATGTGGATAATTGGCGGTCCACCACTGTGCGATTTAGAAGAAGTTTTTACCCTCGCACAACATCTTTGTGGAATCGATTACCACCAGCGATTTTTCCGGACCGAAACGACATAGGGACCTTCAAGAAAAGAGCCTACTCCTTTTTAAAAGGCCGGCAACGCATCTGCAATTCCCCTGGTGTTGCGTTTGTTCATGGGCGGCGGTAGTCACTTACCATCAGGTGAGCCGCATGCTCGTTTGCCCCCTCTTCTACAAAAACATCTAAACTCAGAAATTCCTTTAAGACTGAAGGTAGACTTTTTTATTTTTGTTTGTGACTCATGGTTGTGACTGTCATATTGTCACCTAAACTTTACATTGTTATCTATTACCAAATACAATTAATTATTTATAGGGAGTTAGATATAACAACGATTTATTTGTCATTAAAGTTTCTACCAATTGATACAAACAAACTGATATTCTAGAAGTTTAGTTTCTCTTTACGACAATAGAAGCAATTAAAAGATATCTCGACGAAGTTAGTCAATAACCGTTCAATTTATACGAATATTATAATCAAATACATGTAATCTATATATAAATTATGGAAATGCAATTTATAAGATAACTTATTTATTAAAGAATAAAAAATTAACTCAAAACTTTTGTATTCAGTAAGAACAAACACTTGGACAAATTATTTTTATATAACTTCCAAATTTACGAACATAATTATATCATGCTCTATAAAATCACTGAAAGTATTTATGAGGGCTGAAGTCATAAAACAACTAAAACACAATGTGATGTTTAAGTAGTCATTTTCGACGTCTGTCAGAACCCATATCGTATGCATTATAATTTAATGACACATTTTAAACCTTGACAGTTTTATACGATTTGTCGAACATTAGAAACACTGATTAATTCTTGTTTTATACTGGACTTCAAAATTTGAAATCAGTATTAAAATCCATCCAAAAATGTGCAACGAAATATTAAAAGTTGCAACATTAAAGTCTCATGTCCCAGTTCTATTCCAATATTATCAACGCAATATTAGGTCCTATCTTCATCTGATTCTTACCTATCATTAACCGCTACTAATTGCTCTCGTAGATCAAGCGACAAATGCAGGGACTTTTCTCAATCTGTTTCCTGCACAGAGCAATTAAACAGACAAGAGCTCGCCCCGCAATTCGATTACCGTCGTCCAGACGCATGTTAGATAGTAATTTGTGTGGATCTTCGTTGCCTTGTAATATTATCAGGGGCTCTTTATTTTTCAAATTTGAATCCTATATAATTATATAGTTTGTAATTATAAGTATGTTATAAGTACAAGCTAACACATTATTAAATGCTCTTCGAATGATTTAAGGTTATTGTATAATATCGACAAAACCCTTTCAGTTTTAATTAGAGAGCTGAACGAATATAACACGTTTTTTAATAATTCAATAATCAATCAGCAGATCCCAATCCTAGCTAGGTTAAATAACATCGGAAACATTTATGTTCTTATGAGAAATAGAATTCTTTAAATCGAACATTTAATAAACAAACACTGCTAACTGCGCTATTAGAGCATATGGTGCTAATAGCGCAGTTTTTTTTATAGATTATGGTGAAAAACGAGCACACAGTCCACCTGATGGTAAGTGGATGCTGTGGCCCATAGACATCTACATTTATCCTCATTTAGAAATCAAAATGCAGATATGCGTTGTCATCCCTGAGGACTAAGATGGAATGCCTCTTTTCCAGTAAAAAGGGTCTCCGGTTCTCTACACTCACCATATGAAACACAACAGCATGAAGCTGCTATTTTATGCTGGTATTCTGTGAGAGCGTGGTGCTACCCCAGTCGAGCCGACCTATTCGTGCTACAACCATAATATAGCTGCAGTGTGGCACTACCAAAAAAAAAGTTAATATATTATGTACTAGCTGTTCCCCGCGATTTTGCCCGTGTGTAATTTTGGGTTTTAGTTTGTTGCGCGGAACCTAATAACCCGGAACTAATTATTTAAAAAAATATATAAGTAGCCTAAGTTACTCCTTGTAAAATGAGCTTTCTAACAGTGAAAGTCTCGTCAATATCGGTTCAGCCGTTTCGTAACAAACAGACAACAATTTTAAAAGTTGTGTTTTTGTTATAAGCACCGTATATACTTTCATATGCAATTAGTAAAATGCTGTTATTTTGACATTACAAACAGACACTTCAATTTTATTTATTTGTATGGATATTCAATTGGCTATAGGGTGGCAACCTCAAAACTTCAAAACCTTGCCAACAATAAAAATAGAAGAAAACCCAGTCTTTAATAAGAACCTTACTTGTAAATTTCATGGTAAGTGGAGGACCGTCGTTTAGACTCCACCATTGAAATTATTAATTGCAATCTTAAATTGATTAAAAAATTACTTGGCGAGATTGGTAAATAAACTATCGTGAGCAATATGTGTGTTTACTAAATAAAAAAAAGGTCACCGTCTCAGATCAGATGGAAGCCAGCTAGTGGAACGTTTGTACGCTGCTTTTTATTGTACTTAAAGTAGTTTCCAGAACGATCGTCTTAGCTTATTACTTAACTAACGTAGTCTAGAACTTGTTCGGTTTCCACAAGAGCTTATGATGCCTCGTTATATTGTCACCTAGTTCAGTGACTTTGTCAGTCGGGCTACCTGTACTGATCTGTTCACTATTTTTTTTAAAGTGTCTGATTCGTTATGGACACTTGTTTCATTCAGGCTTAGGATTACATTATCATTTTGTACAGTCCACTACTAAATAAAGACTTTTCCAAGGTTTGTATTTGCAGTAAACGTTGCTTTTTTCTCGTAGATTATCTATTTGAAGTCTCAGAATTTTAAAGAAGCTACGAATTATTTTAGACATTTATTTCAATATAACTTCACGACTTCTACATACCTGGCATTCTGTTATAATGATACACTAAAATAACGATTGGATTTTTATGTATGCGTAGGTTATATGTAGTATACACGTATATGCCTACCTCTAATCATTTCGCATAAGCGTTTCAATGAAAACTATAGATTAAGGCTTAAGATTAAGCATGACACACGCAATCACTTGAAGCACTATAATATTTGCTGCGAAGTGACAGTTACCAACGATGACAACAGCATTCGACAATTGTTGCCGTAATGAAAAATCAGCTAGGAGGACAAAAATATTAATCAGAAAAAAGTAAGAAAGTTTTAGATATTTTTGTGATTAGATATACACTTGTACTTGGTTTACATACACAGTGTATATCCAAATCACAAAAATAAAGATGAAGTTTCACCCAGTGACAATAATCGCTAGTATAAATTTAGTTTTATATATCTGATACTCGATATTATCTACTACTATCGATAAAACCCTAGAAATGCGAGTAAAATGAGACTGAAAAAAGAAAAAAGTAAATAAAATGATCATCAATATAACGAAATATTCCAATTACCCAACACAATAGCCATTTTCTCGGCTGTAACAATATCAAAGGCAAAAATAGCACACAAAGGGTAAATCATAATGATGTGGTTATTATTTTTAGGTTTTAATATATTGTGTTCTGTTGTTTGGTCTACTCCTAGCTTATAAAGAATATCTACTAAGTATTAGGACCCCCTTCAGCGTTGTAGTCTGCTTGGGTTGGTTTATTGCTAAGCTTGGTTGGCTTATTTCTACTTCTGCTGTCAAACAGTAGCACACCCGCTCAGGCTTTTCAAATTTAAAGAGGCTGGAATATCAGTAAAATTACAGTTACAGTATTTCATGAAACTCCTAACGAATAACAACACATCTATAGTTTTCTTTGTTTTATGTTTTTTTCAGATATCCTTAGTTTGAAGTGGTCACTTACATAATATATGCGTGTGTATGTATGTGTGTGTTTGTGTGTGTATATGTATATGTATATTTTACATTTACATTTTGATTTTTTAACTTATAAGAATAACACATTTTTAAGATACTCTTTTTGTGATAGATTATTTTCTACGATTAAATGGCTCGTCATTCCTCTGTAACTGATTGCAGCAGTACCTGCTGTAATATGGGCAAAATTTCCTTTATCCTTTTTCAATATTCATACTGTATCTTGAATTAAAGATGTTTAAATTTAATTATCTAACATCCGAGAAACGAGGTATCATTAAACACACACATACATACACATGCATATATGTAATGCGTGTGTATGTATGTGTGTGTTTGTGTGTGTGTATATGTATATGTATATTTTACATTTACATTTTGATTTTTTAACTTATAAGAATAACACATTTTTAAGATACTCTTTTTGTGATAGATTATTTTCTACGATTAAATGGCTCGTCGTTCCTCTGTAACTGATTGCAGCAGTACCTGCTGTAATATGGGCAAAATTTCCTTTATCCTTTTTCAATATTCATACTGTATCATGAATTAAAGATGTTTAAATTTAATTGTCTAACATCCGAGAAACGAGGTATCATTAAATGAAAATTTTTGAGGCGAAATACGTGCGGCGTATTTAAACGACTGATGACAATACGACACGTGTTTCGCCTCTACACGAGGCATATTCAGGTAATCTAGACTCTGCGGTGGCTGACCGCTAAGTCAAATTTTTACAAAGGGAAATTGAACATGAAGTCGTTTCGGATTCCACTTGGGCGAAGTCGCGAACAGAAACTACGAGTAGTAAAAAATATTTACAATCGTCGATCGATGCTTCATCCTCAGGTGATATAGACTCTACGGTGGCTAACCGCTAAGTGAGCGGCGAGCCAAAACAACTGCTATTTATAGAGACCGCTGACACAACCGCCGGTCTGTATAAATAGCGCACGCAATTGAGGGAGGGCGGGAGGTGTTCTTCAAACTAGGTAAGACACATCATTTTATATTGTCGAGTGAATGTACGCAAAGTAATTTATTGCCAACTTTAATATAATGGACTTCCGCAAAGTAACTCCTGATTCTATTAATTATGTGCGGCGTATTATCGACGGTGGTGTATATTTCATAGTGTAGTGGTGTTGGATTTTGTGTGACGGAGATTTGATGTTGTATGGAGGGAGGGTTTGAGGTGTTCTTAAAACTAGGTAAAGACGCATATTTTATTTTACTACCCAGATCTTATCTAATTAACATTTACCATCTTTTGTAATAGATTTCCGCAAGATTATAGAAATAGGTATTAAGTCATGTAAAAATAATTTATCCAAAGCCCCTTTGTAGATTTGCATCACTGACATCAAAACGAACGGAAGATATTCTTATAGATTTAATATTACTGCAGAACTCGGTCCGCTCGCTCGGTTGAAAAACAGATGCAGCTTAGAAAAGAGGTAAAATGTCTTGTCGTTTGGAAAATAAAACTGATAGATGTTTATATTTTTTTTTGTTGATTTTATGTTTAAGGTGTAGTGGAAATAAAAGTTGAATTTAGATGCTCTTTTTGATTATTGAATTTTCTTATTTTTAAAAACATACGAGTGGTGAATACGTACTTGCCCGCTCCTCAAAAGAGAGGTAAATAAAAGGTTTTCTTTCAAATTACGCATGACGTGAGGCAACTATTGTAAACGTCTACTGGACGTAGGCCTTTACAATAGTTGCCTCACGCCTAAGAAATTGGTGTGGAGGAACGTTTAAAAAAACGGAAAGTAGATTAAGGTTTACTTACATAACGCAACAAGTGGAAACAGTTGCTGTTAATGAGAACATGGAAAAACACGCTATATTCTGATCCCGAAATATATTTTACATTTTTGCGTAAATACTGTCACCAATCGAGATTCAAAGATTCCAATTGCTGAATTCCACCACCATACCCTGTGACAGAACTCCAAATTACATGCTCATCATCTCGAAGCTGTCCAGTACCATGAGTTTTACGTGGAATTTTTTTCTTAGTACGACCACACTATGGAATTTACTGTCGCCAGCTATTTTTCCAGACTGATAGGACTTAGGGTCCTTCAAGAAAAGAGCCTACTTGTTTCTAAAAGACCGGCAACGCACCTGCAATTCCCCTGGTGTTGCAGATGGTGAGACGCTGATTGTTTGCCTCAGTTCTTTTATTACCTGACTAGGTTTCTGCTGTAAAAAAGGTGCCATTATCTATAAACATAGTCATTTTATAAAGATTTGTAGTTCAACAATAATATCTACAAGTTTAGAATATTCGGATGCTATTTTTCACAACTTTGGAATATTCGAATTCTAGTTAAATATTTCCCTGATTCTAATAAGTTATTATTATAAATAAGTGTTGACATGTTTTTATAATAAATGTTTATATTAGGTAAAACTTTATTTAGATAAGTAGATTAAATATTAAATTAATATTTAATATTTCATGTTTTAAATTATTTTTTTATTTATAATCCGTATTATTATTTGTAAACCTATATGTCCCTTTTGTATTGGACAAGGAATTTTTACACGCTGTATATAAAAGTAACTTTCTTTTTAGTCATTACGTGAAAAACTCAAAGAAAAATATATGTGACAAACAGGTATACAGATACTAAGGTGTTTGTTCCGTTTAGGTGAATTTAGCACAAAACTTTAATTTAAAATACTATATTGACGTAGTTGATAATAAAGGTTACTAAATCTATCGTTGTAACAAAAGAAAAAGAAGGTAGTTCAAAATCTTACAAATCAACGTTTTCCAACTAAAATTGTCGATTCCGCCATGTTTATTCCGAGAGGCATAATCTACACCTGTGCCGGTCACATCCGGTGACGGCTTTTCCATTTCCACTGTCGAGTGTTCCACACTTCCGGTGTAGGGAAAGCTGTGGGGGGAGAGCTTCATTTTCAACGATTCTTGCCGACTCTGCAGGAGGGATGTAACCAAATTCATGTTTCATAATATATTAAAGGTGTAATTTTTTGATTGTTAATAACTACTGTGAACATTTATAATAAAAGATGTAGTGTTATGCTACTTACATATATCATTTTACATTATTTTAAATTCATTTTTCCATTCTGTTTCGATTTTCTGCATTCACCTCAAAACTGGATATTTTACATCACCTTTATTTCCATAGGATCCTGTAACGATTTTAAACCATAAGAACACAATAACAAATCATTTCTACTTCGTATTTTCACATTATCAGCACTTTTAAATTGGTGTCAATGGAGTCTACCTTTTTTTCGATCTTTTAGCTAGTTTTCCGTAACTCTACAATCTTGGACTTTGTGTGGGCAGTTGCGCTACCTTTTTTCCTATATCAATAATATCTCATTTTCCACTTAAATCTTACCGTTTTCTTATTATAAACCAAAAACAAAAATTTGACATATTTTGTCTTTCTTATTTATATCGTTTCCATGGAAATTATATTCAAATTTGCTACCGACCTGTTATTCCTATTTCGATAATTACACATAAATCCTCTTTTCTCTTGACCATTTACAAAAAATTTGCGTATAATTTAAATAATTTTTCCGTTCTCTCTAGAAAGGTATAAAAGCCGAACAATCGGTGAAGAAAGGGAGTCTCGCTTCAGTTCGCGAATTGGAAGTATCTCCTAAAGGCCTTATCCCGGGGCCGCACTGCCCCGGGATCCTGCAAGCCTCCATTTACACGTGAAGTCTTCGGCGAAGCCTTCTTCAAACTCGGGCCGCGCCACTCCGGGATCCTGCAAGCCTCCATTTACACGTGAAGTCTTCGGCGAAGCCTTCTTCAAACTCGGGCCGCGCCACTCCGGAATCCTACAAGCCTCCATCTACCTCGGAAGTCGCTTCGAGTCTACTACAAGCGCGGGGGCCACACCACTCCGGGCACTACTACTACTTACTCCAGGCGCCGAGTGCACCTACCGCCGGCGCTACCTTTGGGCGCTGCAACTGCTAGCTCTAAGCGTTGCGCGCCCCTTCTCCAGGCGCTACGTGCGCCGGCTCCGGACGCTGCGTGTACTGGCTCCAGGCGCTGCGCGCCGTCGCTGCTAAGAAACCTACTTCTACAAGCGCAAACGGCGTGTGCTGGCTTCAGGCGCTGCGTGCCGTCGCTGCTAAGAAACCTACTTCTACAAACGCAACGTGTGTCGCTTCGACTTTTAGGCCCCACTTCAACGCTATATTCCCCTATTCTCTCACCTTTATTTTTTTTTTATAATCTAATTGTACTCTCACCTCATTCATCATCATCCTCATTCCTTTTTTTTATAAAATTGTAAATACCTTTTATAAATTTAAATATATTGTTTTCTGGCTCTACTTTTGTTGTTTTGTTGTACTTAGGTTAGGTTCTATTTTTTTATTTTTTTTTATTGTCGCTTTACGACATTTGGCGCCCAACGTAAAAGTCCTCTTTCTCTCTTAATTCTTCACCTTTACTGCGCCTTGTCCATTCCCTTTTGATTTAATTGCTCTCCCTTTCGTTCTTAACTCATTATTCATCATTCATTTATTCATCCTTTTCATATCTTCCAAATTCTAAAACAACACTTCATCTAGTGTTTCAACGTATCTGGCTTATATTTAGACTTAACACTTCACTTACATTCATCACTTTAATATTTTTATTCTAGAACAAAACTTCATCTAGTTTTTCAACTTATCTAGACTATATTTAGACCTACATTCAACACTTCACTTACATTCATCACTCTAATATTTTTATTCTAGGTAACTTAAAGAGGTATAACTTTTCAATTAAATCTTTATTTCTTAAACTTAACTTTGAACTTTACACTTTATATAAAATTGTTTTTCAAAGCTGAAGCGAGACAATTCATAACTTTTCTAAGCATTTACTAACTGTTAATTTGTATATATGTATAAATATCTAAACATTTATTAACTGCTAATTTGTATATATGTATAAATATCACATTTAATTTGTATATATGTATAAATATCACCATCATTTTCACCTTGTTATTATTTCTTTGTTTGTTTGGTAGGTTAATCTTCACTTCTTATTATTTCAGACACATCTCGCTAGTGATGTTGCTGATCTCTGGCTTTGAGCCCTACCGCTCTGGCCGTTCTTTATCTTTACTTAAGTCATAGCGACTAAAGCTTGCTTAAGATTGATTTCTTTATCTTTATCTTCACGCAGGAGCGGATGACAACTCCTTAAATAAGCCTGAATGTCCTTTCGAAAACACACTTTTAAGAGTGGTGTTTCTTCGACTAATTTATTTTTTTTTCCACGCAGGAGCGGATGACTACTCCTTAAATAAGCCTTAATGTCGTTTCGAAAACACACTTTTAGAGTGGTAGTCATTGAATGTAAACTCCACCCTTACCTGAATGGCAGATGATGTATGTAAGAGATAGTATATCTGATTTTGCCTGGTGATGTCTGTTTCTGCAAAGCTGTGTTTTTATGGTTTATTTTAGAATGTATATATCAAAATTTTTGCTGAGTCAAAAATTTTCCAGGGTCGGGGGGAAAATGTAGTGTTATGCTACTTACATATATCATTTTACATTATTTTAAATTCATTTTTCCATTCTGTTTCGATTTTCTGCATTCACCTCAAAACTGGATATTTTACATCACCTTTATTTCCATAGGATCCTGTAACGATTTTAAACCATAAGAACACAATAACAAATCATTTCTACTTCGTATTTTCACATTATCAGCACTTTTAAATTGGTCTCAATGGAGTCTACCTTTTTTTCGATCTTTTAGCTAGTTTTCCGTAACTCTACAATCTTGGACTTTGTGTGGGCAGTTGCGCTACCTTTTTTCCTATATCAATAATATCTCATTTTCCACTTAAATCTTACCGTTTTCTTATTATAAACCAAAAACAAAAATTTGACATATTTTGTCTTTCTTATTTATATCGTTTCCATGGAAATTATATTCAAATTTGCTACCGACCTGTTATTCCTATTTCGATAATTACACATAAATCCTCTTTTCTCTTGACCATTTACAAAAAATTTGCGTATAATTTAAATAATTTTTCCGTTCTCTCTAGAAAGGTATAAAAGCCGAACAATCGGTGAAGAAAGGCAGTCTCGCTTCAGCTCGCGAATTGGAAGTATCTCCTAAAGGCCTTATCCCGGGGCCGCACTGCCCCGGGATCCTGCAAGCCTCCATTTACACGTGAAGTCTTCGGCGAAGCCTTCTTAAAACTCGGGCCGCGCCACTCCGGAATCCTACAAGCCTCCATCTACCTCGGAAGTCGCTTCGAGTCTACTACAAGCGCGGGGGCCACACCACTCCGGGCACTACTACTACTTACTCCAGGCGCCGAGTGCACCTACCGCCGGCGCTACCTTTGGGCGCTGCAACTGCTAGCTCTAAGCGTTGCGCGCCCCTTCTCCAGGCGCTACGTGCGCCGGCTCCGGACGCTGCGTGTACTGGCTCCAGGCGCTGCGCGCCGTCGCTGCTAAGAAACCTACTTCTACAAGCGCAAACGGCGTGTGCTGGCTTCAGGCGCTGCGTGCCGTCGCTGCTAAGAAACCTACTTCTACAAACGCAACGTGTGTCGCTTCGACTTTTAGGCCCCACTTCAACGCTATATTCCCCTATTCTCTCACCTTTATTTTTTTTATAATCTAATTGTACTCTCACTTCATTCATCATCATCCTCACATCATTTTTTTTATAAAATTGTAAATACCTTTTATAAATTTAAATATATTGTTTTCTGGCTCTACCTTTGTTGTTTTGTTGGTTACGTAGGTTAGGTTCTATTTTTTTTTAATTGTCGCTTCACGACAAAGATTAGTATTATTTATACTTCATAATATAACACATATCTTAGTTAATTTGTAAAGTGAAATAACCATTTCTGTAAGTGTCCCTGCGTATGTAAATAGTACTTATGTCATGTTTAAGACAATGAAGTTTTTGACTAATACTACCTCTGATGTGCTTGTTCAGAACGTAAATATTATTTTCTTGAAATTATTTTCAATTTCAAGCACATCTTTTACCATACACTTTAAGCCAAGCGCCTTGCTTATGAGCTACTACGTAAGAATAAGTGATGGATGTTTACGATTGTGAATATTTTTTACTACTAGTAGTTTCTGTTCGCGACTTCTCCCAAGTGGAAACCGAAACGACTTAATTTTTATTTTCCCGTTGTAAAAATTTGACTTACGGCGATACCCCATCCAAAACCTTGCGATAGTGCGTTCAGAGACTACTATCTCATTAGTTATGAGAAATAAACTACATCTAAAAGCACATTATTAATGTTCGATATCCTATCATCATCGTTCTAATTTGTTATTATGTGTTATAAATACATTTAAAATCTACTTTTAAAAAATGACTAAAATTATTGATTACATGCATCTGTTGCTAAAGGCAACGCTCTAATCATTTGGGGATTACACTAATGAATATATAATTTAAAAATCTATAATCTTCACGTTTTATTTAATTTTTCAAGATCGTTTTCCTGTTTTATTTAAAATAATTCCAAAAATTGTATGAATTCTATGATAAAGTGGCGTACGTCTACAGAGGGAACGAATGCTCAAGGTTATTTGGTCAGGGAAACGCCTTAACACGTTAGCCAGAATATGACTACCATATAGGTATCTTAATACAAATATTTTTTACGTGTAAGAATATCCACTACCCCATATCGTTTTATGGGTGTGGTTAGAGGAGGACAGAGAGAAACTGAAACAGGAGATGGGCAGCAGCATCTTCCTGATAACTACTCCAAATATTTAAAAACTGCGATTGCCAACTCGTCTGCCAATCGTGGTAACTATAGCAAAATCCTCCCATGAGGCAATGTGTACTACTAGTACGTGACTTTTTAGACTGTAATGGATTTTTTGCAATAGCAACACTCGCGTACTTCTAAAACACTACAACCAATAGAACGGATAGTAGTGCGCATGTTGAGCGGAGATCATACAGCCACTGAACCTTCTAGTGGGCGCAGTAGTGACTTCCGTTCTTCTTACGAGCCTGACACGTTCGTAGCACGAGCTGGTGTGAGGGACTGAAACCTTTAATTAACTAAATTCCATGTCGTAATAGACGTGTATGGGAGATACCAGAAAGATAGATGTATACGTTCTTGTATATGCCAGTAGTAACGATCCAGATCAGAGACAAGTTGAGTCCAAGGGGGAGGCGTTGGCCGTTAGTCTGGACATTGCGAAGGCCTTCGATCGGGTTTGGCACAAAGCGCTTCTTTCGAAGCTCCCTTCCTATGGGCTTCCCGAGAAATTGTGCAATTGGATCACCAGCTTTCTTGCAGATCGGCGCATCAAGGTCGTTGTAGACGGTGCATGTTCTGACTACAAGCCTATTAACGCTGGTGTTCCACAAGGCTGTGTGCTATCACCAACGCTGTTTCTTCTGCATATCAATGATATGTTGCTAACTGGTAACATTCATTGCTACACGAATGACAGCACTGGTGATGCTCTATACACCGGCTGGGCCAATATTTCTCGGGAAAACGTCGCCGAGTACCGGAACAAACTTGTGTCTGAAGTCGAGTCTTTGCTGGACAAAGTCTCGGATTGGGGGCGACTAAATCTAGTCCAATTTAATCCTCAGAAGACACAAGTTTGCGCGTTTACCGCTAAAAAGAACCCCTTTGTCGTATCTCCTCAGTTTCAAGGCACTCCCCTTCTTGCCTCAGCCAGTATCGGTATCCTCGGAGTCGACATATCGAGTGACGTGCAGTTTCGTGGTCACTTGGAAGAGAAGGCCAAATTGGCCTCTAAAAAGCTTGGCGTGCTCAGCAGAGCGGGACAGTATTTCATGCCGGCACACCGCCTGCAACTTTACAAGGCACAGGTTCGGCCTCACATGGAATACTGTTCCCATCTCTGGGCAGGGGCTCCCCAGTGCCAGCTCCTTCCACTTGACCGCATCCAACGCAGAGCGGCTCGAATCGTCGACGACCGAGCCCTTTCCGATCGGCTCGATTCATTGGCACTGCGAAGAGATGTTGCATCCCTTTGCATTTTCTTTCGCATCTACCATGGGGAGTGCTCTGAGGAATTGTTCGGATTAATCCCAGCCGCCAAATTTCATGAACGCACATCGCGGCAGAACTCCCGATACCATCCACATCATCTGGATGATTGGCGGTCCACCACTGTGCGATTTAGAAGATGTTTTCATCCTCGCACGACTTCCTTGTGGAATCGATTACCATCAGCGATTTTCCGGACCGATACGACTTAGGGACCTTCAAGAAAAGAGCCTACTCCTTTTTAAAAGGCCGGCAACGCATCTGCAATTCCCCTGGTGTTGCGGTTGTTCATGGGCGGCGGTAGTCACTTACCATCAAGTGAGCCGCATACTCGTTTGCCCCCTCTCCTATAAAAAAACAAGACACGGGGGCAATGTCAAAGGTGCGAAATATTTGTGAAGCGAGAGAATCCGGCTGCTAAGCGTGATGATCACGGAAAAACTTTTTTTTTATAGGATAGGGTGACAAACGAGCACACAGTCCACCTGATGGTAAGATGTTTCTGTGGCCCATAGACATTTAAATCTAACCTCGTTTGCGAATCAAAATGCAGATGCGTTGTCACCCGTGAGGACTAAGACGGAATGCCTCATTTCCAGTAAAAAGGGTCTCCGGTTCTCTACACTCACCATACGAAACACAGCATTATTATTAAGCTGCTATTTTACGCTGGTATTCTGTGAGAGCGTGGTCCTTCCCCGGTCGAGCCGACCCATTCGTGCTACAACTATACTACTAATATAGCTGCAGCATGGCTCTACTACGTAAAATTTCTTACAATGGGAGGGGTCTATATCCAGAAGTGTGCTGTTACAAGTTGATAAAGAAATTCTAATGAGATGGTCGTGATCTATATAAAGACAAACCCTAACGTAGATGGTAGGCTTTAATGCTACGTTCTAATAAAACTGTTGTCTTAGCTATAAATAGAAAAACCCATATTCCATAGCGGAAAGGATGTTTGTTCAAACAGGAAATTAACACAGCTGCCGTATTTTAAATTGTACTCTTAGTATAATATAGACATAGTAGAGTTATATTATCTATCATAACATCATAATATTTTCTTCGTACTGTCTGATATTTAAGTGTAGTTACGCTTCGCCTCACTCACTACGCATTTATAGAGGAAATTAATAAATAAAAACTTGGCAACACTAAATATCATTCGTTCTCTAACTCTCACGCATTATGAATATTTTAATAATTTTTTCACTTTTTAGTGTTTGTATTTTTTGTTTTCGAATATGTTAAAATCATATAAAAGCAAGTTAAACTGACTTTACTTTAAGTCTTCAAAACGGTTAGGTAATGTTTTTTTTAAAGCTGCGTTTTTTTCTGACAATTATGGCATTTACTAAGAATAATAAGCAGGGACTAAATTAGAGATCCCTAATAATTCTTATAACTTGTTTTTTTACTCGTCGCTTTGTTCTTATTAACAAAAATACTGGCTAATGGTTGTCTACCCGGAGAAAGAAAAAAAAATTTATACAAACATTTTCAGGGGCGTTCAATTTGCATTTTAATGGAGATCCACGCGTACGTAACAAGTTTAACTAATAGGCGTGAAATGAGGGAGAGATCGAGGTGGGTACGACACAGACCGGGGACTCACTTAAATGCCATTAAGTTTGATTGTGTAATAATTGTACACTGTTGTTATTTTGTACCACTGGCCACTTTCATAGTCATTAGAAAAAAGTATACAGAAAAATAAAAAATATATCTATCACAAAAATAATTTTACTCTTAGAACAATAAGTTTAAGTGGGTTTCGTAATCGGATGGTAAGATTATTCAACTCATTTGTTACACTTTTGTTCGAATACATGGTACGTCGAAAAAAGGGGTGTAGACTTTATATTAGTTGACGGAGAAGAAGAAATAAAGTCGTATTTTACGTGGTAAAGTTACGCTGCGGTTCTTCAGTAATGTAAAACAAATGGATCGGCTCTATCAGGGAAGGATCACGCTTCGATACTGAGAGCTAGAGAACTTTTCGACTGGTAACGCATTCCAACAAAATCCACAGGGGTGACAATATATCTGCATTTTGATTCTAAATCGAGATTTAGGTGTCTATGGGCCACGGTATCAACCTAACACCACGATGATGGTACACTTGATTCTCACTTTTACTTCCATGATAAATGTAACTCATACGCACGCTCTCTATAATGTATCCTGTAGGATATCGAGCGGTAGTTAGCAAGAAATCAATGAAACACTTAAGGTTCATGTTTGAGAAAATTTCGATGCCTAAGAACTGACAAACCAAGTTAAGAGGGCTTTTTTGAAGGTGACAAAAACATTTTTTAAAGAAAAAAGAAAAGGGAAGAAAAAGAAAGACGAGACACGCTTTGGTTTTGGTGGCTTTGAATCTCACAATGTTGTCATCGCTTCCATTCGAAGACTGTCTGCGGGAGTCTGTAAGTGGGAGGTTCACAATTTATTTGAAGGCTGAAGCTGTCATAATAAAAAAGATCGCATCTGCATTTTAAAAACATTAAACTATGCACATTAAAAAGAGCGCAGTGTATTACACTGCTAAACTAGGATTTACATTTAAATATAAATTATTCTAAAAATACTATGCATACACTTTTTTTCAATTGGTATAATATCCGGATACGCAGGTCAGTTTAGAAAAGAGGTGTGCTTTTTTAGTTGATAAGTGGCTTTTTTGCCTAAAATCCAACTCAATTTTAACGCTATGTGACTACATACATATAACATAGACTTTCAAATTCGACTTAATTTCGGATGGTAACAAAAAAAGTAGATTTTTTTAATTAAAATAATGACAAATCTCTATAATGCCATCCTTAAATCACAATTTTAAAATATTTTTCACATTTAAATTCATTACTTGCATACCTTTTACGGGTTATTGTTTTAAATAAATAAATCACCTTAAAAACACGCTTTTGTAGATAACCAAACCAGAAAGTAGAAAATAATGTTCAGTAAGTTTAAAATAAGAAAATAGTGATTAACATAAAAAATTGATTTTATTGTAAAAAAGCGTTGGGTGATTGACGGTTATCTACAAAAGCGTGTTTTCGTTTAATTTTTCTGTTATTTATTTTCTACTTTTTAGTGCGGCTCTACAGAGTATTTTTTGGAACGTTCTTTTATGCGGCTTACAGTAGATTGAACTGGCAGAAATCGTAGTTGTTTTATGAATTATTCGTGAATCCTAAGGATCCTTGCCAGGATCCTTAGCTAATAGGTCAAACTATTTTAATTATTGCATCATCAGTCCTTGATAAGTGTGCAAAGTTTCAAATCAATCCGACATAATGATGGGGATAGAAATCACATTCGAAAATTCCGTTACATAGACACATACCAAGCTGTTATGTATCTATGTATGATATGATAAGTGTGTTAAAACACGTCTTAGATTCCTTAACTATATAGTTCTTCCTCTAATCCATCAAAATCTTAAGAATATAATTGATTGGTTGCGGGATCAATACAAAAGGTCACTAAGTACTTTAAATACTCTCGCTAACAAGACAGCATCTAATCTGACCTTGAGGTCTGAGAGTGACGCATACCAATCTTGAAGCATCAGACATTAAGCGATAGCTTTTTACAGTTATAAAATATTTACTGTTATATTTTGCATTAAACAAAATTTACCGTTTAGTGGCGGTGTAAGAATATCCACTACCCCATGTCATCCCGTGGGTGTCGTCAGCTGCGACAGGGGAAAAGAAATCAAGAAATAGGCAACAACGTTTTCGTAATAATGACTAAAAATAAAAAACTGCGGTTGCCAAACTGCTTAAACTACGGCAAATATGTCCTCTCTATGAATTAGTGTATGGGGGAAGCCCGTGTTCGGCAGTGGACTTTAATAGATTGTAACAGTAACGATAAACAAAATATATTTAACAGAGTTTCTTCCATGAGAAGGTCTTGTTTTTGCAAACCAATGTAGATTTTGACGTTTATACATGCTTTAAAAACCCTAAATTTAATAAAAATTTTGACTCTGACTTTGACTTCATTTACCCGTTAAAGCCCTGGTTAAAATTTCACCATACGCAAGAAAACCAAATTCAATCCCTACCGGCACCAATGAAATTGTTAATTCCAGGAAGTTGAAGGAAAACCTCGTAAGTTAAACCAAAGTACATGTGAAAACCGTTATCACGAACTGGAGCAGCAGTTTATGAATTTTTTTGAATGAAATGAAAAAGTTACAAAGGCTGGTTATTTGTCTATAAATAAACACATTAATTATTTATAATTCCTCATACTAAATTTTACTTTCTATCCTTACTGTTACTAGTAATTCTAAACAGTGTCGTGTATAATAACCCTACAGGAAAACAGGAAATATGTTTATCTAACTAAGCACTGTTCTGGTTATGTAGTTGCCTTATGGGAATGTACGATGTATGACAGGTTAGCGCCACCGTCTGCTTTGTGTTGCAATGTCTTTGATATTTGGCAGCAAGGAAATAGGGACATTTATTAACAACTCTACTTCTTACTTTGAATTTTAGCGACTTTTTAAACTATTTTGAATTTAAAGTTGCTTGTTACCTTATCCGTGGGTGTCGTAAGAGGCGTCACACAAACTTTTTTGAAGTTTTCTTTGAGGTTTTTCTCAATCCGCTCTTTATATAGTTGTTAATATAACACTATAGTGCCATCTGTCGGATCACATACGAGGTTGTGCGCCTTTACAGAATATTCTTCAGTCGTAACACATTTGCAAAGAGCCAAGTCCATAAATAAAACGAACAAGGGCCGCGACGTTAGTCATAATAAACGACAACAAAGGCTAATTGTTAATCCTTGTCAAAGAAATAAGCGAATACACTATGTCTGTTTGTGTTATAAATTATTCAAGTCGATTTATTTTAAACAACGTTTCTTGATTAGGTTGAACTTGCTGCAGTCTTTTGTTTGAAAGGATTCTAGTTCTGCTGAACATCGATCAAGTGGTTGTTAATTTTTCGTATAACTAAACAGTTTTAAACTCTTCCATATTTGACAAATCTCAACGATTTTTTAATTCAAAGTTAAGCTAAACTACGTTAACGTTAATTTCATTTATTTTTGTAGTTCTATTAACGTTAACGATTGTAGATAGTCTATTTGGCAACACGAAAATAGAAACGATATATAATAGTATTCGAATAATAAGTGTCACTGTAGCGAACTAAAAAACGACTACAGGTGTATTGTTAAACCGAAGTACTAAGTTGAATACCTAAAAGCCAGTAGTAAAACTAGGTCTCAAACTGTGCACAAAACATCGTAGTGGTTTCAATGTTCTTTTGTATGAAAAGGACGCTCTTGTACGTAGAAATATAAAGGGATGTCGTGAAGAACTTTCTTACGCTTTTAAAACACTGTATAGCTTGTAAAAATCTATCAATAATCACAACTAATAAAAAAAATTATACCTACAATTAATTAAATTTAAATCTTTTCTACATATTTGTGTAATTTTACTCAGGACTTATATGGTGGTCAAAAGCCAGCAACGTGTCGCATAAATTTAATGTAAATGTTAATCCACCCACCAGCATTCACGTGTGGCCAGATATTCGTTTATGCACTTTGAATTTATTGCACGCACTTTCAACATGGCGGTCAAAAATGGCGGGAATTCGCGACATCCTTTTGTCCTACAATGGTTCTATTGGTCTTTTTTTCGTCACATGTGTATTTCTGTCCATTGAGTATAAGTTGAATACACAATAAAAATAAATCCAGTAATTTTTAAATAAAACTAATTTTACGGATTTTATCGCGTATATTAACTTATTTTTATATTCCCGACGTTTCGGGTGCTTTCCAGCACCCGTGGTCACGGGGGACTGAGTTGTTTGACGTCCTACTGTCATAGTTAGCCCGGCTACCTTCAGTTTTTTAATATTAATTTTTGGTTCGATTTACGCAGAATGAGCTTACAGTATCTTGAAGTCTAGCAGTGGTATACTTGGGTTTGGATTTGATTTTTATTAGTTGTGATTATTGATAGATTTTTACAAGCTATACAGTGTTTTAAAAGCGTAAGAAAGTTCTTCACGACATCCCTTTATATTTCTACGTACAAGAGCGTCCTTTTCATACAAAAGAACATTGAAACCACTACGATGTTTTGTGCAATCAAATCCAAACCCAAGTATACCACTGCTAGACTTCAAGATACTGTAAGCTCATTCTGCGTAAATCGAACCAAAAATTAATATTAAAAAACTGAAGGTAGCCGGGCTAACTATGACAGTAGGACGTCAAACAACTCAGTCCCCCGTGACCACGGGTGCTGGAAAGCACCCGAAACGTCGGGAATATAAAAATAAGTTAATATACGCGATAAAATCCGTAAAATTAGTTTTATTTAAAAATGTGTAGTGTTCGCGTAAATATAAGAAATCATTAAATCCAGTAATACGAGTAATCATTGTTAAGATTTGTTTAAAACACGATACAAAAGAAAAGGATATAGTTTCTAAAGTTTCTAAAAATAAGTAATCATAAATAATCTACTTCCTACATTAATATGTATTTATATTACAAAGGACCCATTGACTTCACGATACCCTTAAATTTTTTACGACTCACTTGACAGAGAGCAGATGTTTCGAAACAAATACATACTTTGATCAAAGCGGGAAAGAGACAAATAGATGCGGTCTCGATAAATGCATTTTAGTATACCAGTATGGGATATAGACCTTGGAAAGAAACAAAGAATATGTTTATTCATTACTGTGATTTTTTTAAATGAACTATATTAAGAATTGTTTTTTTTTCAGCCCACCTGATGGTAAGTGGCCAACAATAATATAGTTTATGGACACCTGCAAGCAACTACAAAAGCAGAAGGCTTCAGATGCTTTGACACTAAGATGGAATGTAGCACAGTCTGAAATTATATTATCTATTTATCCCCTTCATACCGGAACACAACACTGCTATTTGGTAGAAAAAGGTATGAGAGTACACAGACAAATGCGAGAGGAGACGAGACGACAGTAAGCAGAGAAGGAGTTCTACCACCTGATAAATGTATGAATGAAAAGATGTAATAATAATTCCAATAAGTATTGTTTTATATATTTTCTCGTCAACCTTTAAACAGTAGGAAGGTTATGCTTCAATCGTCACTCTTAGCAGGCAACATGACTACAATAGTATCATTTGTCTTTGGTAGTAACTTAGACGTTCATTCTTGTCGCTGGTCTAGGGAGTATTGTTAAAATGTTATTATTAATAAAAAAAATAGCTTTTTAATTAATTTAAGTAATGCGATGACGATTTTATAATGGTTGATTTTGAGTACAGTAGCATAAATTTCGAATATTAACAGAGACTAATTTTATTGTTGCGGATGCATTCGGCAGCACTATCATAGACAGGGCAGGTCAGGATAAAGGTCTTTAAAGGGACAGCCTTTTTTATTTGTGATAGGTCGTCATGGTAAGAAATTTCAACTACTTATACCCCTTTCAATAGCTTGGTAACTTAATTAATTTATATTTATATAAAAATTATAATAATTTATGTTCGATTTTAATGTAATTTGAAGCTTAGAGCTTAATAACAAAATCAAGAATGAAATCAGCAGCAGGCAAAATTACATACACCTGCAACTTTACACGGCGCAGGTTCGGCCTCACAAGGAATACTGTTTCCATTTCTGGGCTGGGGCTCTCCAGTGCCAGCTCCTTCCACTTGACCGCATCCAGCGCAGAGCGGCTCGAATCGTTAACGACCGAGTCCTTTCCGATCGCCTCGATTCGTTGGCGCTGTTGCGCGCTGTAGCACCGCACCGTTGCTTCGATGTTGCATCCCTTTGCATTTTATTTCGCATTTACCACGGGGAGTGCTCTGAGGAACAGCAGAACTCCCGATACTATCCACACCATCTGGATGATTGGCGGTCCACCACTGTGCGATTTAGAAGATGTTTTCTTCCTCGCACAACTTCCTTGTGGAATCGCTTACCACCAGCGATTTTTCAGTAGCGATACGACTTAGGGACCTTCAAGAAAAGAGCCTTCTCCTTTTTAAAAGGCCGGCAACGCATCTGCAATTCCCCTGGTTACCCTGGTGTTGCAGTTGTTCATGGGCGGCGGTAGTCACTTACCATCAGGTGAGTCGCACGCTCGTTTGCCCCCTCTTCTTTAAAAAAATAACATACAAAGTCACTGAATGACCATGTGCTATTTCAAATTAGAACTTCTTAAATATTTCATCACGTTTATTTTGTTTTAAAACAATGTTTTTATTTCTCTGTTTTATTTGTCATCTCTCTCATATGAAGTACCTTGTTAACTAGAGCCTTTACATGGTAAGGACTCGTTTGCGGTTCTGAAGTCCGTCCGCTTAATATCAACCTCTTACCTATTTCTGTTTATTGGCTACTGTATTCCATTTACCGTTCGGTGAACTGTTAACTTTTTTGCCATTTGTAACATAATATATGTATGATGTAACAAAATAAATTATACACCTTGAGATTTAGATGTCTTTTGTAGCCTCTCAAAATCTATTTTAAATAAAACGTTTCTTGTATCACTTGAAATTAATAGTGACTGGAGGACAACTGATATATATAATTCAGAAAAAGAAAAAGATTAAAAATTGCGTTCTTCATTTGGTTGGTAATTATAAAACAAACGTTTACTATTCTTACTGATTAGCATTCACATCGTTGTGTTACATCGAAAATAAATAGCAAATAACCGATTCCTGAGGCAACCGTGAAATAACGGCTTAACCGTACGAGCATTCGTTACTGGCGTTATTTTCGCAGCCATGGTCGATCAGACCGCGGCTTGTTAACCGCTGCGAATAGAGAAATAGATCCTTGTTTGTTTATCTCTGACCCGTTTGTTAACCACATGTAGGTTTTATAGGCGAGGAGCCGTAAAAACTATGTTTGTAAGCACCTGCAAGGCAAATTATAATTTGTGTGTTCTAAGTCAAATGCGATCACGGACTTTTTTTTATAGAATAAGGGTGACAAACGAACACACAGTATACTAGGCTAGAATGGGCAGAAGACAATTTTACCCCCGGGGAAAGGAGAAAATGTTTATCCCCTCGCTTATTTCTATCCACTCTTCGAGCTAGGGCACACTGGTGGGTATAATATCCACAGTAGATAAAATGGAAGATAAGACTTAGATTTAGATAGATTTTTTGTATTAGTGTAAACTTAAACCCGCGTCCAATGAACTAGGATAAAATTGTCTCTTTCAAATGTCAAAAAAAAAACATAGTTTTTTTATCTTTCATTTAGTTCCATGCTACGGCCAGGGACATATGTCTACTCGTTATGTCAAACGGGGATATACTTCTCCCCGTTGCCGTGCTTTAGCATAAGAACAAGATAATTTTATCTCTTGTGAGTGGATATAATCGAGGGATAATTTTTTGTCCCCAAACCATGATAGCCGATGGTAAGTGGATGCTGTGATCTATTGGTAAGTGGACGTTGTCACCCCTGAGGACTAAGATGGAATGCATTATTTCCAGTAAAAAGGGTCTCCAGTTCTCTACACTCACCATACGTAACACAGCAGCATTAAGCTGCTATTTTACGCGTGTATTCTGTGAGAGCGTGTTCCTTCCCCGGTCGATACGACTCATTCACGCTACAACTATATATAGCTGTAACATGACTCTACCACGTAAATATTCAATATACAGTAGAACGCCGATTATCCGAACGCCGATTAACCGAATCGCCAATTATCCGAATCGGTCCTAAGCGTAATAAAAAATTAAAACCAAGTACTGTAAGTAAGTAATGTTACTTACAGTACTTGTTTAACTGATATTAAAAATAACAGTGAAAAAATTTTAAGTTTTGTGACTGCGTTGGAAACTGGTGATGGATGTTCGTCGTGAAAAGTAATGAAAATCGCAAAGGATGAACAGCTTGAGAATGCTGTTTTTACGTGGTTTCTGAAGTAACGATCTATTGGACAACCGATTTCAGGATCGATTTTATGTGAAAAGGCGCGAATGTTCAGTGAAAAAATGGGTGTAGCTGGTTTTACACTATATAAAACTTTATAAAGTGTAAAACCATTTATAAACCTAATAAAGTTTATTCTATGTGTGACAGTTTCTTTTTCTATATTACATACCAGTCTATGTCCGATTATCCGAATTTTCGATTATCCGAATCGACCCCGGTCCCTATTAATTCGGATAATCGGTGATCTACTGTAATAAGTTTAAAATTTTATCGCAAGTGATTAGCTAAATAAATATAAAATAGCACAAGAGTCCGCACCGTTACAGATGACCTGAGTCTTTTTCACATATTATATAATTATACGAGTATACTCGTATATCTTCTTCTATTTTATCATCAGCCTGTTAAATTCCATCACCCGTAGGGTCGTAAGTCGCTTCTTACGGGATATGTCATAAAAGTCTTATAGCTTTCGATAGATGATGGTATACAACGATAAAGATACTAGTGGTGATAAGCAATTAATCCCAGAACTAAAACCAGTGGGTAGATATAAAACACATTCGTAAACTCTGTATAACTCGGTATCGGTAACGTTAAATGTACAAATATAATTAAGTTATACACTAAGATTGATTGATTGATGAAATCAATATTAATGTAGTCATTCGTTCTACCGAATTGCTTATGAATGAAATCATTTCATTATCGTTAATTTATTATTAATCGATTCGTGCGGAGCCATTGAGCATTTTTAATAGGCTCTTACCGGTTTCATATATAACGTCAACATTTTGATGAGTGTTAAAAATTTACTTCAATTACGCGAACAAGACGTGGATAATTGGAATGATAATAAAATTCTGATAAATTGATTTTTTATAATATATTACGCGATTATTTTGAATGCATAAATGAGATGATTGCTACCAAGTTGTATCCAAAATTATTCATGTTATAAAAAATTATGAAATTTGCGTCTGCCGTGTAATGAGAGCGTAAGAATCTACCACTCAATTTCGTCCCGTGGGTGTCGTAAGAGGCCACTATAGGAAACTCCAAAGAAGTTTATGGCCTCGGATAGATGACGATATCATCATTTAGTGTAAGTTGGCTACTGTGAGCAGCATCGAAGGTTCCAAACATGTGGTACTTTGATCGTCAATCCAATGTCTAGTATTGTACTGTTACGAGCTTACAAGAAAGAAGAGAAGAATTGTAAAATAATATTCTAAAATCTATCCAACAAATTTCTCAGAACGACGACGGTTGCACAGTCAAATATGCAAGACATTAGGTATTGCCGATGGCGCAAACTCTTTTCAGGATTTATTGTTGGCCACATTAGTAATTGTTTGGTTTATTGCCGCAGGTTGGTTGCAGATAGAGATCAATGTTAGGAGTGTAAAGTAAACAAATTAATAAATCCTACTCAGGTGAAGTTAAGACGGATAGCTAGTTATAACTATTTAAGTAACTACTACAACACAGTTATATTTAAGTAATTTTTAAAGTATGTCCATAAAAATGAAACACCTATTTATCATCTCCTAAGTATTAGGCTAAGATTAGGCTTACTTCACTCTTAAAGCATCAAATGTCGGAAATTAAATTTCACAAATGCGATCCTAATACGAAAATAACAAAATGGTTGCGACACGGATGGTCCATACTACAAACTTTCCAGTGGGTTGTGAATAAAAAATGAAACCTAGAATATGACGTTGGAGTATAGGAATATAATTTTATTTAATATTTATTAAAATATGTGCTAACCATATTTAGATGATGATGCATTTGTTTTTAAAGAAAAAAAGTTTAAAAAATCAGTGGTTTCTGTTAGGATACAAATTCGTTATCACCTCTCTGGAATAAGACGGAATGCATTTCAGTATATAATTATACTTACTCTCTATATCCTGCAGACCAAAAGACAGCAGGGCATGCACTGTTACATTTTGGCAGAAATAGGTAATTTGGTGGTATCTACCCGTAGGACTTCTAGGTGGTAGAGAGAGTCTTAACGACTAGCTAATAAAACCTAAGTAAAGTAAAGTTGCAGCCTATTTACATCCCACTGCTGGGCACAGGCCTCCTCTCATTTCTAAGAGGGTTTTAGGGCAAGGAATTGTCCACCACGCTGCCCTAATGCGTGTTGACGAACTTCACATGTCTCCGAAATATTTTTTTTTATTTCTCAGACATGCAGGTTTCCTCACGATGTTTTCCTTCACCGTCGAGCACGTGGTAAATCAGCACTTAAAATTGCAATTAAAAATTTCATTGGTGCAAGCGGGGATCGAACCCGGGTTGCCCGAGTACTGTGAAGCTTACAGTGAGCGCTAACTATCTGATCTACCACGGCTCAACCCACAGCTCAAAACACGGCTAAAACCTAAATGTGCATCGAATGAAATTAGTTCGACGTCGACATCATCTTTTATTTTCGAGATATTATGCGAGGCTATTTTTGCACATTCCACTCACACTTTTTTACGTGGTAAAGCCATGCTCCAGCTATATTTCTGGTATATTTGTAACACGAATGGGTCGGCTCGATCGGAGAAGGACCACGCTCTCACAGAATACTAGCGTAAAATAGCAGTGACGCCGCTGTGTTCCGTATGGTGAGTGTAGAGAACCGGAAACCCTTTTTACTGGAAAGAGGCATTCCATCTTATTCCTCACGGATGACAACGCATCTGCATTTTGATTCGTAATCGAGGATAAATGTAAATGTCTATGAGCTACAGCAACCACTTACCATTAGGTGGACTGTGTACTCGTTTATCACCCTTATCCTATAAAAAAAAAACACAATGTTTTCGAAGTTAGCTTGATATGCAAAGGAAAATATCATCTTGATATTCCTAATTTTATCTACACGTATATTTGATAGTTCATTATAAAATTATGCAGACAAATATAGCTAGTTATAGCTCCTAGCCTATACGAGTTTCACCACTGACTCAGATCCGTTCAAGGTCGTGAGATCAATCTAAGATAAACAGAATACTGTTTTACGACACAAACACTTAAATCCCGTACCGCCGCAGTATTTTGAAAGATTTTATCACTTGTAACTCTATCTCCAATTTTGTTTATTTTATGCCTACTTTATTACGTGTCTCGTATAACGTTTATCTTATAACATAATGTAATAAATTGCTTCAAATCTTACCTAAAATTTAATTACTTTTTAATAGCGGTGTAAGACTATCCACTAACCCCATCGTCCCGTGACTGCCGACAGAGGGAAATCGAAACAGCTGATGGGTAGCAGCATTTTCCCAATATAAAACTGCTGTTGCCAACCCGCCTGCCAAGCGTGGCTGCTATGGCAAAATCACCCCTATGAGACAATCTATAAGGGAGGCCTGTTTTTGGCAGTGGACTTTTATAGACTGTAATGGAGTGGATGATGGAATTGGCCCGTGTTAAGAGAATCCATCGCACCACGCATCTTATTGTGGGTATCATGGACGACTTGACACAAAAATCTTATGGCCTTCGATAGATCTGGTAAAACCACGCTCTTACTATAATAGCGATAACGAATAGGTCGGCAGAACTGGGAAAAGAACACGCTGTCACAGAATACCAGTGTAAAATAACAGATTTATGCTGCAATATTATTATGTCAAAGGTGGAGAACCCAAGCTCCAACTGAGTGTTAACGAGGCGTCTGTAAATTTTCTGCGATGTATTTAAAGACTAATTCTATGTAAATGTCTCAGGTTCATCTGTTCGGAGAAGAACGTTAAAATGTGCAGCACCGTCTTGCAAACGTCAACTAAAAATAAAGTACTTCTGTTGCCAACGCGCTTGCTAAGCGTGGTATTTTGACCCCTCCCCCCCTCCACCTATGTTCAGTGGCAAGTGGACTTTTGAAATACTGTGATGGAAAATGAAAAGGATTACTCTCATAAGCAATTCAAAGTGTGTTTTAAAAAAAAAACACTATATTACGTTAAAACATGTAAGTTTTTTTTATAGGAGAGGGGGCAAACGAGCATGCGGCTCACTTGATGGTAAGTGACTACCGCCGCCCATGAACAACTGCAACACCAGGGAAACCAGGAGAATCGCAGATGCGTTGCCGGCCTTTTAAAAAGGAGTAGGCTCTTTTCTTGAAGGTCCCTAAGTCGTATCAGTCTGGAAAAATCGCTGATGGTAATAGATTCCACAAGGAAGTCGTGCGAGGAAGAAAACATTTTCTAAATTACACAGTGGTGGACCGCCAATCATCCAGATGGTGTGGATGGTATCGGGAGTTCTGCTGCGATGTGTGTTCGTGAAATTTGGCGGCTGGGATTAATCCGAACAATTCCTCAGAGCACTCCCCGTGGTAAATGCGAAATAAAATGCAAAGGGATGCAACATCTCTTCGCAGTGCCAATGAATCGAGCCGATCGGAAAGGACTCGGTCGTCGACAATTCAAGCAGGTCTGCGTTGGATGCGGTCAAGTGGAAGGAGCTGGCACTGGGGAGCCCCTGCCCAGAGATGGGAACAGTATTTCATGTGAGGCCGAACCTGCGCCTTCTAAAGTTGCAGGTGGTGTGCCGGCATGAAATACTGTCCCGCTCTGATGAGCACGCCAAGCTTTTTAGAGGCCAATTTGGCCTTCTCTTCCAAGTGACCACAAAACTTCACGTCACTCGATATGTCGACTCCGAGGATACCGATACTGGCTGAGGCAAGAAGGGGAGTGCCTTGAAACTGAGGAGATACGACAAAGGGGTTCTTTTTAGCGGTAAACGCGCAAACTTGTGTCTTCTGAGGATTAAACTGGACTAGATTTAGTCGCCCCCAATCCGAGACTTTGTCCAGCAAAGACTCGACTTCAGACACAAGTTTGTTCCGGTACTCGGCGAAGTTTTCCCGAGAAATATTGGCACGGCCGGTGTATAGAGCATCACCAGTGCTGTCATCCGCATAGCAATGAATGTTACCAGTTAGCAACATATCATTGATATGCAGAAGAAACAGCGTTGGTGATAGCACACAGCCTTGTGGAACACCAGCGTTGATAGGATTGTAGTCGGAGTCATGCACCGTGTACAACGGCCTTGATGTTTCGATTTGCAAGGTAGACCAAAAGATCACCAGCTGATCGACCCCGACGAAAACCGTATTGGCGGTCACTAATCAGCTGGAGATCCTCAAGGTACCGCATGAGCTGGCTGTTAATAATGGTTTCCATTACTTTGGAGAACAAGGAGGTGATGGCGATAGGCCTGTAGTTGGACGGGTCTGAGCGGTCGCCTTTTTTAGGAATCGGGTGGACAAAAGCTGTCTTCCAGTTCATCGTAAGCTGACTATCCTCACACGCAGTGAGGGCAAGAATCGTCATAGTTTCTTGTAAGCTCAGGAAACGATGAACGGTTAGAGTAGATAGGTTGATTTTAGCTACACTATCCATCAGAGGTCAAGAGTACCCTAAACCTTAGAGCATGTATGAAGGGAATAATGAAAGTGGACGAAGCAAAACAAGTATGTAAGGATCGTAGCAAGTGGAAAGAAGTGGTCTCTGCCTACCCCTACGGGAAAGAGGCGTGATTATATGTATGTATGTATCCATCAGATGTTTAAAACTGTTAACTAAGCTTTTATATAAATTATTTGATATAGATCTTATCTGATTATTATTTTCAATATCTATTTTAGTCTTGAATTCACTGAAAGTTGTTTTTAAATGTCTCTCGTCAATCTACTCGTATAACGCTTCAACTAATGTATTTGAGATATAAATGGACATAAACAAAACAATTGTGTCGAACGAATTTTGAGTTCGGTTGTAATTAAAACCCATCGTATACAAATACTTGTCAGACATGATGACAGCTGAACCGCGCGGTCCTCCGTCATTCAAATTAGTTCATAGTATCGATAACAACTACAAGTTTTTCAAGAGAATAACGTATCGTATTACGTTTATTATAGATCTTTATCTAGGGTTACCATCAGACCGGTTAAGTCAGATCTTTTTTTTTAGGATAGGATGACAAACGAGCACACAGTCATATGTGATGGTACGTGGTTGCTGTGGCCCATAGACATCTACATCTATCCTCGTTTGCGAATCAAAATGCAGATGCGTTGTCACCCGTGAGGACTAAGATGGAATGCCTCTTTTCCAGTAAAAAGGGTCTCCGGTTTTCTACACTCATCATACGAAACAAAACATATTTAAGCTGCTATTTTACGCTGGTATTCTGTGAGAGCGTGGTCCTTCCCCGATCGAGCAGACCCATTCGTGCTACAACTATACTACTAATATAGCTACAGCATGGCTCTACCACGTATAAAGATCTTGAACTGATTTTAAGAGTCAAGACCGTTCTTTCGAATCTCGAATTACTATTCAATACAGAACGGATTTTTACTACGACGCCTTTTTTGTCTACACGGCTATACCTGAATATTTTAAGATCTACAGGTCGCAATTTTTCAACAAAAATTTGTGAAGGAACCAACTTTTTGGAAGCTGTTGCCAGTGAACTAGTGACCAAAAATATAAGTTGAAATAAATCCTTGAAGTGTCACCAGCCACACATTGGTTGAATCGTTCTCAAAGACCATTGAATATTGAGTTGAATATATATAACATACCAGCTGAAGACCGGACTTTTTGCCAAAAATAAGGATTTTTTACCAACTGAAAACAATTTATCTTTTTCAAGCCTAAAATAATTGAAATTGTTTATGTGTTATTGGTTTTGTGTATTTTAAAATGGAAAGGTAAATTATATGACCTACTTCACTACGAGTATTTTTACGTTGCGCCGTGCAGAAGTGTTTAATGCTGGTGAGCGTGAATGGTTCGGCTTAACCAGAAGAGCCAAGCCATATGATCATTCCCTAAGGAATGACAAAGCTGTAGATATTGGTTTCTAATTGAAAATAGATGTCCATCACTCATGGTCTTTTATAGTCCTTGCTACTATATAAAAAAAGTTTGCCAGGAAGATGTGTAGGCATAACCAATAAAATGTCCTCCAGATCGAATTTCGGTCACGCCGGTCATTCTCAACGGTGGCTAGCCATCGGCACAGGACAGAATATAGTGCAAACACAGATACATTCTCTATTCCCTCAGTCTATTGTGTGTATGTTGTGAGCACGAAATCGATAACTTGTACTATAGTTACTCATCATGATTTGTCTATAAATTTTAGATTCAGCTGTATTTTATAAGATTTTTTGAAATTAGTTCTTGTTAGGCGGTTGCACTCCTTATCTGCCTGTAACACCGTAACTATCTTAACTACTTCGAATCGAACCTGGGGTTAGTCGTGTATTGCGAAATTTATAGCGAGCACTTTCACTAAGATACCACGGCTTTTGTTCAATATCAATTCACGACTGTTATGTCAAGTATATAGAATGATGAAAGGATAGCAGTATATTTGCAGGATCTGAGGTATTTCATCATCTATATGCGTCTAGGTGTCTATGGACTGCTTCAAAATCAGGTGGTCTATAAGTTCAGTTTTATTAAAAAAATAGTCGACTTGATTCTTCATGACTTTGGTCATTTGGATATAAATAATTATTTTTAAAAGAAACAGAAATTAAAATGAAATTCACACTACATTAATTAATAGATTTAAATTGTTCACAGCGCTATGTGGTTTCAACACAAGGTAATTCTTCAATACTATCTTCTGTGGATGTAGCCGGATTCAAGTAAGGGAATATCCTAGAACTTATAGTGGCCTCCGACAGGTGACAAAAAAGCCATAACTTACAAATTAGACGTTTTTAAAAACGCTTAAACTTAGGTACTGCCATACGAAATAAAATCTTGTTAGAGAAAGAACTTCATGATCAGAAAGTGGAAACAACAGCTATTCTATTTTTTTTTATAGGAATGGGTGACAAACGAGCACACAGTCTACCTGATGGTAAGAGATCTACATCTATCCTCGATTGCGAATCAAAATGCAGATGCGTTGTCACCCATGAGGAGTAAGATAGAATGCCACTTTTCCAGTAAAACGCGTCTCCGGTTTTCTACACTCACCATACGAAACACAGCAGTGTCAAGCTGCCATTTTACGCTGGTATTCTGTGAGGGCGTGGTCCTTGCCCGGTCGAGCCGACCCATTCGTGTTATAACTATACTACTAATATAGCTGCACCATGGCTCTACCACGTAAAGCCTATTACCGTCCTCTTGAATTTAAAGCTGAATTAGAACGTCCGCCGCGCCAGCGGAAAATTCACGACAGATTGACCTGTAACTGTTAATTAAATAAAGTTCTTCACGGTTTTATCTTTCACCATCGAACACTTAGCAAATTTAAATTATTGTGAATTATTTTTGTGTGTTAATCTAATACACATGAGTAAGTACATACTCGCTTTACATAGTATTTTAATGTATTAAATTTAAAACTAGTTTAGGAACGACTGGTTTTAGTGGGCAGTTATTAAATAATAATTACCGTGTAGTGGCGGAGTGAGAATATCCACTACCCCATATCATCCCGTGGGTGTCGTAAGAGGCGACAGACGGAAATAATTCAGAAGATGGACAGCAGCGTTTTCCTCATAACAACTAAAAATAAAAAACTATGGTTGCCAACCCGCTTGCCAAGCGTGGCAACTGTGGGAAATAAGGGCAATCCCCCTATGAGGCAATCTATGGGGATGCTATGTTCAATAGTGGACTTTAATAGTGGTTGTAGCGGTAACGGTATTAAATAATAATTATAATAATAATAATAAATAGAAGTGAAACAAGTACATGTTGTGTCAATCTAAATAACAAAAATAACGATAGTTTCACAAAGTGGCAACAATCGTAACTATAAATTATATATTTAATATTTAAATTACATACTAGTATAATAATTTCACAAGAGGAGGGTCAAACTCACCTTTTATTATATTGTTTTCTTAATTTGACTTTACAGCCCATTACAATTGATTGCCTGAATCGTCCCACAGTTCTTTCCCTGGCTTGCACCAAACGATATATTTTTAAATGGGTTCGGGTGACAAACTAGCACACAGTCCACCTGATGGTAAGTGATTACTGTGACCCATAGACATCTACATCTATCCTCAATAAAGACTCAAGATGCAGATACGTTGTCACCCATGAGAACTAAGATGGAATGCCTCTTTGCCAGTAAAAAGGGTCTCCGGTTCTCTACACTCACCATACAAAACACAGCAGCGTTAAGCTGCTATTTTACGCTGGTTTTCTGTGAGAGCGTGGTCCTTCCCCGGTCGAGCCGACCCATTCGTGCTACAACCATAATATAGCTGCAGCATGGCTCTACCACGTAGAAAACGATATAAGGTGATGCATTCTCTTACACCGAATGATTTCTAATTGCAGGTTGATTGATGGATCCAACTTAGCTGAGCAACATTTGGAACATTATGAGTTATGACATTGTCTCGTCACGTATACATTGATATTTAATCGACTTCAAAAAGGAGGAGGTACTCAATTCGACTGTATTTTTTTTTAATGTGTGTTACCTCATAAATTTTTCTAGGTGAACCGATTTTGATGATTTTTTTTTTATTTGAAAACTGGTGCTTCTCATGTGGTCCTATTAAAATTTGATCAAGATCTCACCAGTTTTGAGTTATCCTTAATAATTTATATTGAAGTCGGTTGTATTTTTTTTCCACTTGTTAAGGACCACTATCTCACAGAATACCAGTGTAAAATAGGAGCTCCGTGCTGTTGTGTTTCATATGATGAATGTGGGCAATGAGAGACCCCTTTTACTGGAAACTAAGCATTCCATGTTAGTCCTAGGGGTGACAACGCATCTGCATTTTGATTCTTAATCGAGAATAGATTTAGGTGTCCATGGGCCACAACATACACTGACCATCGGGTGAACTGTGTGCTCGTTTGTCACGCTAATTCTATACTAATATAAAATACTTGAAAGCAAGACTCTATTACATCATTATAATACACAATAATTCTTAATAATTATTATATACGTAACAAGAATAGTTATATATTGGCGTTCGCTACGAGATCTCATTTGTTACAGCTCATCGTCGTATCGGCTTTATTTCAAAGCATATTTTTGGACAAAAAAATTGGGTTAACGCACCCGTCGCCGTGTTCCTCATTGGAGCAGATGTTGGTTTTCATCGATTTATATTTAACAATCCAGGACAGGAGCGGTAGTTTGTTCTCTTAAAAATCTAATGAAAGTCTAGAACTTTTGGAGATATTATAAAGATAATCTTTATCGAGGAGTAATCTAGTTATTCTTCGGGTTAAGTATATTTAAAAAAAATCGGTCAAGTGCGTATAGGGTCAGGCAGAATTTATGGTTCCGTAGTGCCCGTGCCCTATGAGCATATTATGTAAGTCCATGGCTATGTCGCTATAACAAGAAAAAATTGCCCAAATAGGGCGATGGTAACTGTAAGACTTATTTTCCAAGCAAACTTATAGGTAGTAGTATACAAAATAAATTTAAAAAAATTCAATTTTTAAAATAATACAATCAATATCAAATCATTCACTTGCCAAGTCTTGCCTAAGATCTCACCTCACAGAAAACCAGCATGAAGTAGAGGTTTACCTCTGCGTTTCGCTTGGTGAGTGCAGGTGGCCGGAGGCCCTCTTTACTGAAAATGAGGCATTTCATCTTAGTCCTCACGGGTGACAACGCATCTACATATTGATTTGTAATAGAGGATAGATGTAGATGTCTATGGGCCACAGCAACCACTTACCATCAGGTGGACTGTGTGCTCGTTTGTCACCCTTATCCTATAAAAAGAAAAAAGATATAAAAGTCGCCTGCGTAAACCAATAGTATCACTTATGAAACTGTAGGTCTGTAATTACTACTCCTGCTCCATTCCAGGCTCATCGGGGACAATATCTATGACAGTGCCATTACAAAGAATATAAACTTAAAAAATAATTTAAATATTAAAACGTGGTAGAGTCATGGTGAAACTATATTAGTAGTGTAGTTGTAGCACGGATTGGTCGGCTTGACCGGGGAAGGACCACGCTCACACAGAATACCAGCGTAAAATGACAGCTGTGTTTCGTATGGTGAGTGTAGAGAACCGGAGACCCATTTTACTGGAAAAAAGGCATTCCATCTTAGTGCTCACGGGTGACAACGCATCTGCATTTTGTTTCTTTATTGAGGATAAATGTAGATGATGCACATAAAATATTATTATTATTATATTATAGCTTCACGTTGTCCTTTGCGGAGTATACAGAGAGGATGAATCGCCAAGAGACCGTTCCTGACGTACCACTTTCGCTTATTTTTTAGTTACTAGTGGCCAACCCTGTAAGTAAGTAATGTAAACGAGATAATTTAATGTACATTTAAAGTATTTAGATAATCAATATATTTTAATAATTGACTTTTGTTTACATTGCATCTTCTCCCAACAAGAATTATTAATGTGCTATTAGGGCAAAATTTTCTAGCTGAAACTTTATTCACTGTGTCTTGTGCAGTGCGTTGTCACCCGTGAGGACTAAGGTTGAATGCCTCGTTTCCAGTAAAAAGGGTCTCCGGTTCTCTACACTCACCATACGAAAAACAGCAGCGTTAAGCTGCTATTTTATGCTGGTATTCTGTGAGACCGTGGTCCTTCCCCGGTCGAACCGATTCATTCATGCTACAATTATACTAGTAATATAGCTGCAGCATGGCTCTACCACGTAAAAATATATTATTAGGAAGTCGCTGCTGCCCATCTGCTAGTTTGTATCCCTCTGTCGTCTCTTAATACAATCACGGGTTGATACCGGGTAGTGGATATTCTTAGACAGCCACTACACGGTCAGGTCAATGAGAAGTATCTCGTCACTATCCATAAGAAACATTGGAGCATTTATGTAATATATATATATATTTTTTTAAAAACGTTACCCCCAAACTAGGATTTTCTCCTGTATCGTGAAGGCAGTTTACAAACACAAATTGCACAAGGACAAATATCCAGACCCGGAACAATTATTTGTAGGCCATACACATACTTGTTCCGTGCGGGATTCGAACCCGCGCCCCCCAGCGCAAGCAACTCATTGCTAAGCCACTGCGCCACGGAGCCGTCAAAACCTTAGTATTCCGCGAAAAAAATTGTTCCTTCCACGGACGAGATAAAAAACCACTGCTCCAGTAAGAACTCGGGCCGAAATTCAATGCCCATATTTAAATAAAACTAATTTTACGGATTTTATCGCGTTTATTAACTTATTTTGTATTCCCGACATTTCAAGCACTTTTCAGCACCCATGGTCACGGGGGGGGGGGATGAGGTGTATGACGTCCCAATGTCATAGTTAACTACGGCTACCTTCAACGTTAAAGAACACATAACAGAACACATAGCTGATGTGAAGAATCGAGGCTCCGGGAAATCTGCAGTCTGTGAACACGTACAGGATCGCCCCCGTCACTACATTAGATTTGATTGACCACAAATCCTCGCTAAAGAACACCGATTCCTTCCAAGGATGATTCGCGAGGCTATTGAAATCAAAAAACATCCTAATTTCAATAGAGAAGATGGCTGGGTGCTACCATGTGCTTAGGATTCTATAATTAATAAAATTAACCCATAAAATTGCATGTCTTCAAGATACTGTAAGTTCATACTGCGTAGATCAGAATAAAAATTAATAATTTTTAATCTGGAGGTAGCCGTGGTTAACTATGACATTCAGTCCCCCCTCGTGACCAATGGTGCTGTAAAGTGTTTGAAACGTCAGGAATATAAAATAAGTTAATATACGCGACAAAATCCGTAAAATTAGTTTTATTTAAATCTGTTGTGTTCGCGTAAATATAAGAAATCATTATTCAATGCCCATAAATAATATTTAGTGTACCGGAATACTGTGGACTTGAGTTGTCGGTGTGATCCGCGGTCGAATCGGTAAAGTGCTTGAATCATTTATGATTTTTCTTAGAGATATTTATTTAATTCTGTTTTTGCTTCTACCCTTGTACTCAAGCACTTAAGGGATTACGTGATATTTTGACTGTTTCTAAGAAGTTCTTATAATAATTTAGCAAAATTATGTAAGAAATACTAAAGTATATTTCTTTAGTTTGTTTATACTAATAGAATAAAATATCTCTATTAATAAAAATCATATATGTGGCTTAGCTGCTAACACTAGTGACCTATTTATTTATTTATAATCAATTAATTCCACTATATTTTATTGAATATATTCTTTTAAGCATATTTTTCATTCTATTTTATTTATGTTAATAGTTTTGGTATGTTCTTTTTTATAGGAAGGGTGACAAACTAGCACACAGTCCACCTGATGCTAAGTGGTTGCTGTGACCCATAGATATCTACATTTATCCTCAATAAAGAATCAAAATGCAAATGCGTCGTTACCCGTGAGGATTAAGATGGAATGCCTCTTTTCCAGTAAAATGGGTCTCAGGTTCTCTACACTCACCATACGAAACACAGCAGTGTCAAGCTGCTATTTTACGGTGGTATTGTGTGAGAGCGTGGTCCTTTCCCGATCGAGCCGACCCATTCGCACTACAACTATAAACGTATAAAGTTTATATATAGTTTTATTTATAAGGATTTATTTATACCGACCAGATGAGAAAACACTACAAATTCCATATAATAGGTTATAAGCCTCTGCAAACTGGTTAATCTTGGTCAGCATCTCAGGTCATCTGAAGCGACTGGACCGTTCCAGGATCAAATGCAGATGATGGTGTTCCTCGATATCGGTTGCATTGTCCGCTGATTTCTTTCTGAGTTAGTTTTTATTTCTTTTTTATTTAAAGAATGATACTCAACATCATGTTTATTAATTTTATATATTTATATCTATGTACCAACAGACAACAGGAATGCCGAATTCTTGTCACCACCAACCAGATAACTAGCAATTGCGCGAAGACTGGTGTCCTATATATTCTTCCACTCTCATAGTCCATTCACGAAGAACCGGAGATCCTGTTACTAGAAACTAGGCCATTCAATCTTAGTCTTCAGATGTGACAACGTATTTGCATTTTATTCTTAATTGAGGATAGATGTAGATTTCTATGGGCTACAGTGTTCACTTACCACCAGGTGAATTGGGTGCTCGTTTGTCACCCTTATTCTATAATAACTTAAATTGAAAAGTTAAAAAAAAAAAACCAAAATATAAGCAGTGTATGATCGTAAAATGGTTGATATGATCTTGATAAAACATATCTAAGAACCATTGCTAGAAAACCTGCTTTTAAATAAAAAAAAACGCATCTAAATCGGTTTTTTTTTAAATACTAGTAATGTTATTAAACATTACTAATATTCCCTTTAACCACTTCTGCTAAGCTTAAAATGCTTGTGTTAGAAGTGGTTCACGACAGTAGTCGAATGGCGGATTCGAACCCACGACCTTACGAGTTCGCGGTCCGCGTCCTGCCATTAGGCTACTGACGCTTCACGGTTTATCCGTTTAATAGCTACAGTGTCACAGACAGACAGACACACATAGCGGTTAAACTTATAACACCCCTCTTTTTGCGTCAGCTGTTAAAAAAAAAGATTTAACAACGACATAACAATAAACGTATATATTTAAAAACTTTACAGATAACGCTGAATATAAATATGTGGCGGCGCTGTCGTCGCGCCACAAGCGAAATACATCGAAGCCTAAAATATTATTGTGATGTCTAGTGGCGGTGTAAGCTAATAATAAACTACTTGGAAAGCTACCTGCCATCCTATGCAAGCTATGAGGGAAACCTAATTTATACCAACTCTGTTCTGGGCAGACGTGACCCTGTACTGGGATTTTCTCTTGTATTGTGGTGATAGTTTAGTTTACATACACAAATTTCACAAAGACAGTAATCCAGACCCGGAGCAATTAATTGTAGCATATACAAATAGTTATTCCGTGCGGGATTCAAATCCGCGGCCCTCAGCGCAACTTATTCCTTAACCACTGCGCCACGGAGTTGTCATATTAAATTCATGATTAATTTGCAAAAAGTTTACCGTACAACGACAAACCGCGGGCCAAATCGCACAGTGTAAATCCATTCAACTCACTTCCCTTTCCCCGCTGTTAACTAAGTTGGTGCGACTTTGCAACTATTAGTAAACTGTCGAATATAAATATTCAGAATCCAGCATTCTAGTTAGTTGTGAAAAATGGCGTTGGTTGGCCGCCGTTGCTTTTTTTATTTGCGTAATTTGCGGGAGACCTAACTTTTTTTTTGTTTAGAAAACGTTACCCCCACACTAGGATTTTCTCCTGTATCGTGGAGGCAGTTTACAAACATATATTGCACAAGGACAAACATCAAGACCCGGAACAATTATTTGTAGGCCATACAAATACTTGTTCCGTGCGGGATTCGAACCCGCGGCCCCCAAGCGTTGCAACTCATTGCTTAGCCACTACGCCACGGAGCCGTTTTAACGCTACCCCCACGCTAATTTTTTATTCCTTATCCTGGAGGCATTTTACATACATACATTGCACATCAACAAGCATTGAGACCCTTATCCAATATTTGGGGGCTAAATAAAAGTGATTCTAACCCGCGGTCCGTGGCACCGCAACCAACGTTTGGCCACTGAAGAATCATGAAGCTTCATTACGTTGTTGAGAAGTATGTTAATAATGAGTGAATAATAGGATAATATATAAACAATCACGCCTGTCATCCGGAGGCGTAGGCAGAGACTACGGAATTCCATTCGGCATGATCCTGTTATACTTCTTTCGTCTCCTACACATAGGTACATGCTCGTCGGTTAAGGGTATTCTTAATTTGGTTCATCATCAAATACGGCCAGTTTGGTCGATAAAGGTGTTCCTTGCGGACTCTGCCGTTCACTTCTGCAACATAAATTCACTTTATCACTCTTTCTTCATTCATTCTTTAAATATCATGACAAAATCACTAAAGCATTCATTTCTTAATCGTAGGGTTTGCAAAAAGATGTTGTGACAAGGATTAAGAAAGGATTATTTCAGTGGTTAGGACACGAAGAAAAAATGAATAGAGAAAGTGTGGCAAAGCAATTTGTTGCTTTAGAAATGAGTGGCAGAGTTGGCAAGGGTCTCTTAGACGAAAGCTTGTCGAGCAAATTGGCCACATATTGAAGATGGGTCGAATTAAGAGTATCAAACGCAACATAAGTCCATCAGTCTATACTTTTGTATTTCACAATATGTCAGTGATTTTAAACTATGATACAAACAATGACCACCGATTCCCGCTGACCTGACACTAGAATACCCAACAGTTGTAAAATCAAGATGCTATCGTAATTACTTTGATATCACTCACTAGATCGTTTTATTAAAAGAACATAAAACTACCCGATTTTCCCATAGATTGCTTAAGCTTTAGTTAAAATCAAATTAAAACAAACGTTATTACATTGTGATAAGTTTTAATTTACACATTAAAGATATGTGCTATTTTAAATATTCTACATGCGGTTTCTTAATCAAAAGCGAAACAGTGAAAGGAAGATATTAATTTTAATACGTTGCTTGTCCTTTTCATTTTTAAAGTAATCGATAAGGATGGGGATAGCATTGAATAATGCGCTCGTCATAGTTAATTAGGATCAGAAGGACTTAAGGCGAAGCAGTCACATAAAAAATACTAAAATAAATATTATTTTTACGTGATCAAATTACATACATAACACATATTATTTCAAAAACAATAAGATAAAGGTTCCGAAAATTGGACACTTCATCACGTGGGTGCACTCGAGCGTCAGGCTAACATTTTGGTGTTCCTCCAAATAAAACTAGTTTCATCGCTGTGATTAATTCAATTATTATAAATTTCAGTTCAATTATTTGATAATTATTTAAGCATGAAGGGGATTGTCAGATCAATAACTTGACAAATACGTAATATTAAATATTGATAAAAATATAAAATGTAAAGGTGCCTTTATATTTATAATCGACCGTGTAAAAATATCCACTACCCTATATCGCCCTGTGGTTGTAATAAGAGGCGACAGAGGGAAACAAATCAGGAGATGGGCAGCAGCATCTTCCTAATAACGACTAAAAATAAAAAACTGCTGTTGCCAACCTGTTTGCCAAGCATGGTAACCATGGCAAATATCCCTCCCTATGAGACAATCTATGAGGGAGGCCTATATTCAGCAATGGACTTCAATACGCTGTAACAGTAAAGATAATCAGCGATTTTGCTATGCTTGAGACTCGTCAGAAAACTGAATTCTGCAAAAAGTCATAAGTCCTACGGATTATTATTTTATTTTATTTTAAAGTTGTTATCATTTAAAAAGAAAAATATCAGAGCCTTAACTTAAAGGCGTCCACACACAATAGCCTAAAAAGCGGCACATCGTTAAAACGATAATCTTGTTTCTTTTTTTATTTATCTTCATAACGTTTTTTAATTGAGCCCACATGTGCGCGATATCAGGTAAATCAGAGATCTTAGATTGCTTCCATAACACTCTTTATACTCCGCCTCGCTGGTAATTGGATGTAATTAATTTAATACTTGTTTTGTTATTCCCCAATGCGCTACCTTGTTTTATTTTAAGTTATATATTATTTAGATTCGTGAGTACCTGAGCTTATCGAATAGCCGGTAATTAATCGGACTTTAAGGGCGTGTATACATTGTTTTATTGTTTATGTGAAGATAAGTAAAGCGGAATGGAAATATTTGTGTTTGCTAATGTATGACAATATCGTAAAGATACATATTATCAGAGCTATTGAAGATTTTTGAAACGAGAACTTTATAAGACATGCAGGTGTTTTATTCCATGCTTCTTATTGCTATAAGTAATATTTGATATGTGTAATATATTTTTGACATGCTGCAATCATGATGAAGAATTTACTATTACTATGTAGTAGAACTCTTTTTACTGTATATTATTAAATACACTTTATATTTCTAGGTAAAATGCCTCCACGATACAAGGAAATATCTTAATGTTTGATGTTATTGGTTTAAAAATAAAATAACACATTTTTCATATAAAATTAGCTAACGGTTCACCAGAGTTACGTGTACGTGTAATGGACAGTTGCAAACAACTTCAAACAACGGTTACCGATACGTTGTCATTTCCAAAAACTACGACGAATGCCTCAATAAGATATTCTAAGCTCAATAAACCATTACAAGTCATAAACATATATCAAGGCTGTACAAATTGACGGGCATGCGTAAAGAAACTAAGTCTTAGGTAGTAGTCGATTCTACGAGCGTGATCAAAATAGTCGTAGACTTCAATGAAACTTTGAAGATTTAAAAGTAAAGTAAAAACGTCCGGTATTGAGCAGGCTAGTCCTCCTTGAACTTGGCTGCAGTGACCGAAATTCGGCCCAAAAGACACATCATAAGTTGATGAGAACTCATATTAATTTTGATTATAACTGGAATATATACCCGGAAAGACAAAATAGCAACTTACCGTCAAGTGAAATGTGTGGTCGTTTGCTCCATATCACCATTATCTTTATATATATAACTCTTCTTTACGTGCCTGTTTTCTGTTTATCACTGAACTCCTCAGCGACTAGATCGATTTTGACAAATCTTTAAGATTAATAATTGAATCAGGTAGGTGACGGTGTTGTTGAAACCTAAAAATAGACGAAGCCGGGACAGATCACTATTTGTATATAAAAATGAAACAATAAATTGTCGTCCTTTCAAAATTCCAACCATGATTGAGCCCAACAAATTAGTAAGCTAAAGTGGCAATAGGCAAGTCATGTAGCTTGAAGAACCGACAACCGATATGGAACCGATGGTTTTTGAGTGGCAACCTCGTACCGGTAGACGAAGTGCAGGACGTCCCTCCACTAGATGGAGTAACTACTTGGTATGAAATGCAGGAAGTTGATAGGAAGGTGGCTCAGGACCGTGTTTTGTGACATTCCTTGGAGGAGGCCTATGTTCAGCAGTGGACTTGTGAAAAATGATGATGATAATAAAGAAAGAAAACTATATATATTACTCATACAAATAATGGTTTTAAGAGACGAAACCTCAGTCAAATAATATTTACATTTCGCATACTACGAGCAGTACAGATATATTAAATTATCAACTATTTAATGATGTTGCATACTTAATATCAGAAAATATAAATCTCTAACATTCACAAGTTGCGTGTAATTTTCTAAAATACAACCAAATTGAAAGAAAGCCTTCTACCAGTAAAGTCAATGCTAACGAAGGTAATTTAATAGAACACTCATATAATAAACCGCATCAAAGCGACACGCTTGACAATTACCAACATGCCGTTAAAAGTATCGAAAAATGTGATGTTATCGTTACGTTACAAAATTAAATTTACCGTGATGCCATGCAAAAACTATCCTTAAATTTATAGCGTGAAGGTCACTCAGAATTTACCGAATCGTAAATCAATACTGCAGTTAGCACACGCACCAATTTACGAGAATCGCTCGAGTCACAGATAATTAAATAACAAAAAGAAACGGAACAAAAAAAAGGTTGATTTATTCCGCGCTCGCGGGGCCGGTGTGGGCGAGCCTTTACACGGTAAAAGATACGCCGCGGTAATCGCTTAATTATACGAATCGTATCACAATGTTTTACGACGTGCGAAGATTGGGTGATATAAATTTTTAAAGAGTTTTGTCACATAAAAATGTTTACCGCCTATTGAACGCTTTTGTTACGTTCCCTAGTTCGTTTAGCGTATACATAATAATTTTCAATTAAGTAAAGTAAAAGATTGATTTTATAATATTGAGATCTCAAACAATTTGAAATCGTTTACCAAAAGTGATTTTTCGGGACCGATACGACTTATGCGCGGTTTCTGAGGTACTTTTAATGGCAGTTTATCTATTCGTTAGCGCTATTGGTTCGATAACTTGTGAAAGTGCGTTTCCGAACATCGCAATGTAAGATAAACTCCGTTTAAGCTAAGTTATTTAACTGGCCAATATGTGTCATTTATCGGTTCTATAACTTTATTTGACGTTTACTTTCAAGCAAACTACATCAACTTTTAGGTTATAGCGTGTTATTATTAAAATAAATTGCCAGTGGGCGCTAAGTACTAAAATATTCAAGGGATAAAATAATTATTAATAGAAGTGCAATGAATACGAGTAGGTACTCTTCTCTGTTTCAGAAAAATTTTTACTACGTTTTCCAGATTCCATAATGTTTTGGATAATGCAAAAACGATAGTAAATACCACTAAACTTAAAATCAGAAAGTTATGAAAAATAAAACCACATTCGAATAAAAGCAATGAGTGTGATGTTTTCTTTTTTAACAATTTGACAATACGTACAGTTTCTGATAAATATGGAATTATCATATTTTATTACTAAAACAGTGCATGTCCTCTTATTTAGCCTCAAAAAATATATTTTATAAATAATACTAGTATAAATGAAGAATTGAAATTAAAAAATCAATTTTAGACTCGATGTCTTAAACAGACCCATCTAGCGGCAAATTATGGTACTTGTTAATGGTTTCCTAGTTGTTGAACGATTCGTTGCGGATTCAGAAACGCAGTGACAATTCATCATCATCATCATTACAGCCCTTCACAAGTCCAATGCTGAACATAGGCCTCCCCCAAAGAATGCCACAAAGCACGGTCCTGAGCCACCTGCATCCATCGACTTCCTGCATATCTTACCAGGTCGTCACTCCATCTAGTGGGGGGACGCCCTACACTTCGCCTGCCGGTACGAGGCTGCCACTCGAGAACCTTTCTTCCCCATCGGTTGTCGGTTCTTCGAGCTATATGGCCGGCCCATTGCCACTTCAGCTTACTAATCCGTTGGGCTATGTCGGTCACTCTAGTTCTACTGCGGATATCCTCATTTCTGAGTTTATCACGCAGAGAAACTCCGAGCATAGCCCTCTCCATAGCTCGCTGAGCGACCTTGAGCTTCCTCATCCGGCCAGCAGTGAAGGACCACGTCTCAGTTCCGTATGTCATCACTGGCAACACGCACTGGGTGTACAGTCTCGTTTTCAAGTTTTGAGGTATACCTGACGAGAAGATGTGCCGTAATTTCCCGAACGCTGCCCAACCGAGTTGACAATTAACCGACGTTTATCCTATAGCTAACTTTATTGAATCAATAGCTAATGGGAAGATAACTAGGAAATTCAGAAACCGGGCATTAGAGACCTTCAAGAAACGAACTTACTCCTTTTTAAAAGTGCAAACGCACCTGCCATGCCATTGCAGTTGTTCATGGGCGACGGTTAACTTTTAACATCAGGTGAGCCGCACGCTCGTTTGCCCCCTCTTCTTTATATAAAAAAAAAACAATCCATCTAGTAGTAAAATAACTTTTTTATAGAATAAGGGTGACAAACGAACACACAGTCCACCTGATGGTAAGTGGTTGCTGTGGCCCATAGACATCTACATCTATCTTAGATTGCGAATTAAAATGCTGATGCGTTGTCAGCCATGAGGACTGAGATAGAATGCCTCTTTTCCAGTAAAAAGGGTCTCCGGTTCTCTACGCTCACCATACGAAACACAGCAGCAGGTCCTTCCCCGGTCGAGCCGACCCATTCGTGCTACAACTATATTATTAATATAGCTGCAGCATGGCTTTACCACGTAGCTATAAAATTCTTGATATAATTTATTATGAACATCATAGTGTGCTCTACCGAGTTTGTTTTTCGAATTCAAAATGAATTACCGCTGAACGTACGCTTCGTAATAACATTAAATCCGCAAACAATGCGGCTATATTAAGTATCATTCTCTCGATTGATCGAAAACCCTATTATAGGTGGTCATTACATACAACATCAAGTTAAGAGCAGAAGAGATAGCAGAAGCGATTTAGCTAAAAAATGCTGCACTTTATGAGCACTGCTATTATAGAATTGAAAATAATATTTTTTATATGTTTCACACATGCCGTAGTATAAATGTTGTATTTAGTAAACAGTTTATGCCAAATTAATTTTCATTGGTAAAATTCGATTTAATTTGGCTAATCAATGGTTGGAAATAACCCTGTATCTTATATACTACTTTTTAGCATCCTTACAGTTTCCTCGAAGGGTGTATACAGGTTGTCAAATATCTTCAACTTAGCCTGAGACCTGTATCAATATCGTTCAGCGGGGCGTGTGGTGTAGCATCGTCATTACACTATAACACAAGAACGTCTGTCATCCACACAGAACATCTTGCCCCGAAGAACTCTTTCAACAGAGACCTCAGTAGACAGTAGGTACAGTGTGCAGGTACTTATCTGAATGTTGTTACATAGCTAATATAACTACACGTTGTGAGGCATTACATTTTAGTCCTCAGGGATGACAACACATCGATAGCTTTCTTTGTTTGAAGTAGTAGGTTGCAGATATCCATTTCATTGGGCTAAAGTTCACTTTATGGTAAGTGGCTATTGTAGCCCTTACTACTGTACTTGTAAACTAGCTTTTTTGTCGTAAATAAAACGCTACATCACCTCGCATACACCGTCAAACGCTCACTAAACACACCTCAGACTTACACTTATTGTGGTTAATTCCAGTAGAAGCTGTGCAAAAATTCTGTGTGATGAAGACATGCGTGAATATGATTTTTTGTTTTTGAAATTACTGAAAGGTTAAGAAAAAAAAACGCTCATCGCTTATAACTCAGCGCGCTACAGGTGATAGTATTTTATTCGGACACACAGTTATTCCGCGGTTTCCTACCGCGAAATTTAAACGTACGGGATTAAAAAGCGGAGACCGCCTATAATTCGTTGAACTCATGCATCGCTAAATCCTCTTTCCATTGACGGGTTAATAATTATAATTGCTTTATTTAAATCACTCAGGCCGGAACAAATGAGCGAGTGTAAACAGTATCGCGATGTTTTAGTTAATTATTCATGGCGTTGATTGGCGTCCGCTGTCCCTAGTTATTAGTAATTAATTATATGCATACACAAAAACTCATACTGGTTCAAATTCAATTTATTTTTATATAGATTTTTCCCATACAACAACAATACTTCGTTTAATGACGCTTACCTGTGATGACTAATTTAGAATATCTTGCAACCTGTAATTATACTGGCTCTGTATCTTTCATTACACTATGAGTTAATTTTCAATGAGGGCTAGTAATTTTCTGCTCACCGGATGTCCTGTGTGCCCGTTTGTCATCCTTATTCTACAAAAAAATATTAAGAATTAATCAACTCTATATCTGTCCCTTTCTATTGTAATTTAGTGAAAAGAGAGAAAACAACTTAAAGCATTTCTCAAGCTAACGTTGATTTTGCGAGTAACAGCCTTAGTTATATGCAGAAATAAATTGTAAATTTACTTTGGACACGTTTCTGTTACCGAAATAGTCAAATAAATGATTTTAAAACGCCAGAACTAGGCCGGACTGCTCGTAAGCTGGTAACAATGTCCTAAACGGTTGTTCATTACGACTGTATAGCCCATATTAGTCTCTCCGTTCTCGGGAAGAAATAGGTCGGCACGTGACACGGGGTACCGGTTGCTTTTGCAACGTTTTATTTTGGATTTAGTATAGATAATCAGTCTTCTCCACCTACCTATCCTGACGATTGTGATGATAACTTTGAATCGAAACTGTCAGAAGTTCGATGCTGTACATAAGAACTAACTTTTACCGTAAGCAGTTTATCAAAATGTTGTACGTACCTAATTTGGAAATAGTAGAAAGTCTAAAGCCACGTATCAATCACGCGCTCCTGGCGCGCGCGCCATGAATGACCGCGCCGACCAGTGCGTTCCAAATGTTCGAAGTGTATCAATAATTTAAAATTAAAAATTTTGTACAGCCGACTTCAATATAATTTATTAAGAATAACTCAAAAACTATTGGTCTGACCTTGATCAAATTCATATGGGACCAAACGAGAAGTACCAGCTTTCAAATAAAATAAGAATCATCGAAATCAATTAACCCAGTAAAAAGTTATGAGATAACACACATAAAAAAAACATACAGTCGAATTGAGTACCGTTTCCTTTTTGGAAGTTGGCAGAAAAGTGCCCCTGGCGTGCGCGGCAGCGGTACGACTACGAGTATTCAAGTGTTTGACCATTCAACATGGATGTTGGTCGATTACGAACAGCTGCCGCTTTCATAATAATTCCATGCATCGTCTCTAAGCACTTTATTATGATAAAAACGACTTTTGCAATTCCACAGCAGTTATTATGAACTATATAATTTTATCCATTTACGGCAACTCTGGTTATCCACAGCTTGGAATGCAACGAACACACGAATGATGAAAACAACCGTCCCAACTGACGCGCCAAAACTTAACTGCTTTGATGCGCGGTAAAAAACCGACAGCAGATGGAGCGGCCCGCTCCACGATGGAGCGTTCCAACGAACAATTTGGTGCACGTTCCAAGGCGGCATCCAATTCGTGCGGCTGGAACGCGTGGTAATGTTCGACCTCTTGGAGCGCATAATCGATACAGCGTGCCTTGGTTGTCAGATTTCTAGCCGGAGCCACTAATATACAACTAATTTTATAAATACTTATTAAGTTTTGACAATTTTGAGTCTGATTTACCGCGTGCTGCGTGGTGAAGGAAGACGTCTGCAAGTTTAAGAAATAAGAAAAAAAATATATTTCGAAGATATGTGTAGTCCGCCAACACGCATTGGGGCAGCGCGGCGGACATTTCCTTGTCTGGCGCCATGTAGTTACATAAAATATGCATGAATTAAAAAATTCCTCCAGAAGTTCTTCCCATGAAGGTGAAACCGCATTAAAATTTATCATGCAATGGTTTCTTATATTTACACTAATACTTGACGTAGAAGATCGTCCCCGCCAATACATATTATACACCCACCATAATTTCGGGAAAAATCCTATTGTCAACCTTTTTTATTAAATACTAGCAGTAACGCGGCGAGTACCAGCCATACTGCCGCAGAAGAAATAATTGTAAAAATATGGTTCTAAATTTGAAAGAGTCATATTGTTTAATTAGGAATGATAATACATTTATTGAATGATATATGACTTTCAAATAAATTTGTCGTACGATTCGCGCGCCATTTAGTGTAAATTAATTGTAATATATCTATAACCTTTGCACAAATGCAAGCAATAAGTTGACAAAGTTTCTGATGATTCAAGGGTATGGGAGCGCATAAAATACGAACAAACAAACATATTTTATTATGTATTTCATAAGATAATAATAAATTCTTTATTTACTCTTTTAAATTAAAATAATATCTTGTTAAAACCGATGAAACAAACGAAGCTAATTCTATTTTGGTAAATCAGCCCTCTGCTAAGCTAATTAACTAAAGTGAAATTCCATGGACGCTGACAGGAGGTCCTTAGGGAAGAATCTTTTTTTTTCTGAATTCACCTACCTTTCTATGAAACTCGTTACAAGAAAAGGCAAATACGGTACAACAGTAATGAATCTGTCATAAAAAGCTACGGGCCAGGACTAATGAGGGTAAAAGGTGTTATTATAAAGCGTGATCAATTCGTCGGGAAAATTGAGCGTGAACGGAATAATTTGCATCTCGTAATTTAACATAAATTAAGGTTTGAAGCAGCTAGAAAGAGAAAATGAAAGAAAGAAAGAAAATATCACAAAAACAATGCAGCACAACGGTTCGGTACAAAATATGTTAAGAAAACCCTTTCCAATCCGAAAGGTGAACACAGATACCGCAATGATGTTACCAAAATTATTAAATCATCATAATATTTATTCATATAAAAATGTGATTGTAATATAAATTTTATAATACAGTTTTCCTAAAATTTTGCTATTTTTTAAAGATGGAAACACCGTTGTCACCGACTAAAAGTGTGGCGATATACATCTGATGGATATCCGCGCCGCTTGTATTGCCATGCTATTTCCTAATTTTCGCTATTTAATTAAATTTTTAGGGAGTATTTTTTATTTTTTTTTGTTCTCTGAAAAGTATTATCTACATGTTCAAAATCATATCACGATATTTTAAAGCACAGATAAAGCTAAAATATAAATGTATCGTATATAAAATATAGAGCAACATAAAAAAATTAAAACTTTTTTTATTTTTGGGAACTGAAAATCAATTAAAAAGAAACAGTACAAAAAACAACTTAAAACCCACCTAATACCATCTATTGTATACGAGTGTGTATACAATAAATGTAGTTTATCTTTATTTTTTCGAAAAACTTAAGATTTGTCAGATGCATATCGTTACGTACGTTAAGTTACAGATTATATTTATCCCACTGATGGGCCCCAGGCTCCTCTTATTTCTGAGAGGGTTATGGAATATAGAGTAATTACCGCGTAGTGGCGGCGTTAGAATATCCACTGCCTCAGATCATCCTGTGGGTGTCGTAAGAGGCGACAGAGGGAAACAAATCAGGAGGTGGACAGCAGTTATTTATTTTTAGTCTTCCTAATAACGACATTCACAAGATCATCAAATCGACAAATCTATTGAAGTAAGAATCATCAAAATCGTTCCACGCGTTTGGCCTCTAGAGCGCCACAAAGAAACAGACATACGTATATAGGCTGATAGACACTAGGACGAAAGCCCAATACCACTTCCTAAACAATGTTACTGTACCGTTTCAAAACTCATTTTAATGAGACCATTGTAGTAGCGCTAAACATTTATCTAACTGCCAATACCAAGTTTAAAAAAAAGGTAGAATTTACTTTTTAATTTTTTTAAACATATTTTGACTTCTTTTTTTTTAAAGTAAAAACTACTTTGGAATTGTTGTGATTGAAACTCGATAAAACACAAAATCGACACTAAAAAGAGACAAACACTTATATCTATAGAATTTTACCTGCGAGAGAATGAGATAGAATACAGTATGCAGCATCTACCCTTTTTTCTCGATCTCAATAAATTAATTATAAAAAATGAATTAATAATAAATTTTTATTAATAATAATTTTAATTTAAAAATTTTGTATAGCCGACTTCAATATAAGTTATTTAAGAATACCTCAAAAACTATTTGTCTGACCTTGATCAAATTCATATTGGACCACGCGAGAACTATCAGCTTTCATATAAAAAAAATCATCGAAATCGGTTCACCCAGTACAAAGTTATGAGGTAACATACATAAAAAAAAACATACAGTCGAATTGAGTACCGTCTCCTTTTTAGAAGTCAGCAGAAAAATAAATAAGGTTTCACTTGTATCGCGTGTTAACTGCACACATTTGTTTCTTTATTAAGAGTAATAAAAATGAAATGGCAATAGTACTATAGCTATTATCACTATAAATAACGTTTTCAAACTGAATTTAAAAATGTATCATTCACTTTCTAATCATTTACGGTGACGTCCAATTAAAGCAGAGTAAAGAGTTCTTTGTGAGCTGCCTTTATGAGAACAGAAAGCGACCTTTGTCCGAATGGGTCTCTAAATGAGCGTCTAGAACTTTCTATAGACTCGTGAAAAAATCCAGTCTGCTGCCGCAGGCTTTGTCATTGGATTTGAAGAGTCGAGGGTCGCCAGTCTGTTTAAACTTTTTCAGTTTATATTTTGGAAAAATGACTATTGTTAGTTTTAATTAATTATAATAAACATAGAAAATAGTTTTCTGCCGACTTCAAAAAGGAGACGGTACTCAATTCGACTGTATGTTTTTTTTGTGTGAACCTTTTTCGAAGATTATTTTTTTATTTGATAGCTGATGCTTCACATGTGGTCCCATATAAATTTGATCAAGGTCTGACCAATAGTTTTTGAGTTATTCTTAATAATTTATATTAAAGTCGGTTTTACAAAATTTTTAATTTTAAATTATTTATACAGTACAACATGTTTCTTTAACAAATATTTGGCCACGGAAAGTAGAGGGAGTACTTCCACCAGGCAAGGTGTTCAACCCGGGGACCCACCACGTTCCGTGTGGTGGTATGGATCGTGTTTCATATATATATATATATATATATATATCTTGTTGTGCGATGATAGCACTGTAACATCACCTCCTGCTCCGATCGTCCTTAATGTCGGTTGGTAATATTTTATCGTGGAAAAATTCCTTATGGGCACCAATTGCTGCGGAGGCAACGAAAAGGTTATGCCGGACTTTTAAACGGCTAAAACTCCACGGTGGTCACTAACAGAGTATACGAGGGGTCCTGGGATATCCGTTCGGAACGCAAATCTCTACCTCTCTCAACCCTCTCTCGCTTTGCTTAATTGGAAGCAACGAAGCAGTTCTTGCTGCTTCCAGCACCCTCTCTGTGCTACCACTTCCAAGTCATCGTCCTCCAGGGGCCTACTAAACGCTGTCTGCGCAAGGACAAGTAACCCTGGTGTAAACGACATGCCGGTATGACCTCTAACTACGGTGATGATCCGTAATGACGGGTGCGTAATGCATGCCGGTGAGAATGGTAAGCCGGAGTAAAAGCGTAAATTATGCTTTATAAATCTGCAGTGAATCGAGATGTAGACAAGTAAAACTGGCTTGTAAGAACTGAAGATTGCAAAAAACTATTCTAGAGAGCAAAGATGAAGAGTTCTTGAGGACAATGAAGAAAAGCTTTAAGTTACGAGTTTCCGAAAGTTTCCGGTTGCGTTTGTTTCATCTCTTCAGGTAGGAATCACTTTAGCCATGGATAGAAAAGAGATTTGACGCAGTGTTCAATTCGGGGAACGTACAACCCATCCGGTTGTACGGAGCATTTTATATAATATATACAGATCAGTCTCATTGCTGAGGGGAATTGCTGGCAAACTTTAAATATCCTCAAAAAATTTATGAACATATAGATTTATTCAAATGTTTTCTTACATCGAGCACGAGGTAGATCAGCGCTTGAAAACGCAATTAAAATTTTTATTATCGCTGCCAGGGTTTGAACCCTGGTTGATCGCGTAATATAAAATTTTTGGCTAGTGCTGCCCCTCAGAAATATTAAGGTACAATAGTGACCGGGTTTAACAACTTCGCCAGGTAAGTCAATTTACTGTTGAACTGACGATGTATTGTCTTGGAAAATGAAAGAGCCTCGACTGTCGCTAGAAGTCGAAAATCAGCTTTTGGTATCTCGTAGAATAATGCTTTCTTGTTCTGCAATAAGGTGAAAAGAAAAGGTTATGATTGTACGATGAGGCTTTGAAAACAGCGTATTCAGAATATAATAAACCTAGCAAGCTAACATCATAGCAAAGTGGCGAAGCAATCAGCTTTGTAGCGGTTTCTAACGGTTGCCGTTGAGTAAATCAGTTTCAAAATAGGATGTTCAGATGCCTGGGTGATCAGTAACGATTGCTGAAAACAGAATTTGAAAATTCGAAACCGTTCTCGAGATAATCGTGGGACAGACGGACAGACGGACAGACATCGTGAAATCAATAAGTGACTTGTCAAGCTTCGCCACTTAATAATAATCATTTTGTAATAAATCACTAATATTATACCGTATGAGTGTAAATACGAAAGAATACTTATTTTCTAATCACCAACTTCATCTACAAGTGGTGATTGTGAAATAACGCACGAAGTTGTGATGAATGATAAATGGCAGTATATCTATTGTGACTGCCGAACGCATACCCACAGACAGCATATTGTATTACCAGCGTGAGGGTATCACATATGTGCTCACCAACATAAGGCGTACGCCTGGCACTGGCAGGGTAGGCGTGTACATTGCCTAGTCTTGACAAAGTCCAAATCTCCTCGCAGTGAACGAAGATTTTGAAGAATAAACAGAAGATAGTATTGAACGAAGAAAAGAACATATAAATGAATGTTGAAAATGAAAAGCAAATTTTGTGGCAATAATAATAATATTATACCTATATAAACTTTTTTGTTTGTTGTAACTTGACGTATGCATCTATATATCTATACAAGTGTCTGTTTGTAATGTCAAAAACAGCTTTTACTAAATGCACATGAAAGTCTACACGTTACTTATAACAAAAACACAGCTTTTAAAAATGTTGTCTGTGAGCCTGTCTGCTTGTTCCGGCTAATCTCCGAAACGGCTGGACCGATTTCGACGGGACGTTCACTGGCAGATAGCTGATGTTATAACTTCGGCTACTTATATTTTAGAAAACAAATTAGGATTCCGCGCAACATAATTAAAACCTTTAATTACACGCGGGCGAAGTGGCGAGGAACAGCTAGTCACGAATAAAAGCCAAAGTGCGGTTACGCCTAGGTTTAGCCGGCTATAAACAAGTGCAGCCGGTTGCGGTTGTTTACTTTCGTTATTTTAAGTAACACGATTGATAAATATACTTTTTTGTTATAAGTCCCTCATAAACATGGGTATCACCTTTGAAGTCTCAGAATAACATGGGACGTCCATTGCATATTTTTTATTTTATTTTTAAATCCCAATAACGCTATTAACATTACTAAAACTCCTGTTCACCACATTAAGTAAACTCAAATGCTTGTCTTAGGAATGGTTCACGTCGTAGTCGAAAGGCGGTTTTGAATTCACGACGTTCCGAGATTGCAAAACCTTTCATAACCATGCTACTGTCGCTTCAAGCTTTTGCTAACTTTATGGCCCAACATTGTGTTGTTCTCAACTTCAAAGAACATCTCACTGAGATCGGAATAAAAGAGTCTCGACGTCCTCAGACCGTGCCTTTGTACAGCTACTTGTAATGGTTTATAAACATCAGTGTTGTGCAATTTCTTCATCATTCCCCACAAAAGGAAGTTACGTCAAATTTAAGATTCTGCGTTGATTAAATGTGGTAACAATTTTGTAGGTTACTGCGGCATTATTACACTAAGAGACCTATCTGGTGATTGATGACGTATTTTTCGTCATTTTAAGAGATCAAAAAGAGGAGGTACTCAATTCGACTGTATTTTTTAATGTGTTACCTCATAACTTCCTTCTACGTAAACCGATTTTGATTAATGTTTTTGTTTGAAAGCTAGTGCTTTTCTTATAGTTCCATATAAATTTGATCAAGGTCTGGACAGTAGTTTTTGAGTCATGCTTAATAATTTATATTAAAGTCGGTTTACGCTGATATTCTGTGAGAGCGTGGTTCTTTCCCGGTCGAGTCGACCCATTCGTGCTACAACTATACAACTAATATATCTGCAGCATGGCTCTACCACGTAAAAGTTATTAGGCGAGTAAGTAAGTAATTAGACAAGAGTAAGTCAATAAACATTGTTTCTTCAAAATTTTCCTTTTGCAACGGGTGTATATTATTACTTGGAACTGCCAACATTTTTATTCCTTCATTCGTAGGATTGACTAGTATAGAATGCCATAGTGAATTATGTCCGCCCTTTGTAACCTCCAGTTGAAGGTGTTGGCAGTAAGGAATGATTAAATAAATAAATATTAAGTAAGGTGTATTTCACTTTCAACTGCAAAATAATACGAGTGTATAAAACACAGATACCATATATCAGATATATACAAAATGTTAAATAAACGATTTGTCTTTACATTCAGTCTTTAGACTGGTGAAGAATGAACATTTGAAATCACACATAACTCACAGCTCATTCAGTCAATCTGTTAGAAATTATTTGTTGGAAACAATATGAAATTCTTTAACAATCTCTATGTGACTGTTTAACCACATATGAACGCGAACTATTAATGTTTTTTTTTAATTTATTTTGATGTTTTGATACATTTATTTGTTTATTTTAAGTTTTATGCACAAAAAATAAAATCGGACGTATGGCGGACTTAATACCTTAAGGTATGCTGTCCCAGTTAACCATTAGGCTAAGCAGAGATAAAAATATGGGAGGTAGTACACATATCATACAAATGTACATACAGTATAAAAATATATACATAATATTAACATAATTTTCAAATGGGTATTTTATGTAAATTTTAAATTTCTGCACTGCTTCTCTATGTAAACTTTAGCTATGCCTCACACTTAAATCATAGACTCATAGAAGACAAAGTTTTATGCATATTGTTAATTTAATGCATAAAAATGAAGATTTTATACGTGGTAAAGCCATGCTGCAGCTATATTAATAGTATAGTTGTACCACGAATGGGTCGGCTCGACCGGGGAAGGACCACGCTCTCACAGAATACCAGCGTAAAATAGCAGCTTGACACTGCTTTATTTCATATGGTGAGTGTAGAGAACCGCAGAACCTTTTTACTAGAAAAGAGGCATTCCATCTTAGTTCTCACTGGTGACAACGCATCTGCATTTTGATTCGCAAACGAGGATAGATGTAGATGACTATGGGCCACAGCAACCACTTACCATCAGGTGGACTGTATGCTCGTTTGTCACCTATAAAAAATCCCTTGTGATCCTATAAAAAAAAAAGTTTTTTCTTAACGTACGTGAATAAATAATAATAATAATACTATCGGTATTATTTTAAAGATAAATGTTATTTGTTTCCTACAAAAAATGATCTATTTGTACCTACTAACTGCAACAAATTAGTAAGTACATACTACGTACGTATATAATGTTGCTTTAGGAGTTGCCAGCTAAGCCGGGCCTTTAACATTTATTTTTATTGGAACCAAGGAACGAAACTTTCATTATAACGTAGGCGAATTAAAAGGGTCCAAACGATATTACTATAACAGCCGTGAGCGCTCTCATCGCGTAATATTGCCTAAAATCTAACAGGAAAATTTATATTGACCCAACATTTTAGGGTAAAGGGCCAAAAACAAAAGCTGATTACCTCGTTAGGGAACGAAGAAAGCACTGTCATCTACATAAGTAATTGGCGCTTGAAATGAAAAGAAAAAGTGGCTCCTGAGCTATGAAGGCTTTTAAATGTTAACAATTAATTTTAAGATCTTTTTAATAAAATTAATATTCTATTTATTTTCTTTGTCTTAATGTTCTTTATTAGTCTACAAAATCCACCGCCAGATAGATAGGGCTTCTCCTGTTATGAGGATCTCCATGGCATCACGCATGATAGGAGAATTACCAATCCCAGTACCAGAAGAATTTTTTTTATAGAATAGGGTGACAAACGAGCACCGAGTACACCTGATGGTAATTGGTTACTGAGACCCATAGACATCTACATTTATCCTCAATAAAGAATCAAAATGCAGATGCGTTGTCACCCGTGAGGACTAAGATGGAATGCCTTTTTTCCAGTATTGTATAAACAAAATTATTGTTAAGAGAAATATGTTTAAAAAAAAGTCCCGCTGGGTTTCTTGCTGGTTCTTCCCAGGACAAAGGTATTTTCCGAACCAGTGGTAAATAAAAAATGACTTTCAATAAGTATTATGTAATAATCAATATTCAATAAAAATCATTCTATTCTATTCTATGCTATTCCAGTAAAAAGAGTCTCCGGTTCTCTGCACTCATCATACGAAACACAGCAGTGTCAAGCTGCCATTTTACGCTGGTATTCTGTGAGAGCGTGGTCCCTGGTCGAACCGACCCATTCGTGCTACAACTATACTACTAATTTTTTTAAATATAGCTGCAGTATGGCTCTACCACTCTACCTTAGATGCTACTACCTATCTCCGCTCGGGATATTTCACGTCTGAAGTAACGAGATAGTATAGGTTTATCTATCTATCGGAAGACATAATATTTTTCTGGCATTTCTCATATTTAAATGCGACACAGGACGATATGGTTTGACGGATTCACGATTATGCCGCCTCCATACGGCTTTACAATTTATTTTATTTAACCTTTAAAAAGTAAAGTCTTAAATTATAATCATTTTCTATCGACTGAAAAAAGGAGACGGTACTCAATTCGACTGTATATTTTTCTTTCGTTTTTTCATGTGTGTTACCTCATAAATTTTTTCTGAGTGAACCGATTTCTATGATTATTTTTTTACTTGAAAGCTGGTGTTTTTCATGTGGTCCTATATAAAATTGATTAAGGTCTGATCAATAATTTTTGAGTTACTCTTAATAATCTATATTGAAGTCGGTTGTACAAATTATTTGTATAAAATAGAATTATTTTAATCGTTCTAGAGCCAAAAGGACTGGCATAACACAATAACATACTGAAGTATTTTCAATCTTGAATAAATGTCAGCCTGTGACTGAATTTCATCGAAGGTAAGTTATATGCGTACCGTAAAAGTAGAGTAACAGTTCATATCCGTCCCAATGCTGGACCAAACACTCTTCTGATTTCTATGGGGTTTATAGTGCAGGTCAGCTGCCGCGCTATGTCATTGCGTTTAATGTCGTGACGTTCGCCATGTCATCAACTTTTTTTTTTCACTGAACACGCAATAAATTAACACTTGAATTTGCAATAAACAATCCATCGGTTCCGGTGTGGATGGAGCTCGAGTCGCTCACGTACTATGAAATTTATGGAGCGGTTAGCATATAGTATACAGGACCGTGGTATACGGCATCGTATTTGACTACTTATAGCAGTGGTAGTAAGCACGACTGCTGATCATTGGTGACAGGTTTGATTTACGGGTCGAGCCAAAAACACAAACTCGTACCTCGAAATACTCGGAAAATACGAAAACCTGTGGATCCTGCGCCTGATCTCACACTCCTGTCGTGTCGCATTACCATTCCATCGGACTACTAGAGCGAGAGAATGGAGAGTATACCTGTGCTTGCGCACATTGGTACTCTATAATTCTGTCCCACGCATTGGCTAGTTTTCCAAAAAATCGTACCCAAAATTCGGTCTGGAGGACATGAAATGTTTAATTAATTAATTAATTACATTCTTTGGGGGAAACTTATTTTCAGCAGACTTGTGACAATGTTTTTGAGAATTTAAGAAACGAATTTTCATTCACTGTTTGAGTTATTTTTTCATTAATAGAATTGTTCAATGGAAAGACTTAGACGCGAATTTCACAAGTCTACCCCCTAACGTTAGGTGACGTAATTCCGGTTTAAGGCATTGTTGAAAGGGGTGGGTGTAAGAATAAGAGCCTGCAATTAACGAAAATGAATTGAAGCTTTACAGAATTAAGAGTTTGAGCTATTTGTCGTCGAGACAGTGTTTGCAAATGGCGTTGCCTTTCGGATTTGTTGACGTTTTGAGAGATAGCCGCCGTAATACTTGCGCTGATTTAATTGTTTGTGGGTGATTCAACTGATGATGAGATTTGATTGTAACTGGTTATTGTCATCATTATAATTACATCATGCCAAAGTCCTCTGCTGCACATAGGTGTCCACAAAGATTGCCTGGGCGATATTTGCCATAAATACCACGCTTGGCAAGCGGGTTGGCAACCGCAGTTTTTTTATAGTTGTTATCCGGAAGGCACTGTCGCTCATTCTCTGATTTGTTTCCTTTGTGAACTTTTTACAACAATCGGCCGTTATGGGGTAGTGGATATTCTAACACAATCACAATACAGTAAAGTATCAAGTAAGTGGAGATATTCTCACAGAATACCAGCGTAAAATAGCAGCTTAAGGCTGCTGTGTTTCGTATGGTGAGTGTAGAGAACTGGAGACCTTTTGTACTGGAAACGAGGTTGTCTGGAAGAGATCGCTCTTAGCGATAAGACCGCCCATTGTACCACATTTCTTTTTCTCATTTTTTGTTAATATTTTTGTTATTTTTTGGCGTACAATAAAGTGTTATCTATCTATCTATCCATTTTGGTCTGTATACATTTTGATTCTTAATTGAGTACAAATATAAATGTCTATGGGCCACAGAAACCACTTAGTATCAAGTGGACTGTGTGCTCGTTTGTCACCTTTATCCTATCCAATAAAAAAGGAGTGTGCAATATTTCAATGGAAATGTTAACAACACTATCGCATGAAACAAAACATCAAAGCATCAACATTTTCAACTCTCGTATCAACATTATAGTAAATGCAATTTATAATTTAAGTGTCCTATCACAATTCACACGTTATCACACATAAGTTATGGCTTTCGTGAAGACGTAAACATTCAAGTCGCTAACTGGAATTATTCGAAACGCGTATGTATGAGTTAAAACATTATAATCCGATAACAGGAAACTATGACGTTTAACCCGAGCGGATCGCAGGTCAAGGTGTGAAGGGGTTCAGTACTCTGCAATGCATTGATAATAAACGCTGTTTGTGCGTAAGGTCAGGAAAGAATTTAATATTTTCAGAGTTAAGAATTTTTGACTGCTCTGGTTGCAGCACTACTGCGTCGGAAGTACTACGCTTGCACAGAATACCAGCGTTAAATACAGATAGCTGTAACACGGATGGGTCGGATCGACCGGGGAAGGAGCACGCTCTCATAGAATACCAGCGTATAGTAGCAGCTTAATACTGCTGTGTTTCGTATGGTGAGTGTAGAGAACCGGAGACCCTTTTTACTGGAAACGAGGCATTCCATCTCAATCCTCACAGCTGACAACGCATCTGCATTTTAATTTGCAAACGATGTTAGATGTATATGTATATGGGCCACAAGTACCACTTACCATCAGGTGGACTGTGTGCTCGTTTGTCACCCTTATTCTATAAAAAATATTAGTAGGCCATTTTTTTAACTGTGCGAGCAGCGAAGCAGGCATAATAAAACCAGGAACCGCCAATTCATCCACACCATCTGGATGATTGGCAGTCCACCACTGTGCGATTTAGAAGATGTTTTCTTCCTCGCACGACTTCCTTGTGGAATCGATTACCATCAGCGATTTTTCCGGACCGATACGACTTAGGGACCTTCAAGAAAAGAGCGTACTCCTTTTTAAAAGGCCGGCAACGCATCTGCAATTCCCTCCCTGGTGTTGCAGTTGTTCATGGGCGGCGGTAGTCACTTACCATCAGGTGAGCCGCATGCTCGTTTGCCCCCTCTCCTATAAAAAAACCAGGAACACTGCGACGAGTATGATCTATTGTGATCCTTGCCGGGGCTACAGTTCACTGCTAAGCTCTATATCTTCATTGAATTAAAAGAATGCTCAGCCGTTGGCATTTAACAGTTTTGACTGACGATGTATTGTCATAGAAAAGAAAAATATGACCCTTTTTACTGGAAACGAGGCATTCCATCTCAGTCCTCACGGGTGACAACGCGTCTGCATTTAGATTCGTAATCGAGGAATGATGTAGATGTCAACGGGCCATATAAAAGGATAGTATTTGCCGTGTGATCCATCACCCATTCCGTCCAATGGGTGTCTAACTATGTGATTGAACCAAAGATTTATATTTAAATGTTCAAGGCAGCCTTCGTTAACTATGTTATCAGAACGTGATGACAATGGGTGGTGTAAAACGCCCGAAAAATATAACGATACGTTAAAATTAAATACGACAAAATCCCTAAAATTCGTTTCATTTAATATGGTATATTCCAAAAAGGCATGGCTTTCGCTAGATGTCGATATAACTATCTCATTAATTGTAGTAAATATGATAAACCGGCGTCGGGAAGCAGTGTGAAAGTTGCGAATGCGATTCGATCCACCTGCCAAGCAATGGTTGAGGCAAATCCTCCATATAATCGGATAGGCCCATGTCCAGACGTGGACGTACGTTCTGAGGAAGACAAAGAATAATGCGCTAGTTATAAGAAGTGCTAACTACACTTAGCCGTAGTTTAGCGACCGCTGCAACATTCACAGTATGCCAGCAACTCTGACTTAATCCATGTCAGCACCACTGAAATTGTTAATTGCAATTTCGATTTTAATTAATAACGTTTGCAGCGATTAATGAAAATATCGTTAGGAAACGTATATATTCAAGTAACAATTTTATTTTAATAATATTTCGAGTACATGTGAAGAACACAAGCACGCAGTGAACAACCAAGTGTAATAACTCCATCACCACTGTCAGAAACGAAAAGAGACCTTTGCCCAACCTTAAGGCTTATCTATGATATATGTAGACAGGGTATTCGTGATGGCCACAATTTGTGAGTAGTTATTGTAAGTGGTGCCCGTTGAATTAAATCGGTTAGAAATATATCATTATTATCGCTTCTAAGCTTCAAGAGGATGAATACAAAATCTGTTGAATTTTATAAAAGAGAGGTAAATGAGCATGCGGCTCACCTGATGGTAAGTGTCGACCGCCCATGAACAACTGCAACACTAGGAGAATTTCAGGTATGCTGCGGGCCGTTTAAAAAGGAGTAAACTCGTTCCTTAAAGGACCCTAAGTCGTATCGGTCCGGAAAAATCACCAGTAGTAAACAGTTCCACAGAGAAGTCGTGAAAATAATAGAAGTAAAAAAAAACTTGTGTGCAATTCACATGTGGTAGAAGAACCTTCAGAAAAAGAGACCGAGATATTAGAAAACAATGTATAATTTATTCTATTTCATTCCCTCGGAGGCTAAATCCTATAGAATTATATGTTTGTCTCTATTAAGTGTCGCTTTTTCGATTCATCGAGTTCCAAATCACAATGATTGTAAAGAAGTTTTCACTTGAAAAACAAAAGAATTGAATATAAACATTTAATAGACCAGTCTAATTTGTCAACTGTACACAAATCGGCCCGTCCGTACGATACATTGCTGTTATTGCAACAAGTTAATTTATGCGCGCCGCGTGAATCGATTCATCAGACGCCCTGTAATGCGGCATCACTTTATTGCACTAGTTTGGCGCCTCGAGGCTCGCCTGCGTGGGGCTTGTTCAACCCGGAATTCTTACTTTAATCCGCATTTATATCACAGATATGCAACTTGAGTTTTTGATGAGCTAGAGAGCTATATAAATAAATATGTGGCGGTGTAAGAATATCCACTACCCCATATCGCACCGTGGGTGTCGTAAGAGGCGACAGAGGGAAAATGAAACAGGAAATGGGCAGCTGCATCTTCCTGTTAACAACTCAAAATAGTAAAAAACTGCGGTTGCCAAACAGCCGACCAAGCGTGGCAACTATGGTAAAATCCGCGCTGTAAAGCAATTTATGGGGAAGGCATATGTTCAGCAGTGGACTTTTATCTTTTATAGATAATACCTATAAATCTATTCTCTCCCTCTAATGTCTCATTTTGTATCTCTTTCAACCTGTAGAACAATAAAATAAAAACGTACTCGTATATTATTAGCTGATTCGGAAAGCCGTAATATTAACGTTTTAAACCGTGCGATTTTTTTTAAAAGCTAATATCATTCATCATAAGTTAAATGGGGTCTTGAGAAAAACTATAACTATATTATGACCTTTAATTTCACATTCCTCTTTCATACACGTGACTAATGCCTGCAGTTCTGCCTCTGATGGTGCAATAAGCACTGCATCATCAGCATACAGCAGACAATTTACTTTAATGTCACCCAATTTCACACCCAAACAACTATCTTTCAGCTTCTGTAAACAGCTGTCGAGATACAGTATGAACAGCCAGGAAGACATGACACAACCCTGCTTTACGCCCGTTTGGACGTTAAACATGGGTGACAGGTCATGCCCTACCCGCACACAGGCTTTACAGTCACAGTAAAGAGACTGCACAGCCCTTAGCAATTGACCATCCACACCATACCCCGGCAACAGTTCCCACATTTTCTTCCTTACAACCTTATCAAATGCTTTCTCAAGATCCACAAAAGCACAGAAAATCTTCTGGTTAGCAGCCAGAAGCTTTTCCGTGATCATGCGGAGAGAAAACATTTGATCCGTGCATCCTCTTCCAGGTCTAAATCCGCATTGTGCCTCCCATAGAAATCTTTCCGATTTCTCTTGCATCCTACGTGTCAAAACCTTCGAGTAAACTTTACTTGCTAAACTGGTCAAGCTGATCGCCCGATAGCACCCGCAGTCAAAATGTGAACCTTTACCTTTATATAAAGGCACAATGACTGCGGATCGCCAATCATCCGGGACATCCCCCGTCCGCCAGCACAAATTGCACAGCAGACGAAAGCTGTCCCAGACGCGAGGCCCACCATACTTGACCATTTCAGCAGTAACTCTGTCTAGTCCCGCAGCCTTACCACATTTCAAACTTCGAATCGCATGTTCAATCTCTTTCATACTGATGACCTCAGTGTCATCGAGGTCCGGGTCTGGCGTACCAGTCACGGCGTCATCCCCGGATCCCTCACTAAGATCATCACACGCATACATTTCTCTATAAAATTCGCTCCATCGCTGCATGACGTCCGATTTTTCTGAGAGGACGTCATTAGTTCTCGAAAGCACTTTGTTCATTCTTAAGGCCGTCGCACCACTTCGGGTCCTTCCAACCTCTTTCCAGAAGAGTTTGGAGTTCTCCTTAAAGTTATGCGACAACCTGTCGTCCGCTTTCATTCTACACCTTTCACGCACTTCCTCAATCAGTGCTTTCGTGTGAACTTTCTGCAGCCTATATCTTTCTTTCATCTTCTCTCTCATATCCTTATCATTACTAGAGGCCAAGTAGTCTAACCATGCTTTCTTCTTCTTCTTTACAGCTTCTTTCACTTCATCATTCCACCATGCATCTCTTCTTTTACTACTGCCTCTTTTTATTGTTCCACACACTTCTTCCGCTGCACTTACCATTCCATCCCTAAGGTTCTGCCATGTTGTTTCTACACATTCTTTTCTGCCATCGATGGTGTCAAGCTTTTCGGCTACCCTCGCATGATATTTGTCCCTAGTATCCGCTTCCTGAAGCTTCCAGCTTCGGATGCGACAGACCGACTGTGGTTCTGTTACTGCCGTCCGGTAGCGCCAACCCGCGAACAGACCCCTAAATCTAGTAATCACTAGATAGTGATCCGTTCCCAGGTCAGCACCCCTGAACACTCGCGTATCCATCACCTGTTTTCGCAGTCGGTCATCCACCAGGAACAAATCGATCATACTTCTCTCATTCTTTCGTTCTCTAGTATACATATGGATTTTCTTGTGATTAAACATAGTGTTTGTCACAAGAAGACCCTTTTCCTTGCACACCGCCAGTATAAGCTTGCCAGCATCATTAACCCTTTTATCGCCAAACTTTCCAAGTACCGACTCGTACCCTGGTCGAGCGGTACCAACCCATCCATTCAAATCACCACATACAACAATTCTTTCGTTTCCCCTAGTCAAATCTAGAACTTCTCTTACATTCTCCCAAAACTCCTCCAGCTCAGCCCTGGACGACGAAGCTACCGGCGCATAAACAGCCAAAAGGAATAACTTCGTCAGTCCCAATTTAAAGCGAACCCAGAGAAGTCTCGAGTTTACAACCTTATATTCAGTCATAACATCGACCAACCGAGAAGACAGCAGCACCCCCACTCCCTGGCAGGCGTTCTCGCTCTCCGGGACTCCGGACCATAGAGCTAACGCCCCGCCAGGGAGCTCTTCAGTACCACTGCCCTTCCGCTTGGTCTCCGACATACACACGACATCTAATTCTCTTTCTTTCATTATTTCGATCAACTCATTCGTCTTATCTCTCATGCCTCCTCTAACATTCCACGTGCCAACTCTGCACTCTGTCCTCCACTGTGAAATTAAAGGTCTCCGTTTGAATGCTAATAAAACTAAGGTTCTGGTATTTGAAAGAGACGAAGAGAGAACGAAGTGTGAAATATGGGTAAATCAGGAATGTCTAGAACAGGTAAATGAAATTGTATACTTGGGGAGTGCTTTTAGTCGGGATGGAAGATTTGATTTAGATGTGGACAGGCGTGTCGCTGCCGGGAACAAAGTCAATGGTGCCCTGGCTGCGTTAGTCAAAAGGCAAGGCGTAGCGAAGAGTGCACGCCTTGCAATACATAACGCAGTGTTGGTACCGACTTTGTTATATGGCAGCGAAACCTGGGTATGCCAGAAGAAGCATAAAAGTAAGTTGAATGCAGTGGAGATGCGATCTCTTCGTAAAATGTGCGGCGTTACCATGGCCGACCGAAAGCGAAACGAAGAGATTCGCAATATGGCAGGTTTGAAAGATGACCTTATCACAAAAATTGATAAGGGCGTGCTTCGGTGGTTTGGGCACGTTGAGCGAATGAGTGAAGACCGAATGGTGAAGAAAATATATAGCGCGAAAGTTAATATTAAAAGGTGTCGAGGTAGACCGAGACTAACTTTCGAAGACCATGTGAGCAAATTGCTCGAAGAGGGTAGGGTCAAAAGTACTCGGATACTTAGACGTGCATGCATGAAGAAGATAATGAATCTGAAAGAAGCGAAAGAGGTATGTAAGGATCGTGACACTTGGCGATCTGTTCTCTCTGGCTACCCCGTCAGGGATTGTGCGTGAAGATAAGTAAGTAAGTAAGTAAGTATATTATGACCTTCTTTGACCCTTTACTTATATCGTACTTTACCGTACTTTTTTGTTTGTGAGTGCCATGTCATATAGTTGCCGTTTCTTAAGAGAATATGTGATGAACTTTGGAAGCTCAGAATGCTATGGTTCGCAATACATTTATCTCCATTTCTTTTAATTTTTAATTTTGCAAAGCAGTTAGTTAATTCCCTAGCGCCAGTACGGCGCGACGGCTCGCTGGCGCGAATGTGGTGCGAACGCAGCAGAACCGCAAGCTGGAGTGCGTTTGCCTGGAGGTGGCCATATCGGCTTGTCCATGATCTAAATGAAGTCTGGGATGGTCGAGCATTGTAATATTTAACAAGCGTTAATATCTGTTAGCAGGTGGTGATAACTGATAGACCGTATGCTGTTTATTGTCAACCGCACGAGGACGTGCGACAGTCAGAGGTGGCCGTGTCTGCGCGTCTAGGAAATACAGAGAGGTTGCATCACTCTAGTGGAGTACTTCTTCTAGTGCAGCAAAGGAAGATGGTGTTGCTGAGAGGCAGGAGACTGTGTTGCTCGGGATTGTGTGGTATCAATAGTGTAAAATTTTACTTTCAAACTACAGATTGTTTACTTCAAATAAAAATGCAGATTACTTGTTGTCTTTGAGCACTAAGATGGAATGTTTGAATACTAGTAAAAAGGGTCTCCGGTTTTTATCACTTACTATATGAAATTCAGCAGCTTATTGCTATTTCACGATGGTATACTGTGCAAGTACTAGTCCTTCTACCGTGAGGCCGACGCATATGTGCTACAGTCATATTACACTGAGGCGTAGCTTAATCGGAAGTGTATTTATATATCCCAAAATACTCGAGACCGATATGACCACTTTGTTAAACTACAGCCTGCGAGGTATTCCATCTTAGTCTTCAGAAATGACGATTATACGTGGTAGAGACATGCGGCAGCTATATCAGTAGTATAGTTGTAGCACGAATGGATCGACTCGACCGGGGAAGGACCACGCTCTCACAGAATACCAGCGTAAAATAGCAGCTTAACGCAGCTGTGTTTCGTATAGTGAGTGTAGAGAACGGGAGACCCTTTTTACTGGAAAAGAGGCATTCTATCTTAGTCTTCACGGGTGACAACGCATCTGCATTATGATTCGCAAACGAAGATAGATGCAGATGTCTATGGGCCACAGCAACCACTTACCATCAGGTGGACTGTGTGCTCGTTTGTCACCCTATCTTATAAAAAAGGTGGACTGTTAATTGGTTTGTCATTTCAGTTTAATAAAAACTAGGGCATCACACGACCATGCCCTAGTATACGCGTGTGTTAACATGTGCGTGTCAATGTTCATAACGTATGAGTATTTTTTCCCGATAAATCCTTTAATAAAGTTACTATAATAGGTTTGATGCAATAGTATAACTAGATTGTGGCAACACCAGGGTGCCTTGAGTCTGCATAGCCTGCACGATAAGCTTCTTAGCGAAAGTAGGTGCCTGATATTGATCTTCATTCGCTAAGTCGCGCTGTATCTTTACTGAAAATCAGTACTTTAGATAATATTAGCATATCGTAAACACAACAAGATACAATGAAAACTTAAGGGAAAACTTTTTTAGGAAAAATTTTAATCTATTTATTACATCATCTACATATCTATACAAATAAATAAAATTGATGTGTTTGTCTGTAGTCCGAAATAGCAGACTTATATTATGCTAAGTTGGTATTTTCATGGCATTAAGACATAAGTTTGTCTGTCCAGGCTAAACTTCGTGATGGCTGAATAGATTTTGATGACACTTTACAAACACATAGAGAGCAATGCCTATACGGATTTAGGCTATATTTTTATCCGAAAAAAGTTCTTTGTTTTAAAAACGAAACAGATAAAATAATTTATATAACAATTTATATACAATTAATATTATAGAAATTTATATACAATTGCCTTATAATTTCCTTTATTTTGTCACCCTTAATAGATTTAGTTATTTTTTTAATTAACTACTAACGTATTACTATTTTGCGTCAAAAATCCGCCATTCTGTTTAATTTTTTCTAAAAGCTATCTAAGAACACTTGGGTTTCTAAGACGAATAAAACGATACCTTAATTGTCGAAATTCATCCAGCCGTTTGGAAGATAAGAGTTAATAAAGAAATTTACAAACATACAAGATACGCGCGAAAAACATAACCCATCTTTGTACGTCCAGTAAATATAAACTAAAAAGGTAAAAAAAAACGTTCACTTCAGGGAAAACAGCGCTTCACAAAGTTATATGCGACTATTTATTCACATAAATGCAACTATTTTGATAATGTATTTTCTTCTAACCCGCTTTATGGTCCTTTCGTTGCATTTATACGTGGCAGACTGTATTGGCTGCACCATGTAAGAGTCGACACTAACGGAGAAAATCTATACTCTCGTGGACTAGGTAGACTACTAACGTAGAAAGCCGTTGTTGTGAATAGTGGGAGTATGGTGAGTGCTGAGGACTGAACCGTTTTTACTTACACTAACGTAGTTAGACGTAGACGTCTATGGGTCACAGCAACTACTTACCATCAGGTGCACTGTGTGGTCGGTTGTCACCCCTATCCTATTTAATAAAATGTTAAGTGTATAATAATGTACTATGTATATGTCGTATTTGGGTGATAAATGTTTATTTCTTTCTTTCGTCTTTCTAAAATATTGTTAATGATGTTGTGAATTTTTTTACAATAAGATATAAAACTAATTTTATGAATTTATATCGCGTTTCATGTTACTAATTTCTAACTTCCGATGCTCCTACAACAATAAGTTATTTTAATAATAATTTGGTCCGCAACTCCTACTAAAATGTGACAAATATTTCCCCCGCCGACACAAATTATCCCGAAGGTTACTAGCGTGACGTCTTCACCGTTTATTAATGCTGTGCACCCCTAAGTCGGGAGGTGTGGTAAGTGGCTGGTAATTGTATGGGATAACTTAGATTGGCTTTTTAATTCCGCGGATTTGTTCCGTGGGGCGGTTCAATTTGTCCGCACGGGCGGTTCGCGAAGTTTATGCGAGAATGAACTTTATATATATTCGTTGTAATTGCATGCCTAGTGCGTACAATGCTGTTACGAATAAAATTGTATGTTGTAGATATTATTTTGAAACAAATAAAAATTACAGATAAACTATTTTAGAGATGTTTATCAAATTATCAGTTTTTAACAATTTACTATTGGACAATGCTTTTCCGAAGATTGTCGAGAATTTGGCTGATTTGGTGGCCTAGTGGTTGTAAGTGCGCCTGCTTATCATGTAGTACCGTTTTCGAACCCCGGTTCGCCGCGACTTCACCCGCTTGTAATTTAAGAGTTTTTTTGCGCGGAATCTTAATTCTTTTTCTTAAATAAAAGTAGTCTAAGTTACTCATTATAACATCAGCTATCTGCCAGTGAAAATCCCGTCAAAATCGGTTCATCGGGAGATTAGCCGGAACAAAAAGACAAACAGACCAGACAGACAAAAATTTTAATAATCGTGTTTTTGTTATAAGTACCGTATTAGTAGTACCTATTATTTTGACACCGTAGTAACCTATTATTTTTACATTACAAACAAACACTTCAATATTATTTATTTGCATAGATAAATATGTAACTTTATTTCGTATTTGATTAAAAACAGCAAAAAAGCAGACGTGACACACAAGTGACATAGAAGTACATAACCAGAAATTCAATGGCAGTGCATTTGAGAACGTGTTAGAAAAATACAAACTTGTATTCTAAGTTTGTATTCTTGAGTAAGGTTAGAAGAGTGTGGACTGTGGAGATGCTTAATAAATCTAAGGCCAGCAAGATAACTGCCGACATCACTTAGAAATGAAGATGTTCCTGCTCAGATTAAGGCCCACGTTAACGAGTAACTTAGGTTAAGCAAACAGCTCTCTTGAAATGATTTATTACCTCAGTTTTGTGTTTAAAAATTTAAAAGGAAGATTTAAGAATAGATATAGAAGTAAAATAGAGGAACAATATTCTTCCTAATATAGATTTAAAAAAAAATTACAATTAGATTCTTTCTTTATTACCATAATTTACACAACAGTTCATTGCTGGACGAATTTTTCAAATTTAGAATTCCGTAGGAAGTAGAAAAAAATTAATAATAAAATTGAATAAGGAGTAAAACAGAGTTCCGTAATTGAATTACATTATTGCAGGAAAATGTTATTTAGTGTATAAATTTGAACCATACATTTATTATCATGCTTCTAGCGTTAAAGTTGAGATTTATTCAGTTCGAGGCAACTTTATAACGCTGTATACTTGCTCTGCCTTGGAGAGCGTGAGAAAAAGCGAACTGGCTTTATGAGAAATTATTGTATAATATGCCCGTGATTTTAAGGAGCAAAATGTTAATGAGTTGTGCAGTATTGCGTTTTAAATGAAGAATTATTTATTTATTCATAACTTATAATACAATGTACATACAAATATGTATAAAACAAAAAACAAAACAAAACTACGGGTATGATGACAGTATGATGTGTGTTGCCACAGCCACGTCGCTACTATTCTGTCGGTGCCTTATATTTATCTATACTACATAAGTATAACTATGGTACAATAAAGAAACATGACCATGCAGGTACTCATATACGTGGTAGAGCCATGCTACATCTATATTATAGTTGTATCACGAATGGGTCGGCTCGACCGAGGTAGGACCGCGCTCTCACAGAACACCAGCGTAAAATAGCAGCTTAATGCTGTGGTGAGTGTAGAGAACCGGAGACCCTTTTTACTCGAAACGAGGCATTCCATCCCAGTCCTCAGGGGTGAGTACGCGTCTGCATTTTGATTCTTAATCAAGGAAAGATGTAGATGTCTATGGGCCACAGCATCCACTTAACAAGTGAACTGTGCTAGTTGGTCACCCTTATACTATAAATAAATGCAGGTGCCACAGGACCGTGGTGAGGGCCTTTGCTCTGTGTAGACTTGTGAAAGATCTAAAACATTATAATCATCAGTGCATACAAATTTACCATTACTAATACATTTTTATTGCACTTCGATTAAAGTTAGTGCTGCAGCAAATAATATGCGGTAATTCATGATGAACTGAATTTCTGATTTAGCATCACTAATCACTAGATTTTTATGAGTTACTAGGGGTAATTGATATTTATTTCAAAATGTATCATGCTTGTAAATTGATTTCAGATAAAGTGTTAGTAACGTTGGCAGGAGATGACCATTCTGATTGTGAAGAATAGACCACGCGGCAGATCTAACAAGCGCCGGCTGGACGTCGTGATGTCGGATATGAGAGACAATGGACTCACTATCAAGAACGCTTCAGACCAAACAAAATGGAGATCAATGATCAGAAAAGCGGATTTTAGCATTAACAGTGATAGATAACGCACGGAACAAGACGTGTACGAAGAGCTAATCTTACACTACAAACAAAAGCTAGCTTTATCTAATTTCGGGATGAAAACATAGTAAGACATATTTTCATTTTAAATTTACACGTGGGAAAGTCACGCTGCATTGTATTATGGCTTCAGCACAAACGGCTTGACTCGACCTAGGAAAGATCACGCTCTTGAAGAATACCAACATAAAATAACATCACAATGCTGCTATGCTTGAACAGGAGACGGGCTGCAACATCTTCCTAATAGAAATCCAAAAAGTTAAATCTGAGGGTGGTAACTATAAGGCAAAATCCTCCCTTTAAGGCGAAATCCTCCCTATAAGGCGAAATCCTCCCCATAAGGCAAAATCCTTTCCATGAAGCAATGTATGGGGAAGGTCTATCTTCAGCAGTGGAGTTTTATAGGCTCTATTGGGTAATAGAACACAGAAATTGCTGTGTTAGTAGTGGTGTAAGAATGTCCATTAGGTATCCCATACTATCATCTTGTCGATGTAGTAAGACGTGACAAAAGGGAACTAAAACAGGGGATAAATAGTAGCATGAGTCTGATAACAACTCAAAATAGTAACAATCTGTGGTTACCAATCCGCCTATAAAACGTGGCAACTGTGTCAAATATCCCTCCAGTGAGGCTATCTATGGGGATGGTCTATGTTGAGTAGTGGACTTTTGATAGGCTGCAATGAATGAATAATTGAATGAATGAAAAACTCTTAAAAAAAACTGAATAAAAAACTTCAATTGACAACTTTGCTAAGTCTTCTTGCTCTTGAAATGTTGAACATAATCACATTTAACCCGATTAGGTATAAAAGTCTTTTTAAAACAACATGATTGTCGACTTTATTCCCTAAAGTAAATGAATCAAAATAGTATGACCATTACAAGCCTTACATTATTAGCATATACTTATAAACAAGATACTTTATAAAAAGTAAGTAACGGCTCATCTTTTATTAATATAAAGGACAAAAGACGAGTACATGTCACGGTCGTTAAGAATATTCACTCACAAAACCATTGTCTGCAATCAATACAGTGATAGGGCTGGTAAAAATCAAAATTTAATTGTGTATTAAACATTTTTTCTACCGACTTCAAAAAGGAATAGGTACTCAATTCGAATGTATGTTCTTTTCTGCCGACTTCCAAATAGGAGACGGTACTCAATTCGACGCGTATGTTTTTTATGTGTGTTACCTCATAACTTTTTACTGGGTGGACCGATTTCGATGATTCTTTTTTTTATATGAAAGCTGATACTTCTCGTATGGTCCCATATTTGATCAAGATCAGACCAATAGTTTTTGAGTTATTTGAGTTATTCTTAATAACTTATATTGAAGTCGGCTGTACAAAATTTTTAATTTTAAATTGAATGTGAATTTTTACGTTGCGTGCGCAAACCGATACTAAAAAACAACATCATGAAGTTGTTTGATGCCCGCGCACACTGACACCTAAAAGCGACAACTTCAGTGTGTAATTGTCTCTGAAGTTTTTTTGTTTTGTTACGCTAAAGAAGTATAATTTCCCACGTGTGTACATAAGTGCACACTCACTTTTATTTTTTTATGTGTGTTACCTGATAACTTTTTTGTGGGTGAACCGATTTCAACGCAACAACATTTTTAATTCTAAATTATATTTTCTGTACCTTTTTATTTTATTTTTTCATCAGAAAAAAATTAGCAAAAATATTTTAGCGATATTTTAAATACTCATAAAATATTTGGAATAAAGTTGATGATAGTGATAATGACGATGAGTCCAAAGTCCACAACTGGACATTGGCCTGTTCCGTCGTAGTGACGATTTGCTTAAATTGCTTTAAAATTGAAAATCGTAGTGCCAGATATCTCGCACCTTTCATGTTGATGCCAGTCGCTGGCATGGGTATTGTTGTAGTAGGAGTGAACATTTTTTTTATAGGAGAGGGGGCAAACAAGCAAGCGGCCTTTTAAAAAGGAGTAGACTTTTATCTTGAAGGTCCCTAAGTCGTATCGGTCCGGAAAAATCGCTGGTGGTAATCGATTCCACAAGGAAGTTTTGCGAGGAAGAAAACTTCTTAAAAACACATAGTGGTAAACCGCCACTCATTCAGATGGTATGGATGGTTTTTTCGCGATGTGCAATGGTGAAATTGAGCGGCTGGAATTAATCCGAACAATTCCTCAGAGCACTCCCTGGTACATGCGAAAAATACGCAAAGAGATGCAACATCTCTAAGCAGTGCCAGTGAGTCAAACCAATCGGAAAGAACTCGGTCGTCAACAATTCGAACCGCTCTGCGCTGGATGCGGTCAAGTGAAAAACACGCCACTCGATATATTATGCCGATTGGTTTCTCGCCAATTCTCCTTATGTAAGTCAAAGACTTTGCCTTGCGTGCATGCATTAAAGTTATGGGCACGGTTTCCCTTATTTATTCTAGAAAACAAACAAATACATGATATAATAAAGCTTAAACTATTTATTAATTTAAAAATAACATTATTAATTATGAAACCATTGGAACATCACAGATGTCATAAGGGTAGACACGTATTTCTATGCTCCGGGCTTTTTTAATTGTGAACCAATATAAAAACAAAAGATCATTGTTGTGTTATATGTTAAAGTGTAGATAGTGAACTCAGTAATATAATAGTGAAAACTGTTTATAAAAAGTTTTGCTTATTTTGAAGATATAACGAAAACCATTTTAAAATTATACACAACGGACGTATTCTGTCATAGTACACTACGCCCGCTGCAGCGTACACTTATGGTGAGTCATTTTTATTACGTCTGACGGCCTTTAGACACACGAGCGAAGCGGACATTTTTACATATAAACAAAGTGGACATACAATACTGCAGTACAATGACAAGAAAATGTACAAAATGCGACAAGATTATTTTTAATAGACAGTTTTTGAAATGTTCTCACTGTAAAAAATTGAATCATCTCACTTGCACGAATATCTCAGAGAAATTGTTTTATTTAATGAAACAGAAGGAAAATCATAACTGGAACTGTGAAAATTGCAAAAATAAATGGCAAATTACAAATAACCCATCTACATCAGCTGAAATACAGGCTAATAATACATCGACACCACAAGTCTTTGCTACACGCCGGAGTAAAAATAATGCAAACATTACATCTGCAAACTCTTTTGCATCTCTCTGCTCTGAGGATTCAGATGATGATGATTTCTCTATTTCCAAAACACCGAATTTAAACAGAAGCTGTCCCGAAGCAGGTCTTATTATGAACGAGGTTTTGGATGACCTCAAAATAAAAATAGCTAACTTAGAAAATAAACTGCAAATAGCCGAAACAGAAATAGAAAATTTATTATTGGAAAATAGCTCTCTAAAAAGACAAATTTTAAACTATGAAAAAAAGACGAATCAACTGACACACATATGTCGAACAACGCCGATAAGAAAAGGACGCAAGAGCCTAAATAAAAATAAATTTGATTTCACATGCTTAGACCAAACAAAAGATGAATTTGTTACTCAACCACATAATGAATCAGGTGAAAATAAATCGTCCAGCCCAAAAAAGACACCGGGGAAGGTAAGAAATGTGGATAATACTACTGAATTGCCTGCACAGGAAAGAGAAGACTCCACGGACAATACAAATGAGACGAAAAAAAAGGTATTAATATTAAGTGATCAAAATGGTAAAGGTTTTCGCAGTTTACTCCAAAATATAATTGGTAAGGAATTCCAAGTGACATCTATAGTAAAACCAAATGCTTTTCTATCACAAATTTTAACATATTGTAATACTGTATGTAAAGATTTTACTAAATCTGACTATGTTATAATTATAGCGGGTTCAAACGACCGCAACCCACTTAGCTTCAGATCTATTCTGTATTACCACTTATCCTTACTATCAAACACAAATGTACTAGTTGGTGAAATATTAAACAACAGAATCTTAAATATTGGTAAATTAAATGATCAGTTGCGTTTCTTGTGTTCTCAATTTCATCACGCTAGATTCGTACCATTAAACTATGGTGACACAAAGCAACACTATAAATTATATATGAGTAGACTGATGTTAAGAGAAATACTCAGTGTAGATTACAGAAATAGATTTGTTGATTATAACACCATCAAAACGAAATGTTTAAAACAACCTAACTCAAAAATAGTGCAAAAAGAAATTACACAATACTTCAAAAAAAATAATATCACAAAGACGAATAATGTTACTAATATTAACACAAATATAAGTAAAGTTCAACTAACTATTCCATATATTTTCAACAAAATAAAACTTAAACAAGCTAATGCTACTCTAGATCCTAACAAAACTATTGAAAGTAAAAATAAAAATTCAGACTTTTTTCGTAAATAAAGATGAAAACTCTTTTAATTTAATTCACTTAAATGTTCAAGGTATTAAATCAAAAACGGAACAATTGGAATTGCTAATGCTGGAGAAAAACATCGATGTATGTTGTTTTTGTGAAACTTTTTCAAAGAATTACGAAGTTGACATATTTCAAATTGACGGATATAAAAAAGTAGCTCATTTCTGTAGGAAACGTAAAAAGGGAGGCGGAGTCGCCATCTTTGTAAAAAAATCTATTGATTACCACGAACTTCAATGGATATCAGAAATGGCTATAGAAAATCATTTTGAATGTTGTGGTGTGTTCATAAGTGGATTAAACTATTTAATAATATCCGTGTATAGAACCCCAAATAGTGACTTGGATGTTTTTTTGATTAATATGGAGTATTTACTAAGAAAAATAACCATACGAACACGAAATTGTTATAAAAATATATTTGTATTGGGTGATTTTAATGTAAATATATTAGAAAATCATAAACAAAGTAAATCGCTACTGAACATGTTTCAGGCCTATAAATTACATCCTACTATTTTGAAACCTACCAGAATAACTTCACACTCACAAACATGTATCGATAATATTATGACTAATATGAAACAATATAATGTTAGTGTATTAGATGTTGGGGTATCTGATCATACTTGTCAATTAATATCGATTCCCTCAAACAAAAGCTTTAAGAATAAGTTTTGGTATATGTTTATAAGAAACCCAGATATGTATATAGAGATTTTCTTAAAATATCTATCACAGATTAATTTCACAGATGTTTATGCACAATGTAATCCCAATGACGCGTATACAATATTTTTAGATCAGTTTAGTCTGATTTACGATCTTTGTGTGCCAAACAAAAAAATTAAAATAACATATAAAAAGAGAACAAAGTGGAAAACAAAAGGTATTACGATATCCAGTAGGAACAAAAGACAGTTATATTTACAGAAACGGTATACAAACTGCCATGCTGCGAAAAATAGATACAAAAGTTATTGTAAAATTATGAAGGCAGTTACTAAGCAATCAAAAAGAAATGCAAACATTAACTATATAAACCAAAGTAGTAATAAAAGCAAAGCTACGTGGCAAGTTATTAAACAAAATACTACAAAAACAAATAATATTAATGAGACAATAGAAACTATTCAAAAAGATGACATTACAATTAATCAACCACATGACATAGCTAAATTAATGAATGACTATTATATCAAATCAAATAATCCTATCCAATATATTAGTGACATGACATTCAAACCATTGACTAATCCAAATTTAAATAGCATTTTTATGACCCCTGTAAATATTTCCGAAACTATTAACATTATAAATAATTTAAAGAACAAAAAAAGTAAAGGCTACGATAATATACCGATGAAAGCAATAAAAGCAAGTACACATTTAATAGCGGAACCTCTAACGTATATTATAAACTTGACCTTAGAAACAGGAATTTTTCCAAATGAGTTGAAAAAAACACTAATAAAGCCTTTATACAAAAAAGGTGCCAAAAATGACATGAACAATTATAGACCTATTGCTCTATTATCAAATTTTTCTAAAATATTCGAAAAAGTCATATCAAATAGGTTAACATCATTTTTAGACAAATATAAGATTTTAAATGTAAATCAATTTGGGTTTCAAAAAGGGAAGAACACGACATTGGCGATATTTAAAGTTTTGAAAGATATTTGGAAAAATGTAGATCAAAAAAGGAATTGTGTTGGTCTCTTTTTGGATCTGTCAAAGGCTTTTGAGTGTGTTGTTCATGATATATTGATAAAACAGCTTGAACATATAGGCCTACGTGGAATAACCCTAAAATTAATGGAATCTTATCTAACTGACAGAATACAGGCGACAATATTAGATACATTTGACAAAAAAACAAAATCAATAACTCAAGTGCATTCCGATTTCAAAAAATTAAACCTAGGTGTACCGCAAGGTAGCATACTAGGCCCATTGATTTTTTTGATTTACATAAACGAGCTTCCATTAATAATCAATCACCTATGCGTAATGTATGCTGATGATGCTACAATATTCTTATCAAGAGATAAACTGGATGATGCAAATTTTGTGAATGAAATTTATAACACACTAAACACAGTAGTGAACTGGCTAACTTCAATTAATTTAAAAGTAAATTTGGGAAAAACAAAACTAATAGAATTTAGGAATTATAGAAAAGCTCCAATGGCATTAAATATTATGATCGACGGTGAAAAAATTGAGAATGGGCATGACATGAGATTTTTGGGTGTCACCATAGATAGTAATTTGAACTGGAAATCTCATGTTGAGAAAGTAAACAGTAGGATTTCAAGCAGTTGTTACGCCATATCAATATTGAAAAATGTAGCATCTAGAGATGTAGCAAAAAATTATTACTATGGTCATGTCTATCCACTTTTGACATATGGAATTATATTCTGGGGCAATTCTGTTGACATTCAGTCCACATTTGTTTTGCAAAAAAAGTGCTTAAGGATTATGTATAATATTAATCAATATGACTCTTTAAGAAATGTATTTATAGATTGTAAATTTCTGACGTTGACTTGTATATACATACTTGAAATTTCTATGTTTGTCAAAGATAACCAACAACATTTTAATATTAAAAAAGAATCAAAAAAGAACTTACGAACTCAATATGCTTTTGATGTGTGCATTGTTAAATCATCGAGTTACATTTATAGAAAAAGTACTTTAATATGCGGAATCAGAATCTTCAACCATTTACCTATAAACATTAAATCATTAGAGAGCACAAGATTTAAAAAAAAGTTAAAAGAATGGTTATTATCAAAATGTTTTTATAATTTAGATGAATTTTTTGGAAGTAATTATTGATTTATTGTAGTGCTTTATTTTATTTTTTATTATATTGTACGTCCGAAATGGACAAACTGTTGTAACCATACTCTGTATTTGTAAGACCTCATGTACACAGTTATGACAATAAATGATTATCTTATCTTATCTTATCTTACCAGCGCTGTTATACAAAAAAAAAATATATTGAATCTGTATGCAAAAAGTTAAAAATAAATAAAATTGACAAAAGTATTCCTGTGTATTTTACTCATAAATATGTATATATCGAAGAGTGATAAAATATACTATTGTTTTTTTTGTCTTTGATATTACTCTTCGATATAAAAATATTTTTACAGATAAATTAATTGAACAAAAGAATTTCTAAGCCATTATGTTTAAAGTATTCAAATATTTATAAACAAATATTTTAAATGCATGTGACAACCCTTAAATATTTTCAGTTTATCGTTCCATTGATCGAGTAGCTTGATGCAAAAAGATTCTTAAAAATTGTCTTCATTGTGTGAATTTTATGCATCGCTCGATTTCAATTCAACGTAATCGGCTCAGGGATGAACGGATAACTAAACTGTTTTTATTTGCAGTATGTGAAATATGTTTGAAACTAAAATGTGATTCTGATTTATCGACCACTTGCTGATCTCATTGATTTGGGTTAGCTTTGGTTTCTACATTATAATTTGTCGACTATTCTTTACCATGAGTAAAGTAGGGTAGTAGGTGGGGAAAGTGGAAGACTTTTAATGTTTTCAACTTTACCTCACTAGGATTTTCTCCTGAATCGTGGGTGTTATATACATACATAAATTTCACAATATCAAACATCCAGACCCGGTACAATTATTTATAGGCCATACAAATACTTGTTCCATGCGGGATTCGAACCCGCGGCCCTTAGTGCTGCAACTCATTGCTAAGCCACTAAGCCACGGAGAGGTACATTTGCTCACGGGCATCGCCGCGTGAGCAAATGTATCTCTTCACGCTTAAACCCCTGAACCGATTTAGATGAAATTTGGTATCGAGATAGTGTAAGTCCCGGGGAAGGAAATAGAATAGCTTTGATCATGGACTGGATGAATTTACGTGTTAGAGCCATGCTGCAGCTATATTAGTAGTATAGTTGTAGCATGAATGGGTCGGCTCGACCAGGGAAGGACCACGCTCTCACAGAAAACCAGCGTAAAATAGCAGCTTAACGCTGCTATTTTACGCTTATATTATAACATCTACTATTATAACATCTACGTTAAAAGTTAGTAATATAATATATTCAAGAATTGCTTGCTTAAAGTATCAAGGCAAATGTAAAAATTCTTGTTAAAACACGAAGAAAATTTCACGAACATATTAACATGAAAGTTTTAGAAATAATATTTATCTTCTCTATTAAAGACGAGCTATCTTAATAATTACTTGGGTAAAATTGCTTTTTAAACATCTTGTAAATAGTAAGTTTCCGCCGCGTAAGCGGTAGTTATTGTAGAAATATAATTAACGAATCTTTCCGTCCTCCATCACAGCGTTTCAGTAATTACGTAGGATCTAACGAAAGCGGCAAAAACTGCAAGGCAAGTGGAAGCTGAAATTTGTCGAGATCGCATCACCAGTACCGATGACAAATAACATGTTACAACTAATAATATTTACAACTAATAATCATCATCATTACAGCCCTTCACAAGTCCACTGCTGAACATAGGCCTCCCCCAAAGAATGCCACAAAGCACGGTCCTGAGCCACCTGCATCCATCGACTTCCTGCATATCTTACCAGGTCGTCACTCCATCTAGTAGGGGGACGCCCTACACTTCGCCTGCCGGTACGAGGCTGCCACTCGAGAACCTTTCTTCCCCATCGGTTGTCGGTTCTTCGAGCTATATGGCCGGCCCATTGCCACTTCAGCTTACTAATCCGTTGGGCTATGTCGGTCACTCTAGTTCTACTGCGGATATCCTCATTTCTGAGTTTATCACGCAGAGAAACTCCGAGCATAGCCCTCTCCATAGCTCGCTGAGCGACCTTGAGCTTCCTCATCCGGCCAGCAGTGAAGGACCACGTCTAATAATATTTATGCTTAATTGTTATTTTTTGTCGTGTCATTTAATTTACAAAGTACTACATACCTGGAGTTTGTTTTGCGAGGCAGTGAATCTTCGAACAAATTTATTGCTTCTTTAAGTACATTTTTGTAAACTCATAGTAAAATTACCTGAAACAATTAAAAGTAAAATTTAATTTACAATGAAATGTGAGAAAAATACCGAAGAAATCTGTAATATATTATGACTACATAATAAAATATGGGAATATAAGATAAAATGAAATCTGAAAATAAGATCCGTGGTAGCTCAGATGGGTTAGCGCTCGCTGTAAATTTCACCCGGGTTCAATCCCGGCACCAATGAAATTGTTAATTGCAATTTTAAGTTTACCACGTGTTTGACGGTGAAGGAAATCATCGAGAGGAAAAGAAAAACAATCATTTCAAGGCATAAATGAGCGTTCCGTTTTTTCAGTTACCGTATAACATATTAGGTATCCATAGTTTTTTTTGGCATTCTAGATATTTCTTGTTGCTTTTTATTTCGTACGTAATAATTTAAATTCAAAATAATTTTAGTTTAAACGACTACTAATTAATTTAATCTGATTTTAAGATATTCAATTTCGACGTATAATTTGGAATAAAAACTTCCGATATTTCGAATACTTTCCAGCATCCATGGTCCCATTGCTTGTAATATTTACTCATTACGAGATCAGATTAGTAGATGCTCTGTCGAAATAGATAGAGGTTGAAGCAGAAAAGGAGTATTTATATAAGAAACAACTTCCGTCTGACCGAATGAATATTAGCTACTCTCAAAGGATTAAGATATTATAATCTTACATAGACTTATATATTTCATTATTATATTAAAAAGAAAAAAAAGAAAATTAATGAAACAAAAAAATAAAATTAATAATTATTAGCAATTATCAACACGAATAGAGATGTAGCCATGCTTATACTGTCAACATAAACCGTACCGTCAATAAATATGATATAGAAGTTCTTGTTTGACTATCTTCCTTTTTTGTCAACCCTACTACCACTACTGGAGTGTTTTCATTTAAAATATCATTAGTGTGTCAAACTAATACGAAGTTAATTGGAGACGCCACTCATCTGGCCCGGCACCGCAAAAACCAACGTAAAATTACGCGCGGTCGCTACTAGAACTTATTTCACTAATTGAGATAGATGTAGGTGCGATAGAATAATTTAGACTACTTTCTGGAAACTTAGAGAAAACATTTAGAAAAATGTTGGGAAATTGGATTCTTTGCAAGATGAATTCATAACGAGGACGTCCACAAAAGAACAAGAGCAAATGATATAGACCAGTGAATCCAAAGGGTGAAGTGGCCCTGGTCCGGCTATCTAGTTTGAAGAATTGATCTGATGGGAATGGAATATGCTGTGGCAGCTTCATACTGGTAAACGCAATATCGGACGACAAGCCACTAGATGAAGGTGAATCAGATAAAACATGAAGAAAGTCGCTAATTGTAGTAGGATTGGGTACGTACGTTCAATGGGTCGGCTCGACCGGGGAAGGGCCACGCTCTCACAGAATATCAGCGTAAAATAGCAGCTTAACGCTGCTGTGTTTCGTATGGTGAGTGTAGAGAACCGGAGACCCTTTTAACTGGAAACGAGGCATTTCATCTTAGTCCTCACGGGTGAACACGCATCTGCATTTCGATTCTTAATCGAAGATATATGTAGATGTCTATGGGCCACAGCAACCACTTACGGGTGGACTGTGTGCCCGTTTGTCATCCTTATCCTATAAAAAAAAAGTACTTTAGGGGAATCTAGGGAGGGAAAGATTTGTGCTTAGCCCCAGCTAAGCTTGTAATGGGATGTAATGATTATGATGTCTACTTATCGGAGAATTAGTTGAGTATAGCAGACAGATTGGTGATCTCTGTAATAGATGTTTCGTTCTTTTCATACCATTGGCGCCGCATCTCCTGGATGAGGGTATTTCACAATTGGTGTAAGATATAGCAAAATCGCTATACATTAGAGGCCATAAGATCTTCAGCAATCATTTTAGTTGCTTCGTACATTGCTGGATATCTCCACGATGGACAATCTTACGCTGTCACCACAAGGCGATCTGTATCCAGCACCACAGTAGCAGTCACAGATTTTTATCAAAGTCTCATGACCTTCAACATTCATGACTAATATGAGATTACCGAATGTATTAGAAAATTTTCTTCCTCATCTCTTCATTATCATCCATAACAGTCCAGTGTTGGACATTGGCCTCACCTATACTTGTAATGATTTGACATAATGGTCAGCTTGACAGATAAATTGGCGATCGCCTTTTCAGAGGTCTCGCACTTTGACGCAGTTCCCTGTCGCCGGTCCAAGTAATTTACATAATATTATGTTATATACGATATTTTATGCTGCTGTTTATCTAGGGCCGTGATTAGTATAGTCAACAAGTGTTTTTCTTTGCCGTTTTTTTTTCAACTTTATTCAGCAGTCGCGGAAATAAATAAACAAGGTGTCATTCGAGTCGAAATAGCATGTAGATAGTTTTTGAAAAAAAATAGTTCTTGCTCGCAAAATTTGCAAAATTTGTAAACAGTTTACTGAGAAAGGGGTTTTTTTTTTGCAAATATCTGAAAAGCTAATAAAGATTTTTTTAATTTAAAAAAAAACGATTCAAAAAGAAGAGGGAACTGACTCGTGGAACTGTAACACCAATATTTATAATTTTCCCAGTGGCGTGAAAATACGGCTGAAACGTACAGCGTTCCGATACGAGGCGTAATATAATATACGCTGGCTTTCGCAAGCCATGCCTATATTGGACACTTTAGGAATAAAAAAATATTTAAACACATTAAATATAAAAACTAAACAATTGAAAATTCAGACACTTACTAGATAGATGAATAATAATTCTTCGGAAAAAAAATTATCTCGATTTTTCGATAAGTGATGCGATAGTTAATTAATAATTTTTAACTGATTGAACATGAATATTCCAAGCGCGATAATTGTTAAACTATAAATCTGATTTTAATTTCATACCTTGGAGCTGTTTTCTCTATTTTTAAAAGGTTTAAAAATAGATCTCCGTGGGAAAATTAAAAAAATAAATCAGTTATTTTTAACAATATACGTAGTTGTAAAATTAAAAAAAAATTCCAAGGCCTCTACCTTTATGGCCTTTCCCGTAGTTATCTAGAACTATCTTAGGACGAAATGGGGTGAGTGATTCTCTTACGTCCCCTACACTCAGCATTTTATATTTTTTTTTAATACTAGCAATGCTACCAACATTACTAATATTCCCTTTAACCACTCCTGGTAACCTTAAAATATTAGGAGTGTTTCACGACAGTGGTCGAAAGGTGGGTTCGAACCCACGATCTTTGTCTTCACAGTTCATACCCTGTCATTAGGCTACCGTTGCTTAAAAAATTAATACTATAGTGTAAAAGTCTTAATTCTATCAATGGGTTTGAAGCTTGAATAGAATTTGCACGGATTGGTTTTAGACTATTATTCTGATTCATCAGACGATAATTCATCATATTTTAATGTAGTTGCTTGAACTCATCTAATGTTAAGCGACTAACATAGGCTACTTTTATTTAAAAAAGAAAGTATTTGAGTTTTCGCGCATAAAAATTAAAACCACTGAAAGCCAAGCGTAATAAATAAACACGGACGAAGTCGCGGGGAACAGCTAGTATAAAAATAAAATTTATTCGTTATTGAAATGCAAAACATGATTAGTGTTACTATGGGCCACGTTATTGTCTTCTTGTTGCTAGACCAAAAACTGAAAATTATATAAAATAGGGGAAAACTACATTTTCTGGATAGCAAGACAAAGGGTCTTTTGCCTATGAGTCCGTATTCATATGTACCATCTTATCTATTTTTAGCCAATTAGATGTGTTCCGATCTAAAGGATAAAGGGAGCCAGTAGAATTACTTGCTATGAGGTATTCTATCTTGGTCCTTAGATGTGACCACGAGTCTATACGCCTTCTCTCTTTTTATAGGATAGGGTGACAAACGAGTACACAGTCCACCTGATGGTAAGTGGCTGCTGTGGCCCATAGATATCTACATCTATCCTCATTTGCGAATCAAAATGCAGATGCGTTGTCACCCGTGAGGATTAAGATGGAATGCCTCTTTTCCAGTAAAAGGGTATCCGGCTCTCTACACTCACCATACGCAACACAGCAGTCTTAAGATGCTATTTAACGCTGGTATTCTGTGAGAGCGTGTTCCTTTCCCGGTCGAGCCGACCCATTCGTGCTACAACTATACTATTAATATAGCTGCAGCATGGCTCTACCAGGTACAAAATCTGTTTGAAGTTGGTTGCAAGTAGCCATCGTTTGCACTAGTCACTTTCAGTCAGATATTGAAAGAAGAAAAGAAGAGAGATAATGATTATTTCTCTACATATACAAAATATATTTTCACAACAAATAGTAAGTTTAACAATAGTTAGTTTTACGTGGTAAATCTATCAGCAATATTATGGTTGTAGCACGAATGGGTCGACTCGACCGGGGTAAGACCACGCTCTCACAGAATACCAGCGTAAAATAACAGCTCAACACTGCTGTGTTTCGTATGGTGAGTGTAGAAAACCTGAGACCCTTTTTGACTGGAATCGAGGCTTCCATCTAGTACTCAGGGGTGACAACGTATTTGCATTTTGATTCTCAATCGAAGATAAATGTTGATGTCTAGGGGCTACATTTCTCTAGCATTTACTTACCATCAAGTGGACTGTGTGCTCTTTTGTCACCCTTACTCTATTAAAAAAGAAATTTTAACTTTTTTTATGGGATAAGGGGGACAAACGAGCACACAGTCCACCTGATGGTAAGTGTTTGCTGCGGCCCATAGACATCTACATCTATCCTCTAGTACTACTATCCTGTAGATGCGTTGTCACCCGTGAGGACTAAGATGGAATGCCTCATTTCCAGTAAAAAGGGCCTCCGGCCACCTGCACTCACCAAGCGAATCGCAGAGGCAAACCTCTACTTCACGCTGGTATTCTGTGAGGTCGTGGTACCACCCCGGTTCGAGCCGGCCCATCCGTGCGACAGCAAAAGCTGCCGCGTGGCTCTACCACTGTTAAACTATAACGTAGAAGTAATTAGATGTTACAGAACGAGGCGAAAAGGGTCTTCTTCTGCATCTGGGTTGACGATTTATCATGTAGTGTGTGTTTTCTGGTATAGTGGTGCTGTGGTGTTAGGAATAGTGGTAACGATAACAGTGCACACAATTAAGAGAAGGCGGGAGATTGTAGCTACCTAATTTTTTACATCTTTCATTGATGGTAAATGACCAGCGTCGTCCATGAACAACTGTAACAAATAAATAATTGCAGATGGCAGCCTTTTTGAAAGAAACTCTTTTCTTGCAATTTTTTTATTGTAGATTAAAACTAAATGTTGGGATATGATTATAAAAAAATCTCTTTCCGTTATTAAAAATTCCATTAAGTTCAATAGTACTTTTGTAACTTCTTTTTCCGCAACCTGATCTTGGTAATTTTATTCAAATTAAAATACTTGTGATGAATAACTTATATGGATAAGCATTAATATCATGTTTATAAAAACACCTTCGCTAATAATTCATTATTTTAGACAAATTTGATTACCATAAAAAAAGCTGTAGTGAATCAACCTTAAAAGATAGGTATATGTATTACGGACTTTTTTAGAACCTTATAAGAGAAACAGTTCCGTCATACACGATCGTTGCGTAACTTTAACCGTTTACGCAGCGCACGCAATGGAAGCACTCATAAGGAATAAATTTTTCCCATTTTTGCAACATTTTTCATTGATGATATTGGTCGTAACGTGATGTTATATAGCCTATAGCCTTCCTCGATAAATGGACTATCGAACACTAAAATAATTTTTCAATTCGAACTAGAAGTTCATGAGGTTAGCGCGTTCAACCAAACGAACAAACTCTTCAGCTTTATAATATCTTTATATATAAAAATTACGCGTCACATTGTTTGTCCGTGATGAACTCCTAAACTACTGAATTGATTTCAATGAAATTTGCACACTCTGTGCAGTTTGGTCCAACTTGTGAGATAGGATAGTTTTTATCCTGATAAGTGACACTCAATATTTTTTTTATTACGAATTTCTTTTTTTTTATGTATCGCCGATTTGGTCGATAAACCAATTGAAAATTAGGAGTACCCTTAACTGACGAGCGTGTATGCGTAGATATATGGATGTAAAGGAGGCGAGAGAGGTGTGTCATGACCGCGCCAAATGGAAGTCCGTAGTCTCTGCCTACCCCTCTGGGTGACAGGCGTGAGTGTTTTTGTGTATGTGTATGTGAACTTAAGGACTTTTTATATGAAGGGTCGTCGAAAACGGCAGAACAACGTCTGCCTGGCTTAGTTTTAGTATAAATTCATAGCAAAGACAATACCTCTACCTTTGTGGTCGAACCTTAGAAAATTCTTAAAACTCACAAAACGATTTCCAGTCGAACACTTATAATTGGAAAATTACAGAAAGCAATTTTCGAGAACTTTATTCGTTTTTTATTCGATAACTTCTTCGTCGTATAAATCATGTAATGTAAATGAATGGTAATTGGCAATTTAAATTCACGAATTGAGAGTAAGTGAATAAAACTTCAACACAAGAAAGAAACTTCGGTAAAAATTCTAATCGTCTCAACGAGGCCACTTCAAACGAAAAGTTTTTTATTGTATAAAGTATTAGACTATAGCCTCAAAAGTATGTAAACACGAAAACCGATACTAGAACATTTTACGACTGACGATAAAGTAATAATTTTGCGGTTGTAAAAAGCGACACGAACGCCTAAATATCACGACTTGCGCTTAATTTTATTATTTCTTTGGCCTTAGTTTGAGTTTTTATGTTTGGATTTAAAATACTTTGTATATAATACAAACAACAAACAGTGGTAGAGCCACGCGGCAGCTTTTGCTGTCGCACGGATGGGCCGGCTCGAACCGGGGTGGTACCACGACCTCACAGAAAACCAGCGTGAAGTTTACCTCTGCGTTTCGCTTGGTGAGTGCAGGTGACCGGAGGCCCTTTTTACTGGAAATGAGGCATTCCATCTTAGTCCTCACGGGTGACAACGCATCTACATTTTGATTTAGAATAGAGGATAGATGTAGATGTCTATGGGCCGCAGCAGCCGCTTACCATCAGGTGGACTGTGGGCTCGTTTGTCACCCTTATCCTATAAAAAAAAATACGAAATATATAATAATGTGTGGGGATACAGAAATGTTACAGTTTTCTTCAAACTGCTAATCTTACCGTTACGACCTATGAAAGTTCACTGTTAAATATTGCACCCCCCCCCCCCCATAGATTGCCTCATAGGGGGATATTTGCCTTAGTTGCTACGCTTGGCAAGGTGGTTGGCAAACGCATTTCTAATCAAACCAAAACGTTTTTCTAATCCTTATTAGGAAGACGCTGCTTTCTCTCTCTATCTCCAGATTTGTTTTCCTCTAACTTCTTACGGCATCCACGAAATGTATGGGGTTTTGGATATGCTTACATCGCCACTACATGGTTTATTATTCTTACCGCGCTAGAATTAGCGTTAACCGTTAATGTGTTCTGCTACGACCAGCCTGTGGGTAATGAGCTTGGATACTTTGGATAGATTTTCAGAAATCGCCATCAATCGGTTCCTAACATCTGTGTTGTCTGTCCGAAAAGTAACGCCATGAAGTCTACAATTATAAAAGCATTACATTAAAATTCTTCACAATATTGTCCTCTTCCGTCGATATTATACTTGGTAATACGAGTACGAACGGGTTGGCTAGACTGGCGAAGGACCACGCTTTCACAGCGCAAAATAGCTGCTGTGTACCGTATGGTGAGTGCCGAAAGCAATGACGCTATTCACTGGGAACGAGGCATTAAATCAAAGTTCTCAGGGGTACCACAACACATTTGCATTTTGATTCTTAATCGAAGATAGATGTAAATGTCCATGGCTGCCATCTACTTACCATCACGTGCACTGTGCTCTCGTTTATCACCCTTATTACATAAAAAGTATACTTTGCATTAAATTCGGTCAGTAGCTGTTCACAGCGAAGGCAGTGAGGACTTACGTGTTGTCATGGTGTAATTTCCAATTGCCACTAATGCCTGGCCTATCACTCCGGATTCTTGTCCGCAGGATACACCACGGGTGAGGTTGTCATTTCCAAATAAAGTTGACATATTCGAAGTGTACATCAAGCTTGGTTATATATGTAATCAAACGTTTACACTTGAATCATAATGTTAATTCAATATATTTTATTTATTTATTTATTTCTGTTACATGTCTGTCTTATTGTTGTAATTAGAAAGCATCGCTAAGTCCAAACAGGGTTTATATCAATGTCAGTTCCGCTGTTTTATAAACTACCACAAAAAATGCTTAATATATAGAATCGTAGTAAACATACCTAGTTATACTAGTTAGTATACAAATAAATGAATTACTAGCGTCTACTAAAATGAAGCGTCATTTAAAATAAAATAATATTTCTTTCATGGCAGGATAAGAAAAAGCGCGAGGGAGACAGATATTATTATTCCATCTTGCTTCCTTATTGCTGCCAAGGCCTACACTATGTCGTGGTCGTGACGGAAAAATCTTACACTTTTTGTCGCCTAGCCCCCATCCGCCGAATCCGTACCGTCCGATAAAGAACTTCTTTCCAAAAATCTTTTTAAATGGTAACTTTGAATATCACTTTAAAATTACTACACTTTCGTGTATGTATTTCTTCGAAACATTTTTTTATTTGCAAGACAAAAAAGGTAAAGCTCACATAAAAATAATTGATTTACTGTAATTAATTAATGAATCATACTTATATTTTTTAAATTTAGGCAACGACATTGAATGCTGGCAGTCGACATTTAAAAAAAAGTGTGACACGAGAACCGAGATGAACCAGTCGAGTCGAGCTCCAATGAGGCATCCATTGTTACTAGAGTGCGCAGTGACTACTCTCGCTGCATGTTCATTGACGTTAAGTTTGACGTACTCAGATCGTTAATGAGATAACGCCCATGTCATAACGTGATGTGAATGTTGCCTTATGGTCCAGTTTTGTACTGATAGTAAAAAAATATCTATAATCTAATTTATAAAAATACATCAATTAATAACAAGGCAATAAATAAACAACGATAGAGATATACATGCTAAATTTGATAGAGATCTAGGTGATAGAATATAACCCCCCCCCCCAACATTTTCAACAAAATTGACACCAAGAGTCAATTTTATTCAAAATTACCATTTACTGCCGCCAAAGCCGAGAGATGAGAGGACGACCAACGGAGTTACGTGTTTTTCGAAGCACGGGGGTGAAACACCCCCAATATTGAGTAATCGAATCCAATCCAATATCAGCCAGTAGCAGCCCTGAGTCCTGAGTCAGGATTCAGGGCTGCTACTGAGAACTTTTTGATTGAAAAACCGAATAACTGATCTTGGCTCAAAATGGGATTCGAACAGGGTACCATGATCGGTAATCGCTAGACCAACGAGACCGTCAAGAATACAGAATGCAGACAAATGAAAACGCACGACGAAAAGAACTTTGTATTTTGAAGGCAAGATGCAAACACATCATCTTGATAAACATCGTCTCATACATTAATATTTTATGAGTTCCAGCCACGTTGCAGATTTATTATGGTTGTAGTACGAAAAACGGGTCAGTTCGACCGGGGAAAGACTTCGCTTTCACAGAATACCAGCGTAAAATAGCAGCTCAATGCTGCTGTGTTTCGTATGATGAGTGTAGAGAACAAGAGACCCTTTTGACTAGAAAGGACTAAGATGGAATGCGAGACATTCCATCTTAGTCCTCAGGGGTGGCAACTCATCTGCATTTTGATTCTTAATCGACGTAGATGTCTAGGGGCCACAGCATCTACTTACGATCAGGTGGACAGGTCGTTTCCTTATCTATACAAATAAATAAAATTGAAGTATCTGTTTGTAATGTTAAAATAACAGCTTTTTACTATATGCATAAGAAATTATATACGGTACTTATAACAAAACTACAATTTTTAAAATTTTTGTCTCTCTGTCTTTCTGTCTGTCTGTCTTTCTGTCTGCCTGTCTTTCTGTTTGTTCCAGCCAATCTCCGAAATGGCTGAACCGATTTTGACTTCACTGGCAGATAGCTGATGTTATAAGGAGTAACTTAGGCTACTTTGATTTTAGAAAAACAATTAGGGTTGCGCGCAAAACAATTAAAACCCATGAAATCCAATAGTAATAAATTACACGCAGGCGAAGTCGCGGGGAACAGCTAGTTCTCTAATAAAAATAAAAAAACTCTAACCTTTAATTTTTCTTCTTCCTTAAAAGACATAAAATCATTAATTATTACTATTATTTTGTAAAAGTGATTAAAAAAAAACTTAATGTCCGTGCCGACGCTCCGTAAGGTCATCGCTTGTCTGTGCGACCAACCCTTTTTTTTTCCTCTCTGCCCATTAGTTTCTTAATTAATATCCCATGCGCGGGCAAAGTGTGAGTCGAGTCGAATCAATCATAATCACCTGCTATAAAATATTTTTTAATTCCATATCCGAAGGTTTTAAGAGCTGACGTCAATAAGGTACTATACACGTTTACTTACTTTCTAATTGCGTAGTGTTGCCAATGCTTAAGTGGAAAATTATTCTCGCTGGGTCGTAAAATATTTTTTTATTGGAGTAACTTAAAGTAAAAAAAAGAAACAGTGCGCACGTGTTAAGAGATTAAGTAAGGAAGAATAGCCCTTTATCCTGTTGTGGGACAGGTTAATAGGCGAATAAAAATATAAACTAACAACATGGATGGTTAAAATTATTGGCTAAAAGTATCGAGTAAGCGAGTTTTCTCCTGTGTCGTGGAGGCAGTTTACAAACATAAATTGCACGAGGACAAACATCCAGACCCGGAACAATTATTTGTAGGCTATACAAATACTTGTTCCGTTCAAACTCAGCTTCAAAAAGTTCTAACTGTTGTCTGGCAAACAATGCTATGACGAACGCCTATGTCGGAAATCCCATTTATTGGTAATTTAAAGCAGTTTGCGCATAGTAATGCAGAGTAAGAGCTATTTTCAACCATCATTATCCTCAATTACTTCATAAGTTTTTTTAAAATTTCCTTGGAGGTGAGCAATATACGTGCCAATCTCTCACTCTTTTAGAGTTGGTAGATTGGAATGGGAAAGTCTCAGCCGTACCTTTTCTATATTTTCCCCATACAAATTTCTTCACGTGGTTTTCTTTCACCGCCAAGAATGTTGTGAATCAACACATATTAATGTACAATTAACCGCTTTATTTGTAAGAGTAATAAAACTTGTTTTGTTCGCGTACTATAAAATTAAAGCCCACCATTCCTTGAGCTACCTCGACTTGGCAAAGCACATAAAAATTTTATAATATAATCGTGACGGCAACGATGACATTATTATTAGGTTGCTATGTAGAACCTTATAATTACTGTAGAACGTAAAGTTATTTTGAGTTTCGATTTCCTGCAGCCACTACGCTTGACATACGGGTTCGTAAAGTCAGTACCAGGCGCCATGTTCTTTGGTGTTTTAAGACTCCGCGTCATTATTTTTATTACTATTAGTCCTATTAGTTCCTATATCATTCATTCGATTACAATGAAACTTTGGTGAGTAATTATGGCAGCGCCAGCCAAGGTTTCTGGCCAAAAAGAAAAGGTACTCTACAAGTTACGAAATTTATTTCGCTGAATGAAACAGCTCCATGATTCCTACTGTCCATGAAAATGGTAAAGCCATGCTCTAGTTATATATTTTTATAATTGTACCACGAATGGGTTGGCTCGAAAGGTGAAGGACCACGCTCTCACGAAATACCATCGTAAAATAGCATCACAACGCTGCTGTGTTTCGTATAGTGAGTGTAGAGAACCGAAAACCCTTTTTACTGGAAACGAAGGATTCACTCTCTTATTTATCAGGGTTTCAACATATCTGCATTTTGATTCTTCATCGAGAATTGAATGTGTAACCAGAGCAACGAGTTGCTTAGAAAAGGTTTGTTTAGCAATGTACTGCCACAGATAATGATTATGCTATAAGCCTAAAAGTCTATCATTATTTAATTATTGTTCTGCCAAGGACGAGCCAGTCTGTACACTGAACACTAAATCATCGTATCCTACTGATCAAACTGATCTAATAGTACGATGCATATTCATTCAGACTTGATAATGCTTTTAAAAATCATCACAATATTAATTGTATGCATTACATAAAGGTCATCATCATCATTACAGCCTTTCATAAGTCCACTGCTGAACATAGGCCTCCCCCAAGGAATGCCACAAAGCACGGTCCTATCGGACAATGAGAGTAAAGGTATAGGAGAGTGTATTTTTTTTTATAGGAAAAGGGTCACAAACGAGCATACAGTCCACCTGATGGTAAGTGTTTGCTGTAGCCTATAGACATCTACATCTATCCCCGATTACAAATAGGTTAGCTACCGTAGAGTCTTCTTCACTTGAGGTGTAGAAGTGAAACACGTGTCGTATTATCGACGGTGGTGTGTCTTTCCTAATGTAGTGGTGTTGGGAGTACTGGTGCTGGGATTAGTGGTGACGGGGATAGTGTACGCAATTGAGGGAGGGCGGGAGGTGCTCTTCATACTAGGTAAGACACATAATTTAATTTTATTATGCGGGTCATACCAAACTAACCCTTAACATATTTCATCATCATCATCATTACAGCTTTTCAGGAGGCCTATGTTCAGCTGTGGACTTACAGCTGAACATAGGCCTCCCCCAAGGAATGCCAAAAAAACACGGTCCCGAGCCACCTGCATCCATCGACTTCCTGCATGTCTTACCAGGTCATCACTCCATCTCGTGGGCGGTCGCCCTACACTTCGCCTACCGGTACGAGGCTGCCACTCAAGAACCTTTCTTCCCCAACGGTTGTCGGTTCTTCAAGCTATATGGCCGGCCCACTGCCACTTCAGCTTACTAATCCGTTGGGCTATGTCGGTTACTCTGGTTCTACTGCGGATATACTCATTTCTAAGTTTATCACGCAGAGAAACCTTGAGCATAGCCCTCTCCATAGCTCGCTGAGCGACCTTGAGCTTAAGGTAATCAGCTTAATTAACAGGCTTTAATTAGCTGTTCAGGTATCTATCTATCTATCTATCTATCTATCTATGTAACGGAATCTTTTAATAAATAATTAAGTAATTTTCACTATTTTGTATACGGCCGATTTACTTGAAAATTTGCTCGTATCAAGGACCGATGACAATACAATAGTTTTATAATTTTATCGTTGTATTCTGATCAGGATCACCAGGATAATTCTCTCTAGAATCATGCCAGATCGTGATAAATGCGTCTTAAGTTTTAATACTATTTTATTTCTTTAATCCTGTAGAATGATTTATACATTCGTGTATTCATTCAAGTAGGATACGTCAACTCGAAAAAAAGTTAAAACTTGCACTCTAATGAAAAGACTTCACAGTGTTTTTAAATTGACTTTAACAGCACTTGCCGTGTTTAATTTTTATTGCGGCTTAACTTAAAGCAGACGTGAAATTTTGCGATATTTCTATAATCATTTTGCGTTTTATAAAATGCGACTTTATTAAGCTACTTTACAGTTTAATTCGGTTTGATGATTCATGTGATAAGAAGTCTCATTTTTTTATGTTGAGAGCTCAGAGAAGTATTTGTATTTTAGTTCTTTAAATTAAATCAACCAGTGAGTTTCATTAAGGAAACTCTACTATAATTTTTTAATAAATGTTGATGATGTTGCGAGTGTTGTGTGCCAGTGTTTTTACTTGGTAGAGTCGTACTGCATCCATATCATTATTTTTTTATTATCTATCTTTATTTAAAAAGGCTTTTATCCTACAAGGATATGTCAGCCTTATCGTAACCTAACTTGTTCCTGTTACACAAATGCTATTTAGAAAAGGGGAATCAATGTGTAAGAATATGGAAATCCATATTATTGTAATAGTACAAATGGGCGGCTCGACCGTTATAGGACCACGCTTTCACAGAATACCAGCGTAAAATAGCAGCTTGGTGCTGCTGTGTTTCGTATGGTGAGTGTAGAGAACCGGAGATCCATTTTAATGCAAACGAGGCGTTCCATCTTAGTCTTAAGGGGTGGCAACGCATCTGCATTTTGATTCTTAATCTAGGATAAATGTTGATGTCTATGGGCCACAGCATTCACTTACCATCAGGTGCACTGTGTGTTCAGTTGATATCTTTAGCCCCTCTGACTCCTATGAATCGTTCTTAAGTGCCTTGAAAGCCACTGCTAAACAAATGCCTCCTTTATAGATTGTTAGCCACCGCATTTTTATTTTTTGAGTTGTGTTCAGGAAGATGCGGCTACCCATCTTTCCAGTCAACCTTTTTCAGTCAACCTTTGTCGATTTTTACGAAACCCACGGGACGATACGGAGTAGTGGATATTCTTACACCGCCTTTACACAGTTTGCAATAATAATGAAAATGATATCCTGAATAGATCGCGTCACATACATACAAAATAATCATATAATTAAAAATTAAAAATTTTGTACTGCCGACTTCAATATAAGTTATTAAGAATTACTCAAAAACTATTGGTCTGACCTTGATCAATCAAATCATTCATATGGGACTACACGAGAAGTACCAACTTTAAAATAAAAAAAGATTCATCGAAATCGGTTCACCCAGTAAAGAGTTATGAGGTAACACACATAAAAAAACATACAGTCGAATTGAGTACCGTCTCCTTTTTGGAAGTCGGCAGAAAAACCCATCGATTCAGATCTCTACTGCCAACCACCAATGAGAGTCAAGCAAGAAATTGAGAAAAGGAGTGGTTTTTCATCATGATAACGCCAGATCCCAAACATTTTTTCAGTTTTTTTATATATAGTTTAGGTTTTTACCATCCGTCAAATGTCATATCCCTCTAAAAGATGCAGGAGTGTACAAGTTGGATTGTGAATGTAGGGGAAGTCCGGGCAAAGTGAACACGCCGGGCAAAGTGAATAGTCCCAACAATTACCAAACTATTTGTTTGGCATTAACCACACGGCCATAGCAACGTTCCGCCATCTTGTCTCAGTGAGCGGAAAATACTTAAGCGAGAGGTCGTGTCGTGTGGCGTCCACAGAACGGCGAATTGTGTTTTCGAAAAATAATTTACAATATTTCGAGGTAAGTGTTTTGATGATATTTCCTATATTATTTGTTTATCATTCTTGAGAGTAATATAGTTCTATTACGTATCAACGTGCCTTTTTAAAATATGTCGAACAGGGAATCGAAATCAATAGTTTTTATATTAAGTTAACCTTAAAAGTGGTCGGGTTGGGCAAAGTGAATAGGGCAAGGCGGATATGATATCCACTTTGCCCGTCTATTACGATGTTTAGTTTCCGTATTATAAAGCTCATATTTCGTTGCAGATGGTGCATAAATAGAAAAGAAAAACTAATCAAGGCTCTTGGGATAAAGACGTCATGCAGATGGCTGTAAATTTATGCCATGCCGGAGATTTGGTGAAGGGCACAGCTAAAAAGTATGGATTGGCTTATGCAACTTTGTACAGACACATCAAAAGTGGCAAGGTTACTCCAAAACTCGGCAGATTTCATCCTGTGTTCAGTGAATATGAGGAAATAGAATTAATGACCTATCTCAAAGACATGGATTCCGTGTTTTTTGGTTTAACTCGAGATGAGCTTAAGAATTTAGCGTATACCTATGCCAAAAAAAAATTGTGTTACCCAAAAAGTTGTGAAAAGTATGAAAAAGCCGGAGATGATTGGCTACAATCATTTTTGTCACGCCACACTGACATTACGCTCAGGACTGCAGAGGCAACATCGGCTGCGAGTGCAAAAGGATTAAATAGACATGAAGTCAGACGTTTCTACGAAAATCTTGAATCTTTGATTAATAAACACAATATTGATGCATCTAGATTTTATAATACGGACGAAACCGGTATTTCGACGACATCAAACAAACCCCCTAGAGTACTATCAATAAAAGGAAAGAAACAGGTGGGCATGATTGCAAGTGCGGAGCGAGGTCAATTTACGACTGTCATCGGCTGTTGTAATGCTGCTGGACCATTTCTACCACCCTTCCTGATTTTTGCCAGAAAGAAGATGCAACCCAGGCTTCTTGACGGTGCGCCTCCCGGGACTCAAGGTACTTACACGCACGCAAGTGTTTGGACTTCAGGTGAGGTATTTCTTGATTGGATGCATTTCTTAGTAGAACATGTACGACCTAGCGTCGACAAAAAGGTACTTCTACTCTTGGACAACCATGAGAGCCACAAATATTATCCTGCTTTGGAATATGCAAGTAAGAATAGCGTCATTATTTTATCCTTGGCCCCGCATACTACTCATAAAATGCAACCTATGGATGTGGCCGTCTCAGCCCACTGAAAACGTATTTTGAACGAGAGATTAATACGTTCCCAAATGCTCATCCTGGACGACGACCTGGTGCCTGACCTGAACGACCTGGAATTTGGCCAGTGAACAAATATGCTTTTGGTGATGAAGACTTTGAACCAGCGGATGTGATTGCAGGCAGATCAAGTATGAATGTCAGCACAATAGGCATAGATTCGATACAAACAATAGATATTCCTGATTCCGCTGCCTCTTCAACCCCTTCACCCTCACTTTTACAAGAATGCAATTGGACAGGTGATCCCCATGCAGAAATAGTTCTACCTCCAAGAAAAGCTACAATTTGCGAATTATCTAAACCTCAACCTCAAGTCTCTGTTGCACCAATTGTAGTTTCCCAAGAATCTACTAAAACCTCAGAAATTATTATTTACAGTGAAGTATGCTCCATTATTACACTGGAACCAGAAACAGTGTCTCTTAAAGCTTCTTCTACTTTGGAGCCAGATGCTACAAATATTAATGTTATGCATCCTTTAAAAAGTGATGCAATGGTACTAGGGACCTCAAAAAATACTCGCAGATATGTGGACCGTGATGACCCACCGAATCTGGAACCTGGATCTTCAAACTTTCACTACAGTCCCGTAGTATTAAGACCAAATCCAGATAAACCAACAACAACTCGTAAACGCAAATTGCAAAAGTCGGAAATTGTAACTAGTACACCTAGTCAAGTTGCGGGAGCTGCCGAGAGCTTTTTTAAAACTAAATACAAACTAAGACTTAAAACTAAATAAAAACTACGTGTTCACAGAGAGAGATGTGAATTTATTCTGACCATTGTCTTTTACAATCCTTAATCCTATGCTTACAGTCTACTTAAATTACTACATACTCAGCGTTTATGTATTTATGCTGATGGATGCTTTATCTGTATTATGGGTGGTGCTGGTGTAACGATAACGCCTCCCTCCTCAACTGCAAAGTTATCGGCAAGATTTGGATTCCGATAATTTTGCATACAGTGTAAGAGCTTAGACTTATTTTTCCAAATTACAACAATAAGACTAATTAAGACTAATATAACATAGAGTAGTACCGTAGCTAAACTAACACTTTTCTTATTCACTTTTCAGCTTTCACTTTGACTTTCCACTATTTCACTTTTCAGCTTGTACGAGAGATATTTCAGTTCATCCAAATTAACGCGATTTAAATTCACTGTTTTCTCCGTATTTGTAGGCTGCTCTATAAATTTTGGTAGAGTTAAAATAGGTGTCACCTTATATTGCAGTTTTCCTGAATAGTATCGTTTCCGGTGTAATTTAATATTGCCTAATTTTATCTCACAGTTTTCATCGATTTCCAATAGGTAAGTGCCCATTACATCATTTCTTTGAATGTCATCGCCCCACGTTTTTGTAAGCACTATTTCATTTTGTGTAAATAGGATCCAGTTAATAGGACCAATAGATTGTATCTTAACACTTTCCAGCTCTACTATTGATAATTTACAAAGGCTTAGATTTGATGCGAAGCTCATAAGTTGTTCGATGCATGTGTTTTCAGGATACTGCATGATATCAATTTCTTCACATAGGAACTGGTTTGCTGCTATCTCCTGACATGGGCCATTTAAGGTTAAGTACGTGTGACCTTTCACCATGAGGTAAGGATATTTGGGAAAAATAACAGTTGTTCTATTATAGGTGGGATCAAACATAGGTAAAGCATATATTTTAAAATAACTGTATGTAATATTATCAGTCAGAGGGATTTCCATAATGAACGTTATTTGGTTTTCTTTTACATAGGCCTTAACAGACATAGATCTTTCTAAATTAACTAAATTGTTTTCAGTAATAGGATACAATAAACTGTGTGTTTGAGATATAGATTCTAATATTACTAGGAATTAACAATGGGTTGATGTAGAACGTGAAGTGTAGTAAATGCTAATTTCGTTTCTATTTCGCTTAAAATTAAGTATGTAGTTCTAAACTTATTGACAAACATTTTAAACATACTTCAAACATATGTGGAGTACATGCTGTTATTATCTTTAGTAATTATATATTTTACAATTCTTTCTATACGTTTTATTCATTCATTTACAATGTTCATAGTTTCCTGTAGAGATCCAGTACTATTTATAGGAGAGTCAAGCATCTCCGAGATTATTGTTATTTTCTTATTAGTGTGCGTTTTCTGGGTCTTTAATTGAGATACGAGATTGTCGTATTTTACTGCATCATTGTGGTCTAAGTTTCCTGTAAGCGCTTTGATAACAGAATCTAATGGATTAATAAGACCGCGCTTGAAACGTATCGAAAGTATGAGTTGTTTAAGCTTTTCTACAGCAAAGTTACTTAAATAATTTACTTGTGTGTTCATATTTTGAAATTCATTTACGTATTTTGTATAATTGTAGTGGCATAGCCATTCTCACATTTTACCAATGCAGAAGGCATGCGCACTCCATCACAGAATCGGGTATAATTTAATATTCCTTCACCATAAAACATGTTAGCAGGTAATTTTGCTCTAACTTCAGAACGAGGTGGAAGTATTACAGCATATTCTAAGCTATTGTGTATTATAGGTATTTTAGAATAATTTGTGGTAAGTACTTGTTTCTTTAAATCTATTACAGCTTCCAACTGCTTTAATAAATCATTCCCAATTAACCCATCATAACGTGAATCGACATTATAAAGATAAAATTTATGTTCGCCATTATTTTGAAATATAGAAAATAGTGGAATTTTAATTACCTGATTGTGTTTGATAGATGCATGAGTGCTTATAACTTTAAAGGGTTCAGTTGTTATATAATTACGGTAGTATTGATGTGCTTTATCGGGGCTTATAAAAGAACTTAAAAGGAAAAACTGGAAAAACTTAAAAGAAATTAGGTATATATATGTATGGTAGTTTTAGATTTATGTCGCAATTCAATTCTGTTATTTCAGGTGGTTTTCGGAGGCTTTTACTTGAAAATTTTCAGTCTGTGCAGGCATGTCATTATCCTCTGAATCATTGTTTTTATCAGCCTCTATTACAGAATTTTCTTGTATGGACTTATTTCCATAATAACTGTCGTATGTTTCCTCATACATGTAATTTTGAGGAAATTCGTAGTGATAGTATGATGTACAAATTTCTAATTCGTTTAGGTGGAAACCTGGTTGAAAAGGCTTTGGAGGGGCAGTTCTCATAGAAACATCAGTATCATTAGAAACCGGCTTGTTATGCACATTATTATTATTAGGATAATTAAAACGCTGAGAATTACCAAACTGTTGTGGTAACATTGGTTGCATGGGGCTATAGTCCGGGGGTCTAAATCCAAAGTTTGGTCGGTATCCAAAATTAGGTGGGTGATATTGCTTAGAAAAACTCATTTGCTGTTGAGGCTTATTTTGTGGTAACGGAATCCTCATTTGTCTACTATTGGGAATGCCAAACTTAAATTGAGGTGGTATTCCGAAATTCTGCCTAGGGGGTTGGTTTGGTGCTAACATTGGTCTAAAACCTGTAGGCTGTGTTGGCATTGCGAACTTAAACGATGGTTGTTGCACTAGTGTACTACTAGACTGTGGCTTAGACGTATGGCTAGACTGTAACATTTTACTACGCATCTGATATTGGTCATCGAAGTTTACTTCTTCTAGAACTATACTTAGTGCTTCTTCTAGTGTACTGGGTGTTTTCAACCTAACAATGCGCACCATATTTTCGGATAAATTATACAAGAAAACCTGAAGAGCGGTGTTATTATAAATAATAGTTTTACTTATTTTTAAGTTTTTATCACCAATTTGATTAACCTTCGATAATAACACTGATTTAACGGATTGTATACGACCACAAAAATCTGTATAATTTTCATTTTGGTGTTTCTTTAAAGTTTCTAATTCTATGGCTAAACATTCCTCGCTACGTGGGTCGCCGAAGTGAGTTAAAAACAATTCCTTGAATTCGGCCCACGTCTCTATATCTTCCCGTTCACTGATAAGCGACGTAGCCTCGCCCGTAAGACGACTAGTAATGATTTGCATTATATATTCATTTTGCACATCGGATGATTTAAAGTTACTTATTATATATTCACATTTACCCAAAAATAAATTTAAATGGTGTTTATCGCCGCTAAATGTTGGTATTATTTTAGTTAATTCATTAGGGATAAGTTTAATTTCCGACATTTTTAATAATTTATTCACTGGTTCTACACAAAAATAAAAAAATAAAATAAAATATTTATTATAACTCTACCAGTTCCACAAATGTTGTAAGGAAAATTCGAGTATAAGTACTAATCTATGATGTATTAACGTGTCGAGTAATCTTTAAATTAACATACAAATGTATACACAATAAAAACTTAATATAATAATGTATAATACTTAATATAATATATTCTATAACTTTATTGAGTAATATGTGACTTAATATTATGTACGTCTTACAATTAAATTAATATTATTTTAATTTTTATTTAAGTAGTAGTTATTTGTTGCACTTAATACTTTATAAAATTTACGTAAGATTGGTATTTGAAACCCAAATAACAGTCAAAATGGAAGATGTCTAATTCCAAGTTTACTAAGGGATATGAAGGAGGTGAAGAGTCGTACTCACCAGCCCGCAGTGCCCATCATCAGCTTCACGGCTCCTTATTCTCGACGAATTTGTTTTGGTTCGCTGGATCACCACGCTGTATGGATCGTCCGCCGATGCGTGAAAATGGGTAAAATTGCATACGCGAAATTCACGAACGGGGGCACAGCTTTTCCGGTGATCCTACCGGCTGCGTCAGTCAAGTTGCGGGAGCTGCCGAGAGCTTTTTTAAAACTAAATACAAACTAAGACTTAAAACTAAATAAAAACTACTTGTTCACAGAGAGAGATGTGAATTTATTCTGACCATTGTCTTTTACAATCCTTAATCCTATGCTTACAGTCTACTTAAATTAGTACATACTCAGCGTTTATGTATTTATGCTGATGGATGCTTTATCTGTATTATGGGTGGTGCTGGTGTAACCATAACGACCTATAAAAGAAGAGCAGAAGTAAAAATTTGAAAAAAATGCAGTAAATAATATAAGTACAAAACTAAATGTTGAAGCTTTTGCTTTCGAAGGTATTGGAAATTATACATGTGATAATGAGCAGTCTTAATTTTTAAGATTTGTCCTTTAAATGCGAATTTAAGTTTTGTCCGTCTATTAAATTCCATAACTAAGTGTAACTTTGAGTTTTGTGTAATTAGAAGGTAGTTATTCACTTTGCCCGTGCACCATATCCACTTTACCCGGGGGTACGGGCAAAATGAATAATATCTTAATTTTTTGAATTTTACTCTTTGTTATGTACTAGTTGTTTTACTTTTAAAGTTAAATGATTATTATATATGTAAAAGCAATTAATAAAGACTGATTTGAGATATTTGTTTTGTTTCCATCTCTTATAAATTTTCTGATAAAGCCTTGAATATCTTAAGGTATTCGCTTTGCCCGGACTTCCCCCAGGTCTCTTTTACATAGGACAAACAAAAAGATCTATAAAAACCCACGTGAAAGAACATATAACTGACTTGAAGCACCGACGGTACGGGAAGTCTGCAGTGTGTGAACATGTTCAAGATTGTCCCCTGCATTACATTCGATTTGATAGACCACAAATCCTCGCAAAAGAACACCGATTCCATCCATCCACCCTACCAAGGATGATTCGCGAGGCGAGATTAATAAAATTAAATGCAAACCCAAGCACACCACTGCAAAACTTCAAGAAACTGTAAGCTCATTCTGTGTAGATTTGACCAAAATTTAATATTCAAAAACTGAAGGTATCTGGGCTAACTATGACATCGGGACGTCAAACACCTCAGTCCCTCTGTGACCATGGGTGCTGTAAAGCACCCGAAACGTCGGGGTTAAAAAGTTAAATTAAACGCGATACAATCCGTAAAAATTAGTGTCATTTAATGTGTAGTCTTCGCATAAATATAATAAATCAGAATTTGTATATAAAATACGAAGAAACTTTTTCCCCGACCTTCTAGTTATTTCGCCACATAATCACAATGATGAATGAATTCACATTTTAAACGTTAATAAATAGTACTGGACGTTGCCGAACTTGATGAAAAGGAGTCGCGCTCAGCATTTGGCGTGACGTACCACCGCCGCGGTTTTTCAGCAGTGCTTTAAATAGCAGTGCTTCCACCGTTTACCGTATAGTGGTGGTGTGAGAATATCCACTACCCCATATCCCACCGTGGGTGTCGTAAGAGGTGACAGAGGAAAATGAAACAGAGGATGGGCAGCGACGTCTTTCTGATCACATCTCAAAATAATAAAAAACCGTGGTTGCCAATCCACCTACCAAGCGTGGCAACTATGGCAATATCCCCAGTGATTCGAATATATGGAGGGGCCTATGTTCAGCAGTGGACTTTTATAGGCTGTAATGTATGTATGTATGTACACTGCTATGTTTCCTTCTCTACAGAGCCTAAAGGTATACCATCTTGTCTTCAAATGTGATAACGCATCTGTAGCGTTGTTTGAAGGAGGCTACAGATGTCCATGGAAAGTTTTTTTTAAGTCTGAGTTAAGATTTTAAGTCGTTTTTGGCTTTATTTTAAACTTTATAAGAGGTACTTAACCTCATTTCACGACTATAACTCTAATCTTAACCAAATGGAAAAAAAAGTTTCTTTTTTCAATACCATTTAAATATAAAATTCAATAGCCAAATTTGGCACGAAACCTTAAATATGAATCACATTCTCATATTACATCAAACTAAGCCATATGTAAGATATGATTCATGTACCGCATCTATCAAACACTGGGAACTGTCCGGTTGACTCATTTATCAAGTTGATGCTAATGACAGACAGACAGATCTTGGATGGGATGTCGTATTATGCATATTAATTAGCACTGATTCAAGCTTGACCATCTTGACCTTTGTAAGATTGATTTTAGCGGTAAGTAGTTTGCGGTTTTAGAGGGCTTCAACTTAAAACTTCAATTTGGAGAATTTCAATTTATTAATCACATATTTTTTGTCTTAGCCATGGTTTTACTTTACTATCCTCAAAACCTTTATCAAAAGCAAACTAGAAGTGGTATTTTACATTTTGACGTCTACAGTATTTAAAAAAGTGACATTATTATATTTTAATGTTGCAATATGAAAACGCTTTGACATGTGAGAGGATATCTGTGCTGCAAGAAATAAAAAAAATAGTATTTTAACCGACTTCAAAAAAGGAGAAGGTACTCAATTCGACTGTATGTTTTTTTTGTGTTTTTGTTACCTCAGAACTTTTTTTTAGGTGAACTGATTGTCATTTTTGTCCCATATAAATTTGATCACAGAATACCAGCGTAACATAGCAGTTTAACACTGCTGTGTTTCGTATGATGAGTGCAGAGAACCGGAGACCCTTTTTACTGGAAAAGAGGCATTCCATCTTAGTCCTCACGGGTGACAACGAATCAGCATTTTGATTCTTTATTGAGGATAGATGTAGATGTCTGTGGGACACAGCAACCACTTACCTATAAAAAAAAACTCCCATAGTGACGGGAACTGTAAAATACTCTAGACGTAAGTAATTTTAAATAAGTATATATACGCGAGATAACCCGTAAAACTGAGTTTCATTTAAATGTGTAGTGTTCGGGTAAACATAATAAATCATTAGAAAAATTTTAATTTAACTTAAGAAGTAAAAGTAAATATTTTCGTGAATGAAATTCAGTATCGCTGATTATTCGCTTAAATTTTAAATTAAAATAGCGCCATTTTTTTGGAACCGATATTCACGAGCGGGGAATTCTATGCCTGCCAAATCAGAGCGGCTTGTGCGGTTGAGCTGATTAATAACGGGGGCGCAGGCTGCGTGGGAAAATAATTTGTCATTTAATTTTGTGCGCTACGGGGCGCCACCTGCGGTGTCAGCGCACGTAAGCGCCACTAGAATAATTACTCGATAATTTGTTCACTTTAATTCGTATAAATATTGCACTTTAACTTCCTGCTTTATTTTGCCGAGCGGTGGCGGTGTAATTCGAAGTTAATTATTTTTATAGAAGAGGCAAACGAGCATGCTCATTTGATGGTAAGGGTCAAAAGCCTGTCCATGCATAACTGCAACACCAGGGGAATAGCAGATGCGTGACATTTCTTTCAAATATAAGTAAGCTCGTTTCTTGAAGGTCCTTAAGTCGTCTCATTTCGTAAAAGTCGCCTTAATAGAATGAAAAATAATTTCGTATAATTAAGACGTGTTTATAGCTCTTATAGACGACCAATTAACACCAGTTCGCATTAAAAAAATAAAAAATATGGCCACTTAAGAGATTTCCTCACCCAATTTTGTCTCTTTGCTATCGTATACGACGACTATATATCTTCTATTCTGATATTTATGTCTATGTTCAATGTTAGAAAGATCTTGTGGCTTCCGAAAGATGGTGGTTCCATGTCGGGTACGCCAAACGTAAAACCAAGACGTATTATACATATTATATTCATTATTTTTTGAACTTTAGTTGTATAAACATAAGTAGTAATATGTACTTACGTATTAATAGTTAAATGTTCCAAATAAAACTAATTCAATACTAAAATATAAATGTTTGTAAAAGAACGCTGTATTCTTTGGATTTTATATCATTATCCTATCGAGTTCAAGTTTTATCGAAGTACTAAAAGAAAGTCACCATCACCATTAAGTTTATAATATACAAATGCAATAAATAATACAGTGCAAAAAATCTGTAAACTTATTTAATTTGTTTAATTATTTTACAGATTTTATCGCGTTTGTATTTTCACATATTCCCGAGATGTTGGGTGCTTTACAGCACTAGTAGTCACGGGTGTACTGAGGTGTTTGACGTCCTGACGTCATAGTTGACAAATTTGAATCATCATTATCATCATTAGAAAGGCTATAATGCCTTTCTAAATTTTGACAAATTTGAGTCGTCCATCGTAAATTAAAAATTAGTTAATATATTTTCGTATTATAAGTATATACAATTCGTATAAATGCAAGCAATCCATACTCCATTATCTGCGCCTAAAACAATTTTCTGCTCAATAAAACACAAAAAAATTCTGTCATATGAGGTTCCCGAAGGAATTCTGGGCAAAAATATTACCTGCTTTATTTTTATAAATATTATAATACAATATACAGTTACGTCAGCCCCATTATAAACTAAAATTAGTTACGAATCTAATATTTAAAGAATATTAGTTTTATTAAATAATAATTTAATACAACCACAAAAATTTACTACTAAAAACAAAAAAATAAAAAAAAATTATGTCCTCACTGGCAACAAGCAAAATCTTAAAAAATATATTTTAGCACGTTTTTATTAACTCCCTTTCGTGTCTGTTCGGTACAAATTTGGCAAATCATTTGAAACTAAATTCACAATGAAGTTTCAAGTCTCTAGGACTTGAAACTTCAAGTATAGCTAAGGACTAGAAACGTGTAAAAATGGTTGCCATTTAGAATTATAATTGTTAAGGTTTTGATTAACATGAATTCTGAAACAATAGATTTTCTCATTCAAAATATATTAATATAAATTCTCATTGAAAGTAATTTCTTATTTTTATCATCGGTTAAAATCAAAGCTAACCGCAATATATATAACCTACTGTGTGACTGATGAGACCCAGTCGGGTCTTTCGACAGCTCTGTGTGCTTTTGAGGCGGCAACAACTCAATCATTATTTTTTGTCCAACGCTGGCTTGAAATTTTATTTTATATATTAAAAAAAAACGGAAGTGATAAAGGAACTTACAGACAGCGTGATCGTAAGTGACTAATGCTACCTGACGACAGAAATGGGATAGAGTGGAATCTTCGCAGCCGGAAACCTAAGCAGAAGAGAAATACTGTCATCTATAAGAGAAGGAGTTACACCAGCTTTATTTGGAATATTGATATTCAGCACTGATGATGGCACAAAAAATAGTAACAGCCTTTATACTTACCACTACTGGAATAAATCCTTTCACTTAGGTATCCAGGACTAACGATGTTTTCCTTTACCATTGGACTCATGAAACCGAATTAATACCGAGACAAAACACATATACCGAGGCACAATGATTTGCAGTGATCTGAGCGCCGGTTACACCTAGCGTTGCGTCACAATGTTGCCAACATTGCGACGCAACATGCGTTGTAATAATCTGTGGAGTTAAAAAACGAAGAAGAGGGTAGGAAGCATGAGAAGCCATACACATTCTCTTTGTATTATCGTGATATGAATATATCTCCAAAAAACTTTAAAAAGGAACTACTCCAGAGTACCGTGTACAATCTAATTGCTAGTGTATTCTACCGTGTAGAAGAAACTACCAGGAGCTGTCAACGTTTGCTGATCTTGGGAGGCTGACCAGTAAGACCGTGAGTAGTTTGTTGCTGTTTTTGGTGTGGTTTTGTGACTGCGGTAACTGAACGTTTCAGGAGATTTAGAATCTCAATACAGTCCACTATATCTAATAAAATAATACCAATCCGCCACAACAGTTGTCTTTTTATTACCGAAAAGAAGAATGTGAGAAATGAAGCAAACATTTTTTTTTTACGAAAAATAAAAACAGCTATAAACTTACATTATACTTTAAATACAAAATATTAAAGTTCTATTTTCTGAGAACATTACTAAGTACGAATATAAAATAAATATTTATACTGTTAACGTACACACTCGGTTTAAGTTAAATGTTATTATTAAAATATATGAGGTTTTAAGGCCGTAGTATAATATGTAATACGTAACTCCATATTGATACAAGGAAGGATAGTTATTACGAATGTTACTTACCAAAAACGGATTTATGTCGGAAAGCCATGCTCATAAACAATACTGTTTTAACTTTTTAAATATTAGAGTATCAAACGAGCCCACCCTATGGCAATTGGCTACGGCAGCAAAGGGAATCTAAAACAAATTCTCACAAAGAAGGCCACAGAGCCTCAGAATCACTGAGCACTAAGACGAAATGTCACATAGTATGTTTTCAAACCAACATTGTAGTGGCGGTGTATGAACATACATTACCCCTTATCGTCCCCTGGGTGCCGTAAGACGAGACAGCGGTAAAATGAAAGAGGCTATGGGCAGCAGCATCTGCCTCTTCGATGTAGGATATCGGATATCATCCCGTAGGAGTCGTAAGATGTCGAACTATGGCAAATCTCTCCCCCCCCCCATGATGCAATCTATGGGGGATTCAGCATAGACTTTTAAAGGCTGTAATGGAATGTTATTAAATTAGCTACCCATTGGGACCCTAAGAAAATAGAATGTAATCATTTTTACTCAATACAGACTACAAGAATGCTTATTGAGAGTGATCTTAGTTTTATCTTAGTTTCGGAAAACAACCTCTGTCCTGGGTAAAACTAGCAAGAAACGTATGGTATGGGGGAGCTTTAAGAAAACTCACGATACCATCCATACCATCTGCATGACTGACAGTCCACCACTGTGCGATTTAAAAGAAGCTTTCTTCCTCGCACAACTTCTCTGTGGAATCGACTGCCACCAGAGATTTTTCCGGACCGATACGACTTACGGACCTTCAAGAATAGAGCGTACTCCTTTTTAAAAGGCCGGCAACACATCTGCAATTCCCCTGGTGTTGCAGTTGTTCATGGGCGGTAGTAATCACTTACCATCAGGTGAGCCGTATGCTCGTTTGCACCCTGTTCTATAAAAAAAAAGTGGAGCGTTACGGCTTGATGTTGACGATGAAAGTTATATATAAAGCATGTGAAATCTCTGGGTATTCAATGCCTATAATAACATTCCAAGGTACAGGTAGCATGTATTTAAACTAGTTTTTACAGATTTTATCGCATTTTATTAACTTATTTTATATTCACAACGTTTCGAGTACTTTACATTACCCATGGTCACGGCGGTAACACTTAGCTGTAAAGAATCGACGCTCCAATAGTCTATAGTCTGTGAACACGTACAGGATCATTACATCAGTTTGGATAGACCAAATATCTTCGCGAAAGTAAACAGATTTCTATGTATGATAATTCGTGAGGCTATTGAAATCAACAAAAAAATCCAAATTTCAATAAAAGATATAAAAAATCACAATTACAATAGATATGGATAGGATGCTCCTGTCTCTTTGTAATGCTATAATTAACAGAGTTGAATCCCCACCCAAGCATACTTCAAATTACTTTAAGTTATTTTTGCATTGATCGGACCAAACTTTAATAATTTTAAACGGAAGGAAGTTAAGACGTTAAAATGTTAAAATTAAACACGGTTAATGTTATACCATGACATTGGAACGTCGAACACCTCAGTCACACCGTGAAAATAAATGCTGTGAATTACTCGAAATACAGAGAATATAAAATAAGTTAAAAATAAAACCGGCAAAGTGCGAGTCGGACTCGCGCACCGAGGGTTCCGAACAAATCTGTAGGCATACAAGTTTAAAATTATTAAAAATATTTTTATTATATGATGTATACTTGGGGAGTGCTTTTAGCCGGGATGGAAGATGTGATTTAGATGTGGACAGGCGTGTCGCTGCCGGGAACAAAGTCAATGGTGCCCTGACTGCGTTAGTCAAAAGGCAAGGCGTAGCGAAGAGTGCACGCCTTGCAATACATAACGCAGTGTTGGTACCGACTTTGTAATATGGCAGCGAAACCTGGGTATGCCAGAAGAAGCATAAAAGTAAGTTGAATGCAGTGGAGATGCGATCTCTTCGTAAAATGTGCGGCGTTACCATGGCCGACCGAAAGCGAAACGAAGAGATTCGCAATATGGCAGGTTTGAAAGATGACCTTATCACAAAAATTGATAAGGGCGTGCTTCGGTGGTTTGGGCACGTTGATCGAATGAGTGAAGACCGAATGGTGAAGAAAATATATAGCGCGAAAGTTAATATTAAAAGGTGTCGAGGTAGACCGAGACTAACTTTCGAAGACCATGTGAGCAAATTGCTCGAAGAGGGTAGGGTCAAAAGTACTCGGATACCTAGACGTGCATGCATGAAGAAGATAATGAATCTGAAAGAAGCGAAAGAGGTTTGTAAGGATCGTGACACTTGGCGATCTGTTCTCTCTGGCTACCCCGTCAGGGATTGTGCGTGAAGATAAGTATGTAACTAAAAATTTATGCGTTTCGCAATTTTTCCTTTATCTGTGCTATAAAACGTTGCTTCGTACCGAATTTCAAGATTCTGAGTTCACGGGAAGTACCCTATAGGTTTTGATTCCCTTGCGAATGCCGAAAATTTACGGCATAAACAGCTGTATCTTTTAATTGCGTTAGTTTAGAAGTTTGATTTTTTCACAGCTCTAAGGAACAGTAGACTTGAGTATTTGATATGAATTTCAGCTCGATACCTCCACGTGTTCCTGAGAAGAAGGGTCTTAACAGACAGACAGACAGACAGACGGACGGACAACAAAGTGATCCCATAAGGGTTACGTTTTTCCTTTTGAGGTACGGAACCCTAAAAAGCTATAAAATAAGTAAAAACTAGTTTCATTCAATTTGTATTGTTTGCGTAAACATAAGCAATCATTACACGTTAGTATACTTTGTAATGTTGATGGGAAATCAAAGAGATAATTAATTAAACCTAACAAACTAAATCAGTTGAAATATAAAATATACGAGTAACGTTCAATGAGACAAAATTACAATACACGTTGCACAAATTAACGTAAAGCTATAATTTTCAAATTGGGTGCATTGTAATCAAGAATTCGTGTCAACTTGCTGGTAGGTGGTTCTCTGATCAATTTTTCTACCGACTTCAAAAAGGAGACGGTACTCAATTCGACTGTAGGCTTTTTTATGTGTGTTACCTCATAACTTTTTTCTGGGTGAACCGATTTCGATGATACTTTTTTATTTGAAAGCTGGTGCTTTTCATGTGGTCCATTATTCTTAATAACTTATGTTGAAGTCGGTTGTACAAATATTTTAATTTTAAATTATTTTGTATATAATTAACAGCAAAAACGAGAACACTGTGCACCTGATATTATGTGTATACTGTGGCCTATAACAATATAGATTCGACTAAGGATCAAATATGCATTTTGATCCTTAGTCGAATGTAGATTGTAAATGATTACGAAGTAATGAAGATTATGATTGTATATCCCGTTACCAGTAAAATGGGTATCCGGTTATATACACTCGGAAAGCAAAACACAGCAGCATTATGCTGCTATTTCACCTTTTTTTTCATCCTTTCCGGTTGAGCTGACTCATTCGTGTTCATACATTTTTTTTTTATAGGATAGGATGACAAACGAGCACACAGTACACCTGATGGTAAGTGGCCCATTGACATCTACATTATCCTTGTTTGCGAATCAAAATGCAGATGCGTTGTCATCCGTGAGGGCTAAGATGGAATGCCTCTTTTCCAGTATAACGGGTCTCCGGTTCTCTACACTCACCATACGAAACACAGCAGTGTAAAGCTGCTATTTGATGCTGGTATTCTGTGAGAGCGTGGTCCTTCCCCGGTCGAGCCGACCCATTCGTGCTACAACTATACTACTAATATAGTTGCAGCATGGCTCTACCACGTAAGCATGGCTCTACCACGTAACACATATATACTGCAGCCATATAACTGGTTCAACCACGTATACATACGTACATTTCGTATATATTTTTTTACATATTTTACGCCTAAAGGATTTTTTTAATGAAATTATAATAACAGCTACAATTAAGTACTCGATCGAAATGTACAAATGTTAACAGAAGACATTAGCCCACCCACCCATCGGCCATCTTGGATAACAGATGTTTTAATGCGTGTGCGCAGCTGTAATGACTGTCCATCGACTGTAATCTCAATAATCATTCACTTTATAGCATTTAAAAATGTGTCTTCAATATTTACCGATTGAGGTTAAAAAGTATGTAATATTTTTCTAGAGTAAAGAGTTCTAGAACTTTTTCTAATGATGTAGTTAATATAATGCCCTGCAACCACTGTTGTTCGCAGGTTCTCCAAAACTGTTGGGACATCTCTTTGCATGTTTTCTCTTTTGCCAAAGTTACCAAAACATATTCTGACAGAATCAGATTTTTTTATAGTATAAGGGTGACAAAAGAGCACACAGTCCACCTGATGGTAAGTGGTTGCTGCGGCCCATAGACATCTACATCTATCCTCGTTTGCGAATTAAAATGCAGATGCGTTGTCACCCGTGAGGACTAAGATGGAATGCCTCATTTCCAGTAAAAAGTGCCTCCGGCCACCTGCACTCACCAAGTGAAACGCAGAGACCTCTACTTCACGCTGGTATTCTGTGAGGTCGTGGTACCACCCCGGTTCGAGCCGGCCCATCCGTGCGACAGCAATTCTGCCGGGTGGCTCTACCACTGTTAAATTTGAAGTAAATAAAAGCAGATAAAAGTTTTGCATATCAGTTAAGTTCCAATAATAGTCCAACCCAAAAAGCCTGAAGTCAACTATTATTAAAGATATCTACGTGGATTTAAATTGAAAGCCTTAACTCCTTTTACTTATTTATTATGATTTTACTATTGATGCATTTATTATTTGCGCAGTGGCTTATAAATTAGTTACGGCACTGAGGACCACGGGTTTGAATACCGCACGGAACAAATATTTGTATGGTCTACAAATAATTGTTTCTGGTTTGTATGATTGTCCTTGTGCAATTTATGTATGTAAACTTCTTATATGATATAGCAGAAAATCCTAGTGTAAGAGTAACGTTGTTTTAAACGTTTAAACTTTAAAAAAATAAATAAGCTCGCGGGCTGAGATCTCGGCGTAAATTTGCCCACCCACCTTTCAGTGAATACTTGACTTTCAGGCCTACTGAAAGTTCATGAATGCAGGTGGCTCAGGGGCGTGTATGTTGACTATACTGGTTATAGGCCTATCTGAAGGATGGCCGCATACCCTGGGGAAGGTCTTCGTTCAGCAGTGGACTTGACAGGAGATGTAATGATGATGATGATTTTTTTTAAACTGTTGTGACTAACGAAATTAGAGTCCTCCTAGTGAGTAAGTGGCTACTGCACTCCATGGACACTTGCTGCCAACTTTAAAAAAATAAAGCCGCACATGCGTAATCACTTTTGAAGACTAAGATGGAATGCCTCACAGTTTATAACTATACTGGTTCTTGGCGTTCAGACTGGAATATAGTAGTGCAAGCACTGTTATTTGATTATGAAAGGAGGAATAAATAATTCCAATACCCTTTAGTGAGGGCTAATAATTTTCTGCTCACCAGATTTGGCTAGTTGACACTGAGGTAAAGTTTTTGGTTACACAGTTTAATTTAATTGAGAAGTTGGTTTTTAATAAAAGTTTATCAGTTTCTAGAATATTATATTAATACACAAAACAATGCCTCAATGGTTTGCATTTTAATTATTTGGACATTTTTACCTTTTTTTTAATTTTTCTACTTTTTTTTATAGGATCTGTTGACAAACGAGCACACAGTCCACCTGATGGTAAGTGGTTACTGTGACCCATAGACATCTACATCTATCCTCAATAAAGACTCAAGATGCAGATGCGTTGTCACCCGTGAGGACAAAGATGTAATGCCTCTTTGCCAGTAAAAAGGGTCTCCGGTTCTCTACACTCACCATACGAAACACAGCAGCGTTAAGCTGCTATTTTACGCTGGTTGTCTGTGAGAGCGTGGTCCTTCCCCGGTCGAGCCGACCCATTCGTGCTACAACCATAATATAGCTGCAGCATAGCTCTACCACGTAGAAAACTTCTGTTATCTGTTGTTCGGTTTATTTATTTTTAATTTAATTAATATAAAATATAACTAATAGTACAGAAAGACACATTAACCTTTACATTTTAAAAAACAAATTAACTTCCCCGCTATGAAATCTGTCAAATATTATACCTCACTTTTAAGTGGCGCCGCCCTGGTGGCAGAAAAAGTCGTGGATGCCCTCAATGATAAACTTATTTGAATCCGTAGCATACAATAGCCCATATATACCCTTAATGCATATAGTGACGGCGACCACATACTTTTTCGGGAACCGACGATACTCATGCATAAATGTATGAGACGGACAAATTGACAAGTGGCTGTTTTTGGCTATGTATTTATCCACTACATAGCACTGCATTCGCTTATCGAAGGACTGGCATTGTGTAAAAAATTTCTGTTAATTGCCAGTCGAAACAAAATAAGTTATTGTTTTTTTTTATAGAAATAGGGTGACAAATGAGCACACAGTCCACCTGATGGTAAGTGGTTGCTGTGGTCCATAGACATCTACATGTATCCTCGTTTGCGAGTCAAAATGCAGATGCGCTGTTAGCCTTGAGGACTAAGATGGAATGCCTCTTTTCCAATAGAAAGAGTCTCCGGTTCTCTACACTCACCATACGAAACACAGCCGCATTAAGCTGCTATTACGCTGATATTCTGTGAGAGCGTGGTCCTTCCCCGGTTGAGCTGACCCATTCGTGTTACAACTATACTATAAATATAGCTGCAGCTTGACTCTACCACGTACAGTACGTTCTTCAGTTAATAAAATTCCAATCCATGGATCGGAAAATACGTAAAACCCTTTGGTCCACCTCTCTGGTCGTGTCGAAATACCATCCCATCGGACTATGAGAGTGACGTAATAGACAGTGCACCTGTATTTGCACACACGCTAGTGCATTATAATCCTATTCTGCTTAAATAGTCTCCGTAGAGACTGCACATAGTGCTTAAGGCTCAATTTACATTGCGGTGGAATGGAATGGAATAGAAGCGTCATTTTCGCCTCGTCGTGCGGGAAGATGCGCGATTTCGCCTTAATACTATACCCGCCGTTCGGTTATTTAGTCTAAATCTTTAATTTGACAAGAATGGTCGATTGAATATTATTTTCATAATACTTATTTGTGAGGCAGAAGAAAATAATAATGAGATAAGGAAGATGATCACAAAAAAGAAAAGAAATATTTGGTTTCATGATTTATCGAAGAAATGAAAACGTTACTCCACTTCCCGCGGATTCCAACGAATTCCTACGGGAATTCTCGAGAATGCGCGAGAATTCCAGGGAAGACGCGCGACTTATTTTTTGGGTCTTATCTAGTTTGTTAGGCTCAATTTACATTGCGGCGGAATGGAATGGAACGGAAGCGTCAATTTCGCCTCGTCACGCGGGAAGGCGCGTGAGTTTTCCAGAATGCTCGAGCATTCCCGAGACTGCCCCTTCACGCTATAGCGTGAAGGGGCAGTCTGTATAGTCTGTATATATACACAGTTCAGTTATTTAGTCTAGATTTTTTATTTGACAAGAATGTTTGATTTAGTATTATTTTCATATTGCTTATTTGAGAGGAAGAAGAAGAAAATGATGAGAAAAGGAAGAATATCAGAAAAAGGAAAAGATTATATACATTTGATATTGTGACAATTTGGTTACAAAAATTCGCTTCCATTCTGTTCCGCGGCAATGTAAATTAAGCCTCAGTATGCTAGTTTTTTAAAATTAACATAAAATTAATTTTACTGTGTACTATTTCGTTACAAAAATTCGCTTCCATTCCGCTCCGCGGCAATGTAAATTGAGCCTAAACGTGATAGAGCTATGTTTCGGATAAAGACTACCAGCGTAAAATTGCAGATGAATGCTGCTTCTTTTTGTATGGTGAATGACTAGAAACGAGACATTCCATCGTAGTACTTAGAGGTGACAGAGCATATTTATGAGCCGCAGCATAAGTACCTACCGACGTTATAATAAACTGTGTTAGTCGGGTTATTATGACCAATCAATAGATTTTTTCTGGATTACGGGCAGACCTAGATGAGTACATACACACTAGCCAAAATGGTCACCCTCGTTTTTGTGTACACCGCAGTTGGATAAAAACGAATTAGTTCCACAGAAAAAAGCTTATAGCCTTTCAGCCCAAAAAAGGTAATCCAGTTAACAGAGTTCTCTTTTGAAGTAAAATATAAAAGGGATATTTGGATATGACCTATATTTCTTTTTAATTTGTCTTTTATAGACTGCAGTTTCGACCTACATATACCTACATACTACTGCCCGTTTCTGTCAGAAATTCTGAATACAAAGGTTTTTATCTGCTAGCAATCATGGACATAGTTGGCTTTTTAATACGTTACGGGTTTTATAATTGAAATATATGATATTGTACAAAGCAGTGCTCTCGCACTGCTTTATTCGGATCTGAAATTCGTAGAAAGTAAGTATAATTACAGAGTATGAGGTTAAATTTACAGCCTATATATGTCCCACTGCTGGGCACATGCCTCGTCTCAATTCTGAGAGGTTTTTAGAGCAAGGAAATGTCCGCCGCGCTGCCCGCGTGCGTGTTTCCGAACTTCACAAGTCTTCGAAATATATTTTTTACTTATTCCTCAGACATGCAGATTTCCTCACGATATTTACCTTCACCGACGAGCACGTGGTAAATCAGCACGTAAATTTGCAATTAACAATTTCATTGATGGCGGCAGGGATCGAGACCGGGTTGCTAGCTTACTGTGAAACTTACAGCGAGCGCTAACCAGCTGAGCTACCACGGCTCGAGTATGAGGTATTACATGTTAATTGAGGTGACAACGCATCCGCAGTCCTCTTTACTTGGAGTTGGCTGCAGGTGTCCACGGACTGCATTAGACGCTTACCATCAGGTGCACTGTAACTTTGTTACATACAGTTTCAGGAAATTTTTTTTTATTAAAAAATATCTTTAGTACTCAGTTTCAAGATTTGCTCTTAACTTTTTCGTTTGATTTATTCATTACAGCCTATAAAAGACCACAGATAAAGATAAGCCACCCCCGTAGAATACCTTTTTGCCATATTTGTGACGGCTCGTAGGCAAGTAGGTGAACACAATTTTAAGATACTCTGATTTGTTACCAAGAAATGCTGTAGCCCATCTCCTATTATATTTCTCTCTTTGCTACTTACGACACTCGCTCCATAAAAATGGGGTAGTTGAATCTCTAACGCTTCTGAAGCACTGTACTTTCTAGTATCTATTTCAACTCTTTACATACATACTATGCAACGCTTTGAAAATACCTAAAGAATAGACGCATTACCTAGTTTGTTGAATAAAAAATAAACGGGAAATAGCACACATATCGTCACTCAATACGTCTGCGCAGCACCTGCATCGGACGTCTCACCGGGAGTAATAGTCACCCGACGTTGATAGATAGCTTTCTATTTGAATAATACAGCCCCGCGCCCCATTCCATGATGTGGAGAGTTTTCAGTTTTAAACGAGTGAGACTGGAAGCCATCACTATGAATATCTTACGGATATTTGGCAGTGGAATACAGCATCCGTTGTCAACTTTTTTTTTATAGAATAATGGTGACAAACGACCACACAGTCCACCTGATGGTAAGTGGATGTTGTGGCCCATGGACGTCTACATTTTGCATTTCAAATCACAACCCCGATTGTGATTTGAAATGCAGATACGTTGTCACCTTTGAGGAATATATGGGATCCTCTAACTGGTATTGTATTACCGACTGTTCTGATATCGTCACCGTTACCGTTACAGCCTATTAAATTTCACTGTTGAACATAGGCCTCCCCCATACATTGTCTCATAGGGGGAATATTTGCCATAGTTGTAGTGTTACTGCTGATTTGAAAATTTCACCTCTCAGTGGGTCATGTGCTCCTGGTAGATTATCTTCTATACATCCATCCAGTACAGCCTATTAAAGTCCACTGCTGAACATAGGCCTCCCCATACATTGTCTCATAGGGGGAATATTTGCCATAGTTGTTATGTTACTGTTGATTTGAAAATTTCACCTCTCAGTGGGTCATGTGCTCCTGGTAGATTATCTTCTATACATCCATCCAGTACAGCCTATTGAAGTCCACTGCTGAACAAGCCTCTCCCATAGATTGCCTCATAATTGCCACGCTTGAAAAGCGGGTAAGCAACCTCAGTTTTTTTAATTTAAGTCGTTATTAGGAAGACGCTGATGCCCATCTCCTGATTTGTGGATATTCTTACACGATACTCATCGGATAGGGGTAAGAAAAATGTATTTGCATGTATATTTATGATACCGTGTAATTTAACATATTAAAACCACTGTGGGTCGAACCAACCGTTATAATTGTTAATAAGTATTATGTGTTTTTTGGTGATGTAGAAGTACTACTCCGAGGAGGGGCCGCCGAAGTGCGCGAAAGAGAACCCGTGGCCCTGTCAATATGCGACGAAGTTGGGACACTGTGGAGTTTTAATCGGTGCGAGTCCGACATGACGCGTCCTTGGGTATAATGCGAGGCGGGCATTCGTAGGCATTTCCCCATAAAAAAGCTGTAAATCAAGGCTAAGGCTATATTTCTTATACTTCCGCGGCCCAGCCAGCGCCAGTCCATGGCGGCTCTCCTTGGGGGAGGATATCTTCTCCCTCTCTTCTTTTTCAGATGAAACGCGCCGGGGCACATGACGTGCCTTCATACATAGCCTCCATCAAAGCATAATGGCACACTAATTCACCTCTCAAGTCAACAACTTCGAATGAATTAAAAATAAATAAATTATTGCTTCTTAAACGTTTCTTGGAAATCAATGTTCAAACGACGTCATTAGAGATTGCTTCGAAATAATTTATGCACCTCGTGAAAAGTGACTCGTGTGGAGGGAGCACATAATTGCATAGAAAATATGTACCGACCGAGCTTTCATTATGTCTGCCGGTGCTTGCTTACATTTACGGACTTGCTGCGTCGATTTTTTTAATATAATTATTAATATAGGTACTAGCTGTCCCCCGCTACTTCATCCGCGTGCATTTCATGATTTTTTATAATAGTATTTTTTTGTTATTAGTACTGTATATACTTTCATGTACATTTAGTAAAAAGCCGTTATTTTGACGTTACTAACAGACACTTCAATTTTATTCATCATCATTCATCATCATTACAGCCCTTCACAAGTCCACTGCTGAACATAGGCCTCCCCCAAGGAATGCCACAAAGCACGGTCCTGAGCCACCTGCATCCGTCGTCTTCCTGCATATCTTACCAGGTCGTCACTCCATCTAGTGGGGGGACTCCCAACACTTCGCCTGCCGGTACGAGGCTGCCACTCGAGAACCTTTCTTCCCCATCGGTTGTCGGTTTTGCCATATAGCAATTTTATTCAACCCGATTTAATTATATTAGCCCGGACAGACAGACAGACAAGAAATTTAAAAATGGCTGTTTATATCTTAATGGAATGCAAATAACACCCTGAAAACGATAGAAGCCAGTTATTTCATAATTAAAGACAGACACTTTGATTTTAATATAATTAATAGAATCAGGCGTTACTTTGCGGAAATCCATTATATAAAAGCTTTTACAAAAATTTACTTCGCAAATATCCGCGTTATAAAATAAAATGATGTGTCTTACCTAGTATGAAGAAGCACCTCCCGCCCTCCCTCAATTGCGTGCACTAACCCCGTCACCACTAATCCCAGCACCGCTACTTCCAACACCACTACACTAGGCAAGACACACCACTGACGATAATACGACACGTGTTTCGCCTCTACACGAGGCATCCTCAGGTGATATAGACTCTACGGTGGCTAACCGCTAAGTGAGCGGCGAGCCAAAACAAGTGCCTTTTATACAAACCGATGATGCAACCGCTCTTTAAAGTCTTACATACGTGTAATAAAGGGCTGCGTCTGTGTGTGCTGGAACAGTTAGAGATATTAAAAAGTAATAATAATACCGTTGCATTGCTGAATGAACAAACAAATGTTACTAACTCACCTCTCTTAAATATCTTCAAGCCTGCTCACTAATAATGTGGGCGTTGCGCGGCGGTTTGTTTTTAATTTTACAAACGGATGCGTAAGTCCAGCGGTGATTGGTTTGCATGTTTTATCGCATGACGCAATCGCTCGCTCGTTAGTTAGAGAGCGGTTGCATCATCGGTTTGTATAAAAGGCACTTGTTTTGGCTCGCCGCTCACTTAGCGGTTAGCCACCGTAGAGTCTATATCACCTGAGGATGCCTCGTGTAGAGGCGAAACACGTGTCGTATTATCGTCAGTGGTGTGTCTTGCCTAGTGTAGTGGTGTTGGAAGTAGCGGTGCTGGGATTAGTGGTGACGGGGTTAGTGCACGCAATTGAGGGAGGGCGGGAGGTGCTTCTTCATACTAGGTAAGACACATCATTTTATTTTATAACGCGGATATTTGCGAAGTAAATTTTTGTAAAAGCTTTTACACTTTGATTTTGTTTATATTTATACATAGATTACGGCAACTGCTTAGCCTCTAGAAATGAAGTGATTGCTACTATACTGCTTTCAAATATTTTCAATATTGTAAATTAATGTTTAAATAAAAGGGTACCATTGGGTTTCTTGCTGGTTCTTCCCAGGGCAGAGTTTTTTCCGAATCAGTGGTATAGCATAATTCACTGTAAATAAGTATTTTTGTAATCTATATCGAATCAAATTTATTCTATTCTAACCCCCTGAGTTAAACCTCAGAGTTGATACCGGGAAGATGCTGCTGTCCATCTCCTGTTTCATTCCCTCGAGACCTTCATCCGAAATTCAGGGAAAGTTGTGGGGTAGTGGATTATTTTATGACGGCAGTGCACGGTGAAGATCATAATAAGCACATGTTGCGAAGTTTCAGGACCGAATGAAAACTCGAACATTTTGGTGCGCTTTTATTTTGTACGTAGCTTTGTGAATACAACTTTAGGCAATGCATTTAAGGTTGAATTTACATTAATGTAATTTATTTCAAGTAGAATTACGTTAAAACAACAAACTCCGGTATCAAATCTTTCACTTTTTTAAGTTAGTAAAACAACAAATAATTCGCCGTAGCAAAGCCGCATATGTTTCGCGTGCCTCGCTCGCGTGACGGCCTACTAGACGCTTTTACGCGTTTTCATAGTGTAAGCGCGGGTGCGCGGGTATTTCTTAACCTACATCGCTGAACAAGTGCTTGAGTTACTTGAACGAGGCTTTATAATATTACTCTATGTTATACTGCTCTAGGAGCATTTACGTTACTTTTACGTAACAGATTCGATAACATACGAATCAAGCTGTTTCTAAAATAAATTTTGTAAATAGTTTGTGCACATTTGTTATTGTATAATTTACTTTGAAAAAAAAAAGGTCACGCTCGGTTTCTAGTCGGTTTTTCCCAGGACATCGGTTTTGTTTTCCGAACCAGTTGTATATTTCGAAGTATTGGCATCGGTGAAAATTTTCAAGTCGATTGGCCGTCTATAAGTTGGTGAAAATTACATTAAAAGATTGCGCTACATAGATAAATAGATAGATACGAGTAGATAACCGCGAAGCCTAATAAAAGTGTGTTAAAAAACATTAACTACGTTACGTTACTTTTCATATAAAAAAACGTGTTTTTTTTCTCTGTACTATTACTTGTCATTATTACAGGATTTATTATAAAAAAATAAACTGAAGATATCATTGCGTACCTACGTGGTGAGCTCGAAGAACCTTGAGTGACAGGCTCGTACCGGTAGACGAAGTGTAGAGCGTCCTGTCTCTAGACGGAGTGATGACATGTTAAGACATACTGAAAGTCTATGGATGCAGGTGGCTCAGGACCGTAATTTGTGGCATGCCTTGGGCGAGACCCATATTCAGCAGTGGACTTGTGAAGGACTGTATCTATGATGATGGTGATGAAAATTGCGTATGTCCAACCGCTGGCCACATATCTCTTATCATCACTGGGAGGGTTTTGGAGAAAGAGAGTCCGCCGCACTGCTCCAATGCGTGATTGCGATCTTCGTGTTTCCGAAAAACTATGTTTTTATTTCCTAGATATGCAGGTTTCTTCGGGATATTTCCCTTTAGTGTTAAAAGTTATACGTATCAAATGTTAAAATTCCAAAGTGATAAAAATAAAATTAAAAACTTTTTAAAGAATTTTATTGGTACCAGCTTTGTCCTTCAAGTTTAAAATTTCCTAAACTATAACAAGTATTTTTTTATTTAGTTTTTGTGAATGAAATAAATTAATAAGGCCTCATATATACAAACGCTATTTAAACACACATGAATCATGAAGCAAAATATTTTCTGTAAGATATCAAACTTGGTGTAAAGAACGACTTTGAAATTCAAATTTCTAATTCGCATCGGAGACAAAGACGTGTCCGTCTGTATAGGGACGCGAATCGAGGGTTGAATCGATTATTCCAATGAACCCTTCTATCTGATTGTGCTCAATACAGTACGAGTGCCTTCATGTTACGCTCAAAGAGCGAACGATGTGTTGTTTTGTTCGATGATGTGAATACGTTTGCACTTCCCTATAAAATTACAGCAGAATGTAATCCTAGTTTATTTAAAGTAATTTAAATTAAGGATAATGAGAACAGCCGAATTATTATCTTTATATATAAAAATTACGAGTCACGTTGTTTGTCCGCTATGAACTCCTAAACTCATGAACTGATTTCAATGAAATTTTGCACACTGTGTGCAGTTTTGTCCAACTTGAGAGATAGGATAGTTTTTATCCCGATACGTGACTCAATTTTTTTATTGTGAATTTAAGTTTTTTTTAGGACATGGTCGTCGGAAAGGGCAGAACAAGGTCTGCCTGATCAGCTAGTTATAATATATTTTTCAATCATTATAAGCTAGTCCTTGACCACAGTACCACCTGGCGGTAAGTGGTGACGAAGCCCAGGTGATAAACCACACTGACTTAGGGTTTATTCATTCTTACCTCGAAGATGCCCAGTTATTTCACTCCCTTGCTGTATGCATTACGAAAGACGAAGCAATCCGCTCGGTTTGAATGCTTGACATATCAACAACAAGGGGGCGAAGACTCACCAACTGCCTGGTTGTCCAGTGGTGACAAGAAAATTATTTTATAAAAGACCAAGACGCTATCTGGTAGGTACTTTGATATAACGGAACAAATTGGTGCTACTATTTGTGCCACACTTTGTCACCGTTACCGTTACAGCATATTAAAGCCCACTGCTGAAAATAGGTCTCCCCAATAGATTGCCTTATAGGTGGGATATTTGCCATAATTGCCACGTTTGACAAGCGGGTAAGTAACCACAGTTTTTTTTTTAATTTTAGTCGTTATTAGGAAGACGCTGTTGCCCATCTCCTGATTTGTTTACCCCTGTCACCTTTTACGATACCCACGGGATGATATGGAGTAGTGGATATGCTTATTACGCCACTACACGGTCAATTTTGTTAGGTCCCCTTATTTATCGATGGGTTACGATGCCATTAGTATCCAGCGTTTCTGAAGCAACTGCTCTGTTAAGCTGGAGTGCGTGTTAGTGCAATTCACTTGTCATCGACATATTTTTGTTCTTCGGACATACAGATTTCCTTAAGGATTTTTCCTACACCACAAAGCACATAGTAAGTTAGCACTTATAATTGCTTTTTGAAGTTATATTTCTTTTGTCGTGTTTGGAAAAATGATGAGAGTGAATGTTTACGATGCGCGCGCACACCGACACCTAAAAACGACACCATGAAGTTGTTATGATGCGCGCGCACACTGCCACCTTAAAGTCACATATTCAGGGGGTAAATGTCTCTCAAGTTTTCGTGAGCACTGATAACTATATTTAAGGTAGTTATTCAAATATATATATGAATCTGTAACACGTGTTTTATTTATATTCTTAGTTATTTTTGTTTTGTTACGCTAAAGAAATATAACTTTCTATGTGTGTATATAAGTACACACACACGATTTTTTTAATGATTTCATTGGCGCTGACGAGGATCAAACCAGGGTTGTTCGCGTTCTGTAAAATTTACGGTGTATGTTTAGCCCCTAAACTATCTATGAGCTACAGTAGCCACTTACCATCAAGTGACCTTTTTTTTTAAAATGAATGTGTCCAGCTATCAGCCCACGTTACTGTAAATGGTTATTACAGCCCATAGATACTCTCTAATCTGAAAGAAGATGTAGATACCTACAAATAACATTAAACAAAGACGGCTACAGATGCGTTGTCACCATAGTCTGTAATTACACTAGCTATCTATATTTCAGTTCGGAACACATCCGACACAGCTACTTCTCCTAGACGGAGCACTACGACTCCTAGACGAAGAGTTTCCTAGAATAGGAGTACAACACGAATTTTATATATACAAAATATACAAAGTCAAAAATCTAAGTCAAATATTTTATGTTATGGACATGTAGGAGAACTTGTGAAAAGTAGCCGCAAATAACCCACTAGTACCAATTTTTCTCCCAAAAGTGACAGTTCACAAAATAAAATATATATTATATATTTTATAATATACAGGATTAAATTTCAAAGAATAGCCAATTTTTAAACTTAATTTTAAATATATAAATAATGATATAACGTTATGGCAGTTTTTGAAAATACGAGTAAATAAGGCTTTATTTTTATTCGAAATTATCCCAAATTGAATGTGATTTATGGGCAACAACGTTTTTACCTACCGCGTACTGTATATTTTCTTTGCTACCTTGCGAATGTGTGCGTTTGGAGTAAAATCTTTTAAAATAATGCATTACCACGCATTTTGAATTTAAAAGATAAAAAGGACAGAATATTTGACATTTTTTTTATAAATTTTTCTTCAACATTTGCCTATATTACTTATTCTGAACTTTCTTGCAAATTTGGTCGGCTATTGCAAAATAACCCTGTATAGTATATGTTATATACAAAAGTAAAAAATAAATAAATAAGGAAACTCAATATGTTCACGCATTCTTATATTTAAAATATCATTAAATAATTTAATTTAAAATAGTTTTTCTTCATAAGACTGCTGGGCTTTGAATTTATGCAAAAACAAATCAGTTATATTACAGGGAATATGATTGATTTGTCTTGATCGCTGATGGATGCAGTTTACGTTTGAATAAGTAAAAGAGAGCCAACATGCATATTTATTATCTTATTTATTTATGAAGAAATGTCTAAAGCGTCGTAAAAGTCGACTCAGTGACGATTTAGAACTGATGGAGCGCATTTGCGTGCGTCAAAGTACGTTTTACGATGCTTATTGCATTGTAAAGTTGTAAAATGTGCTCCGATCCGACAGAGTGGAGTATGATTTGTTTAATCAATTATTAGTGTGCATTTTACTATAGAATAAATAAACGAACGTACAGTCCACATAATGTTAAGTGTATACTGTAGTCCACATAAACATCTACATCAATTCTCGATGAAGAATCAAAATGCAGATTTGTTGCAACCCTGATTAATAAGAGAGTGAATGCCTAATTTCCTGTAAAAAGGGTTTCCGGTTCTCTACACTCATCATACGAAAAACAGCAGCAATGAGCTGCTATTTTACGCTGGTATTCCATGAGAGCCTGGTCCTTCACCTTTCGAGCCGACCCATACAATTATAAAAATATATAGATAGAGCAAGACTTTATCATGTGCATAGACATTTAGGAACTATGGAGCCGATTCATTCAGCGAAATGTTGTCACAACTATTCACCAAAGTTTCATCAAAATTGGATGAATGATATAGGAACTAATAGAAGTCGAACAAAAAAAATAACGTGGAGTCTTAAAAAACCAAAGAACATGGCGCCTGGTACTGACTTTACGAACCCGTATGTCAAATCAAGCGAACTGGCTGCAGCAAATCCAAACTTAGAATAGCTTTACATTCTACAGTAATTATAGGGTTCTACATAGCAGCCTAATAATAATGTCATCGTTGCCGTCACGATTATATTATAATTTTTTAATGTGCTTTGCCAAGTCGAGGTAGTTCAAGGAATGGTGGCATTTAATTTTATAGTACGCGCGCAAAAGAAGTTTTATTACCCTTACCATTAAAGCGGTTAATTGCACATTAAAGTGTTGATTCACAATATTCTTGTTGGTGAAAGAAAAGTTCGTGAAGAAATTTGTATGCCTGAAAATATAGAAAAGGTACGGCTGCGACTTTTCCATTACAACCTGCCAACTCTAAAAGAGTGAGAGATTGGCATGTATATTGATCACCTCCAGGCAAATTTAAAAAAACTAATTAAAGTAACTTGTTAAAAATCCAGCTATAAAATATATCAATATATTGATGACAGTGGTGCTTGAAAATAGCTCTACTACTAAATAAACTATTAATATAATTTTGTCAAAATTTACATTTTTAATACATTTATTGACAAAAAGGTTTTAAAAAGTTACTTCACAAACATCTGCTCTATAAAATAAAATGGTGTGTCTTACCTAGTATGTCATAGTAGGTAAGACAAGACACATCATTTTATTTTATAGACCGGATGTTTGCGAAGTAACTTTCTAAAACCTTTTATATAATGGATTTCCGCAAAGTAACGCCTGATTCTATTAATTACATTTATTGACATTTAAAATCTTATTATTTTATTATATGTTGTTTTACTACATTGAATGTAAGAGGAGGAATGGATGGTAAGGTAGATGAAGTATGTCAGATGATGGATGAACGTTGCATTGATATTCTGTGCTTGAACGAAACCAAGAGGAAAGGGTGTGACACCACGGTTCATGGCCCCTACACGGCATACTGGTCGAGAGTCCCCCAAACCAGCCGAGGCTGTCAGGGAGTTGGTGTGCTCATTCATCTCGAATGGTTGAATGTGTGATGGAGCATGAATGTGTAAGCCCAAGAGGCCTCTGGATTAGGTTAAAAGTCGGACTCACTCGCATGTTTATCCTTGAGGTATATGCACCGACGGATCTGCGTGAAGGTGGGTCATTAAAATCACAACAAGAGAGAGAGGAATTTTGGGATAGCATGAGAGAGGTCTTGAATAAATGCGGAGAAAATGAACAGATTGTGTAGTTAGGGGACTTTAATGGATGGGTTGGAGTAAAGCGTGATAGGTATGAAGGAGTTCTGGGTACTTTTGGGGACGAGAGAGTGAATGACAATGGGAGAAGCCTGCTTGAAGTATGCTTAGAATGGAATCTGTGCGTGGCCAACACAATGTTTGACCACAAAAGATCCATTTGTATACAAGAGATGAGGATGAGTCTAGAAGTATGATTGATTTTGTAATTGTGAATGAAAGACTGAGGAAAAAAGTGCTAGACACTCGGGCATACCGCGTTGTAGGCCTCGACACAGACCACTTCCTGGTCATAGCCCGAATGCGTGGCCTCTTTAAACGGTGGCGACACCGAGGGGCCGAGCCTACGAGTGTTTTGGACAGACTGGAAAATCTACAAGAAAAAGAAAAGAAAGACGAGTACGTAGTGACACTGAAAGACAGTTTTGAAGGGATAGAAGAGATAGGAGTGATTGAAGATATGTGGGAGACATTTAAGAAAGGGGTCGTAAATGTTGCTAATGAGGTATGCGGGGTAGCTAAAAGAAGGAAAGGAAGAAAGAATGAAGACGTGTGGATGGATAAAGATGTACAAAGGGTTGTGCAAGAAAAGAAGAATGCGTGGTTGGATTGGTTAGCAACAAAAGCTAACCAAAAAGTTCAAAAGTCAACGAATGACGAGATAAAGGAAGCGAGAACGAAGTATTAAAGATTGAAAACAGCAGCGAAAGAAATTGTGTCTAGAAAGAAAGAAGAACGAAAGGATGATTTCGATAGGAGGCTCACTGAAGATTTCCAGTCAAACATTAAGTTTTTCTGGAAAACCATCAAAACAGCCAGAGGAAAAACTTCTACCTCGGAGCTGAGTACAATCAGGAGTCAAGATGAGAGCATTATAAAAGGAGAAGAATGTGTGTTAAAGAGATGGAAAGAGTATTTTGAAAGTTTGTTTGAAAGACAGGAAGTGTAGGTACAGCATCTAAAAAAAAAATAGCATCTGCCACCTTCCACGGAAACTAATATAAATGTTGATGAAAATGAGATAAGCATGGATGAAATAGTGAAAGCGTTGAAAAGTATGAGATTAGGTAAGGCTGCAGGGTATGACAGGATTACCGCCGAGATGCTGAGGGCTGGGCAGGGCCTGGTGGCTAGTCAGCTGTACCGCCTTTTCAATCTGTGCTGGCGAAATGGGCAAGTACCGGGAGACTGATGCAAAGCCGTAATCGTGTCATTGTATAAGGGAAAAGGGTCACGGCAGGACTGCATAAATTACCGCGGTATAGCCTTCTCAGCGTCGTCGGTAAATTGTATGCGAAAGTGTTGATTGAAAGGGTTGTCAATGAAACAGACAAGAAAGTATGGGATGCACAAGCGGGATTTAGAAAGGGAATGGGATGTACGGATCAGGTCTTTTCCTTGCGGTGCATAGCCGAAAAGTGTTTGGCTAAAAACAAGAAAGTCTACTGCGCTTTCGTAGATCTAGAAAAGGCCTATGATAGAGTGGTGAGGAATGACTTGTGGTCAGCACTGTTCGTGAACGGTGTGAGCAGTATCCTCATACGAGCATTGCAATCTCTTTATAAGGATTCTAGTGCTTGTGTAAGGATAAACGGGGCATACACTGAATGGTTTAATATCGAAAAAGGTTTTAGACAGGGATGTGTAGCGTCACCGTGGCTGTTTAATCTGTTCATGGACAATTGTTTGACAGATTTAAAAGAGAATTAAAGTGGGTTGAGAATGAATGAGTTACTCGTCAAATGTTTTCTCTATGCTGATGACCAAGTATTACTTGCGTCTTCGGCCGAGGAGTTGCAGGAGATGGTAACTGCTATGAGTGGAGCTTTTGTTAGAAAGGGAATGAAGATGAATGTAAGGAAGACGAAAGTGATGGTGTTTGAAAAAGATGAGGCAGTGACAGACTGCAATATCGTGATTGAAGATGAACAAATTGAACAGGTGAAAGAGTTTGTGTATCTGGGTTCAAAGTTTACAAGAGATGGAAAGTGTGAGAGTGATATCGAAAGAAGAGTGAATGCAGGAAACATGGTGAATAGGGCTCTACGACACTCATGTACGGAAGTGAAAGTTGGGTATGGCAGAAGAAACATGAAAGCAGAATAAATGCAGTTGAGATGAAAGCATTAAGAAGTATGATAGGAGTTAAACTGAGTGACAGGATAAGATATAGTGAGATAAGGAAACATTGTGGTCTGAAAGAAGATGTAGTGACAAAAATTGAGAAAGGTATGCTGAGATGGTTTGGCCATGTCGAGAGAATGAATGAAGAACGATTGACGAAAAAAGTGTATAAGGCGAGTGTGAATGAAAGTGTTGGAAGGGGTAGACCTAGGCGGACATTTCTAGATCAAATCAGGGACGTCTTGAAAAAAGGCCAGGTCAAGAGTACCCTAAACCGTCGAGCATGTATGAAGGGAATAATGAAAGTGGACGAAGCGAAACAAGTCTGTAAGGATCGTAGCAAGTGGAAAGAACTGGTCTCTGCCTACCCCTACGGGAAAGAGGCGTGATTATATGTATGTTAAAACAAAAGCCATGTTAAAACAACATACATACATATGTATGTTGTTTTAACATGGCTTAAAAAAAGAAAGATTCCACAGTTTCTTCTCTCTCTCTCTCTCTCTCTCTTCTCTTCTCTTTCTCTTTCTTCTCTCAAAGTTCTTGTTATTGCGAATCGGTGTAGATTCTGGCGTTCATAGAAGTTTTAAACAAACCTAAATTGAATAAAATTGATATTGACCTCATTTCCGAAAACGTGAGGTCTAATTTACTGTCAACAATTCGCCATGACACTGTTCTCTCGTTTAATCGTGGGATGAGGTCTATTATTATTAAAACTTATAAATTTTATTCTGTAATGTATTTTGTAAAAGGGGGTTTTATTTTGAAAGTCTAATGTCTGTAATTCATTTAATCTTAGATAGTGTTTCCGTCAAGTGAGTGCAGAAAATGCGAATTTATTTTTACTCAGAGTTCCGTCCGATGGTCTATGAACACGAATATAAATGACCGAAGCGATTTATCAATTAAGATTTCTTATCAACAGTTTCCACCCATTCTGTGGATAATGAATGATAGAGAGGTATTTACACTTTTAGATTTCCCAAATGCTAAAAAGCTCTAATGTGCATTTTAAATATCGATAACTGAAAACAATGCAGTAGATGTAATACAGAACAAAACTAATTTTACGGGTTTTATCGCGTTTAATTTTACTAATTTTTGTTGTTACGGGGGACTGAGGTGATTGAAGTCCCGATGTCAGAGTTAACCCGGAGTACCTTCAGCTTTTTTATTTATTAATTTTGGTCCAATCTACGCAGAATGAACGTACTGTGTCTTGAAGTCTTGCAGTGGTATGCTTGGGTTTAGTTTTAATTTTATTAATTACAGGATCCCAAGCAGGTGGTAGTACCCAGCCTCCCTCGCTATTGAAATTATGATGTTTTTTTTTAATTTCAATAGCCTTACGTACCATCCTTGGCAGGAATCGATGTTCTTTCGCGAGAATTTGTGGTCTATCAAATCTAATGTAATGGCGGGGTCCGTCTAGGATATGATCACAAACTGCACACGTCGAGAATCAATAAAAAAGAAGTTAATTAAACGCGATGGAATCTGTAAAAGTAGTGACATTCAATGTGTAGTGTTCGCGTAGATATAACAAATCATTAGTACGTAGTTATATTAAATGCGATAAAATCCGTAAAATTAGTTTTCATTAATGTCCAGTACTCGTGTAAATATAAGACATCATTATGATATACAATAAGTTAGTTTAAGAAGTTAAAATTGTTAAAGAGGTTAAACGATCTATAAATGTTTAGTTTATTTAAAATGGTTGCCCGTAATTAGTGACAGTGATCACTCGTCGAACGGGCCACCGGTTGTAGATCCCATTAGGATAATGGTTGGCTTAGGTTAACTGATGATCGTTTCACGACACTCGTTGATTCATCCAACCGTTTTCTTATTCACTAAATAATTTTAGTTTCACTTGTGGCCGTAACAAATGAGTAACTCAAGTTTTTGTCAAGACTATCTTTACATCCTATTAAAGTACACTGTTGAACATACGCCTCCCCCATAGATTGCTTCAAAGGACAAGTCCTCTTATCAAGCGTGGCAACTATGGCATAAGGATAAGCAACCTCAGTTTTTTTATTTTTAGTCGTTATTAGGAAGACGCTGCTGCCCATCTCCTGATTTATTTCCCACTGTCGCCTCTTACGACACCCACGGGATGATATGGGGTTGTGGACATTCTTACGTGACACCACACGGTGCTTTCTCTGTTTGGTTTTTTAAATTTAAATAATTCTTCTGTACGTCACTTGTCACTGTATCATTGAATTTCTCCTAAACTGATGGGAGGAGGGTCCTTGAATGGTTTAGATTCGCTATTGTAGAGATTCAGAAATTATCCGTGCGAAGCCGGTGCGGATAGCCAGTATTATAATTTTTATACGTGGTAGAGCCATGCTGCAGCTATAATAGTAGTAAAGTTGTAGCACGAATGGGTCGGCTCGACCGGGGAAGGACCACGCTCTCACAGAATACCAGCGTCAAATAGTAGCTTAACATTACTGTGTTTCGTATGGTGAGTGTAGAGAACCGACGACCCCTTTCACTGGAAAAGAGGCGTTCCATCTTATTCTTCACGGGTGACAACGCATCTGCATTTTGATTCTTTAGTGAGGATAGATGTAGATGTCTATGTGTCACAGCAACCACTTACCATCAGGTGGACTGTGTGCTCGTTTGTCACCCTATCCTATAAAAAAATCACTTGATTAGAAATTTCAGATTTGTTGATTTCATGAGATGGGATTATATACACTAACAAATGTCGATATTTTTTTTGTATATAATAATTTAATAAGTAGATCCTAGTCTTAATCAATAGTTTACAATGAAATTGTTTTAGAAGAGCAAGGCTTTCTATCACAATCAAAGTGTTTTTCTTAAAAGGAAGCTCCTAACAGAATATGCTTTATAACCTAGACTAAGTTATTGTATAAAGAATTTTTTTGAACGGGCACGAAAATATGTTTCAGGTTAATATAGTATCTGTATTGGAAATACATTTCCGTATATTATAACACAGTTATGTTAAATCATTCACGTCAACCATCAAATTAGCTCTATAAACGCTTCACAATAGCCATACCATAATGCCATATTATAATATGATTTCGCAAACCAGCAACAATTTGTACAAAGGAATTTAAACGTTACAAAAATCAAGCTAAAATCGATTATCAAACGTCATTCGGAATCCGTGCCGCTCGTAAATTTGAAGAGGCACTCGCCTTTTCAAAACCGAATCGGAATGCCCGGGAGTGGCGTTCAAATTTAGAATTCGCTCGGCTGCTGAAATATAGCTGCAGTAGCCACTTGAAACTGGATACTCTTTATTTGGAAGATGGTAAAGTTCAATTTTGTAAATCCTTACCCTATAGTAGACAAAGTTTACAAACCGGCCAGTACAGATCTTATACTTTATTTTTCGTAGTACCTTTCTGTTCTGAATTGTGCTTTAGTGCGCCCGTGCGTTTCAAGCTAATATTGGGATTTCTATGAAACTTTTGTGTTTAAGAGTATCGTTGAAGATACTGTTGTTTGTTAACTAATCTTTTGTTTATATAATAAGGTTAAATGGGTCTTTCAATAACATTATTGCTCATCTCGTCACGTCTATAAACCCCGAAGGTAAAGGGAGTTTAGCCAAAAAATATGCGTTTAGATTAGATAGAAAATTGTGAAACACGTTATTGGTGGCTATTCTATCGCCTAAACAAACACAAACTTAATATCCCATTAGTCGCTTTTTACGGTTTCCCTTTTGTTATAGTCCCACATTAATATGATCTATATGGTCGAAACCAACATGGAACAATTTTGCACAATTGATTTAAATACTAAAGCATAGATAAATATTTACAGACAAGTTTAACTTAACAAAATTATTACGTTCTACACTCAAACAAATTAAGAGTGAGGTATTAAGTATTTTGAATATGCAGAATATTTAAAAGGATTATTTTTATGATATTGATTAAAGGGAAGGAACACGTATTGAATACCCGGGTCATCACAGGTGTCAATTAAAATATCAAAAACTATATGCAAAGCTTGCGTAGCTCACTAAGGTCTTTCTAAAATTGAATATATGTGATGTGAACGTTGACCTACTTTTGTAGGAGATCAGTGGATGTAAATACGCAACTCTGTGTTGCTTTCTTTTTTACTTTGTGAGTAGGTAATTAAAAAAACTATCTACTAGGATTAGCGATTCCCAGATTACCTAAGTGAGATACTGAACATAATAATATGATACTGCACATCCCGGACAATTGGTGAGATCATCTCTCTAGTGAATTTTAAATATTTTATTAATTTCTAATTGGATTCCACATCAATATGGTATCAGAACAAAAAACACCAATAAATGTTTACGCTTCTTCTAGCATTTAAATCATGCTCGTGGTAATTATCATCATCATCATCATCATCATTGTCATCATTACAGCCTTGCATAAGTCCACTGGCCTCCCCCAAGGAATGCCACAAAGCACGGTCCTGAGCCACCTGCATCCATCGACTTCCTGCATGTCTTACCAGGTCGTCACTCCATCTAGTGGGGGGTCGCCCTACACTTCGCCTACCGGTACGAGGTAATTATCAAGCGTGTGAATTTACCTATTATAAATGTACAAGATTATATACAATTACAAAAGTTTAGGGTTGATATCACTTCTTATACCTAGTAGTACTATGCTGCAGCTATATTATGATTATAACACGAATGCGTCGGCTCGACTGGGGAAGTATCACGCCCTCACAGGATACCACCGTAAAATAGCGGCTTAGTACTGCCTGGTTCACATGAGGAGTGTATTAACCAGAGACCTTTTTAACTGGAAACGAAGCATTACATCCTAATCCTCAGGTGTAACAACGCAACTGCATTTTAATTCTTGATCGAGGATAGGTGTAGATGTCTATGATATCCACTTACTTGATACTTTGTGTGTGTCTCTTGCTCTGTAAAATAAGTATAGAAAACCATTGATTTTTCTAAAGATATAAAATATGTAACACGTTTAATAATAAATCAGATAGATCCCTCTTTTAAAATCAATATACACTTGGTAAAAAACTAAAGGCATATTATAATAACTTGGTAAAAATATATACCGGTCGAACCGTTCCAATCTGATTAAGTCTCGCTCAAGGCTCCATTAAAATATGAACCTCGTTTTAAAACTGGAGGCGTTAATCCTTGGTTGTTTAAAATTTTTTGATGTAAATGTTGATGACAGATTAAATTTATTACACTTTTTAATGGTTACTGACCTACGAACCCAAGTTAGTTAATAGTTAACATCGAGATAATATTTTTTATCATTAACACAACTTTAATTTAACCTAAGTTTTAAAGTAAAGGTAAAATTATTTTAAATATCTTTCATAAACTTTGAACTCGATTAAGAACCAGATATTCGATTAAGAATCAGAGTGCAGATACGTTGTCCCTAAACTCTTGAGCACTAAGATGGAATGCCTCAATTCCAGTAAAGAAGATGCTCGGGTTTTCATACTCACCATACGAAACACAGCAACATAAAGCTGCTATTTCACGCTGTTACTCTGCAAGAGAGTGGTCCTTCCCCGGTCAAACTGACCCATTCGTTCTACAACCACAATATAGCTGCAGCATAACTCTATGACGTATAATTTTGGGGCATTTAAGTAATATTATGGCTTACATTTACTGTAATGTGAATTTAAGCAAAACAAAAATAAATTTTATAACACATATCATTTAATACCTCTCAATTCACCCAACATTTTTACGGCATACCACCGGCCAGCGGTAAGCCCCAAGAGTCCAATTCGGAACTAAATAATTTATCAATTGGTTTGCAGCGAATATAGCCTGAATAAGATTGTGCACTGTAAAATAACTGTACCTGCGTTTTTACTGCCTCTTACAGAATGGTAATAGAGCTTACGTTTGATCGTTTAGAACCTGGATTGAGTAGCGCACTGAGCTGGAAGACTGTTCGGTCTGCGGAGAAAATATATCGCGCGGTCGTCTATAGCTACGACTCTCATTGCCTCGTGAGTGGTACGAATGGTTGGTAATATCTATGTTTGGCCTGCAATGGATGCTGTAAAAAATGGAGATCGTGCAATTTTCTACTTAAGCAGTCGAAGCACGGGTCGGGATGGCTGTAAAACAGGAGTGTTTTAGGGCGGCTAAAGATTTACAACCTTTCAAGTGGTCGCCTAATAGACGTATATTGCATTGTGGTTCGATTTATAGTCTATATTTCTTTTGTTTTTAAAGATTTATATCAGGTACAGTGTTTTGACCGTTTAAAACATAATTATCTTTTATTTAAGAGCGTAAATATTGCTCACATTAAAGGAAAATGAGACGTATTGAAGAGTACATTTAAATTTTACATATATGATGAAGTCTTCTTACATATTAATTACATTTTTCAAATGTATATAGAGTTTTTTTTTGTAAAAACTGTATAGGATTTACTTCTGCCTTATGGAGACATTTAACATATATAAATTAAACATCATGGAGAATCATCCATATCCGTAACATATATTTGTTTTCCATATAAACCTTTGTTCCGTACGGGATTAGAACCCGAGGCTACTAAACTAAACGCTAAGTCACTACGCTACCGAGCCATCTGGAACTCATAATTTATCTCTCTATAATTGGGAACACACATACCTTACTAAAAATATTTATTAAGATAGGGAAGTGCAGTGTATTAGCTCTTAACTGCTGCACCGCGAGTCGGGGGTTCGATTTCCGCACTTAATAAGTATTTACTTATATGATATTTAAGTAAGTAAACAACGTAACCCAACAGATCAGTAAGCTGTAGTGGCAATGGACTAGCTCCCGAACGACGACCGACGACCTTGTAAGAGAAGAAGGAGACGATGGATGCAGGTGGCTCAGTACCGTGATTTACGGCATTCCTTGGGGGAGGCCTATGTTGCACTGTGACTGGACTTGAACTTTTCAAGGGCTGTAATGAAGATGATTAAAATAAGTATTCCGGATCTAGACGTTCACGATGTTGCCATGTAGCGACGGTGTAAGTGAATCCACTATCGTATCATTCCTTGAGTGACGTAACAGGCTACAGAGGCTAACTAAAACAAGAGATCGGCAGTAGCGTCTTTTTGGTTGCAACTCATTAATAACAGAAAAAATCAATTGCCAAACCGGCTAGCATGCATGACAATTATGAATATTTTCCCGTCTATGAAGTAATTTATGGAGGGCTATGTTCCGCAGAGAACCTATGGGGTAGTGGAGTGATCGGCTGTTATGAATGAATAAATTTGTGATCGAAACGAATTTGACGGCTCCGTGGCGCAATGGCTTAGCAATGAGTTACTAAGGGCCACGGGTTCGAATCCCGCTCGGAAAAATTATTTGTACGGTCTACAAATAATCGTTTCGATCTATATGAATTCCCAGCATGGAGGTAATGTGTTTTTTAAACAAAAAATCGAATGAATTGTTATCCTGATTTCCGATACCCTCAGAAGAACATAATTGAACATAATTTATAAAACAAACATGTTTGCTAATTTGTGGAAGTGAATTTGCAATAGAAAAATCCAATCACATCACACAGCGCAAACTTTCTCGTAACGTACCCCATTTAGTTGTTGTCCCGAGTTGAAACACAACAACAACAACAGAGACAGTAGTAAAATAGGCGTATTCCGAAATGAAATGAGGCCGTAAAGTCCCCGACAAACTAACTCAATTCACGATAGTGAGCCCCCGCTCCACTACGCACGAGGTCTCTCGTTTAGCAAAGATTTACGTTACGTATAGTGATGTACAAGCATATGCGTGTGATTGTCGATGAATTTATTTTTTTAATATTATTTATCAAGACTTTAAAGAAAATATCATCACTCGTCACCAATAATATTTTAAGCTTAATTAAAGTAAAATATTATTATATTTTTATAACAGACTTCTACAATTTTCAAACACTATAGAACTGCTTTATGATAACGATCATTTTGTAATTTTTTCCTAGACAAAATCAGTCTGAGCGACAGTTGTCTCTTTTGGTTGCCTACCACGGTATTCGCGCTTAGTGCGACAGCAATAGTATATGTATAAAAAACAATTCATCGAATATCTTGAAGCCAATATGCACTTAATAAACATTTTGATTTAAAAGAAATTTTTATGATATTATTTGCGGTGATGATTTAAATTTATACGTATTGTTATTATTATTGACTTCCTCGGGAGGTCCCGGGTTTGGATTCTGGGTCCACCCAAAAATCAGTTAGTGGGAAATTCTCAATAGCAACCCGAAGTTTGCAAGTTGGCGGAGTTTCATCTGCCTCTGATTTTCCTCCAGTCTTTTCAGACTATACAATATTGTAACAATATTGTATTATATACAATATTGTTTTCAAAAAGTAATAAAATGTTGATCCATTAAATATAGATATCTATGATATAGAACCATTCAGATGAATATATACAACGTGATCTTCATTAAATATAATAAATTTTTTTATAGGATAGGGTGACAAACGAGCAGAGAGTCCACCTGATGGTAAGTGGTTGCTGTGGCCCATAGACATCTACATCTATCCTCAATCTTTATTGCTTTTATTGCTCATGCCTGTAAAGCTTAAATTAAGATTTTTTAATAGAATAAGGGTGCCAAGCGAGCACACAGTCCACACGATGGTAAGTGGTTGCTGTGACCCATAGACATCTACATCTATCCTCAATCTTTATTGCTTTTATTGCTCATGCCTGTAAAGCTTAAATTAAGATTTTTTAATAGAATAAGGGTGCCAAGCGAGCACACAGTCCACCCGATGGTAAGTGGTTGCTGTGACCCATAGACATCTACATCTATCCTCAATCTTTATTGCTTTTATTGCTCATGCCTATAAAGCTTAAATAAAGATTTTTTAATAGAATAAGAGTGCCAAGCGAGCACACAGTCCACCTGATGGTAAGTGGTTGCTATGGCCCATAGACATCTACATCTAACTTTGTTTGCGAATCAAAATGCAGATGCATTGTTACCCATAAGGACTAAGATAGAATGCCTCTATTTGACGCTGGTATTCTGTGAGAGCGTGGTCCTTCCCCGGTCGAGCCAACCCATTCGTGCTACAACTATACTATTAATATAGCTGCAGCATGGCTCTACCACGTACATTTCCTTACACATACATTTCCTTCCCCATATGGATCTGAGACGTTGTCCTTCACTGCTGGTCGTATAGGGAAGCTCGTGGTGGTTTGCTGAGCTATAGAGAGGTCTAAAGGAAATTTTCAACGTGAAAGCCTTCGTAATGAGGATATTCGCAACTGCTTACAGTTAAATAATACATATTAATATATACAGATTAAAAAACCGGTGTTAGTCGATTTCAAGATACAAGCCAATTATTGCGCTTATTAGATTATCGATATATACCATAGCATATTGTGTCAACCCTATAACAGATATCAGATCTTTCTGCAACCCTTTTTGCTAGCTCCGTATCCCTAATTCACCATTTCACTCACAAAAGGTAACAACTCTTTAACGAAACTCGATCGCTATTCGCTCGCTGGTATCGATGTTCGATATGCAGAGCAAACTTTTATTACAAATCAAAAAAGTATTGCTCTCAGTTACTTGTTGTTTGAGTTAAAATTCAAAGTTGTTCGACAATTCATTTGGATGAATGTAAAATCATTCATTATTTTGTTGACATATTAAGTATTTTTGTGTAGCTGCTTGCCAAGAGTGACAACTATAGCTAATATTTACCTTACGAAGCAATCTATGGGGGAATCACATGTTCAGCTTTGGACTTTAGATAGTTTAAATAGTCTGTGATGAATGACAAATGAATTTAGGATTTTATGTTTTTTTCAAAGAAGCAATGTACGTGGTGACTGTGGTCTATAGACATGTACATTTTCATCGTTTGTGAATCGGAATGCAAATGTGTACTAAAATGGATTAATTTCTTACCAGTAACAACGTTCCTACACACGCCATATGATATACATCATTATTATACTGTTATTTGTTGCTGGTATTAGTGAGAGCATGGCCTGTCACTCGTCGATCTAACCAATTCGTGCAGCAGCTATAACCTAGCTTTTTATAGGAGAGGGGGCAAACGAGCATACGGTTCACCTGATGGTAAGTGATTACCACCGCTCATTAACAACTGCAACACCAGGGAATTGCAGGTGCGTTGTCAGCCTTTTAAAAAGGAGTAGGTTCTTTTCTTGAAGGTCCCTAAGTCGTATCGGTCCGGAAAAATCTTAATTAGCTTCAGTTTCTCTACAAAAGTAAAAATTTTAAAACAGAAAAGGTTTATTACTTTTTCCCATGTCACTTCTACAACTAAGAGAATGCTGACTACACCCCATATGTTAAGATGCATCAAGCCATTTAGGCTACAGATTGTGCCAAAGAAATAGACATACATACATGCACTATAAAATAATTCCCTCCTTCTGGGGCAGTAGTGCAATAAATAATTATTACAACGAGAATTTTCTTAAACAATTTTGCTGTAATTTAAGTATAAAAATCTCCTTGATCTCCATCTATATAAAACACAAAAAAATGTTTCTACCTATGTCCACTATAGACTTTGAAACTATCCAACCGATTTGCCCCAACCGTTTTCATTAGAAAGGCAGTAACACGAAGATGGTTTTAGACCAATAAAACAATACATTAACTACGATATAAAAAAATCCTTTTTTTTTTACAAAAAATAAACAAAATGTATTTCTTTTTAAGCCTAGTAGCACACGCTGGGTATTCGCTAGTTACGACGGTACTTATATATAACCTATTAATTACTACCTATTAATTTCCTCTATACCTATCTATTTCTATTGTCATAAAGTGAAAAAAGAGGAGAGCAACTTTAAGCATTTTTTTATGGAAAAAGGAAAACATACGAGTCCACAGTCTACCTGATGGTAAATGAATGCCAAGATATCTACATCTATCCTCGATTAAGAACCATAATGCATAATGCTTTATTTGCCCTAAGCGCCATTGCGGAAAGCCTCGTTGCCAGTAAAACGAGTCTTTGGTTCCTATTCGCAATATTCTAAGCACAGCAAAATTAAACTGCTATTAAATTGACATTGATTTCATGTTATACCGCTACCCCATATACATATATTGTGCTATATAGCTCATATATGTACGTACTATAACTCTTTATATAAAAATCAATTGTTGACCGTTAGCCTCGCTAAAACTTCTTGTACTATTATTTATTGTGCTAAAGCTCAAAGCCGGCTTGACCGATTTTGATGACTTTTGAAGAGAAACGTTCTTTAGCCACGTTGAGCGACTTTTGGTAGGGTAAAAACTTATGGATTCGCGTCACCGATGACCTTGACATGCTCGTGACGTATTGCGCGAAAGCGCGCATCATTGAATTTTCACTTCCCATCTGCAGAGATCGTGCACCTTCTCTGTTGGACTTTCTACTGACCTCTCACTGACGAATATGTGACTGGATATCAGGTCTTGGCTCATTACATATTTATTTATTAGTTATTATAACATTACCAGGAAACCTTTTCAAATAATAATTTTTTTATAGACATATTCTACAGTTTATACTAGAGTTAGACGTTTATATAGGCATTCCTTGGAGAACGATCAGCAGTAGACTTGTGAAGGGATTAAGTTGATTAAGTTTTGAAAACTCTTAATTAATTATTGTAAGATATAATTAATCTGTTATATATGACATCTTTTATGAAAATAGACAGTGATAATGGTAAATAAATCATTTATACTAAATATTCTTGAACAATAATATGGTAACATAAATAAATGACGGTCGCGCAAGAAGAAGCAGATACTAAACACGACCGACGTTTTCTCTGCCTTATCCGTCTTGTGATAGTGCATCGATCTTGGAACCGTAATTATTAATGCCAGCGGTCTGCTAATTGGTGCAATCATTCACGCCTCGACGCTGAAGGGATGAGCAAAACATTTGTAACTGGCAGAAGCCATGTGGACAGATTTTGTGTATTGCCTTTGTGTGAATTCGGAGGGTAGCTTTCGTATTGTCTAATTTGTAAAACCTCTCAGATTGTAAGTATTCCATTCTGTCTTAGATTCTCGTCTAAATCATTTGAAACTATTTATGTGTGAAAAATTTTATTTCACTTTTAATTGATATTAATGAATGCAATAATAATTTCTTAAAATGTGACGGTGATGACATATAATGTAACAATAAACCTTCAGTTGACGAAAGCCTGCTTCAAAATCCTATACTACTGAAATTAATCGTTCATTCAATTTTGCAATTTTATATACAGGTAACAATTTAAAAATATAAATAGCAACCTAAATAGGTCGCACAGCCGAGGACATGCCTCTTCTAAGTTCTTCGAGGATTTTAGAGTAAGTAAGAGAAACTGCACTGCCCAGCACATACTGGCGGCCTTTACATGTCTAATAAGGTCTTCTTATGATGTTTTCCTTCACCACTAAGAACAAAAATAAGTATTTAATAACCAGCCAAGTGCGAGTCTGGCTCGTGCACGAAGGGTTCCGTACCATCGTAATACACGTTTCTAGTGGGGGAGCCACTTTTGATTTTTATTATTTTTTATTATAGCGGCAACAGAAATACCCATTCTGGGAAAATTTCGACTGTCTACCTATTACGGATTGTAGATACAGCCCGCTGACAGACAGGCGGACGGACAGCGGATGCTTAGTAATCGGGTCCCGTTAATTACGGAACCCTAAAAATGAGACCTACAATTTCAGTTGTATTGACGTAGCTAACCAGCTCTAAAGCTGAGGTGGATTACGTACTTATTTTTTCTTTACGAATACCCAAGGACTAAGCAAGCATCAACTACACAAATTTTTATACATGGTAGAGTCATTGTCAGAGTCATATTAGGTATTTTCACTCACGTAATGTTTTTTTTATTTAAAATTCTTTGTAAGTGAAATTACAAAGGGACTTACAGCCCACCCGATGATGGTAAGTGGCTACTTTGGCTATCTAAAACCAACTTCAAATAGAAAAGCTACACCTGCGTTGTCACCTGTAAGGACAAAGGTGGTATGCCTTACATACTTACCTTCATTCTGAATTAAATAAATAATATCGAATATTTCTTATCATTCCCTTAAAATATTGTTTAATATAAATAACATAATAAAGGACATTGTTCTGCGTCCATACAATGTTCGCCTAAGAACCAACAGTGAAAAACACCTTTTTAAGTCCGAAATTACTCATAATTGTATAAGTGTAAGAACAATAACTCCTAACGGACACATCTCAAAACATAGATATTAGCAGTTATCACGAGATTTTGAGGTTATGTTTTATTTTTATGAAACATTACTATGTTATTGCTAATGTAAGCAGTTCACTCTCAGCCTAGCATTTATACGGTAAATAAGACTGAGGTTGTGATTAGGTATTTATTTTATTCATCTATACATATAATAAAAATGTAAATAGCAGATGTCTGTACATTTTATATTTTTGTAATAAAAGTGATTGAGAGGTACTAAAAATAAGTAATTAAATACATTTCTACCATTTTTAGATTTTTCTGTCTGTCTGTCTGTCTGTCTGTCTGTCTGTTTGTTTGTTAACGTATCACGTATAAAGTACTAATTTATATCATAAGAATAGTTAAGGAAATTATTAAGTGTATATTCAGGTTACATTTAGTCTTTATTTCATTAAAATTGGTTAATTCCATCAAAAGTTATGACAAATATTCTGAAGTATGGGTACTAAGTATAGGTACGAATTTGTTCAATAGTGGCGTTGGATGAGTCATCAAGTACATTTTAAAATTAATATCATATTATAAATCATAATTAAATGATGTAAAATAATGTTCTATAATGATATAATTATATCTAAAACGCAGTAAACAAAAGTATTACATAAAGAACGTAATAAATATATACAAAATATATTAACCTTATTATCTAAACTAAAGTACAATAGTTAACCAATTTCATCGATAGATGGTGGTGTGGTATAAATGTGATCCAAAAAGGCAGGTTAAAATTTATTCCTGTAGTTGAGTTTCATATTTGCTTCTAACCTTTATATTAATGACACACTGCCCTACTGCGTGTTGACAATCTCATTTATTTTTTATTTTTTTACCGCCGAGTACTCTATGTGGTAAATCAAATTTGAAGAGCTATTAACAATTTCGTTTTTCGGCGAGGATCAAACTTTCTTTTTTGCTTACTATGCAGGCACTGATTTATAAGTTCTTTTATGTTTTTTATTGTATCAATCGTATCAATTAATCTCTTATTTTTAGAATTGATGTTAACAGCGCCATCTCTCTTTAAATCTATACATATAATAAAAATGGTAATAACATGTTATGTCTGTTTCTGAATATTGTATAGTATATTAATTTGCGACTAAAATCATTATGGGGACTGTAAATCATTAAATAAGTACATGTTTATAATTTTTAGAATTGTACTATCTGACGGTCTGTCTGTTTGTTTATGGACGCATGACGTTTTGAGTAAACATCTTTTTTTCAAGGAAATCCTTAAGAAAATCATAAAGCGTATTATCAAGTTCATTTAATCTTTGTTTTATTGAAATTGGTTAATTCTATCGAAAGTCATGATTATTATTTTGAAATGTAGGTTCGAATTTGTTTAATGGCGCCTCAAAATCTCAGAAATAGTTATAAAAAGATTCGTGTGTAAAAAAAAACGTTCTGTTATAATATATTTCGTATCGTTCTATTATAGTACTTAAAACACAGTAAAAATATGTTTTCCTTAAATTAAAAAAGGATGTTTTCTCACAAAGAACGTAATAGATGGCGTTGTACAAATTACAACCTTTTCTGAATTGCGGTGTTAAGATTTTTCGCAGGTGAATCGTATTGAGACTCACTGTATTAATTTATGTCCATGAGGCTGACGAAGTTGCAAGCCTGTAAGGTATACATACAGTAATCTATGCCTGCCTGTAAGAACCGTGTAGGCTAACAACATATCACAAAACTCACCAGAAACAAAAACCAGGAAAAAGAGATATTGAAATATTCAATTATTCAACAAAACTCGACTAAAAGTAGCAAAATTGCAATAAATGTCGTGATAATGATATTGTTTTATACCCAGAATCCCTCTAATACCAAATAACTTTTCTTTCAGTTTTAAGTAAAGTAAAGTTGCAGCCTATTTACGTCCCACTGCTGGGCTCAGGCCTCCTCTCATTTCTGAGAGGGTTTTAGGGCAAGGAAATGTCCACCGCGCTGCCCCAATACGTGTTGGCGAACTTCACATGTCATCGAAATATTTTTTTTATTTCTCAGACATGCAGGTTTCCTTACGATGTTTTCCTTCACCGCCGAGCACGTGGTAAATCAGCACTTAAAATTGCAATTAACAATTTCATTGGTGCCGGCGGGGATCGAACCCGGGTTGCTCGAGTACTGTGAAGCTTACAGCGAGCGCTAACCATCTGAGTTACCACGGCTCAGGCTTATGTTTTAAGATAGGGATAATAACATCGATGTTGGCATCGCTAGCTCAACATCGATGTTCGATGTTTAGGCTACTCAAAACATCGATGTTGACCATTATCGATGGTTTTTGTATATGTGTAGATACTTACACATTGTTTCAAAATTATGTGGGTATACACAACAAGTGAAAAGTAACAATTAACTTGAATATCAATTTACGTAGAATAGTTATTATGCGACAACCGACAACGGCACTACAAAATAAAGCAAAAGCAGTGACCATTGTGACATTACAGGAGACACTTGACAATTAAGTTTGACTCACCATACTGACATTTTTTTAGATTAACGATGCGTTCAGAAATTCTGAATTATTCAAAATTTTTAATCTTCAGAGCAGATGCAAGATTTAGTTGATATTGATTTCGCGAGTTCGCATTGTTTGCAAGTTCCCAATTATCAATTATGGGTTCATTGACGTCGATGTTTCGATGTTTGACATATGTCAACATCGATGTTAAAACATCGAAGTTTTAATTTTTAACATCGATGATCATCTAACATCCCTATTTTAAGTGTGTTTTCCACTCAGCGTGTGTTATGCGACGATCGTAAATAAAGCGCAAGGTCAAACTTTACGCGTCAGTACTGATTGTTTTGCACATGGCCAGCTCTATGTTGCTTTTTCTCGCGTTAGTAGTCCCCGTAACCTTTTTCTGTACGCCCCGGCTAAGTCTACTTATATCGTCGTTTACACAGAAGCTCTATCATATACGGCTTAGAACTTTGAGAATATCGATTTATTTTGTTACCACTTATTCATACAGTAATGATATAAATCGTTTAATATTCTCTCACCCTAAACGTCAAATTCTTTAAGTAAAACCTATATTCGCGAGCTACGCCGCGGGCACAGCTAGTACTAAATAAAGTCCGTGATCAAGCCAGGTAGGTCGCTAAACAAGGGTATCGATATCCATTGTTCAAGCCTAGTCGTAATTTATAAAAACTTAACGTTATTGACGTCTTTTTTTTGCGTGGCACTATGCTGATTTGGCCAATGAGAGTACAATAGTATTGTTCTTTTAAATGAAAACAGATGATTTTACTGTACCCCAGATCCAGAAGTTCAAAATGTAAAAAGTCCTTTTATTTTGGTTTCACAATTCAGAAGTCACATAAGAAGTCAATATTTAATGCATAATTAGGGATAAGAATTTTGGTAATTGTCAAATACATGTTGGTTCTTAGGTGAGTTTTAACAATGTCCTTTTAATCACTCAACTATATGAAATAACTTTTGTCCGCAACATGGACATAACTAGTAAATTTGGCATTGAAATATGTAAATAGGCCTATCAGAATACTTGGAGCCCAAAATATCGGCGGCCGAGAAATTAATTATGTGCCGATGTGCCACCATCTGTCACATCAATATTCAATCCGATTGGGACCAATAGGCCTAGAGGTAGTCGACCGGTACATTTAGACCCCGCGTCCCACAGTACAACACCCCTTTCGCTGTAGATCTATTTGGAAATGGGAGGGAGGGTAGGCTTGATTTATTCCGGTCGGTATTATAGGCTAACAATTTACTGCACAAGTTACATCATTGTACAACTATCGAATTGTAAGTGTGTGAGTGTTAATAGATTTTGCAAATGGGACAATAAATACGTATTCAATTCAAATACATTTCAAACTGTCACCTAAAATGTTCAGTCCATTATGAATATTATACGGGTTTTGTGTTTACATGTAAGCCCTACTTAACACGTATAATGTCGGGCATAGGCCTTCTCAAATCCTAATATCCGTCTTTTTTGCGATTTGACTGTACTCGTGTGTTTTTGTATGTATGTTACGGAATATCTTGTGAACCGAGTTTGATGATTAATTTTTTAATAAATATCCTTTGGTCCCATATCAAGGGGGAAAATCAGGAGGGGAGGAAAAATAGGAATGAACTTTTTAATGTTATCTTTTTGTAATTTTAACTCGTAATATTCCTTAGTCTATTGGAAAGAGTTAAAAAATCAAACTTTTAATAAAAAGTAAAAGAGATTTAGAAGAAACATAAAATTATTTCTATATAACAAAAAGAGGTAGCCAGGCGGCTGCCTCGTCATCCAATTGGAATACTTAAAGTACGTAAACATAAAAGTAATGTAGGAAAAAATTCACCAATTTCCCGTTTGACACGTACCTATAATATTAAATCAACCGATGACACAGATCTCGACATTTTAAATGACACCTTACACAATTATAAAACCTCTGTTATGTATTTTATTTATTTATGTTATATATATTGGCCCTTCTCTTTAATATCTTTAATTTTTGTACTTTTTTTTTCATTAAATTTAAGCATGTTGTGACAACCTGTAATCTGTAGTTCAATATGCATAATGTGTAATTCAAAGATAGAAAACAATAAATAGTATATATTGTAACTACTGTAGGATGTGCCTTTAAAATAAATAAATAAATAACAGTATATGTGTAAGTATCGATCCAATACCGATATACGTTCACCGATTCGACGTATGGTTGCCACATATAATGAGACCTTCGAGCATATAGATATTTGCACATGCTCAACGGAAAGGTTTCGTGGTCTTTTATACAAGACACTTTTCAAATAATAATTTGTCACCTCAGTCAAATTATAATCCTTTTGCTAACCATACTTTGACACTTATATAATACGTTCTGTACAGCTGCAGGTCTCCTAGTGTCTTAATCATCTATCTCAAGATCTCATCTGTGAACAGCACTGTGGGCTGCATTATTGCGTATATTAATGTTACTGTACTATCTGTACGTAATATATATATAATGTAGCTGTTAGCTGTTCCACTTTGAATAAATAAATAAATAAATAACAGCTGATATCGGTGTTTTTATTTTATACATGACGCCTATAACAGCTTCAGAAGTTGGTGCCAACAAAGCTGTTATATGGAAATTATGGATTTTTTGTTCTTCAAAGCGGTTTTACTTTTTATTATAAGTTTTATTTTCAGTTAGGGTCATTATAATATTAAAGAGTTTGTGGATGATAATAATACCTGGGGATAAGATGATCGCTACCATGCTATTTCCGTTTATTTGTTTTGTGTTATAATTATTGTGTAACTTTAATGATTGTAAACTATATATCTTTAAAAGTCCCCCTGGGTTTCTTGCTGGTTCTTCCCAGGACAGAGGTATTTTCAGAACTAGTGGTAAATGAAGCGCAAGAGTGACTTTCAATAACTATTATTTAAAATCTATATTGAACAAAAAGTTTCGTCTGACACGTACTTGATTTTTTTAAGTGTCTCAGTTTTCATAGCGTTACTTTATTTCACCGTCCAACTCTCGATAAATGAGCCATGTGATGGCGTATGAGAGTCATTCACCCCCGTTTCACATGCCGTGGGTGTTTAAGAGGCGACCGTGGACTATCTCAGAAAGTCGTCATGGTTTCGGATTCCGATTGGTTTATATGGCAATATAATCATCACGTTTACGCCAGACGTAAAATTTCAGTGAGGGGGTTCAGTCAAAGGTGCGTAATGCTTAATACAGCAATCGCCAATGCGTCTCCTGAGCGTTGCGAGTAAGGCAAATCGAGTGCCGGCTGGTATGGAACTTGGTTTGCTCGTGTTCTTTGAAACTTACTTTAGCAAAACATCCCATTTATTAATTAATAATTTCATTCATGTCTAAATCCACTAGAGGACGATATAATTGAATTGCTTGGATGTAGGAAATGTATGCAAAGTAGTCTCATGAAAATCGTTATTCAAGCAAAGCCATAGTCAAGGTCGAAGTTATTTTCATCAGTTTATGCTAATTTTAAATTATTATTTGTTATCATCATCATCTTAATTTATCAAAGTCCATTACTGAACATTGAAATTCCCTGTAATTATGGAGGAAATTGTTAATAGTCGGATCGGCAATCAAAAAATATTTTTTTTAATTAATTTTAGTTATTATCAGGTAGATGGCGCTGCTAAAGATGTTTCAGTTTCCTTTAGTTGTTTCTTACGGAGTTATACGAGGAAGGGGATTTCCATACGCCGCACTACACGTGTTTCGATTTTCCGTGCAGGATCCGATCCTGGCCGCAGACCGCACTACGCGATACTGACCAATCATTAAATCAACCGACTTTAAAAAAGGGATTCGTCGGATTTTTTTTATATATGTTCATGTTGTGCCATAATTCTTTGCTATATTGTCCGATTGCAAATTCTCATTTTTCGTTAGAAAGCTCAGCCTCAGATTTGGTTCCATATAAAAATCTAGTAACCTTTACTTGTAACGGTGAAATTAAGGTGTAGTGTCGTCATATCTAAGTTACTCACAACCCTAATACCGAGAAATATAATATATAACCGGCCAAGTGCGAGACGGACTCGCGCATGAAGAGTTCTGTACCATCGTATTACGTTTCTAGTAGGGGAACCAACTTAAATTTTTAATTATTTTAATTTTTATTATTTGTTGTTATTGCGGCAACAGAAATACACGTTCTGTTGCCGCAATAACAACAGAAAAGCACCTGTACCGGCATATACACTTGAACACTATAATCCTGTCGCGAGCAAATGGCTAGTTAACACTGGCCCCCGTGCTAAAATGGAGCTATTAACCACCTAAGAAAAAGGGTAATTGACGATTCTCGGTTACTTGGAGTAGTGATGTGATCAAACATGACCGTACTCTCCGTTAGCCGTGCATTTGTGGAAAACTATCTCAAACCAAACTTACTTGCCAGATGGTGGGTAAAATAAATTTTATTTTAGTAAATTGCGACGTCTACCACTTTTACTTGACTAGCGACACGTCCTGGTTTCGCTTGGGTATTAATGTGGCGTTATTTACATTTAAGATAGTCATTAAAGACGACATATTTACCAAGTTTTAAATTTCTTAAAAAAAAAAACTCCAAGATTTTCGAATAAAATATAGCCTTGATCACGACTATACCCCTGGCACTGCTCTCCATCTTTACGTCAAGGTTCATTACCATCGGCTCAGCCATTCCGGAGATAAACCAGGACAGACAGACAGACAAACATATATTTCAAAAATGGTTATTTATGTCTTAATAACATGTAAATAAACCCCTCATCTCAATTAAAGGCAGTTGTTTCGATATTACAGGCGGGCAATTATTTTTTTCAGATAAAGTGCTCGTATGGCAACATTAAAAAAAATAAGAAAGTTCGATGGAGTTTTGGCGGGAACTTAACCGGCGGCGGTTTGCTGCTCCTGTATTATAGTTTAAATAATGGTTTGAAGTGAATGTTGATATGTAAAAGTGGTGCGATTTTATGTATTAACTGTCTACGCATGTGAACTATTAGTGGAAACGGTGAACAAGTGCTCTGGTGATGGATTATCAAGATAAGCTGTTTGTCTGCATAGGCGCCTTGAGATACCATCGCCAACTGTCAGCTGTCTGCTGGCTCAAGTTGCCGTCAAAATCTCCCAAGGGCTGCACAATGTGACGCATTAACATATTGTGAAGCAGTGAACTATGAAGGATAATAATACATTTGGGGAATTTATAATAAACCGAATAAAAATACTCAAGACTTGGCCTAAAGGTCTAGATACCAGGCCATAAAATCCAAAAAAAAAAAAAGAAAGTTCGATATTTGAAGTGGTTGACGTCGTTGTTGGAATCCTACTTTCTAGAATAGCCTCCGGGTAAATGACATGATGAATAAGACGTAAAGGAAAATGTTTAGTTGAAATATTTTAGGATTTTTTGTGCAATTTACAATGAACTCATTGTTTATTCATTACGAAGACATTGCGAACGAGAACGGTGACTAAAGCATGAGTGATCGCGTCGACTTTACGCCGCGGTCACACATTTCTTGTCCGTTAGTTTGATTGCATGTACGAGTATGAGTCGATACGTTTACAACTTAATATTATAATTCTACTTCTCGAACTTAAATGGATTATATACTTTGCTTAAAAACGAACTTTAAAAAGCAGCAGTTCCTCAATTCGACCATGTGTTCTTGGCCTTAATGGGTAGTCCACTTCGCTTAAAACTTAATTTCAAAAAAGAGGGAAAGAGGGGATTTTAATTAGAATATGTGTTCTTTTTTGCATGTATGAAACGCGATATGTTCGTCAATAATGACAGATTTTTTTTGATTAATTTTTCTACCGACTTCAAACAGAAGGAGGTACTCAGTTCGACTGTATGTTCTTTTTTTATGTGTGTTACCTAATAACTTTTTTCTGGGTGAACCGATTTCGATGATTCTCTTTTTATTTGAAAGCTGGTGCTTCTCATGTGGATTTGTGAAATTTGATCAAGCCCTGACCAATAATTTTTGAGTTATTCTTAATAATTTATATTGAAGTCGGTTGTACAACATTTTTAATTTTAAATTATTTATAAATATTTTATGCCTCAGAGGTGGTCCCATGTATTTAAAAAAAATCCAATCGTAAGGTTGGAAAAATAGGATATGAAGTCTTAATGTTATTATTAAGACCATATTCCATTTGTTACTATGAGCTTGTGATATTCCTTAGTCCACTTAAAAGTGCCAAAAAATTAAAAAAATTATAAAAAACTAAAGCAGACTTCAAAATACTAATAATTAAAAACTAAAAATTTTGTACAACCGACTTTAATATAAATTAATAAGAATAACTCAAAAACTATTGGTCAAAAAAGGCTTTCAAATAAAAAAAGAATCATGGAAATCGGTTCACCCAGAAAAAAGTTATGAGGTAACACACATAAAAAAAATCATACAGTCGAATTGAGTACCTCCTCCTTTTTGAAGTCGGTAGAAAATAATAAAAGTTACCACATAGCAGCTTCAGCAGTTGGTGATTAGAATCATTTAAAAAATTAAAAAATAAGATTAGAAGAATTATAAATCCTTAAAAATGTATATATGTATAACGTAATTAATTATCATTTCTATTTTGTTTTTATTCTATATTGCTACACCTACTTCAAATTCTCGCCGCTCCATGGGTTGACTGGTAGAGAATGCCACAAGGCATTAAGTCCGCCCTTTGTATTCTTTTAGATTAAGGAATGCAATAAAGAATAAATAAATAAAATAAATAAACTTCCCGATGAGGTAGGTATTTGATTTTTTGTTAATGAAACAAAATGACAAACGAAATTACAGTCCACGGTAATAGGGTAATGGAGTCAGTGAACACCTGCAGCTTACATACAACAAAGAAGGCCACAGATGCGTTATCACTTCAGGACTAAGACAGAATGCCTCACAGTCTGTATTTTTACGTGGTATAGCCATGCTGCAGCTTAGCTTTATGCTTGTAGCACGAATGGGTCGGCTCGACCGGGAAAGGACCACGCTCTCACAGAATACCAGCGTGAAATAGAAATAAACAGCTGTTTTGTTTCATATGGTGAGTGAAGAGAACGGGTGACCATATTTACTGGTTACATGACATTCCATCTTAGTCCTCGGGGTGACAATGCATCTGCGTTTTGATTCTTAATCGATGATATATGTAGATATCTGTGGGTTAAATCATTTAAAAACCATAAGATGGGCTTTTGGCTCGCTTGTATAATTCTACAAAAAAATACAGGCTTTCTATACCTTTCAGATAGAAACACAGCAGAAATATGTAAGAGGGGAGAACCTTTCCTAACGGACTATTAAGCAGAAAAGAAATCCTACTACGTAGTAAATATAGCTCAAAACTGGATGGCAACGTAATAAAAACTTTCTTGTCTGTCTGTTTGTTTGTCCATTCGGTAAACAATTTAAAGTTCATTTAAAACTTACTTTTCGTTCCATTTTAACGCTAACTTCGCGACGGGAAACTTATAATTTTAAACATAGCTCTGAACTTGTAATATATATACGTCACCAGCTCTAAGCTATGTTTTTCTGACAATTTGTAATACATAATGAATGCTAAATGATATGATAATAAATAAAACCAACAGTGCTGAGTGCTGATAATAGACTGATTTATCAATTCATCGCATGGTTATGTAGATGATTCTATCAAGAATTTGCACGGATATGACAAAAAAAAAAATATGTTTGAGTACTTATGTACGTACGTAGGAAGTTATACTTCTTTAACGTTACAAAACAAAAAAAACTAGAGCGACAATTACCCACTGAAGTTGTCGCTTTTAGGTGTCAGTGTGCGCGCGCATCGTAAAAAAATCACGCTTATCATTTTTCCTAAACGCCCCAAAAGAAGTATAATTTCAAAAGTGTGCCAAAACTTAGGCTAAGTACACTTACAAAATAATGCTTTATTTACAATATACATATACGATATCACGTACAAGTTAATGAGGTAAAAATGGGTCATTTTAGAGTATACTGGCTGGTACCCGACGCGTAGCTGCCTCAGAAAAAAATTATGTGGACATATCGTTTTAAATTTGGAAGAGGTACAATTAGGAATGATATACATTCAGTGTATACAATAATTGAAATAGAATAATATATAACTTTCAAATAAATTTTTCGGCACGATACGCGCGCCACCTACTGTAAGTTAATTGTACTATATCTATAACCTTCGCTCAAGTGCAATCAATAAGTTGACAAAGTTTTAGCGCAATCTGATGAACGGTATGGTAGCGCATAAAGTACGAACAAATATTTACTTTAATTTATTTTTAAACGTAGCTCAGTATTTGACCGGAATGCACTCGGACATAAATAAAACCAGTGAATTATGCTCCATAATCTAAAAACCAAGTACCGCAACATCTGTTTGTAATTGGGCGACTCTCTCTTTCCCTATTGCGAGCTAGTTATAATAAAACCAGATAATCCCTTTATCTTTAACACAGATGTTAGCATCGACTCGTCCTTAGTAAATTACAATTTTGTATATAAATATATCCATACATAATTTTGAGTATATAATAAAGTGAATATTGGTTCACCGTGTACACGTTGGTGATGAACCGCAGTGATGGTGTAAGAATATCCACTACCCGATATCGACCTATGGGTGCGTAAGAAGCGACAGAGATAATCTATGGGCAAACTCTAGAGGGCTATGTCCAGCAGTAGACTTTGATAAGCTGTGATGGTAGCGGTAACAAAGTCGTAGTAGCTCAGGTACTTAGTACTCGCTGTAAGCAAAGTACGCGAGCAACCCGGGTTCAATTACGTGAACACCAATAAGACTATTAATATCTAGCAATTTTATGTGATGATTTACGATGCGCTCGGCGGTGATATTGTGAGGTAGCCTGCGTGTTTGAGGAATAAATTCCTAGGCAGCAATTTCGCATGTACTACAGCAGCGGTGGATTAATTGCTACATAAACAACTAAGCAGAAGACAAAAGAGCACTCAACCCACATAATGGTAAGTGGATGCTGTGCCCATAGACATCTATCATCGATTAAGAATAGTAATTAAAATGCAGATGCGTTGTGATCTCTGTAGACTGAGAAGTAATACCTCGTTTCCAGTAAAAAGGGTCTCCGGTTCTCTACATTCACCATACTAAACACAGCAGCATAAGCTGCTATTTTACACTGGTATTCAGTGAGAGCGTGGTCCTTCCCCGGTCGAGTCGGTCTATTTGAGCTACAACTATAAAGCTCCAGCATGACTCTACCATGTATTAAATAATTTGTATGTTTTGGTTAAATATTTCGTTGATTTACATTTTCTACAGACTTCAAAAAGGAGCCGGTATTCTATTCGACTGCATGTTTTTTTTATGTGTGTTACCTCATAACTTTTTACTGGGTGAACTGATTTCGATGATTCTTTTTTTATTTGAAATATATATATATATATATAAATAAATTTGATCAAGGTCTGAGTAACAGTTCTTGAGTTATTCTTAATAATTTATATTGAAGTCGGTTGTACAAAGTTTTTAATATTTTGTTACATTAATATACAGTCGATTGTTTCTTAAACTATTATCCAGTCCGTTAAGCACATCTGGGGTTCTTAAAATTCAGACATCTTAGTTTTAGTTGCTGCCGCAGAAGAAATAATTGTGGAAATAGCATTTTAAATTTCTAATTGTTGTATTCTTTAATGAGGAATGAAATTCATTCATTGAAGTTGAATAATATATAATCTAACTTTCAAATAAATTTGTTGTTACGATACGCGCGCCACCAACTGTAAGTTAATTGTACTATGCCTATAACCTTCGCACAAGTACAAGCAATAAATTGACAAAGTTTTACCGCAATCTGATGAACGGTATGGCAGTGCACAAAATACGAACAAACAAAATAAATTTTTATATAGTTGATTATATTATGACGACCATCGATTACTACCAAAAACCAGATACACAATCCCATGCAAAAGTTCTTTAAAAACTGTCGCCAATTGTTTTGACGTAATTCTAGTTGAAATGAATACTCTTTAATGTAAATTCAACCTTAAATGCATTAACTAAAGTTGTATTCACAAAGCTACGTACAAATTAAAAGTGCACCCAAAAGTTCGAGTGGACGCTCATTCGGCAAGGCCATTTTTGTCACTGATTGTGTATCTAATTTTTTATTAGTGATCGATGATGACGACGTATAACAACTCACTTTCTCCTCAACGTCATTCACAAGACAAAACACTTGTTTTTAGTAGAGCGAACTTTTAGCTGTATCCTCCTTTCTACACTATTGAGTAGGCTCGACTGAGAAGGGCCAAAGTCCACCTGACGGTGAGTAAGTGATGAGGCATTTTATTAACCCTCAACTAAGAATCAAGACGCAGATGGGTTGTCACGCCTGAGGATTATGATGTAATGACTTGTTATATGTAATAACGGTCTCCAGTTCTCACCATAAAATGCACAGGCAGCATTGTGGTGATATTTCACGCTGGTATTTCATCACAGTATAGAAATGCGAGCGTGGTCGTTCCCCGGTCGAGCCGAACCATTCATACTTTTGCGATACAACGCTGCAGCATAGCCTATGCACAATACATAGTTAAAAGGAAACCTCTTAGAACAATCAGATACCTAGGAGAATTCAATAGTATTCTATTTGCCGATTACGGAACGTAACACTTAAATAACGAAAGAGATGATGACTGTTATGATATTTTTAGTCGTAGTATTTCAAACAAAAAGTTGGTGAAAAAACAAGAACTGTGACTATTGCATGAGGCAGCGCTTGTCTGTCAGATCGATTCCATGTATCAGTTGATACGGTTAATTACTTCGTGCTATAATTTTGCTTCTCGAAATGAAAGTGTCGTCGACTTTCCTTAAAAATAACTTTAAAAAATACTAGGAGGTTCTTAATTAACCTGTACATTCTTTTTTGTATATATGTCACGCTATATCTTCGTCAATTGTGAACCGATTTTGATAATTCCTTATTATATTCAACAGTTTATACTTCAAGGTTAGTCATAAAAAATTGTGAGCCGTCGCGGAACGCCTGGTAGATGTAAAACATCGAAATTATTTTGTACAGGTAACATGCATAAAATGATAGTTTACGACAGGAAAAAATATGGCATAATGAAAATTAAAATATTAAGAAATTTTTCAAGGAAAAGATATTCATATAATAAACATTTATGTTCATTAAATATAAAAATTAAAAACTCAACAAATTTAAATTGAGAATACAACTATTACAGAAGTCACTGATTAAAACAATTGAGTTGCGATTCTTTTAATCGGTGACTTCTGTAATAGTTGTATTCGATGTTGCCTCTGATGTTATTACTGTGATAATTGGTCGATGATAACTGAAGTATTGGATTGGACATAACATTATCAAGGTATCTACATATAGCTTTGTTGGCGTGGCGATTTGCTATAAATGTCGCTATCAGTCGGTCTGAACCACCGCTATAAATGTTTCACATCAAAAATGAAATTTTTAATGTAACTATTTTTACGACATTAGAACTATTGTCATATCACCTCATCCAACCATCTATCCATAACAGCCTATAGAATTCCACCGCTGAACGTAGGCCTTCACCACAGATAGCCTCGCCATAGCTGCAATGCTCGGCAGGCGGTTTGAAAACAGCAATTTTTTATTATTTTGAGCTGTTATAAGAAAGATGCTGCTGCCTATCTCATGTCGCAGTTTCCTTCTGTCGCCTCTTACGACACTCACTGAGTGTTAAAGGGTAGGTGGATATTCCCACACCGCCGCTACACGGTAGTTTTATACGTGGTAGAGCCATGCTGCAGCTATATTAGTAGTATAGTCGTAGCACGAATGGGTCGGCTCGACCGGGGAAGGACCACGCTCTCACAGAACACCAGCGTAAAATAGCAGCTTAACACTGCTGTGTTTCGTATGGTGAGTGTAGAGAACCGGAGACCCTTTTTACTGGAAAAGAGGCATTCCAACTTAGTCCTCACGGGTGACAACGCATCTGCATTTTGATTTGCAAACGAGGATAAATGTAGATGTCTATGAGTCACAGCAACCACTTACCATCAGGTGGACTGTGTGCTCGTTTGTCACCCTATTCCTATAAAAAAAACACGGTGGATTATCCTCATATTCTTTAGTCCACACAAAAGGGTTTAGTAAAAACTGAAAATTGACTTCAAAAACTAAAAGAAATCAAATAATTTCACATTCTGAAGTCGGGGCCTTAAATGTTCTATATATTATGTCTTTTTTTTACTTTAAAAATTGAAATATTTTTTTTTAGAATGTGAAATTATTTTATTCCTTTTAGTTTTTAAAGCCGGCTTCCACTTTCTATAAAAATTATTTTTTTAAATATAGCTATCACTAAGATTATTTGTGACATGCGATAAAACATAAACGTATATAGAATGACGCTGTGTGCATAAATATACCTATATTGCTGCTTGTTCTGCTTATGAATATTGCATAAGGCATCATCGCGATGAACCGACATTGTTAGGGAGTGCGCATAACGTCCATTTGGTAAATTGACCTATTTGTGCATTAACTGCCAATATTCAAGCATTTATTCTGTATTTTGGGAATATCATATACAGATTAGGCAGAAACTACGGACTTCCATTTGGCACGATCCTGACACATCTCTCTCCCTACTTTCAGATCCATATATATCCGCAAACAAACTAATCGGTTACTCTCTGCAATATATCGCCATTTCTGTCGATAAATCTTTACCTAGTGCGTACATTGTTGGCTTAACGCTAACTAACACTTTTAAATCACAAATCAATATTGAAATTTAATTTTATTTACAATAATTTTCTTGTCTCATTATAAATATGTAATGTAAAAATTAATAGATATGTAAACTTTATTAACCTGTTGTTTTCTTTTCCCCCAAAAATGAAGTAGAAGTAGTAAACATTATATTAAAAAAAAAACTGAGTTGAGAAAGTAGGAGCCAAGGTGAGCGGGCTCCTTTTAGCGGTAAAAAGACACGCTTGTGTTTTGGAGGCGTGAAATCTCACGAGATTGGCATCGCACTTTTCGGAGACTGCCTGTAGTGTGAGACTCACACGCTCAACCTCTCTTTCTGACTGGATTTGATCCCGACTGACCCGGGCGCTTGGTTGGTATCTCTCCACAACTGTACTGTCGTCTGCATACCCATAGACACCGGGAATGAGCAGATCATTTATATGCAGTAGGAAGAGAGTTGCGGAGAGAACGGACCCCTGAGGAACACCGGCGTTAATAATAAACCGCGCCACAGTATTGGATGAGTAGCCATCAACGACGACCCGGAGAGACCGTTCACTCAGAAAGTCTTTCACCCAGACAATTAGGCCAGGGGATAAACCGTACGCTGAAAGCTTGCCCAATAGATTAGCGTGCCAAACCCTGTCAAAAGCCTTCGAAACATCGAGGGAAACAGCAAGAGCTTCACCACTGTTCTCGTGGGCTTCGCCCCATATGTGAGTGGCATACGCTAGAAGGTCCCCAGTTGATCGATTTCGGAGAAACCCGTACTGGCGATCACTGAGGAAATCATTTTGCTCTAGGTATGCCATGAGGTGGGCGTTCAATATACGCTCCATAATCTTACAGAGTATGGAGGTAATTGAAATTGGCCGATAGTTGGCAGGGTCGGTACGGCTACCTTTTTTAGGCATATGACACCACGTTGGGTTCGGGTACAACGAGGTGGGCGTGATCCCTGAGAAGGTGCTACTCAGTCAGTCTGTCGCCCTTTGTTAAAAGAAAGGTTAGACGACTAAGATTACGGGTCCCTATGGAGTGGTCCCGGTCTTGACGTCAGGTGAAGTGGACTGTAATCGTTATGAAGGTACAGAAGAGTGCAACATTGAAACTTTCACTACTTTTCCTACTGTCTTCTCTCTTGATTTAAATTGTAAGACTGGTAGCTGGTCCCAAATGAATTCCAACTAACCAGTTTACTATCTAATCGTAATTACCATCGATGCATATGTACTACGCACTAGATGTCGCATTCCGAACATTGACTATGTTCAACTCAACTGTACTGCAATTCATACACTACCAAATATTTGCAAATTGAAGATTTGTTAAATCCATAAAATAATTATTATATTATAAATATAAATATGTTTGTTTAGATTAAAATAAGAGTATTTTATATTAAATTCTTATATTTATTTTATATTAATATCTTATTTTATATTAAATGAAAGATTCCGCGCATGCGCGAAGACATAGAGTAGCGCACAATTTTTGTTTGGAATAGCTTCTCTAGTACGTAGTACATATAACTCAATGGTAATTACCCATTGATTATATGAACTACGTACTAGAGAAGCCATTCCGAACATTGACTATGTTCAACTGAACTGTAGTGCAGTCCATACAAACTAAATATTGCGTAAATTGAAGATTTGTGAATTCCATAAAATAATAATTATTACATTTTATTTAGAAATATGTTTGTTTAGATTAAATTAAGATATTTTATATTAAATTCTTATATTTATTTTATATTAATATCTTATTGTATATCAAATTAAAGTCTTCGCTCATGTGCGACTACTACTCCCGCGCATGCGCGAAGACATAGAGTAGGACACAATTTTTGTTTGGAATATCTTCTCTAGTACGTAGTACATATAACTCAATGGTAATTACCCATTTCATTAGTGAAATTGAAAATTATACCGCGTCTGTTACTACTGTACATTGAAATTTTAAATTATGTATTTGGTATTTTCAAGAGTTTTGCTTAATAAAATAAAATAAAACTAATACATTTGTAAATCAGCAGTTAACAGTAACTTTATAAAGTAAAAAAAAACAGTTATTGTAAACACAACTTAACATCGAAGGAGGTTTGCGCGTCCGGTCATATTTTGAGCCGACGTTAAGGATTATTGCTGCATTTTATTCATAGGGTGATTGTATAAAACATCCATTGGACTTTTTTCCAATTTTAGGGGCTCAAATACTATATACCATAAAGGGGGACCGTTGACCGTCATTCTGCGGATGTAGATGCCAAAATGACATATTTCCTGCATTGTTTCCCTATGCGGAGGATAAATATGAGAAATGGTAAGGGATAGATTAAAGTGCCATCTATCGTTATATATTTATATTTATACGAGTAGATGACCCTTTCAACCCCTTAGAATCTACAAAATTATATGTGTTTTAATCGATCTAAATTTGCGTGTCTTTTATTTAACGTGGTAGAGCCATGCTGCAGCTGTACTGGCATAGTTGTAGCACGAATGAGTCGGCTTGACCAGGGAAGGACCACGCTCTCACAGAATACCAGCGTAAAATAGTAGCTTAATGATGCTGTGTTTCGTATAGCGAGTGTAGAGAACCGGAGACCCTTTTTACTGGAAACGAGACATTCCATCTTAGTCCTCACGGGTGACAACGCATCTGCATTTTGATTCGTAATCGAGGATAGATGTAGGTGTCTATGAGCCACAGCAACCACTTACCATCAGGTGGACTGTGTGCTCGTTTGTAACCATTCTTATATAAAAAAAGGCAAGAGTGGCTTTTGTTAAGTCAGTGCGTTTCATCATCTTCGGCTGCATCACCACTTACCACCAGGCGGGATAGTAGTCAACCGCTGGCTTAGAATAGTTAAAAAAAGACTACCAACTACTACTATACTACTACTAATATATTGAGTTTACGTTCAAGATAATTAAAAACTATTTATTTTATATTTTTAAGCGACTTCAAAAAAGGAGGAGGTACTAAATTCAACTATTTTTGTTTCCTGGGTAACCTCTGAACTTTTTTTAAGGTGAAACGAATTTGATGGTTCTTTTTTTAATTGAAAACTGGTGCTTGTCATGTAGTCCCATATTATTTAATAATATTACTACCAGGTTAGGTTATGCAATGATTTAATCAGTTCTGCTTAGGCCAAACTAGTTTAGCCTAGAGTATTTAGGCCAAAAAAGTTGCCCTGGACTAAACTAGTATATCCTGACACTCGTAGGATAAATCGATTTGGCTTAGGACAAACTAGTTTGGCCTGAAATCGGGTTTGACCGGTAACATATTATGTACATATACAGTTATAATTAGACCATACCGCAATACGCCCCGGTCAAAATCTCACATTAAAGTACCTACTTATCGTGTTGTTACCCAACATGATAACACTAAAATAGATTGGAAATACAAACCAACAGCAATACTGCTTATTCCGATGTAACAAAGGGCAACGTTTCTGCAATATAGCCCTCTTAAACTGTACTGAAATAGTTATCAAGACGAACATAATTACTACTCTGATTAAAGCTTGCAGCGTGACAAATCGGCAAAGAACCAAGCTCTCACAGAATACCAGCGTAAAATAGCAGCTTAATGCTCCTTTGTTTCGTATCCCTTTTACTGGAAATAAGACATTCCATCGAAGTCCTCAGGAGTGACAACGCATTCTAAATTTAGAGGATAGCCTAATCGAAGACAGATATAGATGTTCATAGGCCTCAGTATCCAGTTATCATCAAGTAGACTGCGTGCTTGCTTTGTTACTCTTTTCCTGTAAAAAAAATAATTAAGTTTTTCGTTAGTCACCTGCGACGTGTTTTATACTGCTAGAATGAGTAGGAGATTTAGAATTTTCGCCCTTCTCTGTATTTTCCTTCATTTTCTACTCTCATTTCTAACAATATTATATTAACCAGAACGTCTTTTATCTTTATTATTAATTACAATATCTTTAAACGCATCTCAATAACTTGCGGACTAACTCCAAACGATGCTTTGAAGAAAGTAACGTTAGCAAATGCAGTTAAGTGAAGGCAATAAATGTTGATGACAATTTAAGGTTAAAACTTTATTATGTATGTTTTACTGAAGTTCTTCACGGATCTGCCGTGTAGGAGAAGTCACTTGCTTTTCCTACCGACTTCAAAAAGAAGGAAGTACTCAATTGGACTGTATTTTTTATGTGTGTTACCTTATACATTTTCCCTTGGTGAACCGATTTCGATGATTCTTATTTTATTTGAAAGTTGGTGCTTTTCATGTGGTCCCGTATAAATTTAATTAAGGTCTGACCAATAGTTTTTGAGTTATTCTTAATAATTTATATTAAAGTCGGTTGAAAAAAGATTTAATTTCAATTTATTTTCAATTTATTCTAGATGTCAAAAGTAACTACTACTAGGACTAGGAGATCAAATAAATCGTAATCTAGTTATTTTTCAACCAAGGTATTTATTCCATTAGGATTTATGGCAGACGATTGGTGCAAATTTTAATCTAAAATTAATTATAATACTTCTGTTGATATAAAACTTTCAGTTTTATAAATGTCGTTATTCATATGAAATATTTTTTGCTAACCCTACTTTAACAATAACCCTTTACTAACATCTATCGTGAGCGGGAGTGGGGATAACGTTCACCCTTGCCATATATTATTACTAACGTGTAAACGATGGATAACTCAATATGGGCCCCCTTCAGAGCGATTTAAGATCAACCTAAAGCTCTGTTAAATTGTTCGTCGTTTCGAGAACTGTATTAATTAATTTGAAGGATGCTTTCAAGGTTGTAAGTGTGTACTGTAGCTTTAAAATTTAATAGCTAGATGTTACTCACAATTCAGGTAAAATAAAGTGCCAGTAAGTATGAGAAAATGATTTATTGAGGGTTCTCTTGAATTCCTACGATATCACTTAGTGTTTCGATGGGACGACGATACAGACAATGAAGTGGGTTTGACATTATAATAAATGAATGTTCATATTATAATAATACATAGAGAAACACAAAACCCTCTCGGAAATGAGGGGAGGCCTGTACCCAGTAGTGGGACGTGTGTATATAGGCTGTAACTTTAACTAACTTTATAGAAACACGCCACCGGCGGACCGTGTTGCTGAGATACTCTTGGTAATAATACTGATTCTTAAAGGATAAATGTAGGACGTCTATGGGCCACAGCATTCACACACCATCAGATGGACTGTGTGCTCGTATCTCACTCTTAGTCTATAAAAATAATCCCTTTAGTAACGTCCAAAAACAAATTTCAGAGTCTAAAATGCCATGCCTATATACATCTGTAAGTCTCTAGAAGGATCCAAATGGTTGCTTGTTACATACTATAAAGGTAAATGAAGTTTAATCTTAAAATGTAATGCGTCAGATTTATAAAGTTCCTTGTCTTTTTTATAACTGGATTGACAGAAGTTCCAAATCGTCGATGCATTGGTTCATCCGGAGGCAAATCGTCGGCTTTGGTATTCAGTTCTCGTGCCGACAACGAGCAAACTGTGGTAGATTACTACGTGACTCGCATCCCTCGCGTAGCGGACATGCGTTGTCCGACACGGTGGCGGTACGAATAGATCTTTGCCAATTGGGCTACGTATACTTAATCCCACCTTTTAGTTATTTGTTCGGTAACGCTTTTACATATATGGTTTAATTTAGAAAAGATTAAAAATGATAACAACCGTTTGTATCATTAAAGAACAAGTCCCACCCAAACTCTAAAGCTGTAATAGATATATATGTATATATATATAACTAAATAAAATTTAAATGTCTGTATGTAATGTCAAAATAACAGCTATTTACTAAATGTTTATGAAAGTATGTACGGTACTTATAACAAAAGCACAATTTTCAAAATTTTTGCTCGTCTGTCTGTCTGTTTGTTTCGACTAATCACCGAAATGGCTGCACCGATTTTGGGACTTTCACTGATGTTATATGGAATAATTTAAGCTTGTTTTATTTTAGAAAAAGAATGAGAGCAAAAAATTAAAGCCCATGAAATCCAATCGTATTTACAATCGTATTAAACGTGGGCGAAGTCGCGGGGAACAGCTAGTATAAAATAAGACTGTGTGATTGCCAGTTCACTATGACGTTTTAATATATATACCTACCATAATTATCAAACGACATGATAATTCATTTTTCTTAATAAATTCATCGCAGCCTCTCACAAGTCCGTCTACAGAACGTAGAATGCCTTCCAAATATTTATCAATGACGCCAAGAATATTTTAATATTCAAAACTTTATGTATGCTTGTGAGGAAATTTCTACTAATCAGTCCCCGTGTAACAGAGAAAAAAAAATGGTTTATTTGTAATTGTCAACTTCCTTAAATTCAGTATTTAATTAATACTGAACATACCTTATTAGAAATTTTTCAATTTAATAGCATTTTAAAAGTACATTTCCTGCACGCTTTGAAGTGAACAAAATCGATTTACCTCTCAATGTACTGTCGAGAAATTGCAAGTTCATAATATATTAAATCTCTCGGGAGCGTGCTGTTCTATATAAATGTGTGCATTTATATCATATTTTGTGTAAATATCCGCCGACGTTCGTGTCCGACGGAATCCGTAGCGAGGCGCTCGCGGTACCGTTATTGGGATAAACACACCTGTTGTTGTCACAGGGATATATTTATTTGTGTTATAAACGGTCTTCATAAATTTATTTTAATGACGTGAGCTTTATGTAACGATGTAAACTAAAATGTTTTTATTTTATAGAAATGGGGCGTGACAAACGAGCATGCAGCCCACGTGATGGTTAGTGAATGCTGTGTACCATAGATTTTTATCCTCGATTAAGAACAAAAATGCTCATTGGCACCCCTGGGGACAACGATGGAATGCTTCCTATCCAGTTAATAATTTAAACCTTTCGCTGTCCCGTGCACTACATATAGGTCATTGTTATTGTCTTACTATTGTGTGCAAACCGGACAGTGAAAGTGTTAAAATTAAAAATTTTGTACAGCCGACTTCAATATAAGTTATTAAGAATAACTCAAAAACTATTGGTTTGAACTTGATCAATTTCATATGGGACCACACGAGAAGTACCAGCTTTCAAACAAAAAAAATAATCATTCAAATCGGTTCACCCAGTAAAAAGTTATGAGGTAACACACATAAAAAAAACATACAGTCGAATTGAGTACCGTCTCCTTTTTGGAAGTCGGCAGAAAAGGATCTCCGGTTCTCTTCAATGACCATACGAAACCGCAACATTAGGTTGCTATTTTACGTTGATATGCTGTGAGAGCGTGGTCCTTCCCCGGCCGATCCGACCCATTCGTGCTACAAGCATAATATAGCTGCAGCATGGCTCTTCCACGTACATGTACAATGTAGCATGTCTCTTAATAGGTCTTGACTCTTATCTTAGATTATATAATCCTGTGACCTGTATCGTCCCGTGGATGTCGTAAGAGGCCACAAGTGGAAGCAAACCAGGAGATGGCCAGCAGCGAATTTCTGAAAACTCAATATTATAAATAATTGCGGTTGCCTACCCGCCTGCCAAGCGTGGTAACTATGGAAAATATCCCCCCCCCCCACCCCCCTATGAGGTAATTTATGGGGGTGGCCTATACTCGGCAGTGGACTTTGATAGGATAACGGTAACAGCTGTATGTAAAATTGTATTTACTTTAAATGAAATTAATTTTTACGGATTTTATAGCGTTTAATTTAACTTTTTAATTCCCGACGTTTCGGGTGCTTTATAGCACCCGTGATCACGGGGGGGGGGGGGGGACTGAAGTGTTTGACGTCCCGATGTCATATTTAGCTACGTTCAGTTTTTGAATATTAATTTTTGGTCCGATCTACGCATTGTATTTATTTATTGTATTTACTTTTTTCCATGAGGTGGTGGCGGAAAAGATGTCATCACCTAATTTCACCTACTATTATCGAAGGTGATGCGTTTTTCCCTAGTAGTGTCACTACCTCACTGTATTGCGGATAATGGAATTTTGGGGAGAGTGGGGGAAAGTGCTCTTCAAAATAAGTACGATACATCATTTTATTTTATCACATCGACCTTTGATTAATTATCATCACATTTTAACTAAGCAGATTTTTTTATGGAATAGTGGTGATAAACGAGCACACAGTCCACCTGGCGGTAAGTGGATGCTGTGGCCCATAGACATCTACATGTATCCTCGATTACGAATTAAAATGCAGATGCGTTGTCACCCCTGAGGACTAAGACAAAATGCCTCGTTTCCAGTAAAAAGGGTTTCCGGTTCTCCACACTCACCACACGAAACGCAGAAAACATTAAGTTGCTATTTTAAATGATGAAAATTAAAAACTTATAAGTTTACTATCATATAACGAAAATCATTAACAGACTCAAATGACTCACGTGATTAGTTAAATTAACGGAATGGAATAGATAGCTAATAGTACTAAATGCCCACTAAATGCGTTTCCCTCCCAACTGCATTAATGTTGTATACGCGTCCCGTAACGAGGTCATAACAAATTTATTGCACCCGAACAGACTGAACGATCCGGCGCCGTTCCGACACCGGCACGATCCGACGGATTGCTCGGTCGACCGTTTTTATTTATTCATGGGCGAAGTTCGGATGAACTCTGAATATTGCGAGTGTCTCTGATAGACAAAGGACTTCTGAAATTCGTCAATGAAGACCGGGGAAAACTGTTGGAAGTTCGATTGACGTAGATTAAACGATTTGCGAAAGTTTACGTAGCGGGAGCGTTGACGCGTTTTATGAAGTAGAACGATTTTATTTTCATAAAGTAATTTCGGACTATTTTATTTTGTACTAGCGACCCGCCCCAGCTTTTCTTGTATATAATCTATTAATGTGGCGGTTATTACATTTAAGATATGCAAAAACCATTTGTTTAATGAATTTTTCCTTTTATCAAATAACAAACGTAACTTCGGATAAATATTATAGCCTAAATCCCTCCTGGTATTGCTATTTATCTGTTCGTAAAGGTTCATTACAATCGGTTCAGCTAAACATTCTAACTAGAACGGACTAGCCCGGACGGACAGACAGACAAACATTTAATAAATGGTTATTTATATCCTAATAGCACGAAAATAACCCCCAGAGCTAAATAGAAGCCAGATATTACTAATATTACAGAAAAACACTACAATTTTGTTTATGTTATGTATAGATGTCTTCAAGAATACATCATTTAACGAGCTTTACAAAACACAAAACAAAGGCTAAACACAAATATGTTGTCTTACAAATTCCCTTACAGAAGAAATGGGCAGAATAAAAAATACTTTATACAACAGTATATATATATATATATATATATATATATATATATATATATATATATTTGGTACCTTTAAACTTTTCCTCCAGGCATTAAACACTTGAATATACTAAACAATAATAGACTTTAAAATAACACAATTAAAACACCTAAACTGTTTTCTTTCCCATTTTTAGTTGCACAGTACCTATCGGTAACGTCAGGAATGTCGGTTTTTTCGCATTCCGCAAGTGTACAAACAAGTGACTCAAGAATGGTGGACGTCAACCGAATTTTAATGGACTCGTCAGCTTTGATGCAAGGCTTCCCGTTCTTGGAATCGGTGGTATTTTGCTGGACCGTTTTGTTTTGTTACTGGCAGCTTGGATTTCTTTAAACAATGATTAATGTCGATCCGTAAGGAAAAATAAATATGACAGTAATAAGATGTGTGACCATCGCTTCGTATACCTGGTCTTTAAAATGTTAAAATTTACTTGAAATTTGAGTAATTTTAATTTATACCGAGTTAAAATTCAAGCCTTTTTTATGTTTCTATATAAGAGTGGCAAACAAGTACTATAGTACAAGTCTATGGTAATGCAAATGCGTTGTCACCCCTGAGAGCTAAGATAGAATATCTCATTATGAGTAAAAGAGGTCAATAGCCACAAACTATAAAAAATATTAATATTACCATTTTGTCAATGGTAATATTTCTTCACACAGCTATTATTATTATTATTATTTTACGTGGTAGAGCCATGCTTCAGCTATATCAGTAGTATAGTTGTAGCATGAATAGGTCGGCTCGACCGGGGAAGGACCACGCTCTCACAGAATATCAGCGTAAAATAGCAGCTTAACACTACTGTGTTTCGTATGGTGAATGTAGAGAACCGGAGACCCTTTTTACCGAAGAATAGGCATTTCATCTTAGTCCTCAGGGGTGACAACGCATCTGTATTTCGATTCGCAAGCGAGGTTAGATGTAGATGTCTATGGGCCACAGCAACCACTTACCATCACTGGACTGTGTGCTCGTTTGTCACCCTATACTATAAAAAAAAGAGTAAAAGAGGTCAATTGCTACAAACTATAAAAAATATTAATATTACCATTTTGTCAATGGTAATATTTGTTCACACAGCTATTATTATTATTATTTTACGTGGTAGAGCCATGTTGCAGCTATATCAGTAGTATAGTTGTAGTATGAATGGGTCGGCTCGGCCGGGGAGGGACCACGCTCTCACAGAATACCAACGCAAATAGCAACTTAACGCTGCTGTGTTTCGTATGGTGAGTGTAGGGAACCGGAGACCCTTTTTACTGGAAATGAGACGTTCCATCTTAGTCCTCATGGCTGACAACACACCTGCATTTTAATTCGCAAACGAAGATAGACGTAGATGTCTATGGGCCGCAGCAACCACTTAACTTTGGTAAGCCATCAGGTGGACTGTGTGATCGTTTGTCACCCATATTCTATAAAAAAAACCATCAGGTGAGCCGCATGCTCGTTTGCCCCTTCTTCTATAAAAAAGAATATTACCATTTTGTCAATGGTAATATTTCTTCGCACAGCTTCTACACAGCGCGTTTCGTGCCCATGTCGTGTAGTGGCGGTGTAAGAATATCCACAAACTCATATTGTCCCGAGGGTGTCGTAATAGTCGACAGAGGGAAATTGAAACAGGGGATGGGCAGCAGCATCTCCCTGATAACGACTCCAAATAATAAAAAAAAAACTGCTGTTGACGAACCGCTCGCCAAGCGTGTAAACCACGAAAAATCCCTATAGATAGAGGCCTATGATCAGCAGTGAACTTTTATAGACTGTAATGGAAAGAGATAAAAAATCACCTCTAGACAAAACGGGCATCAGCTGCTCATGACAAACCGGCCCAACTAATCAAATCTAACGTTTCATTAAAAACACGCACAAGCTCATTAATAAAAGCACGCGAGGGTGTTCCGAGTTAAAAATCGCTGCGTCGCATGCAGTTGTCGTGAAATATATCTCGCTTTGGTTACAAAAAGTCGGCTTGATGTATGCGCCGGCGCTCGCGGTGTGACGTAGCCGAATCCGTCTAGCTAATTATATTGATCGCATGAGTGGAAAACCCTTTTCTATTGAATTTATTTGCAGTCACGAACTGAATTAGATAATTAAAAGCTTTAACTATGTACTTGGATTGAATTTCAACCGTATTTTTTTTTAAGTTTGGCTAGACATTAATATATAAAACACAGATATTTAATATACAAAAATGTAAAATAAACGCTTTCTTGCCTTGACATACACTCCAGAGACGACTATTGAAAACAGGGACGTTTTAAATCCCTGGAAAGTCCACAAAATTCGCAACTAACAGTAATTATTTGTTGGCAACATTTTAAAATCTACTAATATGTAGTATGACAATAAGCAAGAAGCAATGTTTATTTTAATTTTGCTTCTTTTTGCATTCTGCATTTCGTGCACGCATTAAAATTAAAAAGCGGTAAAAAGTTTTCTCTTCTCGTTTTAATATATTATATATATAAAAGAACATGTTTGACTGAATCAAACATATTATTTACAATTCGATCGGTAAGATTCATTTATAACTAGCTGTTCCCCGCGACTTCACACGTGTGTAATTTATTACGATTAGATTCCATGGGTTTAATTATTTTTGCGCAGAACCTTCATTCGTTTTCTAAAATTAAAGTAGCTTAAATTACTCCTTATAATATCAGCTATCTGGCAATGCAAGTCCCGTCAAAATCAGTCCAGCCGTTTCGGAGATTAACCGGAACAAACAGACAGACAACCAGACAAAAATTTAAATAATTGTGTTTTTGTCACTTAAATTTTATTTATTTGTATAGAAGATCTAAGCACCCACTTAGAGACGATATTCTTCTCCTAAGGGAGTTAAATAGGGTATGTATGCTTGTATGAAAATTCCTTTTTAAAACGTAAAGGTAAATTCTCCTAAACGGAAGAGGACCACGACCAGCTGTCGAATTTTACAGACTGTTGAAGGAGAACTATAATAAATACATTATTCTGCCGGTGCCCTTTAAAATTCACGAGCAGTCGCCAAACTTTCGTTTTGGCTACGATATATGTAGGTAATAGGACTTCTATTCTGCCTAAGAATCTATCTGGGTAGGTACCACCCAATTACCTATTTCTGCCGTCAACTAACAGTGCATGCTTTGATTAGTTGTAGTCTTAAATGTATACAGAGCAAGTATAACTACAGGCTGAAGTTGGAGGCCGCGGAGGAAGGCGCGACATGTGTTCTGGAACGCCTTACCTGAGGAGGAGATTGGGAGGATTAGTCCTCTCCCGAGGAAGGACCGCCGTGGGGCGGCCGGCGCTGGTGGAGCCGCAGCGTGCGAAAGCGTTCCCGTGGCCCTGTCAATATGCGACGAAGGTGAAAACACCATGGTGTTTTAGTCGGTGCGGGTCTGACATAACCCATCCTTGTCATACCGGTATGCGTAGGCATTTCCTCATGTAAAAGAAAAAGAGGTGGCCATGGTCTGCAGTAGATACTTACCAACAGATTGGCTGCAATTTCGGTTGTCAGTTCGGTTTTACATTAAATTAGGAAAAATAAAAAGTAGAACAACCATTGAGATATTATGTACTAACGTACTAAGTACATAATATTTTTTTTAACAACTGGCTTTACGGCTCTGGGTTTTAGCCCTTCTGAGCCTGAAGTTACAATGTATAATAATTATCCTTCATAAGTACACTGCTTCACAATATGTTGCTGCATCACATTGCGAATCTCTTGGGAGATTTGACGGCAACTAGAGCCAGAAGACAGCTGACAGTTGGCGATAGTATCTCAAGGCGCCTAAGCAGACAGACACCTTATCTTGAGAATTACATCACCATCAGAGCACTTGTTTCACCGTTTCCACTAATAGTTAACATGCGCAGACACTTAATACCCAAAATCGCACCACTTTTACATATCAAAATCCACTTCAAACCATTATCTAAACAATAATACAGGAGCAGCAAACCGCCGCCGGTCAAGTTCCCGCCAAAACTCCCAGTACATAATATTTTTTTTTTTTTGGAGTTTATGGCCTGGCATCTAGACCTTTAGGCCAAGTCTTGAGTATTTTTATTCGGTTTATTATAATTTCCCCACTGTATTTTTGATGAATTTATATAGAGGCACGTAATAGGATCTATTTTTTAACATATCACTCAGGCGGCGGGAGGGATCTTGCACTGTCACTTGATTTTGCACTATGTCACTAATTTCACTGACAAGAATCAATCTGTCAAATGAAAAGCACTCACATGTAAATATGAAATGTTCGATATCACCAACAGAATTATTGCAGAAGGTGCAGTAACTGCTCTCCACTATGCCCAATCGAGCCAGGTGGGCCGGGACGGTGGAGTGACCAAAGCGCAGTCTATTTATAGTGGTAACAAAGTCCCGACTGGCCATTTTCAGTTTGTTATACCATGGTGCTACAGGTAGTTTTTCTTGAACAGTTCCATACCATTTACCCTTCTGTTCTTGATCTTGTTTCCAAAATTCGACCCATAAGCTATTGACCTGGTTGTCAATAGATTGATAACAGTCGGTCAAAGGTACTTTTACTATGGAGCTAACATCCAACATGTTGGTTCCATCACGTGCAATTTTATCTACTATCTCATTTCCTGTTATGCCCCTATGTGATGGAATCCACATGAAAGAGACCTGTATACCCTTTTTTGCATAACTAAATAACAATTTTTTAATATTATACAAAATATAGTTTTTTTTAAAGTCAAATCTGAGATTAGTTAAACTTTGGACCATACTTAAACTGTCTGTTAAAATTAAAAAATTATTAAAACTATTTATATGTGCAATCCTCTTCAGGGCCTCGAGGGCCGCATATACCTCTGCAGTGAAAACACTGCATTTAGGGTCCAGAAGAAAACTTTGACCAAACTTGCATTGTGGATCATAAACGGCACTGCGCACAAAGAGCTCACTTTTGCTACCATCTGTATACAAAGTATAGTAGTTATTGTCGGAAATAAAACTTAATAATTCACAATTATTAAAAAAATTTTTGGTAACAATATTGGTCTCAAATATAATACAGGAATATGGGTATGTGTAGCATGTCCACTTTGATTGTTTAATTACATTTTTAAAATCTTCATTCATTTGCTGTACAATGAGAGGCAAAACTGGAAAATAACCTTGTAAAAGCTCACCTCCCGAAGTCTGCTGGACCGAGCATTGTAAAGGAAAAGGTACTATTTTTTTGAGAACATTATCATTACCAGATACCAGCTTTAGTAAATATCTCTCTATTAGCAGAAGTCTTCTAAGACACAGTGGCATTATTTTGGTTTCAACTTCCATAGCTCGTATGGGAGTTGAACACATAGCCCCAGAAATAATTCGCAGAGCTTTGTTTTGAATTATGTCTAGTTTTTTTACACAACTACTATTTGAGTAGGCTAAACAACTGTAGTCGAAATGGCTTCTGACTATAGATTTATATAGCATACTTAAAACTTTGGGGTCTGCACCCCAAGTCACACCAGCTAAACATCTTATAATATTTAAGCCCTTAAGAGAGTTAGTTATAATGTGATTGATGTGTAAATTAAAACAAAGTTTGTTATCAATGACAACACCCAGGAATTTATGGTTAGATACAACTGAAATTGGATGATTATTGTAGAGTATGCCATTAGATGGAAAATCTTTACTAAAAATCATGGCCTTGCTTTTGTTAGGGTTAATCTGTAGAGCCAACTTGTCATTATAATATATGTACAATTGCTCTAAAGCATTATTTATACTATTTACAGCTCTATCTACATTATGGTCTGTACAATATATTACAAGATCATCCGCAAATTGTAAAATATTTACACCTTCTATATTTACAAAATTAAGAATTTGACTAGTGTATATGTTGTACAACAATGGAGATAATGTAGCCCCCTGCATTGTACCTTTGGAGACCCTTCTGGGACCATGGAGAATATTATTATGCCTTATATACAAAGTTCTATCTATTAAAAAATTAAATAACCATTGGCAAAGTATGCCTGGTATACCAATGTCAGAAAGAACTTGAACCAAAATGCCAGGATCTACATTATCAAACGCACCTTCAATATCCAGAAAAACACAAACACTGGACTTATTATTATTATTGGCATATTTCAGATCTGACAAGAGAGAGATGAAGCTGTCAGCACAACTTCTGCCTCTCCGGAAGCCATATTGAACATGTGGAATGATGTTGTTCGCCTCTACATAACACTCAAGACGCATCTTTAACATGTTTTCATTAAGCTTTCCAACACAAGATGACAAAGATATAGGACGATATGAATTAGGATCTTCAGGTGGCTTGTCAGGTTTAAGTAGAGGGATTACACACTGTGTTTTCCAAGATTCAGGATTTTTTTTTAAGTGCCAAAGAGCATTAAGATTAGCTAATAGTTTCTTTTGTACGGACTGATTTAGGTTTTTGATCAAAATGTATGGACAATTATCTAAACCAGGGGTTGTGTTTCGTCTGGATTGTAAACTTGTACAAAACTCACTCCAAGTAAAGGGTTCTATGAGGAAACTGGACTTCTGAAGACTATTATTAATTTGAAAATAACTTTCTAGATTATCAATAACCCTACATCCATTTCGAGATAATTTGTCTAAAAGAGGGACTACAAATTCGTCTTTATATGTTCTATTATTGCATTTTATTCGTTTAAATAACTTGATGTATTTCCAAATAATACTAACAGGTGTAGTTCTGTTAAAAGTATTACAAATGTTAGCCCAACCATTGCGTTTATGTTCTGAAATAGTCTTTTTCTTAACAGCATTAAGTCTTTTGTAATTAATGTAATTATCAATGGTTGGATCTCTTCTGTACAGTTTTAAAGCTTCATAAGTATTAATAACACTCTGTTCACATGTGTCACTCCACCAAGGTGCTGGAGGTTTGCAACGATAGTTGTTTGCTTTGACAAACTTTGGCACAGTATCTCTCCTAAGTGTATCAAGCCTTTCAATAAATTCATCATATGACTGTAATGGATTCTCATTATTAACTTCAAAATTAGAAAAAGCAGTTATAGACAGCTCATTGTATTTTGTCCAGTCTGTCTTATTGTATAGGAATTTTTCAATGGGAGGATTAATTTGGTATCTATCAACTGACAATGAAACACGAGTAAGCGTAGGAAAATGATAGCTCCCCATACAATCATCATGCACCCACCATTCGCATAGTGGAGTGATTGAAGCACTACAAAAGCTGACATCAATAGCCGATGGATTTCGGTTAGGATAATTAATAGTAGTGAAGCTACCATTGTTGAGGACACATAGATCAAATTCATCAATTAAATCGTATAACTGATGACCCCGACTTTTCGTGGTCATACACCCAAATGCCACATGGTGAGCGTTGAAATCTCCAGCCACATATATTGGCTTAGGCAAATCTCTAATTATATCACGCAGTTTACTTATTCTGAAGTTACCATTCGATGGAGGGCAGTATACACATAAAATCGTTAATTGTTTACCACTTACATATAACAATAATGCCACAGTCTGAATGTCTTGGTAAAATCTGGTTTGAATAATATTATATTTAAAATACGGTTTGATCAAAATTGCTACTCCACCATGCTCATTTTGGGCATTATGATAGTGGAAATTATATCCCGAAATGTTAAAATGCTGAGTATCTTTCAGCCAAGTTTCATTGAGTAGACAGATATCAACATTTTGCTCATCTAAAAATTTAGACAATAAGGATTTTTTCCTATGTATACTTTGAATATTGTACTGAGCTATACATAACTGATGTATGTTCTGTACTGTACTGTCCATTATTGTGACAGATTTTTTAAAAGTAAGTCTTTAATGAACAGTGTAGTCACAGGTTCATTATCTGTTTTATTACCTAATTCGACTAAAGTTTGGACCATTGCCATCAAAATATTCTTATTGTTTGCAATTTGAGCCTTAAGTTGAGTTTGGTTCAAGTTGGGTTCAGGCACTGTTTTATTTACATTATTTACAATTTTTACATTTTTATTTAATTTATGTACATTTTGGTTTATTGATGGTAGGGTCTTAACAATGCTGCTCGACTGTGCAGGTAAAGACGGAAAATCAGATGACTTAATTGTATTAGCTACAGAGGCATAAGTAATTTTACCCTTTTTTTCAAGTATTTTTTTCATTTTTATTGGGCAAGATTTGGAAATGGCCAGGTGGGGACCACTGCAATTGACACAACACAGGTTTTCTTTTTTATCACAGTCTCTGAAATTATGTTCCCCAGCACATATCGAGCAACGTTGTTTACCATTACAAATTTTCGCAGGGTGGTTGAACTTGAAGCACCGGAAGCATTGTTGTAACGGTGGGACATATTCAAACACCCTGAACGAAAATAGGTCATATTGGATGTTGTCGGGCAGAACATTTGATAGGAAAGTTATACTGACCGTCTCGAGACCTACAGTACTTTGACCGACTTTTTTCGTGAATCTTCTCACTGAAATAATTTCATAAATCGAAGACAGTTTCGTATATAATTCCTTGTTCGAAATGTTGGTAGGCACATATCGGATGATTCCAGTTTTTTCTATCTGCGCTGCAGGAATATGCGCCTTCAAGTTGTGCTTTGTTAAAAAGTCTGTATTTGTGATGAAATTATTTGCAGTGTTGTATTGTTTAAAAACAACCGCAATTTTGTTGGCATTGACTCTATGTAAAGCTACCACACCTTTCACCTCCGAAGTAAAAATATGATTTAAGTAAACTGGGCTTTTATTTCCAAGTTTAACCTGTTTGTCCTGGCTTTCAACAAAAACTTTGAAGTCCGTATTTGTACAATGTTCAGGATAAAGTCTCAGATAACCTGGCTTAAAAAACGGAATAAAGTCATCCTCACCGCCGCCTACTTCAGGTCCACTTTCCTTCGTACCTCTTTTACGAACAATTTTGGATCGTTTCGGGGTTCCACCTGGATCCTCCGGTTCATTCATTTTAACAATTTACAAAATGTACAATTATTTACACCGAACAGGATATTTTAACGATAAATATAAAAATTAAATCGACCGCCTCGTTTGAAGTTCCCGCCAAAAAAAAAAAACCCAGTACATAATAGTTCAATGAAAACAACAGATAAAACTAATATACAGAGTATAAGTTTATACATAAAAGAAAAAATAATATTAACTTTTAAATCGTTAAAGTTGTTCGAACTCTTACAAAAGTTGCCAGTATTATAGTACAAAAATAATACATAGAATTACATTATGTTTTTATCTTTGAGACTTGACACGTGATCATTACAAGCCTAGCTAAAGTTAGTTAACGTAGAAAGTTCGCTTATCATGAAAACTACAAAACTCGATTTGAAATACTAATATTAACACTGTTTAAGTATTTACTTTTATTTAGACAAAAGATAAATTTTGTACGTGTTTTGAAGTATAACTGCGACTGAAATACATATCAAAACTCATAAACTGTCACCAGATAAGCTTACGCCTGTGAAATTTAAGAATTAACTTTCATACCTAATATTCATAGTTGTCATATAAAACATGCTGCGCCATCTATCGGTAAGTAGCAAAATTAATTAGTAAGTAATTTTGCTAAGCTTAAAAAAATAGAAAAGAAAATTCCAAATTATTTTAAACGAAGCTTTGTTTATCCAACATACGGTGATGTCATCACAGAAGTTTATCTGCCGATTTCCAAAAAGGAGACTGTACTCAATTCGACTGTATGTTTTTTTATGTATGATTATTTTTTTATATGAAAGCTGATACTTCTCGTGTGGTCCCATTTGAGTTTGGTCAAGGTTAGACCAATAGTTTTTGAGTTATTCTTAATAATTTTTATTGAAGTCAGCTGTTCAAAATTTTTAATTTTAAATTATTTTCTGATTAGCCGACTACAAAAAAGGAGGATTTCAATTCGAACGCATATTCTTTTTGTATGTACATATGTTTCAGAGGAAAGCCTTTGTATAATGGAAGTAGTTTAAGAAAAATTACAAACGCAGTTTCTTTTGTTGAATTTATTCTGTTTTTAGTTTAAATACTATAAGCACATAATATTCTGTGCTAATAGAATTTGTAAGATTGGGTTGCTCATGTGTTGACTCGGTAGGGCAATACCCAAGCATTTGTTTGCGAGTTCGAAGCCCGCACGGAGCATTAATTTTTTAAGGCCTACGAATAAGTTTTCCCTGTCTGGATGTTTGTCCATATTTATTTTATGTATGTAAAACGTCTCTACGGTACTGAAGAAAATTCTTGTGTAAGTTTGTTAAATGAAAAAAATACTGATTCGAATGAGTGATCTAGTAGAATGATCATACACAGATCTGACAACTTGACTATCGTAAATCAATCCTACAATAGAAACCGAAACTTTTTTATTCAATATTGATTATAAATAACATTTACTGAAAGTCACTCTTTTGTTTAATTATCACTGGTTCGAAAAAAACCTCTGTCCTGGGAAAAGAAACCCAGCGGGGTTTTTTTTTAATAACAGCTTAAATGTTACTCAATTAACCAAACAAAATAAATTAGAAATAGCTTATTAGCGATCACTTCAATCTAGCAGTATATCAATTTTAATTACAATAAATATCAAATTTAATTTAAATCAGCTAACTACTGAAAATAAACCTTCAGCAAGATTCCAAAACAAATGTTACTTTAGTCTTAGTTTTACAGAACACATTTTTGCATTTGATTTTATCACAAATTGACTACGATTAATTCTGCTAAATAGTTACTTGGAGTTTCATCTAAACAATATCCTTCGTCCAAGTCGCAAAGTCTTGCAGGCGTGAAAGTGTCTGGACCGCTTTGCAATTTCTAAGTTTAGAACAGCTACATCGGATTTCCGGTGTGGACTGTACTCTTACAAAGACTAATTTGAATGGAAATTATGTTAATTGTACTAATATAAGGCGCAAGCTTTATTAAAGAAAGTTTTATACACATTTTGAATGGACGAATAACCTATCAACGAGTGTAGTGTGGGGACGATACTGCGTAATATGAAATGGCAACCTTATATGGTGTTTCATGACATCTTTGAGTCAGTCGGACCACCGAAGAAATTGTTAATGTACTTATGAAAGAAAAGTTTTAACAGTGGTAGAGCCACGCGGCAGGTTTTGCTGTCGCACGGATGGGCCGGCTCGAACCAGGGTGGTACCACGACCTCACAGAAAACCAGCGTGAAGTAGAGGTTTACCTCTGCGTTTCGCTTGGTGAGTGCAGGTGGCCGGAGGCCTTTTTTACTGGAAATGAGGCATTCCATCTTAGTCCTTACGGGTGACAACGCATCTACATTTTGATTTGTAACAGAGGATAGATGTAGATGTCTATGGGCCGCAGCAACCACTTACCTTCAGGTGGACTGTGTGCTTGTTTGTCACCCTTATCCTATAAAAAAAAGTTATTTTTTTTTACCTCTCTTTCTAAGAAAGTATTTTTCTAAGAAATAAACAGCTTCATTAAATGGTCCCTTTAGCCGGATCATTTATTGTAGCTGTATTTTTAGGTCAAATAATTTATAAATTATCTTATTCAAATATTTGACTGTATATAATTTGACTGTAATGAATAAATAAAATAAAATATTTAATAGTAGATTATGAATACAAAATAGCTAAAGTTTTTAATTGTTATAATTATGAATGAACAGTAATTTACAACACAACATTGGTAGAGCCACACGGCAGCTTTTGCTGTCGCACGGAAGGGCCGGCTCGAACCGGGGTGGTACCACGACCTCACAGAATACCAGCGTGAAGTAGAGGTTTACCTCTGCGTTTCGCTTGGTGAATGCAGGTGGCCGGAGGCCCTTTTTACTGGAAATGAGGCATTCCAGCCTAGTCCTCACGGGTGAAAACGCATCTGCATTTTGATTTGTAATAGAGGATAGATGTAGATGTCTATGAGCCGCAGCAACCACTTACCATCAGGTGGACTGTGTGCTCGTTTGTCACCTTTATCCTATAAAAAAAAAACACAAAAATTAACAGATGCCATTTTTAAGTGAGATTCGAACAGTTAATTCCGATGAAATCACACCTTTACTTAAAATGCTTATTGCAATAGTCCTAAAAGGGTCTTACATATAGTATGATTCTTATAGAATTTATTAACGTATTTACACTCACATATATATATATATATATATTTTATTAAAGTGCAAACAAAATTAAAATACATCAAGTCAACATTCATTTTATATATTAATCCTAAATTAGTTAAACGACATCGCATTAAGGAACATCGTCCCAAATGTTTGATATATCTATAACAGAACGCGTCTCCTTTCCTCCCGGAATCAGCTTTGATGTTTAATTGAACGCTCGGGCCGTTAAAAATATTTCAAATGTCAGTCGCGGCTTTTGATTGGCGACATGATATTTTCGGTTGTTGCGTCAAGTGTGTTAAAGTGATTAAAATAGCTTAATTTATGCGTTCATGAGAATGTGATGACTTTCTATAACTTTTCATAACAAGAAAATGGTACATTTTATTCAAATGCCGACGTCAACTCGGTCAAGATTTTGATCGAGGAAAGTCCAAAAAGCAGTAAAAAATTTTAGGCAGCATACACATCGCGGGATTTATGGTTAAATTTGGGTTCCAACTAGTAATTGTCAGTTGAAGATATATATTTATTATAAAATGTGAGTCTACGGCTTTGAAAAATTTAGGATATAGTTTTTTTTTTACCAAAATACGTTTTTTATTTATTATTACAACATTTTTAAACCACCCAAAGCCATATAAACAAAAAAAATACATGGGATGATAATAGTATATAATACAGGAGTGTAGGAATAGGGAGTAGCTGCCGTTAAGAAAACAGACATCATCAGTTCATATCTTTTGCAATGCAATAAAATAATATGTGACTTAGGTGAATACACGCATCACGATAAATGCACGATAGCTGATTATGAGTCCCGTATTAGAAACGCGGGTTAGGCGAAAATTAGTTATTGGGTTTTTCTGTCAACAAATTCTCAGTAGCAACACGGAGTCCTGACTCCGGGATGCTACTGAGAATTTGGTGGTTATACACCACCAACTTCCTGAAGTTGGCGGTGTATAACCACCGTGCCATGGAAAGCACGTAAAGCCGTCAACCCTGCGCCTGATCTCTCGGGTCGTTTCGGGTTACCGTCCCACGCTACTATGAAAGTGAAGGAATAGCGAGTGCTCTTGTGTTTGTCTCACTTTGTTCACTCGAGCACAATAATCCTATCCTGCGTAGATGGCTAGATTAAGTTGAGACTGGCCACCGAAATTCATTCTGGAGGACATCATGCATCATTTATCTAATGAATATGTTCATGTCCAAATTTTGAGAAATGAAAAAAAATTACAAATACAAATTCATCCGCGCACTTATTTGTTACAGATTCCGAGATTTTTAATCTCTGGATGTCAATCAGTCCAAATCATCAATTATTAGCGTGTTAACCGCAGTTTCATTACAGTCACAAATCGACGTAAAAACGGTCATTAACTAGTTAACCGTCAGTTACGTCTGCGATTACTCAAACACTTTGTAATTGGTCGTTGTCATTCATTGCCGTACGACACGCAAGTGACTTTTAGTGATGTCGCCGCTCCTGTGTATGATTTTATTAATTTAGAGAAGAGGAGGCAAATATGCTTTCACCTCAACTGATGGTAAGATATCAATTGGTTTGTAATGGTGACTGATTTAACATTTATTGATTCTAATAGATAAAAATTTTTTTTATTACACTTAAAAAAATTGTACGAACTTTTTTATATAGAATAAGTGATAGACCCATGCTGCAGCTATATTGTAGTTGCAGCACGAATGGCTCGCCTCGACTGTGTTTCGTATCGTGAGTTTAGATAACCGAAAATCGCATTGATAAGACACGATGCATTATTTCTTAGTCCTCACGGATGATAACGCGTCTGCATTTTGATTCTTAATTGAACATAAATGTAAATGTCTATGGGCTACAGTAACCACTTACCATCAGGTGGACTTTGGACTGACCTAAAAGGTATTTTTTTCCAGCTAAACTATAATAATATATTATGTGTTATAGAAAATAAGTTTAGAATTTATTGAATCTTCTTCTTCATCAGCTCGTGAAAATTCACTCTTGAAAGGGGTCTCCCGCGGCTTCGCCTAAATCGCTACGTTTAACAATCGGATTAACGATCACAGTAGCAGATGTCTTGTGTCTTTGACTACTCCCCGTCGCGGGTCTAGATGTTTGGCGACTAGCATAAACGAGATGATTATAGTGCCATCTATCGTTAGCCCTAAGATCTTTCTGGCGAATCTTGTGATCGCCTCTTTATAACACAATTCTATTAACTATCTCAATAGTTTTAGTTTTCAATTACAGTTTGGTTACATCATATCATCATAACAATCTCAAATAAGAAGCTATACACATCTCTGCATTATAAATCATACCCAAAAATTATTAAAAGATGTCGATAAATCCGACTAAAAATAAAGCACGTCACTAAATTACTAGTTAATAGCTCAAAAAAGTCGTTATCTGACGTTGTGTGTCAGTCAACGTGGAATAGCGAATTAACTTTTAAACCTTTGACAATTTTACGTTTACCAGCTTGAAGCAATTAAAATTATATATCGTTAGTAACATACTAATCTTTTTGTATGTGAATCTTAATGTTCCCTTCATTAAAGGACACAATCAGAATATTACCTAAATGTAAACCTTTTAACCTTTTTATCATGGTGGGGTGATAGCCATACTGCAGTTATATTATGGTTGTAGCACGAATGGGTCTCCTTGATCGGGGATGAATCACTCTTTCAGAGGCTATCAGCGTAAAATAGCACCTCAATGCTGCTGTGTTTCGTATGGTGAGTCTAGGGAACCGGAAACCCTTTTTATGACATTTGCAATAAAACTAGAGTAACTGACATACGAGTAGCAGTAGTATTAGTAAGCTGACGTGGCAATGGACCAGTCATATAACTCGAAGAACCGACAATTGATGAAGAAAGGCTCTCAAGTGGCAGCCTCTTGCCGGTAATCAAAGCGTAGTGAGGCCGTCAGTGTCCCTACACTGACGGCCTCTACTCCTCTACTCTACTCCCTAGTAACGATCTGATAAGAGTTGCAGGAAGTCAATGGATGTAAGGAGCTTGGGAACGTACTTTATGGAATTCCTTGGGGGAGACCTGTGTAGATCAGTGGACTATTGAAGGGCTGAAATACTGATGATGATGATGAATAAATTTTAAAAGGATTATTTATTAGTAATATAATAGATTCAAAATTTCAATCCTATAATCGGTTTGCTGCCAAGAAAAAAAAAATGAAAAAATGCAAAATGAAAAAATGTTTATTTACAGCTAAGGTGGTACAAATTATAATATACAATATAAGATAATAAAATGGACGTACAGTAGTCTTAATTCTCTAGTATATAATTATAAACTGTGATCTTATCACACCAACTAAGCTGGAGTGTATAAACAAGGGTGTATATTTCTGTGGTCCTCACACTAGGCATGCCTGTGTTGTGAGTGCCTGATACGATATTCTTATCCCACGTGGCTTTCATTAATTGACACTGGGTCGACGTACGGTTATTACATTATGTAAGCTTTTTGTTTTTAAAATAAAATATAATAAATATTTATATTAGGTTAATATGTATAAAAACAAATAATTAGAGGTAAAATAATGAATTGTTAGTAAAGCAAATATTGTTATTAATAAATATTACAATAATTAATAAAACTTATATAAATTAGAAACTCCTATAGACACCTATGGATATTACATACTTTATCCATATATTTTATTAACGTAAATTTATGATAAAGATTACGGTTTGTAGCTCAGAGTAAGTAACCATTTTGTTATGGTTCTTTTAGCTTCCACCACTGATTTTTCTTTTATATCGCAATTTTATATCGAAAAAAGTGACTTCTACCCCTTACTCCAATATCAAATGTTTGAATGAATCCATTATTTTGATCAACGAATCTCATATATGCACGTTTAGCTGCGTCAGTGCAGGTCTTGAGTTTGATTACTGACTAATGGTAAGACACCTCTACGACACAGTTTTTTTTTCTTTTTTTATAGGATAGAGCAACAAACAAGCACACATTCCACCTGATGGTAAGTGGTTGCTGTGACCCATAGACATCTACAACTATCCTCAATAAATAATCAAAATGCAGATGCGACCCGTGAGGACTAAGATAGAATGCCTCTTTTCCAGTAAAAATTGTCTCCGATTCTCTACACTCACCATACGAAACACAGCAGTGTTATGCTGCTATTTTACGCTGGTATTCTGTGAGACCGTGGTCCTTCCCCGGTCGAGCCGACCCATTCTTGCTACAACTATACTAATAATAAAGCTGCAGCATGGCTCTACCACGTGAAAATACAATAAATATAGAAAATGCCCAATACTCCTGTAGTCTTGTAGTCCCAATAGTCTTGAGGGTGTCAAAAGGCAACAGAGGTAAAATGAAACAGGAGCATCTTCCTGATAACGACTCAAAATAATAAAAAAACTGTGTTTGCCAACCCGCTTGCCAAGCGTGGCAACTATGGTATCCCCCATGAGGCACTCTATGAGGGAGGCTTATGTTCAGCTGTGACTTTAATAGTCTGTAATGAAGGGATGGATGGATAAGTTAGGCGGATAGGTGTTGTACCGTTAAATAATGAAATAAGAATAAAAACGACGGAAAGGTATTAAGAGACAACAATATTTTTCCATTGTTCTAACTCTATTTATTGCTTTAGGTTAAAAGCTTCGTATAACCTCGTTTAGCCTTAATGATGTCATCTTAGAAAAGGGTTTGCTAAGTGCAGTCGTGAAACTAGACCAGTCCGTGTGGCTCCTGCAACAAATGGATATCTGCAATGTACTTCATCAAAGTGGGCCACAGTGCGTAGTGACATGTGAGGTCTAGGATGGAACGTCTCATATTCTGTCATTATGGTAACACTTTGAGGCTTTAAATAAGTATCTACTGTGAACTACATAATAAGATATTTATCTTTGATATCGACAAACCCTGTACTATCAATTTAAAGATATAAGAAAGCCAGTTTTTAGCAGTATGATTTATGTATTCCACAGTACATTGATTCTTCCTTCTTTTACTTATTATCACACAATCACAAAATTATACGTGGTAGAGCCATGCTTCAGCTATATTATTATATTTGTAGCACGAATGGGCCGGCTCGACTGGGTTAGGACCACGCTCTCACAGAATACCGGCGTAAAATAGCAGCTTAATGCTCTTTTGTTTCGTATGGTATGTGTAGAGAACTGGAGACCCTTTTTACTGGAAACTAGTCCTCAGAAATGACAACGCATCTAAATTTTGATTCTTAATCGAGGATAGATGTAGATGTCTATGGGCCACAGCAACCATTTACCATCAGGCGGGCTGTGTGCTCGTTTTTTACCTCCGTTCTATATAAAAAAAACAATCATTTGTTACCACCACAATATTTCAAAAGAACAGAACACTTAAGCGTAAAACTTGACAGAACCTCCTCTATTCTCGTAGTAATAATATGAAACAAGGACGCGTTCGCCAATAAAACTTTTCAAATAAATCACCCGTTGATATAACGAAACAAATTTTTCTAGCAACTAAATACATAATTCATACAAGATTCCATCGATAATCTGCGGTGCGCTACCGTTACAATTTTCTTTGTAAACGCCTCAAGCAACGCAGATAGGGGTGCTCGGTAGAAATAATAGGACAACTTTTATCTGAGTCGAGACAAGAGAGCCGAACGGTTTTATCGGGGAAATACTCTTTCAAATTGCAGTACTCGGTGTTAGTTTTTATCAGAGGCCCCAGGCTCTAGACCTCTCATAATCAATAAACTGTGGCTACTAGGTACCGCGTGGAAGCTGGGCCCGTCCCAGTGGTCAAGTGTTATAACCAAAAACTAACTATTTTTAGTTGGAACGTTACTAGAAATTTACGTTACAAAAGTCTGTTCTATATTAATATATTTATGCAATAATGTAATGTCAGATAAACTTTATTAATATAATAATGATGGCAGTAAATACTATTTATAAATTCACAGTTGTTATATCACTATTATAGTCCACTGCTGAACATAGGCCTTCCCCATATATTGCCTAATAAGGGGAATATTTACTATAGTTGCCAACCTTGGCAAGCGTGTTGGCAACCGCATATTTATATATTTAGCTATTAAGAAGACGCTGCTGTTCATATCTTGATTTGTTTCCCTCAGTCGCCTCTTACGACACCCACGGGATGATATGGGGTAGTGGATATTCTTACCCCGCCACTACACGGTACGCCAAAATGTTAACGTGACATTTATTTGTCACCAATAGATTAGTGTGACATTCTTTTTATATAGAAGTAAGAGTAACAAACAAGCACATGGTCTATCTGATAGGTAGCTGCTTCTGTAGTCCATAGGCACCTACATTTATCCTCGATTAAGGTTTAAAAATGAATGTGTGTACATATTTCATTTACAATATTAAATTAAAATAATGAAATGCATTTTATCCTTACACCGGGAAATGTCAAAAACATCATAAAATACTGTTTACGCTGTACTATACAACACAAGATTCAAATAAACTTGGGTTATCTCAGTTTACGATGAGACGGCCCGCTCGCTCGAACAACGCGAATCAGATAGGCCACTTGCCAGTATTCTGAGACTTGGCTCCCTAACAAATATGACTAGATACTCTGATTGTACGGTGAATATTCATTCGGATGTAAAGATTAAAACTACAGGAACATTCTGTTATGAGTCTTGTTACATTTAGAAGTAATTGCATCTCTTATATTACGTTGGCAGAGTTTGAAATTTGTTTGAAGAGATAGAAACAACATTTGTTACAACTGGTTTAACTTATTGCGCTAAAATATTAATATATTTGTGATATTGATGATATTTCGCCCCGATTATTAGCCGGGATCCACCCTAGCCCTGGAGATTTTGAGAACGGTGATATTAATTAACAGTGGTAGAGCCACGCGGCAGCTTTTGCTGTCGCACGGATGGGCTGGCTCGAACCGGGGTAGTACCACGACCTCACAGAAAACCAGCGTGAAGTAGAGGTTTACCTCTGCGTTTCGCTTGGTGAGTGCAGGTGGCCGGAGGCCCTTTTTACTGGAAATGAGGCATTCCATCTTAGTCCTACATGACAACGCATCTACATTTTGATTAGTAACAGAGGATAGATGTAGATGTCTATGGGCCGCAGCAACCACTTACAATCAGGTGGACTGTGTGCTCGTTTGTCACCCTTATCCTATAAAAAAAAAAATCTTACGAATTTATCTGCGCAGGAGAGAATTACTGGCACCAGTGCTGGCTTTAACCTAGGCTTAACCATTTTACCGTGAGAGTCGTGGTAGCCAAACTTATGGTTTATTTCCCTCTGTCGCCTTTTACGATACTCAAGGGACGGTATGGGATAATTTACGGTGAACTACATAAATTATAATTCTAGTATTATTTATAAAAACCTCTATTATCTATAATATAAAAATGAATAGCTGAATGTATTGCTAAGCGCAAATCTCGAAAGCAGCTGAAATTATTTCACTAATTCTTTTTTTATAATATTCCTTGAAGTACGAAGATGGTTCTTACGGAGAGAAAAAGTTAAAAAATTACCTGAAAAAGTCTAAAAACAACACTTTTCTATATTTTCATACAAAATTTTCGTAATAATACTTCAAAGTCAATTTGAACTTTAATACCATACCATAAAGTTTAAGTCTTAGTGAAGGGGTTCCGGGAAGGCAAAACAATTGAGTGACGTTAGTATCGTATAAATATTAATGTCAATATTTATACACACTGGCAGATAGCTGATGTTGTAAGGAGTAACTTGGGCTGCTTTTATTTTAGGGTTCCACGAAAAATAACTCCACGCGGGCGAAGTCGCGGGGAATAGCTAGTTAAATATAAAAAGTAACATGTATAATAAAATAACACAACTAGGCATTTGAAATTCATTATCATTTTAATCGATACTTAAAAGTTCAAATGTTAATAAAAATAATTAAATCAAAGTTGATGACCCATTGAGATAACCGAATGAGACGCGTCATGTAGTTTTACTAACAATTTACGATATTTACTAATAAGTGCACAGTGGGTGTCACAACCCTCTCAGAAATAAGAAGAGGCCTGTGCCCAGTGGTGGGACGTATATAGGCTGTAATTTTAACTTTAACATAGTGGGTGGTAAGGTGTTAATTTTTTTTTGCTTTTTTAAAATAAGCCTAATACTATGTAGTCATTATTACCATCGTATCATCATGATCATCATTATTACAGCCCTTCACAAGTCCACTGCTGGACATAGGCCTCCTACAAGGTACGTCATAAAGCACGCTCCTGAGCCACCTGCATCTATCGACTTCCTGTATGTCTTACCAGGTCGTCTCTCGATCTAGTCGGGGAACGCCCCACACTGCGCCTACCGGTACGAGGCTCGGTTACTCGAGAACCTGTCTTCCCCATCGGTAGTCGGTTGGCCCATTGCTACTTCAGCTTACTAATGCGTTGTGCTATTTCAGTTACTCTGGCTCTACAACGGATATCAGAGTTTCTAAGTTTCTCAAGCAGAGAAAGCCCGAGTATAGCTAGCGCTATGGCTCGCTTAGAGATCTTTAGCTTCCTCATACGACCAGCAAGTGAAGCACCTCGTCTCAGACCCATAAGTTTTGTTAAAGATCTATTCTGTCTCATTAAATGTATTCAATTGATTATTAGTTGAACATTATTAGTTGAATGCACTGGAGATGCGATCTCTTTGTAAAATGTGCGGCGTTACCATGGCCGACCGAAAGCGAAACGAAGAGATTCGCAATATGGCAGGTTTGAAAGATGACCTTACGAGTATCACAAAAATTGATAAGGGCGTGCTTCGATCGTTTGGGCATGTTGAGCGAATGAGTGAAGACCGAATGGTGAAGAAAATATATAGCGCGAAAGTAAATATTAAAAGGTGTTGAGGTAGACCGAGACTAACTTTCGAAGACCATGTGAGCAAATTGCTCGAAGAGGGGAGGGTCAAGAGTACTCGGATACCTAGACGTGCATGTATGAAGAAGATAATGAATCTGAAAGAAACGAAAGAGGTATGTAAGGATCGTGACACTTGGCGATCTGTTCTCTCTGGCTACCCCGTCAGAAGTAAGTATTAATTGTATTCACAAATAAAGAAATTTGAATTTGAATCACTAGCAACACGCACTGGTTGTACAATATTGTTTTCAGGTTTTGAGGTATAACAGATGAGAAAATGTGTCGTAATCTCCTGTACGCTGCCCAGCCGAGTTGAATCCGTCGAATCGTCACCGTTGTAACGGTAATAATCAATATTGCCATATTCTTTCTGTCTTTCCTAATTTTTCGAGAAGTGTCTCAAAGTTGTCCAAATATTGCCATGCGAAATGGGCACCGTACACAGATACAGTTATTGTTTTAAAACAGCAAAATCGAAGTCCATAGACCTTTAAACATAGAGAAGGTTAAATCGAACATAATTGACGGATCGACGAATTGCTTTGTTGAAAATGTGTGATACATGTACCCTACACTTATCTAGTTAATCTTCTACCTAGTTCCGTAGCCGAGTAGCAGTGCGTGAACTGTTGTGTTCCGGTTTGTAAGGAACAGAGAGACAGTATAATCAGGCTGTGAGGAATTTCATTTTAATCATCAGTGGTTACAACGTATACTCGTCTATAGCATTGTTTTTATGTGTTTTTATTTATAGAATAAGTATGACAAACGATCACACAGTCCACCTGATGGTAAGTGGCCGCTGTGGCCTATAGACATCTACATCTATTCTCGATTAAGAATTAAAATGCAGATGCGTTTTCACCCCTGAGAACGAAGATAGAATGTCTCGTTTCCAGTAAAGAGGTCTTTGGTTCTCTACACGCATTATACGAAACGTGCTATTTCATCGAACCGATCAATTAGTGCTACGTTACCATAATATGCTGCAGTGTGGCTCTACCACGTAAAAGTTAGAAATTGGTTGCCCATTCATGGCTTGCAGCAGGCATTAATTATCAGATGGACTAAAATTTCGTTTACCACTTCGATATAAAAAAGAAACTTATTTCATTAAAAAGTAATTTAAAAGTAAACCTTTCAATAAACAACTAAATACTTTTTCCCTCAAGTAACATTAGTCCACGCTTTTAATGAAACTGAAATTTACACTTGGCTATTAAATACGGAGCATAGCGGCTGCCAAATTGGATGGTACAGCTCGTATTGTCGCGGCTATAGCCCCGCACTTGGGTTTGGCTCACGATTAAAATCTGTTTTCATAGCGGACTTCTTTTATTACATTTGGCTTCTAATTTCCACTCGTTAAGTTAAAGAGCCAAGAGCGCCGTTGAAAGTTGTTGTGTATTGGTTGGAAATTAAATGACAATCGGGTCCTTTACATAACTCTTTCGTTGTTTGTATAATAGAATGTTTGTATTTCGTTTTTCATTTCTTATACAAGATATGAAAACACTGTTAAGTACATCTTGTAGTACAATATGTAAGTGTAAAAAAGGAACATGGCTTCCAGTTTGTCGAGCAAATTTGTACTAAAATCCTAAGTTAAATATATTTCTGCGGCACAACGATTAGCTGGGACAGCCACGAGTACTTGAATTTTTAACATAGCCAAGTTTATCATAAGAAAAAAAAAATAAACGCAACATCTTAGTTCTTACGAATGACAATGCATCTGCATTTGTAATTCTTAATCGAAGTTAGATGTAAATGTTTATGGGCCACAGCATTCACTGACCATGCAAGTGGACAGCGTGATCGTTTATCTAAGAAAAAACCAAATTTATAAAATATGTTTCATTGTAGAATCTCTGTAAGGTGCATATTTAAATAGCAAAATCTATTATACAAAAAATAATGTTTTTTTGTTCGTATCTTATGCGCTGCCATACCGTTCATTGGATTGCGGTAAAATTTCGACAAGTTATTGCTGGTACTTGCGCGTAGGTTAAAGCCGTAGTACAATTAACTTAAAGTAAGTGGCGCGCGTTTCGTACCGACAAATTTATTTGAAAGTTATATATCATCACTATTATCGTTCATATTTAAACAATATTATTTAACTCTTCCAAATTTAAAATGATATTTCCACAATTATTACTTCTGTGCCAGCAACGCACTGGGTACCAGCTAGTAGTAATAAGTTTTTTTCATTATGATTAAAGTTTTTATTTTCACACAATCCTTAAATTCCGCATGTTGAATCTTCATAAAACTATTTTGTTTTCGACGTATAATTACATTTGAGTAAATTAAAAGAGATTCAAAAAAGTTAAAAAGTACGTCACCTTAACATGAGTTGCATTGAGTTGTATTCCCGTTTATGTGAACCATTCAACCAACAACAAGCTTAACTAAATTTTTTACTACAAGATGACTTACGACTATTGTCAAATTATAGGAAAAGTTTGATCTAAAGCAGACTTCAAAAAGGAGGAGGTACTAAATTCGACTGCATATTCTTTTTTTATGTGTAGTTAACTCATAACTTTTTTCTGGGTGAACCGATTTCGATGATTATCTTTTTATTTGATAGCTGGTGCTTCTCATGTGGTCTCATATAAAGTTAATCTTTTGAGTTATTCTTAATAATTTATATTGAAGTCGGTTGTAATTTTTTTTTAATTTTAGATTATATTCAACGACATTATCTAGAGATCTCTTGTATCTATAAATATTTTCTCGGTTTTAAAGACTTGAATAATATTCGCAGACGATGGTAGAAGACCAGACAGTATGATTTTGGTTTCTAGGAAAAAGACAGAGACCAAATATGAAATGTATGGTATGCTTTGTGGTTAGATACTTTGGCGGTCTCCCATCTCGGTGCTATCTTGTTTAGAGCCGGAGCGGCAAAGGTGAATGAACTTACACATACTCAATGAATGCTAACTCATAGCTGGGCCATATACTATCCCTGAGAGATGACTAAACATTTGTGCAGTTTGATGTAAAAAAGTTTCACGAGGAAGAGCTATGCTGTAGCTATATTAGTAGTATAGATGTAGCACGAATAGGTCGGTTCGACTGAGGAAGGAGAACGCTCGTTGCTGTTATGTTTCGTATGGTGAATGTAGAGAACCTGAGACCTCTTTTTCTAAAAATGAGGTATTTCATCTCAGGGGTGACAACACACTTGCAACTTGAATCTTAACCGAGGATAAGTAGATGTCTAATGGCCACAACATCCACTTACAATGAGGTGGACTGTGTGCTTATTTGTCACCTTTGTCCTATAAAAAAAAACTATCGGTCTCCGTGGATCTTTTTTCGCTTAAAGGCTAAGTATAGAAATTCAGTGAGGAAATGCAGCCAGCGTTCTTGGCATTGTATTTCGGGGAGTAGGACTGCATGATAATTTTAGTTATAATAAAAAAACAATTTTTTATTTCTTATAAAAATAATTTATATTTTTTCCTAATTAAAAAAACGATGCTATCCAAAGTGTTCTCCCATATTTTGGAAGCGTTTTGAATAAAAATACACTATAATTCTAGTCACGAAATAGTGTAAGACTTTACGCGTCTGTATGTGTGTTCGCTCAAAACTTTGAAAGTACTAGATGGATTTCGATGAGAAGAGAGCTTTGTCTGTATTGCCCGAAGTATAAGTATAACCATTCAGAAAAGAAACGCAGCTAACTTTCTTGGCTTTATTCACAGCTAGTAGTTTCCTCTCTATTCCATCATCAGATAATCTGACACTTGACTAGTCTACATCACATTGTTGAAGACATTACACGAATTTTTCATTAAGTAAGGGCGACTATAGAGCACACAATCCACCTCATGTTAAGTGGTTGTTGTGTCCCACAGACATCATCAACTAATCCTCGATTAAGAATCGAAATGCAGATGCATTGTCACCCCTGAGGACTAAGATGAAAGGCCTCGTTTTTTAGTAAAAAGGGTCTCTGGTTCTCTACATTCAACAAACGAAACACAGCAGCATTAAATTGCTATCTCACGCTGGTATTTTGTGAGAACTTTGTTTCCCGACCTGTTCGTGCTAAACCATAATATAGGTAAAGCGTGGTACCACGTATAACGGAGTAAGGATTCGATACAAATGGACTTTGTCTATTATTATGTGATAGCAAAGTAGTGAAATAATTTAATAATTTCCTAATTCGATTGCAATGTGTCTTCAAGGCAAGAGTAAATATGTTTTTGCTGAGTCAGCGCACTTAGTCATCTTTGACTTCATTACCGCTACACATATCACAATAGTTAAAAATATCGTTATAATATGTCTACAGAATAAGGGTGCAAAGTGGTCGATCACACCAATTTATGCTGCAGTCATATTTTAGTTTCACCGTGGTTCTACCACGTGTAATATTAAAAAAATCAAATATATTATCATCCCTAGAGTCTAAGATAAAAAACCTCACAGTCTGAACTCCTAATTGCTGACATTAACATCAGAACTATCCGGTGTAGATACAAAACAAGAATCAGGTCTACTGTTAATAGGGTCTGTGTCGAAAGAGAACATCAGGATTTGTGAGTGCGGGAGTACTTAAGTGAAAGTCTTTATCATGAGGTTATGTACTATAGTAGTATAAAGCGCATAAAACCCGTAAATAATCCCGGCCCATTGTTTAACGTGACAATAGATGCGTACTAAGGTTCCTACATGAGTAACTATTATCTAATAAATCTTGCCAAAGAAATGAAAAATAAAATAAAAATAAAAAAAGCCCTTTACGAATTCTTATACATTTTATACCCGAATACCAAACTATGGATAAAACAAATTATTCTTGATTTTTTTATATAGAATAAGAGTGACAAAAAAGCACGTAGTCCTTCTGATGGTAAGTGGATGCTGTAGCTCATAGACATTTACATCTATCCTCGATTAAGAATCAAAATGTAGACTCATTGTCCCCCATGAGGACTAAGATGGAATACCTCGTTTCCATTAAAATGGTCACCGATTCTCTACACTTACCATACGAAGCAGCAGCATTGAAATATTTTATTAGTCGCATGATTTATTTTAAACGGTTTCTGACTCCTGGTATTTTACGTGTTTTAGAACACGTAGTTCTCCGGACGTCTGTGAATTTTGGGGCTATAAGGCATTATTTTAAAACTTTGAGAAATAAAATTAAGTTCACCGCGATAATCCGAAAAGTCAGTCTAATTCAAAGCACCAAGACTTGACACAAGAATGGGACCCTATTGCTAAGCCTCCGATATACGTCCGTCCGTCTGTATGTCAGCGGGTAAATTTGTCAAATTTTTAGAGAATGTTCATTTCTGTTGCCGCTATAACAAGAAATAATAATAAAATAAATAATTAAAAAATCAAAAACCCGACGTCAAAAAAGACAATTTAAAAGTAATGTACTAAAAATACCAAAACAAGATTGAGAATAGAAAACAAAATTTAAATAAACTATAAACAAAGTAAACTCTACTTCGGTTTAACAAACAAAATTGAAAGTATAAGTTAAATAGACGCAATAAGTTTAGTAGCAAGCGGAACCCATTAATTTTCTTTCGGTTTATAATTTGCAATTGGGTCCCGCCGTTTGTTTAATTTTTTTAAATTAAAGTATTACTATTTTGCGCCAAAAATCCGCCATTTTGTTTTATTTTTGCAAACAGCTATTTAAGAACACTTGGATTTTTAAGACGAATAAAACGATACCATAATTGTCGAAATTCATCCAGCCGTGTAGAAGATACGAGGTAATAAAGAAATTTACAAGAATACAAGATATGCGCGAAAAACTTTTTCTTAGCAGTCGCTTAAAAATAAAAAAAAATAAAAAAAATAACCGGGCGCCCCCTACTAGAAACGTGTTCTTTTGTATTGTAAAAATATATGTACAAATAGAACAATTTTGTTACTAAGTATATATTAAAATTCTTTTATTGTCAGTTACTGAGTTGATTTTTGTTGTCTTATAATGGAAATACTAACTGATACCCGCCCGCTTCGCTGGGTGCACGATAATATTTTATTGCCGCAACTAGGTGTAAAATATCAAGATTTTTTTAATGGGACTATCGTAAAATCCGTGCTTAGTGAGCGTCTGCATTGCGAAATTAGTTACTATACTAAATTTAAAATCAATGTGATGTATAGTTTTAGGGATCTCGTGATGATGAGACTGTCAGTCATATCGTTTATATACGAGTATATATAGATTACTAACATACAAGTTAATAATGTTGACTCTTCTATAGAGGACATTAAGCTCTTATCAAAGTGTTACCTCCATTATTTTAGTAGATCGTTGGTGTTGTCGTGGAATCACACACTCGTATCGCGTGCCCCACGACCGCTTGCAACGGTATCTTCACATTGTTCCACCGTAATGAATTTCGCCGACACGTGTTCTGACGGAGCAAGTCGTGTTATGTGTTACACGGTGTTTAGCTCGTAATTGACTTTAAAGAGGCTAGGCACGACTTTGTGCACATAGAACACTAGAGGGTACATATCCTTTTAACTTGTTAGTAGGGTGGTAACTGTGTGGCTTAAGGGTTGTTTTAGGGATGCTTACGAAATAAAAGAAAACGATCTTTTACGAAGCCGAGAGATGCTAAGCATTTAATTGCGGAGCTCAGGGCTGCCGGTTCGAATTTCGCCCGGAACTAACATTTTGTATGGCTTAAAAGGCATGAGCATCTTGTCATGAGGTCACGTTGCACTCTTTTTCGCACTAAGTAAAACATTATATAGATGATGCAATTATTGTTATTAAATTTAATATAAAAAAAACTTTAACCCCATTAGGAATTTTAAAGCCGCGGCCCTTAGCACCGAAACTCATAATTAAGCCACTGGGTCGCAGAGTCGTCGACTACGTACTAGATTACAATAGTTTCATTTCTTCATTGATTACAGGCCACCAGAAGTCCACTGCTGAACATACGTCTCCCATATAGATTGCATTATACGGAGGTTTTTAGTAAAGTTGCCTCTCTAAGCAGGCGGGTTGGTAGCCGACATTTTTAATTATTATTATTGAATTTTTATTAGAAAAACTGCGGTCCATATCCTATTACAGATCCTTCGTTAGTTTACAAATTAAAAAAAAAAGTAGAAGAATGGTGCAACCTTTTTATTGAGTAAGATTATAAGAGTGATTTAAAAAGCATTATGGCAACTTTACAAAGCGTTATTAAACTGTTATTAAGCTTTTGTCAATAAGGCGTAGTTTTACGTATCTTCAACAAATCAGTGATTTGATTAGATGGTTCGGTTGCGTAGGGGCTGAGCGTTTGGTTGCGGCGCCACGGGTCTGCGGGTTTCAATCCTGCACAGAACTGGTGGATTGTTCTTTGAGTAATTTACGAAATTCCTTCACGATACAGAAGGAAAATCTTAAAGTGTGGTTAAAGTAATTTTTAGTATAAAAGAAAAAAAAATTAAACTGCCACTACATGGTTTATGCTAATAAAATGTATAGTTTATTAGCATAAACCAAGGCAGTGTAAAAGTAAACAGTAGCCAATATCTTTCCATGGGTGTTCCTAAACAGAATTAAAAGAAATAAAAAACTGAGTTTGCCATTGGTAAGTGTAGAAAACTGGAGACCCTTTTTACTGGAAACGAGGCATTCCATCTTAGTCCTCACGGCTGACAACGCATCTGCATTTTTTTAATCGAGGATCGATGTAGATGTCTATGGGCCACAGCATCCACTTATCATCAGGTGGACCGTGTGCTCATTTGTCACCCGTATTCTATATAAAAAAGATTTTGATAGTTAGTTAAAAATGTAGCAACGCTTTCACTTTCAAAACGAAAGACTTAATCTACCACCAAAAGTGTGGAAATGTATAAATTGTTAAAATATGAGCAAATATCTCCTCGGTAACTGCAGCTAGCGAATAAATTTCGATAAGCACGCCGCGTAGACGAGCGTGGAACTCCAAATGAATATGTTAGCTACTGTTTTGTTTGACGCTCAGTCCTTTCAGATTTACAGATATGTGCGCCGCCTGTGTATATACGTCCGTATATAACTAGCCAGGAAAGCGTCTGGCGCTCACGTTATGGGGCGCTGAGTACTTGTGGAGCGTTTAGTATGCTTCCGTTCTACAAGTGTTTTTTAGACGTGAAAACTAATAATCATTTAGAATTTGCTATTTTTGGTAGGCGTGGCAGTTGGGTTGGCAACACAGTTTTTATAATATTTTGTTGTTAACAGGTAGATGCTGCTGCCAATCTCTCGTTTCATTTTCCCTCAGTCTATTTTACGACACCTACGGGACGATAATATAGGGTAGTGGATATTCTTACAGCGTTATTTCACGGTATTGATTTGCGTTACAAATAGGAAGATAGCTAGTTGTCCGAGTTTCAGACACAATAGTAAGACAATAGTAATGAATTATATGTAGTGCACGGGTTAATAAGTCTGTGCCAGAAATCTCTGCTTTTCTATATACACAATCACAATTAGTTCTTTGTAAATAAATTTGTAATTTTGTTGATACTATCTAAATTATTCTCATTTTGTGTTTGTTAGTAGTTAAGCACGTGTACGACTTTAAAGCAATAACAGAACATAATTAGTAATAATTAATCAAGATATACGCTATGGAACTAGAGTAATTGAAAGTGAAGCGGCAATAGGCTGGCCATATAGCTCGTAGAGCCGATGGGAAATAAATAAAATTGGTAGCCTCGTACAGGTAATCAAATTTAATAAAGGACATGACTAAATAAAAATTATGACTTAATGATAATAGGAAAGTGAGTTTTTCATTCAATCATCTGAAAGTTAAATTATAAGCATCATATTTACGTTAGATGTAGAGTATTTAGATCGGACAACCTCGTTGTTGTCTCGGGTTCGGATATCGGGTCGGGCCAGTTGTTGCGTTTATCTATCAAATTTTTTTTAATAGCAGCCCGGAGTCAAGAAGTTGGTTCTGCGCCTGATTCTGCTTTGTCGCATTGTCGTCCTATCGGACAATGAGAGTAAAGGTATAGGAGAGTGTATTTTTTTTTATAGGAAAAGGGTTAAAAAACGAGCATACAGTCCACCTGATGGTAAGTGGTTGCTGTAGCCCATAGACATCTACATCTATCTATCTATCCGATTACTAATAGGTTAGCTAGCGTAGAGTCTTCTTCACTTGAGGTGTAGAAGTGAAACACGTGTCGTATTATCGACGGTGGTGTGTCTTTCCTAATGTAGTGGTGTTGGAAGTACTGGTGCTGGGATTAGTGGTGACGGGGATAGTGTACGCAATTGAGGGAGGGCGGGAGGTGCTCTTCAAACTAGGTAAGACACATAATTTAAGTTTATTATGCGGGTCATAGCAAACTAACCCTTAACATATTTAATCATCATCATCATTACATCCTTTCACAAGTCCACAGCTGAACATAGGCCTCCCCCAAGGAATGCCAAAAAACACGGTCCTGATCCGCCTGCATCCATCGACTTCCTGCATGTCTTACCAGGTCGTCACTCCATCTCGTGGGGGGTCGCCCTACACTTCGCCTACCGGTACGAGGCTGCCACTCAAGAACCTTTCTTCCCCATCGGTTGTCGGTTCTTCGAGCTATATGGCCGGCCCACTGCCACTTCAGCTTACTAATCCATTGGGCTATGTCGGTTATTCTGGTTCTACTGTGGATATCCTCATTTCTAAGTTTTTCAGGCAGAGAAACTCCGAGCATAGCCCTCTCCACAGCTCGCTGAGCAATCTTGAGCTTCCTCATCCGGCTAGCAGTGAAGGACCACGTCTCAGTTCCATAGGTCATCACTGGCAATACGCACTGGTTGTATAGTCTCGTTTTCAAGTTTTGAGGTACACCTGACGAGAAGATGTGCCGTAATTTACCGAACGCTGCCCAACCGAGTTGAATCCGTCGATTGACCTCTCGGTCAAAGTTGGACTTATCTAATAGGACCATTTGTCCCAGATAAATATACTCGTCAATAACTTCGAGCTAAGTGCTCCCAACAACTACCGGCAAAGGTGTGACATGGACATTAAACATGATCTTTGTTTTGTCCATGTTCATCTTAAGACCTATTCGTTGGGAGGACACTATTGAGGTCATTGAGCATGGTGCTTAGGTCCTCTAGCGATTCTGCCATAAGGACTATGTCGTCGGCAAATCGAAGGTGAGTGATGTAATCGCCATTGATGTTGATACCGTATCCTTTCCAGTCCAGTAGCTTGAAAACGTCTTCCAACGCAGCGGTGAAGAGTTTCGGGGACATAACGTCGCCCTGTCTTACACCTCTCTGCAGTTGGATAGGTTTTGTACTCTGATTCTGTACTCGGATAGCCATCGTAGCTCTACTGTACCTACAAACACTTCAGCACTTCGATATACCGATAGTCAACTTGGCACCGCTGAAGGGACTGCAGCACCGCCCAAATTTCGACGGAATCAAAGGCTTTCTCATAGTCCACATACGCAAGGCAAAGTGGCAGATTGTATTCTTCTGTCTTCTGTACAATTTGCCGAAGGGTGTGTATGTGGTCTATGGTACTAAAACCTTTTCGGAAACCGGCTTGTTCGGGAGGCTGGAAGTCGTCGAGTCTGCGTGCGAGACGATTCATAATGACTCTCTAAAATAGCACGTAGACGCGGCTCCGAAGGGAAATCGGTCTGTAGTTCTTCAAGAGAGCGTTATCGCCTTTCTTGATGAACAACACCACCGCACTTCTGCTCCACGCCTCCGGAGTAGTACCACCACCACCACTTAACATATTTGATGTGAGATATTTCCGCAAAGTAACGCCTGATTCTAAAATTTCAAAGTAATATCAAATTTAATTTGAATGCTGGCAACACTTTTTATTCAAGTAAACTCGACCATTCTAACGCTGCTTGGGGACGCGTCTCGTCACTCAGTGGCACTCAATAATGCATGCGCAGACTGAACCACGGCCTACGACCTGCTTTTCAGTTACAAAGCAAAAAATATTACAACCAAACAACGTCGCTATTTATCAATAGCTTATAAAAAGCTATTACACGGGAAATCGTTAGAAAATATTTATTCAAAAAAATCAGAATATTGTTTTGTTTAAAAAAAGTTTTTTTTAAGACCATTAAATTTCTCTGTTAGCTGTCGTTTGGTATTGTTTTTACAAACTTTTTTAATAAATTGCTTTCCTCGTATGTCTTTACGGTTCAAAATTTGTATTCGTTTTCAGATTTCCGAACCCGAAGGGTAACTAACGGGACCCTATTACTAAGCTTCCACTGTCCGTCCGTCCGTCCGTCTGTCTGTCAGCGGGCTGTATCTCATGATCCGTTATAGGTAGACGGTTAAAATTTTCACAGAATTTGTATTTCTGTTGCCGCTGTAACAACAAGTAAAAAATAAATTAAAAAATAAAGAGGGCTCCCTAGAAACGTGTATTTTTTGCAATTTTTTTTGCTCGATTTTAATAATGGCAACTAGTACACGCTTGAAATGCTGTTTGTATCGCTATATTCGTGCTACACAGTGTTACATAGTATTAACTCTTGTACGATGGTACGTAACCAATATGCGCGAGTCCGACTCGCAATTGGCCGGTTTTTTTGTAAAATAATAGCAACATTATTAATATTACTAATATTCCCTTTAACCACTCCTGGTATAACACTCTGGTTAAGAGTGGTTGACGACAGTAGTCTAGTGGCGGGTCGAACCCACGACCTTTTGAGTTCACGGTCCGCACCCCGCCTGGCTTTACTGTCGCTTTAATCCTTTTCAATTTTTGAAACTTTCACTGACATCCAATTAAGCTGGAATTTGTCAAACTTCGATGACTATGAAATAAAATGGTAACATGGCGCTGATCTGATGTTGGACTTTGATAATCGCCCTAACGAAGCTATAAAATGTTATTTTTAAATAGATTTTATTATCATTTATATCAAGTTGAAGTGAGGTCACAAAGTTAATAAAATAAAATAATTGGACAGAAATTAGTTTATTTATTCATTTATTTAAACTTTTATGAAAAAAAAGAGTACATATGGCGGACTTATCAGTCAACTATTAGGTTAAGCAGAGAAGAACAGATGGGAGGTGCAGTAAAACTAAAATAATAATGAAAAGGTGTGATAGTAGTATAGATAAACCATATATACACACACACACATATATATATATATATATATATATATATATATATATACAAATTTACTTATAATATAAAATTGTATATTATATATTTATTGCCAATTATCTTTATTTTCTAACGTGAAATAGCAACATAATGCTACTGTGTTTAGGTGTAGTGAGTGTTGTCTACACTCTAAACCGGATATACTTTTTATTGGATACGAGCCATTCCATCTTAATCATAATTATTACGTATTTTTAATCTTCCATCTCAGTCCTCAGGTGTGATAACGCATCCACTTACTATCAGGTCGACTGTGTGCTCGTTTGTCAACCTTATTCTATATAAAAAAAATATTCTTTTAATATAAGTTTTGTTATCTATTGAGTAGCGGATATTTCTACACCGATATTATACGGTTTCGTGAGAAACAACAGAGGTAAACAAACCAGGATATGGGCAAAAGCATTATATAAAACCTAAAAAATTAAAAAAGTCTGAGTTCATCAATCCACCTGCCAAGTTTGGCAACTATTGTAAATATTTCCTCTATGAAGCAATCTATAAGGAGGACTATGTTGCGAAGTAGACGGCAGGTGTCTATATGCAACTGCCTTTACAATCACGTGAAATATGTGCTCGTTTTTCAACCAATTGTAGGTTTATTGTTTTTTTAACATTAATTGGAAATCAAGTTATTTTAAATTGGACATAAAGATAAAGGATCGTAACATAAAAAAGAGCGTACAATTTACTGTAATAAACAGATTATTAAAAAAATATTTTCATCCGACAACATTATTTTACGGTCCGAGACGTAATTGGTATACGTGCGTTACGCAAATAAAGCCAATCGGAAGCTATTCATAAATTATTTAAAGATTGGAAAACTCAACCTTGAACTTTTCGTAACGCTTTTCGCACCCTCTCACAATCTAGGGTCGTCTCAAGTGGTCTGGCGTGTTGTGGAACTAGGGGCTAGAAGCTTGTTTAGTTGTAGTTATGATATTACAAACTTTTACGAAAACCTGCCGGGATTAGACTCGAAAATATTTTTCACTTTCACAAGTTTTTCATTTCCAAAAACTATTTTACTACCACTGGGGAAAAGTGTTGTAATATACGATGAAATAGTGAGCTTTCAGTTTGGGTTCTCTCTAAGAAATGTTAGAGAAATAAACATTTATTACATAATAGCTGTTTCCCTCGACTTCGCCGGCGTGTAATTAAGGTTTTAATTTTTTTGCGCGTAACCCTAATTCTTTTTTTAAATTAAAGTATCCTGAGTTATTCCTTATAACATCAGCTATTGGTCAGTTAAATTCCCATAAAAATCAGTTCAGCCCTTTCGGAGATAAGCCGAAACAAACATACAGGCAGATAAAAATTTTAAAAATTGTGTTTTTGTTATAAGTACCGTATATACTTTTATATGCGTTAAGTAAAAAGCTGTCATTTTGACATTACAAACAGACATTTGAATTTTATTTATTTGTATAGATTTCCGAAAGGTAATTACTATAAAAACAATGTAGTTATAGCGGTTTCAAAACACCTATAAAAGCAAACCTTGCCTAAAATAAGAGAAGATAAATAATGTTATCTGTTTCTTTAGTGGTAGATCCATGCTGCAGCTATATTATGGTTGGTGTAGAAATGGGTCAGCTTGACAGTGGAACTCTTTCTACTGGAAACGGACCATTCCATCTTAGTCCTCAGGGGTGATAACGCATCTGCATTTTGATCTTTTATCAAGGATAGATGTAGATGTCTATGGGCCCCAGCATCCACTTACCCTCAGGTGGACTGCGAGTTCGTTTGTCACTCTTACTCTATTAAAAAGCAATGTGTCCCAAGCAGATCATAGATACAATAGTTACGTTTTTAACTTTGTTTTACAAATATGTACAACACCATGTTATAAATGCGGTAGCAAAACGTCCACAAAGCGTGGAATTTCCATTAAACTTATATGATATCGCTTTTAAACAGTATCCAGTGAGCAGTGATAAATCGTGGTAAATTAAGGTTAATTAGAATACAGTCGGCGGGACATAATGACAAATTATCTAGCAATTAGAAGACACGTGCAAGAATTAAATTTAAACACCTATAAGGCTCTGCCGCTTTTGTGAAAGTAATTTGTTGAATCAGGTGAAGGCATTAAAGAAATTAGATCGTCGAAGTAATAAATATTCGTGTTTTTCTACCGACTTCAAACATGAGAAGGTACTCAATTCGAATATAGTTTTTTTTTATGTATACTTTATATAACCTCGTAACTTTGTTCTACGTAAACCGATTTCGATGATTCTTCTTTTAGTTAAAAGCTGGTGGTTCTCATGTGGTCCTATATGATTGATCAAGGTCTGACCAATAGTTTTTCAGTTATATTTCATAACATATATTGAAGTCGGTTGTACAAAATTTTTAGTCTTTAATTATTTTCTACCGACTTCAAAAAGGAGTTGGTACTCAATTTGAATGTATGTTTTTTTTCCTGTGTGTTACATCATAAGTTTTTTCTGGGTGAACCGATTTTAATGATCCTTTTTTATTTAAAAATTATTGCTTCTCATGTGGTCCCATATAAATGTGATCAAGGTGTGATAAATAGTTTTTCAATTATTTTTAATAATTTATATTGAAGTCGGTTGTATAAAATTTTTAATTATTATAGAGTAAGTATGACAAACGAGCACACAGTCCATCTGATGGTAAGTGGATGCTGATACCCATAGACGTTTATTTATCCTCGATTAAAATTCAAATTGCGTTGTCACTCCTGAGATGATATGCCTTTGTATCAGTAAAAATGGTCTCTGGTTCTCTATTTTTACCATACCAAACACAGCAGCATTAAGCTGATACTTTACACTGGTAGTCTGTGAGTACGTGATCCTACTCCGATCTAGATCACCCATTCATGCTACAATCATAATATAGTTGCAGCGTGGCTCTACCACGTACATCGTATCGTGTCGTATTGTGAGGAGTGCATAAATTAAAGAGAATGAAATTTTTTTTAATGACTATACTGGTAGGTTCTCGAGAGGTAGCCTGGTACTAGTAACCTAAATACATAGAATGTCGGCATGATGAAGCATGATGGTTTTTCGATGGATTCTGCCGCTAACCGTTACAAACTAGCTAGAGTTTACTGCAGAACATAGGGCATGGGCATAGGTTCATAATAGAGTCGTCGATCGGCTCCAGGTTGGATATTTTTGTCATAATTATTACGCTTTTTAGGCGGGGGGCAACTACAGTTTTTTTTAATTCTTTAGTTGTTCTTATAAGTTGCTGCCCATCTCTTGGTTTGTTTCCCTCTGTCTCCTTTTACGACAGTCACGTGACGATATAGGGTAGGGGATATTCTTACACCATCACAACACAGTTGATCAATGCAGGTGGCTCATGGTCGATTAGCAGTAGAATGTGATGTGTTGTAATGATGGAGGTGATAATGTGATTTTTTTTTATAGGAGAGGGGGCAAACGAGCATGCGGCTCACCTGATGGTAAGTGACTACCGCCGCCCATGAACAACCGCAACACCAGGGGAATTGCAGATGCGTTGCCGGCCTTTTAAAAAGGAGTAGGCTCTTTTCTTGAAGGTCCCTAAGTCGTATCGGTCCGGAAAAATCGCTGGTGGTAAACTATTCCACAAGGAAGTTGTGCGAGGAAGAAAACATCTTCTAAATCGCACAGTGGTGGACCGCCAATCATCCAGATGGTGTGGATGGTATCGGGAGTTCTGCTGCGATGTGCGTTCATGAAATTTGGCGGCTGGGATTAATCCGAACAATTCCTCAGAGCACTCCCCATGGTAAATGCGAAAGAAAATGCTAAGAGATGCAACATCTCTTCGCAGTGCCAGTGAGTCGAGCCGATCGGAAAGGACTCGCTCGTCGACGATTCGAGCCGCTCTGCGCTGGATGCGGTCAAGTGGAAGAAGCTGGCACTGGGGAGCCCCAGCCCAGAGATGGGAACAGTATTCCATGTGAGGCCGAACCTGCGCCTTGTAAAGTTGCAGGCGTTGAGCCGGCATGAAATACTGTCCCGCTCTGCTGAGCACGCCAAGCTTTTTAGAGGCCAATTTGGCCTTCTCTTCCAAGTGACCACGAAACTGCACGCTACTCGATATGTCGACGCCGAGGATTCCGATACTGGCTGAGGCAACAAGGGGAGTACCTTGAAACTGAGGAGATACGACAAAGGGGTTCTTTTTAGCGGTAAACGCGCAAATTTGTGTCTTCTGAGGATTAAACTGGACTAGATTTAGAATTTAAATATATACTTAGTAACAAAATTGTTCTATTTGTACATATATTTTTACAATACAAAAAAAACACGTTTCTAGTAGGGGGCGCCTCGTTATTTATTTATTTATTTTTATTTTTAACCGACTGCTAAGAAAAAGTTTTTCGCGCGTATCTTGTATTCATGTAAATTTCTTTATTACCTCGAATCTTCCACACGGCTGGATGAATTTCGACAATTAAGGTATCGTTTCATTCGTCTTAAAAATCCAAGTGTTCTTAAATAGCTGAGTGGAAAAATAACACAAAATGGCGGATTTTTGGTGCAAAATAGTAATACTTTAATTTAAAAAAATTAAACAAACCTATCGAATAGGGTATCAAAATAAAAGAAATTAAAAGGGGATTACAAAAATATATATGTATAAGTTACATGTTTAAATTTAATTAGGAATAATAAATTGGTTTAAAAAGTTTTTGATAGCATAACAATGGGCCATGTTTGCGCCTCGTGCTATCATATGAAATTTAGTTCATAAGAGTGTGTCGAGACACTAAAATAAAATAAATAATTAAAAAATCAAAAAGGCGTGACCCAATTGCAAATTATAAACCGAAAGAAAATTAATGGGTTCCGCTTGCTACTAAACTTATTGCGTCTATTTAACTTATGCTTTCAGGTCATAATTTAGTTTGTTAAACCGAAGTAGAGTTTACTTTGTTTATAGTTTATTTAAATTTTGATTTCTATTCTCAATCTTGTTTTGGTATTTTTAGTGCATTACTTTTAAATTGTCTTTTTTCACGTCGGATTTTTGATTTTTCTAATTATTTATTTTATTATTATTTCTTGTTATGGCGGCAACAGAAATGAACATTCTCTAAAAATTTGACAAATTTACCCGCTGACATACAGACGGACGGACGTGTATCGGAGGCTGACTACCGCCGCCCATGAACAACCGCTACACCAGGGGAATTGCAGATGCGTTGCCGGCCTTTTAAAAAGGAGTAGGCTCTTTTCTTGAAGGTCCCTAAGTCGTATCGGTCCGGAAAAATCGCTGGTGGTAAACTATTCCACAAGGAAGTTGTGCGAGGAAGAAAACATCTTCTAAATCGCACAGTGGTGGACCGCCAATCATCCAGATGGTGTGGATGGTATCGGGAGTTCTGCCGCGATGTGCGTTCGTGAAATTTGGCGGCTGGGATTAATCCGAACAATTCCTCAGAGCACTCCCCATGGTAAATGCGAAAGAAAATGCTAAGAGATGCAACATCTCTTCGCAGTGCCAATGAGTCGAGCCGATCGGAAAGGACTCGGTCGTCGACGATTCGAGCCGCTCTGCGCTGGATGCGGTCAAGTGGAAGAAGCTGGCACTGGGGAGCCCCAGCCCAGAGATGGAAACAGTATTCCATGTGAGGCCGAACCTGCGCCTTGTAAAGTTGCAGGCGTTGAGCCGGCATGAAATACTGTCCCGCTCTGCTGAGCACGCCAAGCTTTTTAGAGGCCAATTTGGCCTTCTCTTCCAAGTGACCACGAAACTGCACGCTACTCGATATGTCGACGCCGAGGATTCCGATACTGGCTGAGGCAACAAGGGGAGTACCTTGAAACTGAGGAGATACGACAAAGGGGTTCTTTTTAGCGGTAAACGCGCAAATTTGTGTCTTCTGAGGATTAAACTGGACTAGATTTAGTCGCCCCCAATCCGAGACTTTGTCCAGCAAAGACTCGACTTCAGACACAAGTTTGTTCCGGTACTCGGTGACGTTTTCCCGAGAAATATTGGCACGGCCGGTGTATAGAGCATCACCAGTGCTGTCATCTGCATAGCAATGAATGCTACCAGCTTGCAACATATCATTGATATGCAGAAGAAACAGCGTTGGTGATAGCACGCAGCCTTGTGGAACACCAGCGTTAATAGGCTTGTCGGTGCTCGGAGCATGCACCGTCTACAACGACCTTGATGCTCCGATCTGCAAGAAAGCTGGTGATCCAATTGCATAATCCAATCCAAAATGATAATAGAACCAGCAGTGTTTCGTATAGTCAGTGTAAAAAACTGGTGACACTTTTTATAGGAAACGAGACATTACATCTAAGTCCTCAAGGGTGACAACGTATCTGAACTTAGATTATTAATCGAGGATAAATGTAGATGTCTATGGGCCACAGCATCCGCTTACCTTCAGGTGAACTGTGTGCTCGTTTGTCATCCTAATTCTTTAAATACCTACCAATTTGTACTGCAACTGAATTGTTGCTCTACTAAATATATCTAATTCTTCCTTTTTATAGGATAGGGTGACAAATAGGATAGGATAGGGAGCACACCGTCTACCTGATGGTAAGTGGTTGCTGTGACCCATAGACATATACGTCTATCCTCAATAAAGAATCAAAATGCAGATGCATTGTAACCCGTGAGGACTAAGACGGAATGCCTCCTAGCCAGTAAAAAGGGTCTCTGGTTCTTTACACTTAGCACACGAAACACACCAGCGTTAAGCTGCTATTTTACGCTGGTATTCTGTGAGAGCGTGGTCCTTCCCCGGTCGAGCCGACCCATTCTAGCTTCAACTATACTACTAATATAGCTGCAGCATGGCTCTACCACGTAAGAATTCCCTAGTTTTATCTTAAAAGCACATTTTTTTAAAGTAAATAAATCTATCCTTAAAATTTTGCCAGGTTATAACTAACTTGTTTTGATATCCAAATTCAATAGAGGTATTAATGAAATAAGTAACTGAAATCCCAGTTCAAGCGAATTAATCCATTGCGAGCCTAACGCTTTGAGAGCACACAAATTATTAAATTTACGAGGAAATCACTGCTACAGTAAATTTGATTAATTCCCAGTCTGACCAGTACACGTCAAACGCATATCGACTTCTACGTATTCGACACAGAGGCGTTCCAATGTCAGTGGTAATTAATTGAAGTTAGTGTCGCCACTAACCAATATCACAATATGTATTATATTGAAACCTGAAAACAAAGGGGCTACCTTCTATACGCTAATCCTTCCCTTAGGGTTGCTTAGGACGTGATCAGGTGCTGATTACGACCTCCCTGTACCTGCGGACACCCCCTTTAAATATCCAGTTTACAGTTTGCATTCTGGGAATTAGGGCAGTGTTGCAGGACTTGCGATTTTTGACGCTTAAATTATACAGAATCGATTTGTCGCCATATAGTTTTATTTTATAGGGTAGGGCGACAAACGAGCACACAGGCCACCAGTTGGTAAGTGGTGGCTGTGACCCATACGAAAATTGAAGCGATGATACTAATGTCAAAATATTTTAAGATCTAAAAATGATTTGAACGTCCATTTTTGTGTAATAGTGAGTTTTTTCCCAGTAGTTTTAAAAAAATAACGCCTGTCGATAAAATAATTGAAGCTATGTACGTAACTGTCGGTATAGTCAATAGCGTAAAAATTCCTGCGTTGTTCAGTAGATTGAATTTACAAATATGATTAATACAATTTACTGTCACATTTGCCTCGGGTGACCATATCTGATTCTATTAATTATATAATATATATAATTAATAGAATCAGGCGTTACTTTGCGGAAATCCATTATATAAATCTTACAGTGATAGTGCACGCAATTGAGGGAGGGTGGGAGGTGCTCTTCATACTAGGTAAGACACATCATTTTATTTTATAACACGAATATTTGCGAAGTTAAAAAAAAATTATAAAAGATTTATATATATATATATATATATATATATATATATATATATATATATATATATATATATATATATATATATATATTATAAATACATTAAATAAATAAGAAACACATTGTTTACGTTCATACTGACAATATCTCAGAGTAAGTATTACTCTAAAGTTCAATCACTCAAAAGTTTGTAATCAAACAATTGCACAGTGTCACAAATGTGCTGTTGAAAGTGTAATACAGCTTAATCAATATACAAATCTACACATTTAATGAAATAGGTCGAATTTCGGCTACTCGGTGACCACTAGTGTTAAATAAATAAATAGCTTAATTAATAAATAATTAATAATAAATAATAGCTCAGCTTTAGCATCTCTTTCGCTGGTATTGCCGCCGCTACCTCACTAATTGCGACAATATATTGCCCCTGAATTGTGTGAAATCAACCAACGCGCCGAGCGTCTGGCCGTCCGAGTCGACGAGGCGTGTTACTGCCGTACGTTGAACACGCAGCGTTTACTATCGTTCCCTTTTTGCACCAACCACCATAATACAGTTAAACTTCATGTGTTTCTTTACATGTATTTTTATGATAGTATAGTTTTAGATTATATTTTTAAATTCTATTTCTGGTCATAATAAGCATAATTTTTCGTGTCGTATGTGATGAAATGTATCGTCTGTGATCGAAAGTTGAATAATTCTGATGAAAAATCGCGATAGTAAGTATTGGTTTGCATAAAAATTTACTTGTTATATTGTTCCGTGTGGAAAAGGATCGTAATTCATACAGCCATGAACGTAACAAAAATGCTTTCTTTTAATTGGTTAAAGCGATTTGAGAGAAAAAAATATCATGTAGCATGTTTATATCGTAAGTTTAAAGTTTTTTTTGTAAGTAACTTTATTATAACACATGATTGATAAAAGTTTCATTCGTTTCCTCAATTAATTAATACAAATATTAAGATTATTGGAGATTAGTTAAATTTTCGATGTTCCTATATTCTTTCTTTCTTCTCATTCTTTTTTTAAAATAAAAACCTTACCTCCACACTAGGGTTTTCTCCTGTATCGTGGAGGCAGTTTACATATATAAATCTCAAAAGGACAAACAACCAGACCCGGAACAATTATGTGTAGGCCATACAAATACTTGTTCCGTGCGGGATTCGAACCCGCAGCTCTTAGAGCAACAAGTCATTGCTAAACCACTGCGCCATGGAGCCGTCTGCCGTCTTAATATATAGATATACGTATAAGGTTCATTATCATCATTATTTTAGCCATATGATAGAGCAAAATATGATTTTAGCCAATTAAAACGGCTCACACTAAAATAGAACTTAGATGTAGCTATGTCAAATTTCCTCACTGTGAGTCAATCTATAGTGGAGGCCTAAGATCTAAAAATTAAACGCGTTAATATTAGTAAAATTTCCTATGTCCGCCGCCAAGCAGTCATACACCGGTAAGCTATTTATAGTTGCATAACATATATACTTAGCTAGTAAATTCATAATATCATGTGATATCTAGTAGCTAGATTTTTAACTTTAGTAACTAAAATTTTATAAAACGCAATTAGATAAGAATTACATTTGAAAAATTCTTACCTTGAGTGTAGTGCATAATACTAAATGCGGTGACACAGCATCTGCAATCCCTTCTAAGCACAATATATCACTTACCTGAAAAAAAAAAAGAAAAATATTGATTAATTTCTTTTTGTTTGAAGTAGAAAAATAGAAATAGAAATAGAAACAGAAATATTAACAGCTGCAGAAACAGAAACAGGAACAGAAACAGAAAATTTTTATTCTATATAGATTATAAATAATACTTATTGAAAATCACTCTTGTTCTGTTTAATTTCCCCAGTGAACAAATCTTTCAAGTTGTACAATGAAAACAATAATACAGTTTATTTATATCAAAATGATGTTTTTTATTCCGATCGTTAATCAATGTCTATTTTAAGTATCAGGTACGATTATTCTATAAAATATTGTAGCGATTCGCCCAGGCATCGCACGGTTAATTTCTGGATCTTAACAACAACGCCATCTGCCGAGTCTAATTGTGAATATAAAACATTTCCTGATTAAGTTAATCACACACACAAAATTTCATCAAAATCGGTCCAGCAGTTTAGGAGGAGTTCAGTCACATAAACACGGACAGAAGAATTATATAGTATATATAGTATATATAATATATTATAATATATAATTATATTTATATAATATATAGTATATATAATATATAATTATATTTATATAATATATAGTATTCAATTACAAGTAAAGAGTTATAAAATTCCTTTTTGCGTAATTTTCTATTCGCATAATAATCATCAATCGTCGTAAGAAATCTTGTTCAATAATTTTGGGTTCTGACTCTATGCACAAAATAACTAAGGTTAGTTTTTCTTGACTTTAGGTAGCTTAGTTTACGACGGGCTGTTTTCCGCAACTCCAAATCTAAGCGCGTATTAGCGTGTGGACAGGTATAATGTAATTATTCGAGCCATAAAATCTCCCCGAAGAAGTTCAACAGTCCATTGATGCTGCAAGTAACTTCGGGGAGTTATCCCGGCATGCCGAGATGTTGACTTTAGGTAGATCTTAGATAATTTTTCAGGCATTTTAGCTTCTCGCTTTTCTTACTTAAAATTAACACCCGATAAATTTGTCACCGGTGTACATAAATCCACGTAGACTGCTATATGAAAGTTTAGATAAACGTTTTGAAAATTCTGGTTCCGCAAGAACGAAGATAAAATTTTTAATGATCCAGAATCTGGTTTCACCAAAATTCTTTCAGAAGAAAGGTGGCATTGAAAATGTATGAATTCTTGAACTAAGTCAGTCTCTAAATCATTAGGATACATTTCTTCCAAGAAAAGGGCTTTTTCTGTAAGCGTTGATCTTGATGATGTTGTTGATTTTGGTCCGAAATCAAAAGTTTTTTTGAACAAACACCTACCGTTTTTATAATTCAGATACGAGTCTATCAATGAGGACGGTAAAAAGGGTCTTTTTCTACTAATAATATCCTTCAGACCGAATTTCGGTCACGGTGATTAGCTATCTGCGCAGGACAGGATTATAGTCACAAGTCTATGCGTGAACATAAATGCACTGAAAAAAATGAACGTTAATCCGACGGCCGGAGAAAGATCAGGCGCACGATTAACGGTTTACGTGCTTTCCGAGGTACGTGTATTACACCGTTATCTTTCTGACTCCGAGCTCCTACTGAGAGTTTCTTGTCAGATAAACGTAATTATTGATTTTGACCCGACCTGGGATTCGAACCCGCGACCTCAAGTTCATCAGTCGCCACCTAAAGACCACTATTAGGCGTGATAAATTGAATCAAATGTGATGAAAAACAAGTTATTAATTGGATTACAAACGCTTCTTTCACAAGTGGTTAAATTAAACATTTTGTACAACCGACTTCAATATAAATAAAATGAGAATATCATTAATTTAGTCGAAGTCAATCAAATACGTATTATTAAGGATAACTCAAAAACTACTGGTCAGATATTGATCAAATTTATAAACAAAGAATCTTCAAAATCGGTTCACCTAGAGAAAAATTCTGAGATAACATACCTTAAAAAATACAGTCGACTTGAGTACCTCCATCTTTTTTGAAGTCGGATAAAAGCTTTAAAATGAATTATGCCTAATGTATTGTAATATCAAAGTGTAAAATACCAACAAATATGCATGAAAGTATGCTTGCACATTAGCGCCACGTGCGGTTTTAGTTGTGCTGCAAAACTTTTGCTCTGTGTACACGTACGTGCAGTAGTTTACAATAAAGCTCTTTTATTTTTGTATAAAATCGATTTTTAGAATTTATGCGCTCAAAAAAATATCTATGCCACAAATAATTTAAATTTAAGTAATGGGTTTTTAACTAGACCCCCCTAATTAAAACCCCCTCAGAAATGAGAGGAGGCCTGTGCCCAGAAGTGGGACGTAAATAGGCTGCAACTTTACTAACATGCTGCAAATATACATGTGGTAGAGGCAAGCTGCAGGCTATATTATTGTTTGAGCACACTCAGCCGGGATAAGACCACGCTCTTATAGACTACCAGCGAAAAATATCAGCTTAATGCTGCTGTGTTTTAATTTTATTTATTTGTAGTTAAGTGTCTGTTTGTAATGTGAAAATAACAGTTTTTTTTTTACAAAATTTATATGAAAGTATATAATGTGGTACTTATAACAAAAAGACAATTTCGTTTTTTCTATGGTGAGTCTTGAAAATTGGAGACCCCTTTTACTGGAATCAAGGCATCTACTCCTCGTGAGGAAAGATGTAGATACCTATCTATAGGCCATAGCAACTACTTCCATCAGGTGGACTGAGTGCTCGTTTGTCACCCTTATACAATAGTAAAATCCTGACCGAGCTAGATAATTCAGAGAAACAATTGAAGCTGCAGCAAACGAGTACCCCCTGTTTCCTCGTCTAATAGTGAATCAATTTTAATATTTTGTTTTTAAAACAATATAAGAAGGATTGTGGCTATGTCTGCATGTTTTAGACGTGTAATAACGCCGGTGTAAATAAGAAATTTTAGTTATTTTAGAAGATTCTTAAAGTTACATATATACAATCAAATATTTCGAAAGCAAGCGACAATAAATCTAAAAATAATATTTTTACTGTTAAATACTTTTGATCATCAACATCATCTTTATAGCCCTTCACATGCCCACAGCTGAACATAGGCCTTCCCCAGGAATGAAATAAGGCACGGTCCTTAGCCTCCGAGTCTGAGTAATTTTAGAAAATTCTTCATTGTAGCGGAATACGTTTGTATGGATTAAATGCTGCATGAATATCCTCTGTGGTAAAATTTGTTACTTTCGATGTGTAAACGTGGTATTCGCGTAAGAATAAGAAGTCGTTTATTTTTCTGCTATCAGAATACATATCTCTATGGCTTTATCACAATACTTGAACAATAATTTTATAACATGAAAGTGACAAACTAGCTAAAAGTCCGATTTATGGTTAGTGGCTACTGCAGTCAATGAATCTTCTCGTACTGCTTGTCTGTATGCTATTTTTCTTCAGGCGAAAGTTGGTTTTAGCGCCATATATCGGTAGCTATTAGATATTTTTGGTATTTCCTACAGTTGCCTCAGAGGTTACAACGCATCTGCATCTTGATTTTTAAATCACTTACCATCAGGTTCAAAAGCCTCTTCCTCAAAATCAACGAAAGGTTGGCGTTGTGTGTAAATTTCATTAATGTGTTAAAAATATCATAATTATATATATATTTCACGAAAGCTAAAGAGTAACATGCTTTCTTTTATATAGTAAAAAAAATACATTAAATTACAAATTTTGGAAAAGTCCACTTTCAAAATAATTTTGCTTAAAACTGGGCCACAAGCATGAAAGGAATTACGCTCTATATGCTATGAAATGATCAACGCAAAACAGTACTGTGAAACGGAAATTTGAAAGAGCCTAAAATAAAATACCTTTTATAGAAATATGTACTCTAAGTGTACATAAAGAAAATGAATATTTCTTTCAAATTTTTTCTTTTATTAAACTGACCTACCTAAAAACATGTTGTAGGAAAATTATAACAACTTCAAAACATATTACAAGAATCAAAAAGCATCTCTTCAATAGAAATAAAAATTCAAAGTAACAAATTTTAAAACGAAACTAAATGTAAAAGGAATATTTTTTCAACTACTCCTGTAAAAATATATCTAAATAACATTCAAAGAATGCTTCTCATGACTAGACTAAGGCTTTAGTAAACTTTCTACAGCATGGAAAGCCGAAAAAATTTAAAACCTTTCCTTTTTCTATGATTTTTTTGTTCCTTTTTATATTTAATAATCCGTCATTTAATAGTGACGTAAGGGAATCTATCGCAAAATTTTGTCTTCTTAGGTCGTAAGGGGAAACTATGGGAAAATCAGAGAGACTTGAAATTGACATATTTCTCTTATATGTCCTTATAAATAATTACCTAGCCCTTCGGTTCCGCTCACACTCCATTAAAAATGATATAAGGCTTCTATTACTCCACATGTTAATATTCTTTATTGCACACCATACAAAACATACAGCGACTATATATACAAAAGAAGAATGCAATGGGCAGTCTTACTGCTGACAGCAATTTCTTTCAGACAACCAGTGAATAGACAGTGATATTGCTCTTGCTAGACCTGCTGTTCGCCCAAAAAACTTTGATCGATGAGCAAGCAATAAGTTTGCAGTGTAAATTACGGCGGTTTTACTCACAGCTTGTCGTTTCTTATACAATGGCGAGCCAAATAGTTTTCCTTTATTGTTAAATCAACACGCCATAATCTTTCCAACGATCTATGATCCTCCAACGAGTTTTACTTATGAGCTACCAAGACCGCCCGTCGATTAAAGCCCTCAGACGTGCTAATCAGATTTAATGTAGTGCAAATTTTACAACTTCATTACATATTTACTAAGACACCATCACAAAATACCTTTAATTTTTTTGACCAAGTAAGGTTTTCTAGCAAGCATACAGCATGTACCTGATATGTGGATGCAGTGGTCCATAGACTGTAGTCATCCTCAGAAACAGGGATGAAATGCCTCGTTAACAGTAAAAAGTGTCTACGGTTCTCGTACTTCACCTTATGAAAAACAACACGCTGATATTTTGACCCATGACCCTTTCCTAGTTAAGCCGTATAGAATAATTTAATATTGGGATTTAAGTAGCACACATACAACATACTTTCATGGTACATTGGCTTACACTCTCGGTAAATGTCCTTGAGCAGTACAGCCATATAATACACATATACAAACAAGTGTTGCAACTCGTAGTGGAACTCATAAGTACAGCGAAACACAAAGTTATTGACGCCGCTAAGCCGCCTTTATTGACTATCATTTACATCACTAGCGAAGCATCTCAAATAATTCCACGAAGTTCGCATTTTGAACTCTGCATCGGGAAATAAGAGACTTGACTTTCCAATGCACAAACAGAAGGTGTTTTGCTAAGCGTAGATCCGCTTCGTATTGCAATAATGACAGTGACAGCCACGGTGTGTACAAACTGCATTTAATATCGTTAATCGATATATTCACATCGAATCTGAATACAAACTGCCCTTAAGTGCGACGGACGAGACATTTTAGTTTCAGTTTGCGTCATAGTATCAAATTCTATTATTACTTTGGACATTTGCGATCGATTTTTATGGTTGTTTGTACTGCTTTTAATGGAATTCACCATTCATCCATTAACATAACTTGCTATAGATCGAAAGTAATCCATTATTAAATACCAACCATGCACTCCAACTTTAGGTCAACAATGCACTTTACACACTTCATACTCGTAATATGATAGTCACTAACAGTACGGTCGTGTTGTTTCACTTGCGTACTTAATATGTGTAAGCTTCTTTTATGACAACGATAAACACTGACCTTAAAAATTGCATTGCGACGGATCCAACCTGTCTGGACGGATATTTTACATGGTAAAGCCAAGCTGCAGCTATATTTGTAGTATAGTTGTAGCACGAATGGGTCGGCTCGATCGGGCAACGACCACGCTCTCACAGAACACCAGCGTAAAATAGACGCTTAATCCTGCTGTGTTTCGTATGGTGAGTGTAAAGAATCGGAAACCCTTTTACCGGAAAGAGGCATTCCATCTTAGTCCTCACGGCTGACAACGCAACTGCATTTTGATTCGCAAACGAGGATAGATGTAGATGTCTATGGGCCACAGCAACCACTTACCATCAGGTGGACTGTGTGCTCGTTTGTCACCCTATTTCTATAAAAAAATATGGATGAATTTTTTTTTATATAAAAATGAAGTGACAAACAAACTTAAGGTCCACCAGATGTTAATTAGCTACTGCAGTCAATGAACACCTGCAGCTAAATTTAAACAAAAAATACTACAAATGTGTTGTTACATCTGAAAACATAGATGGCGTGCCTTTAAATATACACTATTTATTCTGTGATTATATTGGCTTTCTATATCCTTTAGACCGGAACAAATTAGTGCAAACACTGCTATTTGGTGCCAAAATTGTTAAAAAGTTGGTACCTAACCAGACTGACTCCCAGGCAGAAAAGTAGACCTACCTAAAATATATATTTGTTCTTACATTTCATAGATAAATTACAGTAAATCAAAATTAAATATATCGTATATTGTGCTGCTATTGATAAATTAGATGTCATTGTAATAAATGGCGGACTTCATGAAAATATGTATTTGACAGTGGTACTCGTCCTGCTAGATCTGCATAGCTATTCGCCAGAAAACCCCTGATCGACAGGCAAGCAATAGGCTTGCGGTGAATATTACAGCGGTTATACTCGCAGCTCGTTGTTTCTGATATAATTACTGATTATTAATTTAGCCTTCGACATTTATATATAATTTTATCGCATTTATTAGCTACTAGCTGAATATCATTCTGTACACTGTAGAAATGTATGTAATTTATTTATGTATTTACAAAAATATTCATACACTTTGATTTTAATTAAACCATTATTCATCCGTAACAGTTGCTCAGTAATTTATTTTCTTAAAACCATTTAAAATAAATAATTGTGAATGAGAACGTAAAAGCGTTGTCAATGAACATATTATTATGAAATACTTACAGAAATGTAAACAGTTGCAAAAGCTTTTGTCTCGTGAATTTAAATTCAGTACCAGGCCCCCTCCAATTAACATCAACTAATTTCTCATTCTTAAGGACTTGACGATCTAATTTATCTTGTACTCTGCGAAGCGTACTCGACGACAAAAATTCATCATTAATGTGCTGGACCGCTTTTGTTGTGGGTGAAGTGTAAACGAGATTTTAAACATTACGTGGTGGATGTACAATTGGTTTTTATCCAAACAAAAGTGGTGGAGCTACTGTACTAATTGCTACAGCTAAACGATTGAACGCCAAAAAGGAAAAAAGTTGAAAGACTACTGGCGGAGAATCGTATATTGGGTAATGGAAAGCAATATTAACTAATATGTACCTTTTTATAGAACAAGGCATTTTACCTGACTGCTCCAGAAGGAGAAGTATTGTTTAGAAATGTTGAATTGTGTGTATGTATGTCTATTTCTTTATCACGCTCTGTAGCCTTAACGGCTTGATGGATTTTAACAGGTGAGGTGTCGTTAAATTTGCTTTAGTTGTGGAAGTGACACGGTTTTTTTTTTATAGAATAAGGGTGACAAGCGAGCACAAACTCCACCTGATGGTAAGTGGATGCTGTACATCCATCCTCGATAACGAATCAAATTGCAGATACGTTGTCACAAGATGGAATGCTTCGTTTTCAGTAAAAAGGCTTTCCGATTCTCTACACTGACAATAAGAAACACAGCACCATTGAGCTGCTATTTTATGTTGGTATTCTGCAAGATAGATATTGTGCGATATATTATAATGTTTTAATCTTTTCATTTATTTTATATGCGCAGTCGGGTTTTTTTAAATTAGTGCTTTATCCACAAGGCTTTTTTGCAGTTTATATTTGTCTGTGTGTGTGTGTGTGTGTGTGTGTGTGTGTGTGTGTTCTTTTATATTTTGCCATTTAAAATTTAATTTAAATAAATTTTGTTCTGTTATGCTAAGGGAGTTATGTGACTTATTTGTAAATATTTTAGTTTTAATAATAATAATTTTAGACACTTTCGCCGAGAAAATCGAGACTCATACAAATAATCATGTTACAAAGAACATACCACCGCCGAAAGCCTTTTGTATGGGCGTCGTAAAGATAGAATGAGTGCATGTTGAATACTAAATGTGGCATTCTTAGCACGATGTTTATCATATGTCGTGAATTAACCACAACATATTGCTGTCATCGATGGTTATTGGCGTCCAGAATAACAATTATTATTACAAACATACTACCAACGGCACTTTGAATTATGTGGCAGTAGAAATTTCTTAACGTTTTTAACTGAACGGTATGTTCAACTATTATGAAAATTATGCTATTTTGTTAGAAAATTAACTAGATTTTTTATTTTTGTAATAATAAGTTCTATTACTAATGCTAACATCATATGGTCTAATTTTAATGGAGCATTTGTGACAAATAATTCGAGATATAGTGGGCCAACCTGACTCTACAACAAGTCAAAATATTTTTTTGAAGAAATATATCTATACTTTAATAGAACACAAACCGAGTTTCAATAAACATCATAAAATTATTCAAGTGTATTCCTAAAACATACCCATTTAGATAACAATCCGCGTCTCGCGGAGGTGCAATCTAAGTTTGCGTTGCACTCCATTCCAGCATCTACCTTTGCCACTTTAAGTAATACAATAGACGCTAGGAGGTCTGCTGTGATATTTTATTTTCCACTGCATTTTGCCTCTTTTATCTGAAACGTCGTATTTCTTATTGCAACAAATTACTTTTGGAAAATACGACCGCAATGCAGCTACGTGGTAATTAGTGTTTTATTTAAGTTTAAACGGTGGTTAATTGTTTAACCGTGTAGTGGCGGTGTAAGAAATCATCCCGTGGGTGTCGCAAGAGACGACAGAGGGAAACAAATCGAGAGATGGGCAGAAGCGTCTTCCTAATAGCTACTAAAGTTGCCAAGCGTGGAAACTATGGCAATAATCCCCATTGAGGAAATCTATGGGAGAGACCAAAGTTCAGCAGTGGAACTTAATAGGCGGTAACGGTAATTTTTCACTCGGCAGAGCTACGCTGCAGCTGTATTTTGGCGCTCACAGAATATAAGCGTTAAATAGAAGGTTAATGCTGCTGTGTTTCATAGGGTGAGTGTATAGAAGTTATTATATAAGTGGTAGAACCACGCTGCAGCTATATTACGGTTGTAGCACCATTGAGTCGGCTCAACCGGGGAGGGACCGCGCTCTCACAGTATACCAGCGTATAATAGCAGCTTAATACTGCTGTGATTCGTATAGTGAGTGTAGAGAACCGGAGACTATTTACTGGAAAAGTGGCATTCCATCTTAGTTCTCACGGGTGACAACGCATCTGCATTTTGATTTGCAAGCGAGGATAGATGTAGATATCTATAGGCCACAGCAACCAGTTACCATCAGGTGGACTGTGTGCTCGTTTGTCACCCTATCCTATAAAAAAATAGTGGCCGCACAGTACGAAAAATTTAGACTTGTTTGAGTTTATATCAATAGAATATGAAAACTTATATTCCAGATGCAATTTCTAATTTTCAGCCGACTTGAAAAAAGAAGGAGAAGGGAGATTATTATTTACTAGGTTATCCAACTTCAATGATTTAGGGTACCTCAAGAGTTCATGAAGATCTGATGGTATCCATTTGAAATATATCAAACCCTTCAATTAGGTAAGGAATTTGTCCGACTTCCGGGTGATTAATTCTTTAATTTCGATGATAAGATTCTTTTTAGTTCTTTCCACCGGTTCTTACTTTTCAAAATTATTTTTAAGACTTTTATTGAAGATAAAGGAGACACAAATAACTTTAATGGAAATTGTTTTGATAATATCGTAGTTTTGCTTGTTGAGTATGAACTAAGTTTTATTATGCAAATATCTACACAACCGTAACTGGAAATCAGGAATGCGTCTCAGTTAGAACGACTCCCATGGCTATCGCGCTAAATTACAGATAATATTCCAACGATCAGTCATACCAATTACCCTATAGGGAATACATTCGCGCCAGGCTCACAGTCTCTTTGAGATTTGCCTTAAATTTTGATTACCATATCTACAGATCATGAAGGCTTCGCGTCTTTGTAATTTCACCGTTCTTCTTTCTGCAACCTTTTATTTTTGATATTTGCATGTCTGTACATTGTTAATTAAGGTATCTGTAATACCAGAGTAACAGACATATATACATACATAATATGTATTTATATATTATTTTTTATAGATTAAGGATAACAAAGGACCATATAGTCCACCTGATGATAAATGGTTGCTGTGACAAATGAACATCTACATCTACATCTATCCTTGATTAAGAATCAAAATGTAGATACGTTATCACTCGTGAAGACTAAGATGGAATGGTAAAAAGTGGTATAATAAAAAATTTAGTACAACCGACTTCAATTTTTTATCTTTTTTTATAGGATAGAGTAACAAACGAGCACACAGTCCACCTGATGGTAAGTGGTTGCTGTGACCCATAGACATCTACATTTATCCTCAATGAAGAATCAAAATGCAGATGCGTCGACACCCGTGAGGACTAAAATGGTATACCTCTTTTCCAGAAAAATGGGTCTCCGGTTCTCTACACTCACCATGCAAAACACAGCAGTGTTAAGCTGCCATTTTACGCTGGTATTCTGTGAGAGCGTGGTCCTTCCCCGGCCGAGCCGACCCATTCGCGCTACAACTATACTACTAATATAGCTGCAGCATGGCTCTACCACGTATAAAATTGTTACAATAATATTATCAAGGATAACTCAAAAACTACTGGTCAGACCTTGATCAAATTTATATGGGACCACATGAGGAGAGAAGAATCATCAAAACCGGTTCACCTAGAAAAAAGTTATGAATTAACACATAAAAAAAACATGCAGCCGAATTGAGTACCTTCTCCTTTTTGATGTCGATTGAAAGTGTCTCCAGTTCTCTACACTCACCATACGAAAAACAGCAACATTAAGCTGCTATTCTATGCTAGTATTCAGTGAGATCGTGGTCCGGTCGAGCCGAACCATTCGTGCTACAACCATAATATGAATAAATGAATTACATATTATCACAATAATCATTCCTGCTATCACGTGTTAAAAGGCTACACCAATTGGTAAGTCCATCTTGTAGGGCCTTCCACAATTCGCTTACTGGTACGAGGCTGCCACTTGAAAACCTTTCTTCCCTATCAGTTGTCGGTTTTTTACCGTTTTACGTGATAAAGCCACGCTGCAGCTATAATATGAAAGCAGAACGAATTTGTCGGCTCGACCGGAGTAGGACCACGCTCTGACACAATACCAGCTTAAAATGGCAGCTTACGGCTGGTGTTTCGTATGGTGAGTGTAGATAACCGGTGACCGTTTTTACTTGAAGTGGGGCATTCCATCTTAGACCTCAGGGCTGACAACGCATCTGTATTTTGATTCTTAATTGAGCATAAATGTAGATGTATATGGGACAAAGCATTCACTTACCATCTGGTGAACTGTGTGCTTGTTAGTCACTTATATTTTTATTAAAAAAAATGTGGGGCAGTTGAAAAAATAATGACAGTAATAAAACGCATCTATATCATATTTAACGTTCACTTTGCAAGCTCATATGAAACAATGTCACCCACTTCACTATCATGTAGGTGCTCAAAGGCATTCATCCCGATACTACAATAGTACAGACGACAATTAGCCTCACCGTCTCGCCGAAGCCGTACAGTCGTAAGCCGGTGTCAGACGCCTCAGTAGCCACTTTATTTCGTCTCTAACTGTCGCAGGCAGTATAGAAGTTTAAATTATACTTACGGGCATTATAACGAACGTTATAGTTGGTTAGTTTGTATATATAAATAAAATTTATTAAAATTTACTGCCTCGTTGATCTAGCGATTGCTCGCCAACGCCTAACGATTATGAGGTGCGGGGTACGAATCGCGGGTCGAGCCAAAAATCAGTTTTTTTTTTAGGATAAGGGTGACAAACGAGCACACTGTCCACCTGATGGCAAGTGGTTACTGTGGCCCATAGACATCTACATCTATTCTCGATTATGAATCAAAATGCAGATGCGTTGCCACCCGTGAGGACTAAGATGGAATGCCTCGTTTACAGTAAAAAGGGTCTCCGGTTCTCTACACTCACCATACGAAACACAGCAGTGTTGAGCTGCTATTTTACGCTAGTATTCTGTGAGAGCGTGGTCCTTGGTCGAGCCGACCTATTCGTGCTACAGTTATATTACTAATATAGCTGCAGTAAGGCTCTACTACGTAACAGCTATTTGGTTTTCTGTCAAGAAATTGTCAGCAGCAGCCCGGAGTCAGGATGGAGGCAAAGTTTCACCCCTATGATTCGAAAAACACGTAACGGTGTTGGCCCTGCGCCTGATGACTAGTCTCCATTAAGACTGGCCGCTGTGGCCGTAATTCGGTCTGGAGGACATTATGAATGAAATTGAAGTGTATGTCTCTAACATTAAAATAACTAAATTAAACTTTCCCTTTTGTATTCAAGTAGTACATAAACAACCACTTTTAAAATGTTTGTATGTCTGTCTGTATCTTCGAAATGGTTGATTGTGATGAAACTTTACGATGAGATAAAGAGCAATTTAAGGAGGGATCTAGGCTTTTTTTTAAAGACACCTATAAAAAAAATTTTTATATTTATAAAATGAACAGTCTTTGACTAACCAAAAACCTAAATAATTGATAAATACTATCCAGACGAAGCCGGGGCAGGTCGCTACTATCTTCAATATAATCTGCTTTCTACGAGTATTATGTACTGAAATGGATTACAGTTCTTAAGTACGAGTATTAATTGAATATTTTTATTTATGCATCTTACTGTCTTTCACTACGAAGTTAACATAATTTCAATCTGAAGAAAGACGTGCTTAACTATGACACTGGGACATCGCACATCTCAGTTCCCCCGGTGACCAAGGATGCTGTAAAGTACTCGAAACGTCGGCAATATAAAATAAGTTAATATACGCAATAAAATCCGTAAAAACTAGTTTCATTTCAATGTGTAGTGTTCACGTAAACAGAAGAAATCATTGCTGAACATATGCGTTCCCCAAAGAATGTCACAGAGCACGGTCCTTAGCACACTGCATCCATCAACTTCCCGTCTGTTTTATCAGGTCTTCACCCCATTTAGTGGCTACCCTACCATCATATACACATATAAACTCGAGTAACTATAGCTATATGGCCAGCTTATTGTCATATCAAGGGATTGATATTGAAATGCATGAAGTAAATTTGTTTTTATATATTATACTTAGCGGTTCCTTTTTTGAATAACGGACTATCTCGGATGGTGCCACCCTATTACTCTGGTAAACAAAACCTGTTGAAAAACCCCATATACCCTTGCAAGTATTGGATAGAAGAAATATAATTATGTGTGTTGAATTTTGTTTTTGAAGTGCTAGATCCACGCTGCAGCTATATTATGGTTTAGCACGAATGGGTCAGCTCGACGGGGGTAGGACCACACTAGAATACCAGCGTAAAATAGCAGCTTAATGCTTCTGTTTCGTATGGTGAGTGTAGAGAAAAGGAGACCCCTCTTTACTGGATACCTCTTTACTAATTAGTCCTCAGGGATGACAACGCATCTGAATTTTGATTTCTATGATACAACGCATCTGCATTTTTATTCTTAATAGAAGACAGGTGTAGACGTCTATGAGCCACAGCATCCACTTACCAGCTGGACAGTGTGCCCGTTTGTCACGCTTACTCCATTAAAAAAATAACTCAACCTTCAGAGATAATAAAGTCTCTATTGTCCTCTATGTATAATGTTGGATGCATGAGACGTAGTTGTACGTACCATAGTTGGACAGGTTTGTGCTACAATTTTAATTGTTAATTTGGAAGACCAAATGACTGAGTCAATTGGTTCATCAGCTAATGTTATATTTATTAAATCTTAATTCAGTCTGAATTTATTTGAATACTAGTTGTTCCCTGCGAATTAAATCGAGTGGAATTTATTACGATTAAATTTCATGGGTTTAGTTTTTTTGGTTGGAATCTAATTCTATTTCTAAAATAAGAGTGGCCTGAGTCACTCCTTATAAAATCAGCTGTCTGCCAGTGAGAGTCACAGACAATAGACAGACAGACAAAATAAAAAGTTGTACACAGTAAAAAGCTGTTATTTTGACAATACAAACATACACTTCTAATATATTTATTTGTATTGTTATGTCAAATTTGTAGTATATTATACAAACATATAATATGAGATACAATATATATATATATATATATATATATATATATATATAATACATATAACCTCAAAACCGTTTAACATGATTTCTTTACCTTAAAACAACAATGTTAATCACATTTAAAAAAAACGTTAATGCGTGTTGCTCAGGCAAACGAGGTCTGTGCTAATAGTAAATAGCAATTCTTGACAACCTAGTAGCTTAGTTGTCTGGGTAAATCAATTTGGTACAAAAAATATACAATTTGTAGGTTTTCGGGTCGGCTTTATTTTTTAATCATAATTTTTTTACCTTTATTTTCTCGTTTGAACTTGCTTGCTTTAGTTTAAATATAGGCAAAGATAGCGTTTACAATTCTAAATTCATTCTCAACTAATTTATCCGAAATCGCGAAACTAGGGCACATATTTTTTTTTCTTTGCCTTTGAATTGAGGCAAAAGTATCCCTATTTTTAATATAAATTTAATTGGCCGGTTTTTAATATTTTTCTTTCAAACTGAAAATAATTCCACCATCTTGTTACTAAATACTCTTTATACATAAAAAGTCATCACTTCTGTATTTTTGTTTTTGAAATTGATATCATACGTCCGTTATAATTATTATATAAGATTCTCTGTTTAGTTTACACGATGCAAACATGTAGATACGAGAGGTTCATTATTCTTATATATCCTGGTAATGCAGTGAGGCAAAACCGGTCGGTTTTTATAATTAGTGTATTGATCATCATCATCGTCATCATTACAGCCATTCGCAAGTTCACTGTTGAACATAGGCCTCCCCCAAGGAATGCCACGAAGTATTTTGGCATTATATTAATAATTTAGAATAAATATCGTTAAGCTAGTACATGTGTTTATCCAAATCATAAAAAAATATACTTATCAACTGTTTAACGCGGTGGAACCATGCCGCAGCTATATTGTAGTTGTAGCACGAATAGGTAGTTTCGCCCGGGAAAGAACCAGGCTCTCAGAATACTAGCATAAAATAGCAGCTTAATGCTGCTGTGTTTCGTATGGTGAGTATAGAGAACCGGCGACCCTTTTTACTGTAAACGAGGCATTTCATCATAGTCCTCAGGGGTGATAACGCATCTGCATTTTGATTGTTCATCGAGGTTTGATTTAGATCTCTATGGGCCACAGTATCTACTTACCTAATGAGGTTGACTGTGTGCTCGTTTGTCACCCTTATTATATAAGGAAAACGGCTCCGTGGCGCAGTGGCTTGGCAATGAGTTGCTGCGCTGGGGGCCGCGGGTTCGAATCCCGCACGGACCAAGTGTTGTGTGGCATACAAATAATTGTTCCGGGTCTGGATGTTTGTCCTCGTACAATTTATACTGCCTCCACGACACAGGGGAAAATCCTAGTGTGGGGGTAACGTTTTAAAAAAAAAGAGAAAAATATGTAAGGAAAAACGCGTAATTACACTGTGGAAATAAGCAATCAGCACTGTGCAGTTTAAGCGATAAGCAAGTGTTTGTTACGGTGTAACATGCGCCGAACATGCCCCAACTTCCAACACCGTCAACAAACAACAGTGCAGGCTCGTGTTTGCACGCTTTCTGGCGAGCCATGTAGTCTTCTTTGCTTTCACTACTTGTAAAGGAATGGCTTGTATCCTTTATGAAACTTTAATTACTACTAGCAATCCACTCTGGCTTTGCCTCGGTAGGATTTGTTAATGTAAGCGCTATTTAGATTAACGATATATTTATTCATTAAATTCCTATTATTTTATGAATTTTAGATTTATTAAATAAATTTTCAAAGGTTTTCGGATATAATTTGAAATTAAAACTTTTGTACAACCGACTTCAATATAAATTATTAAGAATAACTCTAAAACTATTGATCAGACCTTATTAAAATTTATATGGGACCACATGAGAAGCACCAGCTTTCAAATAAAAAAAAGAATCATCGAAATCGTTTCACCCAGAAAAAAGTTATTAGGTAACACACATAAAAAAGAACATACAGTCGAATTGAGTACCGTCTCCTTTTTGGAATCGGTAGTAAATATCGTCATCATATAGCATAGATCTCCAGGCATTATTCTCTGTCTATTCATAAAGATTCAGTACAATCGGTTCAGCCATTCCGAATATTAACCCAGATAGATAGGCAGACAGATAGACAGACAAAATTTAAAAAAAATGTTATTAATATCTAACTGGCATGCAAATAACCCACTTGGCTCAATAAAATCCATTTATATCTATATTACAGACTCTTCAGTTTTATTTGTTTAGATATAGATGTATAGATTACGGTTTAGCACACCGTGTAGTAGTGGCTTGAATATATTCTATGTTTCGTATGGTGAGTGTAGAGAACCGGAGACCATTTTTTATGGAAAAGAGGTATTTCATTTTAGTCCTCGTGGGTGACAACGTATCTGTATTATGATTCGCAAACGAGGATAGATGTAGATGTCTATGGGCTATAGTAACCACTTACCATCAGGTGGACTGTGTGCTCGTTTGTCACCCTCTCCTATAAAAAAGAAGAATACTTCTCCAATTGCCGCTGATTCATTACTCAAACAGAATGTTAGTACCTGTTTAAAAGGATTTAGATTTGAAAAAGTATTACCACAAGATATTGTAATATATTTCAAAACCCTTGACGCAAAAAAAAAACAGCAGAGAGATTTAATTGCACCTCATCTTGCTATTATTTTTACTACTAGTATCGAATCTGGCGTGTTTTCTGATTTAATGAAACATACTAAAGTAATACCTTTATTTAAATCTGGTAGTACATTGGACCCCGCTAATTTTAGACATATTTCTGTACTACCAACTATCAGTAAATTTTTGAAAAGATAATTTTAGATGTATTGTTAATTTTCTTTAATAAAAATAAATTACTCCATAAAAGTCAATTTTGTTTCACAAGGGGTCGCCCGATGACTGACGCAGGTTTCGAGCTTATGAAATATATTTTTAATCCCTGGGAGAGTTCACATGATGCCTTAGATATCTTTTGGGATCTCTCCAATGCTTTCAATTGTGTTCATCATGAGATATTAATCAGGAAACTACAACAATCCGGTGTCAAAAACGGCGCTTAGACTTATTATTACATATTTAAATAACAGAACTCAAAAAGTCGTTATCATTGGTAAAGGTTCTTCTGGATCAGTAGTATCAATGGGCGTTTCTCAGGGCTCGATTCTTGGCCCATTCCTATTCTTAATCTATATTACTGACACACCTTATCTTGTAAGGGACAATCACGATATAGTATTATTTGCTGATGATACCTGACTTTTATAAGCTGATGATTAGTAGAGACGGGGATAGTGCACGAAATGAGGCAGAAAAAATCCATGACTTTTTCTGCCAAAACGGCGGCGCCACTAGAAAGTGAAGCATAATATTTGACAGATTTCATAGCGGAGAAGTTAATTTGTTCGGAAAATGTAAAGATCATTGTTTCTTTCTGTACTATTAACTATATTTTATATTAATAAGATTAAAAATAAATAAACCAAAGACAGATATTCATAAAAGTAGAAAAATTAAAAAAAATGTTACAAATGTGCAAAAAATTAAAGTGTAAACCACTGACGCATAGTTTTGTGTATTAATATAATACTCTAGAAACTGCTGAACTTTTATGAAAAACCAACTTCTCAATAAAATTATATTGTGTAACAAAAAACTTTACCTCAGTGTCAACTAGTGATATCTGGTGAGCAGAAAATTATTAGCACTCATTGAGGGAGGGCGGAAGATGATTTTCAAACTAGGTAAGACACGTCATATTATTTTATTACTAGATAATTAAATTTTAACATCTTAAATATTGACCAGTCTTTGCACTTACCTGGTAAAATATCATTGACACGCTAAGACAAAAGTTCTATATTAGATTCGAAACAAATAAATACCAATATTTATCGAAATAACGTCAAAAGGGCTGCCTTAAGTTAATCGTGGTAATAATTCTATTTAAAGTTTTTAAAATGCAAAAAACCTTCACCATTTCCATAATTCTCGTTTTCTGTTCGTATCAAGTTTACAACTCTCGAATTTAAAATGTTCATGTAGCAAATGTCGTCGACGATTCTTTCTCACGGCATCTCGTGTGAAACATCACTGCCATCTTAAAAGCGAATTTGGTGTGAGTTGTGGGATGAAGCGGGAGATTTTATATTTGATGTAAAAGTTTTAAAATTAAAATTTTGATACAACGTAAAAATCGACTTAACCCTTAACTTGGCAGAGTGCATCAGTGGATACACTGCTCTTTAAAAAAATATTGTAGGAAAATTAAACGAATTTTGACATAGATTTTCTTGTAATAAGTTAGTTTATGAACTATGATATTTAGTAGGATTTATAGTTTTATTGCTGTTAACACTGAACTGTCAGTAGCCCGCAAGATGGTAGACCGTAAGCATGCGTCTACGCACAAGCCGGTAAGTATTATGTATTTTGCTACTTTTTTATGCATTTTTGATTATTATTTGAAGTGAAAGTAAATGCAGTAATACTATATTATTCCTGGATGTAGTTTTTTGATACCAAAACTTTATATATTCGATTTTACAACTCAGTTTGTCCATATGTATCTCTGAGTATACACTGCCTGCTACGCAAAAAACTAATGCTACTTTGACATGTATCTATGAAGATACTGCCAGTTTATCAGTGAATGTATGTCTATGCAAAAAAAAGATAATTGTTGATTTTTATATTCCTAATCAACACATTTAAATAAATTAAAAAAAATTAATTTGTGTAACACTTGTACAGTAACTGTAGTAGATAGATATATATCTTTTTAAAATTATGTATGCTTTGGTACAAATGCTCATACATATTTAAGATAAGCTGTACGATAATAAATGTTTGTTTCCAGATTTCACAACAAAAGCTTCAACAACAACTAAACAGAGCCCGCAAAGTTCTAGCTCTAGTTCCAAAATATGGAGCTAGATCAGATGTAGGTAGCAGAGATGATCCAGCTGATGAGTTATATAAGTATATCCCTCCAACTCTTTCAGACAGTAGCTCTCCACCTCTAACTTTGCCATCGTCTTTGTTGGATCTAAACCTATTATCGGATAGCAATAAGGAGATAGATGAAATAACGCACAATTCTCCAGCTTTGCAACTGTACTTATCGCCTGCAAGTGATACTTGCGCTTCGCCATCAATTTTGTCACCAAGGCAATCATCATCAATTTTACTGTTACAAGCTGCTGAAATTAGTTCAACAAAGCGAGGGTGTTTCGGGCATTGTATATGACTTTGGTATATGCAGAGGAAGATACATTCCAGTTCACTTTGTTTACCGAAGAAGAAGAAAGCATGGGATTAGGTGCAAAAGTCGTCATAGCTCTAGCCAAACCCATTTGTCAGCCTACTTGTAAAATCTTGTGCTTTGACAACTTCTTTATCTCAATTGAATTGATGCACCGACTGAGAAATGAATACGGTATTTTTTCTTTGGGAACTGTTAGATTCAACCGACTTCATGGAGCACCGGAGAAACTTCCTACTGATAAAAAAATAAAAAAGAAAGTGAGGTTCACATGCTCAGGTTGTGTGTAACAAAAACAAGATTGTTGTTACCAAGTGGTACGACAACAAATGCGTCACTGTTGCAAGCACATACGTAGACTCACATACTCTCCAAACTGTACCACGGTATAACAAAGTACTGAGAAAGAAAATACCAGTACCATGTCCACGAATGATAAAGGAGTACAACTCCAATATGGGTGGCGTGGATTTAGCGTATACGCTTATTGCGTTATACAGAACAGAATTCAAGGGGCATTGCTTGTATCTATCTCTGTTTTCTCAAATCCTTGAAATATGTAATATGTGAAATATATGTAATATGTAATAACGCTTAGCTTATGTACCGACAAGGTGCATCAAATAAGTCAAAATTAATGCCATTGAAAGGATTCAGATATGAAATTTACCGAAGCTTACTTTTGTTTGACAGAGGCGTTTCTGCCAATAAACTCAAAAATTATGTACTCCTAATAAAAAACCAGCTGCAGAGAGACCCATTGTCGCTGTATGATAAGACCAAGTTGGGCATATGCTAGTATTTCAAACTAAAGGCAGGTGGAAAAAATTGCACAAAAGGCCAATTCATTGTCGAAAATGTAAATTAAAACTTTGTTCGGTAGAAGAGCGCAACTGTTTTTATGCATATCATACCAGAGAGTATTGTAAAGCAAATAATTTGTATTGTTTGATTACATAACGTGATCTCATAATTATAAAACTGTTTATTTGATAATAAAAATGATAAACAATTGTTGATTAATTACAATTAGAATCTATTTTTTGTTATAATGTAAACATGGCATTGTATCTGTCAGGATACGTACTTTTTATCATGTAAATTGTTGCTTACCTGGCAGTGTGCACTGCAGGATACGTTCAATAAAAAATATCTAAAAGCAAAAGATTTTTTTAAATATTTTATTCACCTTTTATTTACCTAATTAAACACCCTGATTGAAAGAAAAACAATAAAATAAGGATAAAAAATATCTGCCAAGTAAAGGGTTAAAAAATCGACAAAATATATAAACGGCTCCGTGGTACAGTAGCTTAGGTTTTCCGGATTTGGATGTTTACCCTTGTGAAATTTATGTATGCAAACTACCCTCACAATACAGGTGATAATTTTAGTAATCTATAGTAGCCTTGTAAAATTTTAATAAAAAAAAAGAAACCTCAAATAATCAAAGCCGACTCCAGGAGCCTTTATGTGTATTTATTTTTACTCTTTTAAGTGGACTATCAGAAGCCTAAGAACTAAAACGCTCAAAGTATCAAAATAATTTCCACATTAATGGTTTTAAAATCGGTGCTAAGACATAGTTATCGAAGAATTTATTTTTTATTTGTTTATTTATTTTATAACACAATCTTTTAACATAAATTCATTGAATCACTAGCCCCTGAGCTAGTGTAACTGTGTTTTAGTAATCAGTTCCTCCCATGAAAGTTAGCCTAGTCAATTTCTATATAATATTTTATCATTCTATATAATATATAATATTTCTATATAATTTAAATTTATTTAGTTCGATATACAGGTACGAAAAGTAAAAAAAAATAAATGTGTACGCGTGCGCACGCGTCTTTGTGTGTGTGTGTGTGTGTGTGTGTGTGTGTGTGTGTGTGTGTGTGTGTGTGTGCGTATGTGTGTGTGTGCGTGTGTGTGTGTGTGTGTGTGTGTGTGTGCACGCGTGCGTGTGTGCCTGCGTGTGTGTGTAATTGATGTCCCCAACTTCATCAGTCTTAATATGTAATAGTTTTTTAACACTTATAGCGAACTATCTATATAAATATATATATATATATATATATATATATATATCACACAATATCACAAGCTTATGTAAAGGGTAGGTTATGTGAAGCAGGGAAAGATTTTTATGATGTAAAAAAAATCTACCAAAATAAAATTATTTCCTTTCTGAAGAATTTCGATTCTGAAGTCGATGCTAAGACAAAACGTATCGAAGAAATAAAGCATCCCTACTTCAGGAGCTTTGTGTGTAATTTTTTTCCTCTTTTGAATAGACTAAGATATTACATTAAAAAACTTAATCCCCTATTTTTACCTCTTAAGGGTTAAAATTTCCTTCAAACTATAATGGAACTGCCCATTAAGTAAAGCCTACTTAATAAAAAGGAAACATCAGGATCGGTTCACAATTGACGAAGACATCGTGTAACGTACATAAACAAAAATACAGTCGAATTGAATAGCCTAATACAAATAAATAAAATTGCAGTGTCTGTTTGTAATGTCAAATTTACAGTTTTTTACTAAAAGCATATGAAAGTAAATATGGTACTTATAAATAAAATACATTTTTTTAAATTTTTGTCTGTCTGTCTGTTTGTTCCGGCTAATCTCCGAAACGGCTGGACCGATTTTGACGGGACTTTCATTGGCAGATAGCTGATTTATTAAGGAGTAACTTAGGCTACTTTTATTTTAAATAGAGAATTAGGGTGCCGCGCAAAAAAACATGAAAACCCTAACACGCGAGCGAAGTCGCGAGGAACAGCTAGTAATACATAAAATTGTCGTTCACCAGATCCAAATCGTTTAAGTGACTGCCTCGTTGGTTTAACGGTCGTAAACACGATTTCTGATCATGAGGTCTCGGATTCGAATCTCGGTTCGGCTTAAAATCAGTTATTGGTTTTTGTGTCCAGTAGCAGACCGGCGTCAAGAAGTTGGCGATGTTATACCTCCGCACCTTAGAAAGCACGTAAAGGCGTTGGTTCTGCGCCGGATCTCTCTCCGGTCGTGTCAGTTTACCGTCCCATCGGGATTCATAGTCACACTCTCACGAGTGAGGGAATAGAGTGCACCTATGCTTGCGCATACACTTGGTCATTATTATCCTGTCCAGCGCAAATTGCTAGTCTCTCTGATCGTAAGTGGTTGCTGTGGCTCATAGACATCTACATCTATCGCCTGTGAGCACTAAGATGGAATGCCTCTTTTCCAGTAAAAATGGTCTCCGGTTCTCTACATTCACTACACGAAACACAGCAGCATTAAGCTGCTATTTTACGCTGGTATTCCGTGAGAGCGTGGTCCTTTCCTGGTCAAGCTGACCCATTCATTCAGCAATAAGACTTGCCGCCGTGATTGAAATTAGGTCTGGAGGATATTGATATTTATGTTAGGTGTTTTATACTAATAAATTTATTTACGCCCTGTCTTTGCGAGGGCTACTACTCCATATATTAATAATAATACACTTTCTGTTTATATTCGCCTCGCTATTCCCTCAGACTTAGAGCGCACTCAAGCTATCTACCGCAAGCAAAAGTTGCTATTTTTCCCATCTTAAAGGCTTCTAATATCCCAGCTCCCCGCCTCGGGCCCGTTGTCATTTGTCTGCTGCTCTGTAGGCAAACTTTGCCTCAATGTTTGAAAGCACTACATTATATCCAAAGCTTCTTCATCGTCCTCTTCTACTTTAGCTAGAACTGGCGATCATATCGATAAGTCAATGCCGACATCGATAGTTTATTTTAAATTAACTTACTAGTTTTTTATTTCGTTCAATTCTTTATAAAACATGAATTAATGGAAAATTATAAAACGTCGTAAAATATACAAACTTGATTAAATCATCACAAGATTTAATGAAAATCATTAAATTATATACTAGTAGTCGTCTACTAGTCGCAATCAGACCATTATTAATTAAATTTTTAAGTTTATATATTAAGCTAGCTGTATTTTAGTTTCAACTGCACAATAACAAATTGTGACACCGCTATCGGCGCGCCACAAGTGAAACACGTCGAAGCCTAAATCGCGCTAACAAAGTTTCGAAACTAATGTAATATATATAGAATAGCTCCGAACTACCACTCGGAGCGTTGGCTGCTCCCCGGGCAGAACACCTTGCCCGGTGGGAGATCTCTCTCTTTTCCATCCACCTTGCCACAAAATAATTAAACAAAAATATTTAACAAATATAAACACAATAAATACTCCACTGACTATTGAAAAACATTAATTCAGTCAATCAATCTGTAATTATTTGTCGGCTACATCTTACAATTCTTTAGCGCGATTATAGAGATATACTGTGCAACTGTTTGACCACAGGCTAAATAAGTATTTGACACTGGAAGCTTAAACATAAACAATGAATGTTTTATTTTATTTTTAATGTACATTTGCAGAACCAGAGGTTTTTTTCCAAACCAATGGTAAAAGCGTAAGTAAGTTAATGGAACTAAATCTCTAGATTACGAGATTGTGAAATTGATGACCAATAATTCATAATCCTAAAAATTATCGATATTTTTTAACTTTATACATCACTAAACTATCAAAAGATGTTGTTGCATTTCTTACACGGAGTTCTTTTTAATACGTGAGTTATTTAAACACACTATCTAGAATAGTGACATTGGGCACGTAATTAGCGTCTTTACTCTGTCTCTCTCTCTATTTTTCTCTCTCTCTCTCTCATTGATTTTTTGACATCAGTCCATGATGCCTCGTTCGTTAACTAGCCACTGCTGGTTTTCTACCGACTTCAAAAAGGAGACGGTATTCAATTCGACTGTATGTTTTTTATGTGTGTTATCTCATAACTTTTTACTGGTTGGCCTGATTTCAATGATTCTTTTTGTTTGAAAGTTTGTGCTTCACTTGTGATCCCATATATGGATCAAGGTTTGACCAATAGTTTTTGAGTTATTCTTAATAATGTATATTGAAGTCGGCTGTACAAAATTTTTAATTTAAATTATTATTGGTATAGCCCCGAAGTCAGAAAATTGGCGGTGTTTTACCCTCGAGTATCAGAAAGCACTTAAAGCTATTGATCCTTCGCCTGATATCTCCCCGGTTGTGTCGAATTGCCGTCCCATCAGACTATGAGAGTGCGGGAACAGGGAGAGCAACTACGCTATCGTACATTATAAACCTGTCTTGCGAAGAGTGGCTAGTATCTACCCGTTGAGACTGGTAGCCATAACTGAAATTTAGTCTGCAGGACATTATTAGGCTTAATTATTAAGCATTATTGGAGTGTTTCACGAGAATATTAGTAGTTTTAATAACACCTTAAAAAAACAAGAAAATTAAAGATATATATCCTCTTTATACCTTCCTGCAGATTACCCCGTGAAAAATGTTTTTGAACTTTTGCTGTATAAACTTACTGGCTGAAAAGAAACTGCACGCTAAAAAAATTACGTAAAAAGGAAAAAGAAGAAAAACAATAAAGGAACGGCTGACGCTATAGGTTACGTGGCTTACAAAATATTTTTAATATAGTTTTTAAATAAAGCTAATTCAATATTAATATTAATAACCTATGAATTTTTATATACAAAACTGGTATTTTTGGATATTATTTCATAATTACATCGTGTTCACATGGACACACCCCCGCTATGAAGTAAAATAGTAAAATTATTTTCTACCTATGTTACAATTACACGGGTAACTAGGCTTGAAAACCAGCGAATCAACAGTTCTCCGATGAGATGCTTTAAAAATACTACGACCGCGAAACTAACAATACAAGTCCATTCAGCGAGAGTCACCTCGAGTCCTCGTCACACGGAAACGGTCGGGTTTATTAAAGTTGGTGATTTATGACAGTTCATTGTTTCTGCGGTCGCGCCACCCCCGCGGTCGGCAGTTGCCTTCGGCGACATTTTTTACTCGTTTCTCTTTAGTGAGTACGGTAAAATTTAATAAAAAAATTATTTCATTTTGTATGTGGTTACAACATGAAATAATAATAAATCTTAAAATTGACTTTAAAATCCAACAAATTGTAACATTATGCATCAACGACTTCTCAGGTGTTGAATTTCCCAAAGTTATTCGAGGTAGACCGAGACTAACTTTCGAAGACCATGTGAGCAAATTGCTCGAAGAGGGTAGGGTCAAGAGTACTCGGATACCTAGACGTGCATGTATGAAGAAGATAATGAATCTGAAAGAAGCGAAAGAGATATGTAAGGATCGTGACACTTGGCGATCTGTTCTCTCTGGCTACCCCGTCAGGGATTGTGCGTGAAGATAAGTAGTAAGTATTTTTTGTGAGTGTCTACGTCGAGAAAGGAGTATATATGCCAAATTTCATGCCAATCTCGTAATGAGTGATTAAGTCAGTAGTATTTAGCTTAATATATTATACAGATAATTATTTCAGTCTTTTTTATTACCAGCCAGTATTTTACAGCTAGATTTAGATTCCTATATAATAGGTATGATTACCCGTAATCCACAGTAACGTAAAATATAAATTAAAGATGATTTACCGCCATCTTAGAGGCTAAACTATCAAAGTATTTTCTTCAATCAACTCTTTCAACAACTTCAGGTAGAGGTGGGATGAAAGAGAATCCGTTTAACATTTTATACTTGATAATAATAATTGGGTCCTAGAAGAAGTTTATCGACCAGATTGGCGATATATTGAAGATGGGCCTGATTAAGAGTACCCTTAACCGACGAGAATGTATGCGTAGGTATATGGATGTAAAGAAGGCGAGTGAGGTTTGTCAGGATCCTAGTCTCTGCCTATCCTTCTGGGTGACAGGCGTGAGTGTTTATGTTACGTTAATAATTGCAATTTTTATATTACCAGGTCAATATTATAGAATACGCTATGTTTCAGCTCAAAAATCATTCATAGATCCTAAAAGGCGCAAGGAAAGTTTTATATTTTCATACATTTCATTACAATCAGTTCAGCCATTTCGATTATTTAGCCTGGAAAGACAGACAGACAGACAAACAGAAAAATATTTTGAATTTGGTAATTCATGTCTTAATGACATGCAAATAACCCTCAATATCACAGTCAGACACTTCAATTTTATTTATATGTATAGATTAACAACTCAACCGTCCGCTCCGCGCGAGTGATTCTTGCCTGACCTGTACGCGAATCAAATGTCACTATTTTTTTACGACCACGCGAGACTGTCTTAACAAAAACGATTACTACTGAAAAACTACTATAGCTACATTCAAATAAAAATATTCTAAATAGACTCAAAGAATTAAAAATTTAATTTTGTTAAAAGAAAATTAGTCAAATTAAAAATAAAATTTAAAAATGGGAATATCAAAAAAAAATCATATTTATTTTTTATTTCGAGTTTTAAAAGTAAAGTGAAAGTGAAAAAATACTTACTGGAGACAATTATTTTATATTAAAATAGTACATGATATTCCCTTTAAAATGACACCAATATCAATAATATCTTATATACTCAACATGCATAGGAATATAATGTTTACCCAATATAAATTTGAATAAATAAGTAAATAAATGAAAAAAATAGGTTTTGTAATTTCTAGACACATATCAACAGATATTTATTGCTTATTTATTTTATTTATTATATATTTTATTTTATTGCTATATTTAACAAGTTGATAGTGTTTATAAATTGCTATCAACGTGTTAATAGTGAACCATTATTTTATATTTTGCATTCATTTAACACAAAAAAACTGATTAGAATACATTTTAAACAACATATAATTAATAAAAGATGATCGCGTATAGTGATTAAAATTTAGAGCTAAATTATGTAAACGTTTTGAAATTGTCGTAATATACATACATATTTACAAAAAAAAAAATATCTTCACCATTAGTTTGATGTACAATAACATTAGAAATAACATATAAAAACAGAAAAGTTATCACATTTTTGATCGAATTTCTTACACGTTAACATTCCACAAACATAAATGGCATAATTTAATTTTAACTTTTTTTTCTAAATTTTTGTTACTATTATACAGATAAAATTCACTTTCACAGGCGACAAATTTCATATAGCACCATCTATAATTTTTTACTGTATTAATAACAGCTATCTTTTGCCCTGTACGCGTTTAAACCGAAAGATGTCGTTTGGTGCCTAGACAGGTGAGGCAATAAAGGTTTTTTGGGGACTGTAGTCACCGTGGACGGTTGAGTGGTTACCAAGGCTTCAAAAAGGTAAATAGTACCGCAATGTCACCTTGTGTACTATGTTTTAAGTGTGGAAAATAAACTATTTATATTAAACGTGCATATTACATAATCCCGGTATGTCTTGGCTGACGATGCATTTAGTTAAGTCCACTCTTCGCACGAAAAATATAAAATGAAATCCTCCCTCCCGTGGTAACTTAGAGCTGCTAACAAAAATGCAATGAATTTTTCTTGCAGTTAAGGTTTTCTAGCCTGGAAGGCTCTCTTGAGGGTTGCGCTTGAGTGTTACGACGTCTGTGGGTTTTCTTCAGCAAATTAACTCGGAAATTTCTAGCACCGTTAAAGATTAAAGCATTGCTTGAGTGCGTTGTTTTCATTTCGTTTAAGCTCACAGAAAACGTAACACGTTTATTTAACACTACTTTTGTATATATTGCCGTATTTACTCTACGATTATATGTGGATTAGAAATCGCCATAGCACAACGTATAATTTAGGTGTAGTGCTAATACGCCGGCCATATAGCTCGAAATACCGACAACCTATGGGAAAGAAAGGTTCTCAAGTAACAGCTTCGTATTGAGTCCCTCACTAGATGGATTGATAGATGGATTCTTACTAGGTGTTAGAAATACAGGAAGTCGATGGTGGCCATCTTATAGGCTTATGATGATGTTACATCCAACACGTATATATATACCGTAATTATAGTCTTATTGTAGAATAAATAAAAAATATACTTTTTGTTAAATGCTCACCAGTATAAATCCTACTAATTTAATAACGGACGTGGCGCTGGTGACCGACTTATGGCGGAAAATCCATTTAATAATGCTTTATTTTGCATGAAATTATATTTTATATTTTTAGAAAAACAATAAAACAGAGGCAGTCATAAGGAATGCCGACAGAAGTGAAAACTCAATGACATATGCGTATACATGTACACAAGCCACTATACTACGCCAAACTAGCGACACGTAGTAGACATGCTTGTCACTAGCATGTCGAGGTCATCGGTGACGCGAACACATAAGTTTTTCCCCTACCAAAAATCGCTCAACGTGGCTTCAAAAATTGTACAGACTTACGATGCGTATAGATTACTGATGTAAGGGTATCGGCACTGCATGTACCACATATCAAGAAAACAATTATTATGTACTTGTAGTGTTTAACAATCATGCTGCTTAGCACAGTGTGGGCAAATCTCTGAGAAGTGCATGCGAACTAGTGCATCATTGCATAAGCCTATTATTGCAGTAGTAAAAGTTATAGGTACAGCCTATATGTTTCTCACTGCTGGGTACAGACCTCCTCTCATTTCTGAGAGGGTTTTAGAGCAAGAAACTGCCCGCCGCGCTGCCCCAATTAGCGAAATTCACATTTCTTCGAAATATTTTTTCTTATTTTGCAGAAATACAGGTTTCCTCACGATGTTATCCTTCACCGCTGAGCACGTAGTCAGAACTTAAATATGCAATTAACAATTTCATTGGTGCTGGCCGGAATCGAACCCTCAATGACAATTATGGTGAACGACTTTGACGTTACATAGTGATGTATCCAATGAGATATCATCTTGTGACATCTGCCTAGAAGATAAGGGTGTCAAACAAGTACATAGTCCACCTAATGATAAGTGTTTATTGCGGTCCATAGACGTCTACATATATCCTTTTTTTATAGGATAGGATGGCAAACGAGCACACAGTCAACCTGATAGTAAGTGGTTGCTGTGACCCATAGACATCCACATCTATCCTCAATAAAGAATCAAAATGCAGATGCGTTATCACCCGTGAGGACTAAGATGGAATGTCTCTTTTCCAGTAAAAAGGGTCGCCGGTTCTCTCTACACTCACCATACGAAACACAGCAGTGTTTAGCTGCTATCTTACGCTGGTATTCTGTGAGAGTGTGTTCCTTCCCCGGTCGAGCCGACTCATTCGTGCTGCAACTATACTATGAATATAGCTGCAACATGGCTCTACCACGTAAAAAGTAGCCATGAGAATCTATCATCTCATTTTTTCCTGTGAGTATCGTAACAAGCGACTTTGGGAAACAAAAGAAAGATCTCAAGTCTTCGGAAAGATGGCGATATAGCTATAATATTTACACCTGACGTAAAATAACCAGTCATGCAAGGAGGAGTAGTTTTAAAGGTGTGAGGTGTTTGGTACTGCGAACTAAAATCCGACAGCCAAACGTGATGACTAAGGCAAATCAGGGAGGATTCTCCATAGAGGTCCATGTCCAGCAGTTGACTTCAATGTGCTGATGGTGAAGATAAAAAAATAATTAAAACTTCTGCACCATTGTAGTGTGCAGTGATAGGTCTATAATCACCACAAACCCGCAAACATAAAGTTCATCGATGAATCAAACAAAAACTGAAACGTGTTTACGCAAATTCATAGTTATACAATATTCAGGGGATCGCATTATGCAGTAGGTCTCTAAGTCGCAAAATCAATATAGCTATTGTCGAACAAAAGGTTTCTGGCGGCCTTGATATAAATATTTAACGAGAAGATGAGTTCACTGCTTGCTTCTTAGAAAAAAATCTCAAATAATATTTGCTCCAATGTAAAGTAGAGTTGTATTATGAAAGGATTAAAATATCTTTATTGGGTACTTCAACATCTTCTGGAGTCGAGGTTCAAATTCTTTGATACTCTGTTTAGTACCGACTTCACGACCTGGTTTTTGAGGTGCGGTTATACTTTTTCTACCGACTTCAAAAAGGAGACGGTACTTATAACTTTTTTATGGGTGAACCGATTTCGATGACTCTTTTTTTATTTGAAAGCTGGTGCTTTTCGCGGGGTCCCATATGAATTTGATAAAGGTCTGACCAATAGTTTTTGAGTTATTCTTAATAATTTATATTGAACTCGGTTGTAGAAAATGTTTAGTTTTAAATTATTCTTTAATTTAAATATTTAATATTTTGAGTTTACTAAGGAATCACAACGAGAATACAACTCGAATGTCATCTTAATACTTACAAAAATATCACCCCGTATTTACTACCCATAAGGATTGTTTTTATTAAATTTTATAGGGACTATCTTTTCTTTTAGTGGTTACTAAAATGAGGCTAAGATTGGCTTAATAATTTCTTGGAAATCCCCGAAACATTGTGTCTCCGTCACTTGCATGCAATGTACTGTTGAAATCTACGAACGAATATAGTATAACAATGATCACATACTTGAGTTTTAGCTTCCCGTCGTTATCTTTTTACTTCGCTCTACATTCTGACATTTCTAAACATTGTTGTGACGACCTGGTATATATGCAGGAAATCGATGGATACAGACGGCTCAACACCGTATTTGTGACATTTCTTGGAGATAGCCTATGTTCAAGCGATTTTTAAGCAAGCGCTAATTCCCTGAGCTAAGCCTGAATTACTACGGATCGATCACAACAGTACTAAACTGGAATTTCACTTCAATTTTTGGTACTCCAATTCAACATATATTTTGTTTATAAACTAAATTTCGTTTTGTAAAAACAAATCACTCCTTTTCAGCTGTAAACACTAGGAACAAACTCAAAATTTGCTTGTAATGCCAGTTATCCGGCTCCGCGGAGTCAGTTATTAATTTATAGTGCAAAGCAAGCCTTAGACAACGTAATATAATAGAATGTGCTACACGTGTGTGTAATCTTGTTTATACAGATTAATTATTATTTTTAATTATCCTTGCTCCAAACTTAAAATTTGCTTGTAATGGCAGTTATCTGACTCTGCGGACTCAGTAACTAATTTGTAGTGCAATGCAAGCCTTAGACAACGTAATATAATAGAATGTGCTACACGTGTGTGTAATCTTGTTTATACAGATTAATTATTATTTTTAATTATCCTTGCTCCAAACTTAAAATTTGCTTGTAATGGCAGTTATCTGACTCTGCGGACTCAGTAACTAATTTGTAGTGCAATGCAAGCCTTAGACAACGTAATATAATAGAATGTGCTATACCTGTGTGTAATCTTATTTATACAAATTAATAATAATTTTTATTTATCCTTGCTCCAAACTTAAAATTTGCTTGTAATGCCAGTTATCCGGCTCCGCGGAGTCAGTTATTAATTTATAGTGCAATGCAAGCCTTAGACAACGTAATATAATAGAATGTGCTACACCAGTGTGTAATCTTGTTTATACTGATTAATAATTATTTTTAATTATCCTTGCTCTAAACTTAAAACTTGCTTGTAATGGCAGTTATCTGACTCCGCGAACTCAGTTATTAATTTATAGTGCAATGCAAGCCTTAGACAACGTAATAATAGAATGTGCTATACCTGTGTGTAATCTTATTTATACGGATTAATAATTATTTTTAATTATCCTTGCTCCAAACTTAAAATTTACTTGTACTCGTAATGCTAGTTATCCAGCTCCGCGGAGTCAGTTATTAATTTATAGTGCAATGCAAGCCTTAGACAACGTTATATAATAGGATGTGCTATACCTGTGTGTAATCTTATATATACAGATGAATAATTATTTTTAATTATCCTTAGTCCAAGCGATTACTTTGAAAAACAACGTGAAAATTAGAGAAGACTGCTTGAACTGTACATTTTGCAATATACTTGAAAACCGGTGAAAAAGATAACATTAATATATATTTTTGTAAATTTTAAAATGATTGTACAAATTTAGGATAGCCAATAATACTTAAGTCTCCAAAAGAGTTACAAAGAAACTGCGGTGACTTGTAGCATTCAGCACGTGTTTTCATTCTCTCGAAAGCTTGCGACCCAATCAGGTTCCATGACAGCTAGCCATAAATATTCGTCAACAGCACTAGGTTTGACTGAAGGCTGCTCATGATTTCCCCTGTGACGTCACACGTTGGTCTCCGAATTGCCTTAAATGTAACTGATATGACCTTGGAAATGATTCCTTTTTAATGTTTTACCTCAACTTGTATGAAAGAGCCGATTCGGTTTAAGTTTCTGTGTTGTTGCTGTTTAGTTTGGTTGTATGGTTTTCCAGCGGAGGTCAAACCCGCGTTGCTAGCGCGCCGTAAAATTTTTGACAATCGCTTAACATAATTTTAATACTGATTTGCCACGTGTTCGGTCGTGAAAGACAACATCGTAATGGAACCTGCATAACTGAGTAATTAAAAAAAATATTTCGAAGACACGTGAATTCCGTCAACACGTATTAGGGCTTCCCCTCAAAAATGAGAGCAAGCCTGTGCCCAGCAGTGAGACGTATAAAGGCTGTAACTTTTTTATAGAATAAGGGTGTCAAGCAAGCACACAGTCCCCCTGATGGAAAGTGGTTGCTGTTTCCCATAGACATCTACATCTATCCTCGTTTTCGAATAAAATGCAGATGCGTTGCTAGCCTTGCGGACTAAAATAGAGTGCCTCTTTTCCAGTAAAAAGGGTCTCCAGTTCTCCACACTCACCAAATAAAACACAGCAGCATTAAGCTGCTATTTTATGCTGGTATTCTGTGAGAGCGTGGTCCTTCCACGGTCGAGCCAACCCATAACTCTACTTCACTTGCGAAATTGCGCCTTGCAAGCGATGTTTGAAAACAATTTCTTATATTTACGCGAATACTACACAAAGAAAAACATTTTGAAGTATTCTATCGCATTTATTTTTTTTAATATCTCTACATAGTATAAAACAAAGTCGCTTCCCGTCGTCTGTACGCTTAGATCTTTTAAACTTACGCAACGGATTTTGATGCGGTTTCTCTTGAATTGTTCGGTCATCAATAGACAGAATAAATAAAGAGGAAAGTTTATATGTATTATATATATATATAATTCTTTTGTCCGATCGTTCAGTCATATACACATATGACTGAACTCTTCTTACACGACTGGACCGATTTTGATGAAATTTTGTATCTGTGATTAAGTTGATCCTCGAAGTAGATTCACAATTGGACCTGGTAAGTGACGCTATGGCCAAGATCCCGAAATCACGATTGTCATATATAACCGCCGCCAGACCCGTGGTAAATCAATACATAAAATTGCAACTAACAATTTCATCGGTGTAGGCTGAGACTGAACCGAGTTTGCTCGAGTTTTGCGGCGTACTTAGTTCCTGAGCTACTATGGCTGAAGTAAGTGTATTTAAACACAACACTCGTGCCGAAAAGCAAACATGACAATAAAATACAACAAGTGACTCTCATACGCTGTTAATCAGCATCTCTAAATGTTAACTCAAGAGTTGCGGAACTTAATTAGAAAGTTGTAAGCGTATGGGAGGCTGCGACAACTTAACTATGTAGGCTTAGCTCGTGCTTAAAATAATTTACACATAATATATGGCAAGTTATTCGTGGCGGTAATGTTCCGGCTCCTTTGGGAGTAATTCGATTTGCTCATCACAACTACCATAAGCGGTAGAGCCACGCTGCAGCTATATTGTGATTATAGCACAAATGGGTCGGTTTTCGTATGGTGAGTGCAGAGAACTGGAGACCTTATTCACTAGAAACGAGGCATTCCAGTTTAGTCCTCATGGGTGACAACACATCGGCATTTTGATTATAAATCGACGATAGATGCACATGTATATCATTGTCTATTACTTGTGTTAATAATCTTTTAAATATAAATAAGATCTATTGCTGTTGTACTGTATCCGAAACGATTGAGCTAGTTAATCAAGTGATACATGTTTGTCCAACTGTTTTCAGTTTTACTATAAGTATTCCAATACAACAAAATGAACAGTTTTTGCCAAATAGTTTTACTCTTCAATATGACATAATGCGTTTTAACTAATTGATTTCCATATAGTTCTACTGTGTGACCAGCAAATAATATTAAAAACAATAGAGGTAATAAAAAAAAAACGATCTGACCGACTAACACCCATTAAAATTTATGAAACAGTCATTCCGTATTTCTTTGTTTCCTCCTTCAAACATGGACCGATATAATGAGGTTGTTATAACTTAATTTGCTTAATTCCAAAATAAAGAAAGAAAATGATGTGTCCTGCCCTGTTTTAAGGGGACTTCCCTCCCTCCCTCAATTGCGTGCACTATACCCAATGAGCTCTGGGTATAGTGCAACGCAATCCCACACGGAACAAGTATTTATATGGCCTACAAATAATTTTTCTGGGTCTAGATGTTTGTTCTTGTGCAATATATATTTGTAAACTGCCTCGACGATGCAGGAGAAAATCATAGAGCGGCGGTGACTTTTTATTAAATTGTAGCCAATTCGTTTTAAATTGGTTACAGGTGTCCATGGACTGCAGTAGTCAGTTACCATCAGGGGGCAGTGATGGTAAGTGACTACTCAATTTGCTTGCCATTTCAGTTTTATATAAAAATAAACCACCTTTATGTGGTTATATGAACTGCTTAAAGCACCTTGATACCACATTTAAAACATTAAGATGTTTCCCATCACTCTCGGCTTTTTAAAAAAGAATTAACAGACCGGCGACAAGCAATCAATTTGTCATAGAGCTGACTTCTCGTCACCATCAATTCGCCACGTGTCATTGCCGCCGCGCCTAAAACAACTGCAGCCGATAAAAGCGACCCTGCATCCGTTTCCGCCCCACAAGGCGACAATGCCATGAACGAGACAAAACGTTACAATAGACTTATAAGTGCACTATACACGTGTTGAGCGGATTTTAGTTCACAAGTTATTAAAATAATATTTTTTTAATAACTTGTGGCAAAAAGCAATATAGCATGCGGCTTATCTGACGAAAATTGTCAACCACCACGGAGGCCTTTAAAAAGGAGTAAGGTCGTTTCTTGAAAATATCTAAGTCGTGTACGGAAAAATCAACGATGGTAAACGATTCCAAAATGAAGTCGTGCGAGGAAGAAAATTCTTAGTACATCACTCAGTGTGGACGCCAATGATCCTTATAAGTTAAGTTTTTAATTGGAATTCGACTTATAATTAAAAAATTGCAGTTATGCACATGCAATTATAAGTGTTACTTAAAATGTTTACGGTGAACCTTAGAAATAATATTGTACTTATCTTATCAGTTTTATATTTACTTTTTACGTGGTAGAGCCATGCTGCAGCTATATTATGGGTGGAGCACGAATGGGTCGGCTCGACCGGGGAAGGACCACGCTCTCACAGAAAACCAGCGTAAAATAGCAGCTTAATGCTGCTGTGTTTCGTATGGTGAGTGTAGAGAACTGGAGACCCTTTTTACTGGCAAAGAGGCATTTCATCTTAGTCCTCACGGGTGACAACGTATCTGCATCTTGAGTCTTTATTGAGGATAGATGTAGACGTCTATGGGTCACAGTAACCACATACCATCAGGTGGACTGTGTGCTCGTTTGTCACCCGATCCTATAAAAAAAAAATATAATAATTATGGAAGAAATACTCTCATATCGCCTTCTAGTACATATTTCAATATTTAATGCATAAAATAAAATAAATTTTAAAGTTGGAAATTTTTTTTAGTTATTTAGCGGCTACAGGCAAAGTAAATTTTTCCAATTTTAATATAATGGATTACCGCAAAGTAACAAATTATTTTTAATACTACTTTTTTTTAGAAAAAAGAGTGACAAACGAGCACATATTCCTCCTGATGTTAAATGCATACTGTGACGTATAGACGTCTACATCTACCCTCAGTTAAGAATCAAAATGCGGATGCATTCTCACATCTGAGGACTAAGATGGAATGCCTCCTATTCCCACTACAACCACAACATAGCTGCAGCGTGGCTCTACCACGTATGGATAATGATTACTTCGTCGCACTGCTCAATACTACGTCGGCAGTATGGAACACTTTATTCCTCAGATATGCCGGTTCCTCAATGATATTATGCTTAAAATTACAATTAATATTTTCTTCAGTCAGCGAAGATCAAACTCGGGTAATGCGCGAGTACGTTCAATTTAAGACTCGCCGAAGAATTTTACGCCTTGCTCTTGAGAATCTCTGACTCTTATAAAATAAAGATCATAATATATTGCCGTAAAACTACCGTATGTTGGAGGTTCAAGAGAATCCGTCACTCCACTTCGTCCCAAGAGGGTCGTAAGAGTCGACTCAGAGATGGGCCACTAAATTATATTATGGATTCAGATAGATGACAGCATAGAAAGAGAAACAGAAACATTTTATTCAATATAGATTAAAAATAATACTTATTGAAAGTCACTATTATGTTTAATTACCACAGGTTCGAGAAAAACCTCAGTCCTGGGAAGAACCAGCAAGAAACCCAGCGGGACCTTTTTTTTAAATAACAGCATAAAATCATTTATGTTACATAATTAACAACACAACAAATTAGAAATAGTTTGGTAGCGATCACCTCATTCCCAGGGGTTATTATCACCCATAAATTCCTTAGTATTATAATAGGGTTATACAAACCTTGTTAAATAAAGTTTTTGAACTTTTAAGCAGGTCAAATTTAATTGTCAGCCGCGTGTCCCCATAGCAAAATACCATACGACATTATGTTATGGAAATAGCTAAAGTAAACAAGTCTAGCTGTTTTAACACTGGTAAGTATCATAATCAATTTGTTTACACCAGATGTAAAATATCCAGTCTGGTGAGGGGAGCAGCATCGTCGATTCACCTGGCAAGCGGTCATGTCTCTCTAGAAGCCTGCAGCGTTAGACTCTTACAAGGTAATGAAGAGGAAGAAAAATTTACTAAAGAGCATTGCACAAAAATTACATCATAAATATCTAAACATGTGTGTTAATGTTATTGCATTACGTGAATTTGTGTTGATTGAATACCAAAGAAAACTGAGCGTGTCACGTCTAACGAATTCCTTAGATGTCGCATCGGAGCGAACCGGAGAGTGAACTTGACCTGGAATGTTTGCTTGTTTGATAAGTTCAGAAGTTTACTGTTATAATATGAATATCCATTGCTTAGTAAAGAAGTTAAGCAAATATGTTACATAGGTACTATCATAACTATCTGGTAGGTACCATAGTAGGTAACAACTCGTAGTATCTAAAGGGATGCGCAAAAATAATAACGTCCTCCGGAACGAATTTCGGTTACGAAGGACAGTCTCAAGGGAAACCAGCCATCTGCGTAGGACAGAACAAAACACACACACATACACACACACACACACACTCATACACACACACACACACAGAGAGAGAGAGAGAGAGAGAGAGAGAGACTATCTCTCTATCTGTCTCTCTCTCTCTCTATTCCCTTACTCTCATAGTTCGACGGGACAACAATCCGATTTGTCCGGAGAGAGTTCAGGCTCAGTACTAGAAGCCTTACGTCCTTGCCAAGGTAAGGAGTTGAAATACAACCAAATTCCTCACCCCCGGCTACTACTGAGAATTGCTTGACAGAAAACTTAATAACTTATTTTAGTCCCATTCGGGATTCGAAACCGGAACCTCATGATCAGCATTTGTACTTACGACTACGTACGTACGTACGGGTCCGGACTCGGATGTGTCCTCTTCCTTATTTACATCAATGACTTATATCAATGGTACAAAACTTAATGAAAGAATCGACATAATTATAAACAAAGTAAAACAATGGCTAAGCAATCATAATTTAGAAGTAAATTTCAAAAAAACTAAATTAATACAATTCAGACCACGACAAAAACATGAACTATATATAAATTATATAGGTATATAATCAAACAAAATTGGAATGTGTTCAAAATTTTTCTTTGCTGGGTATGAATATAGATTCGAATGTTAATTTTAAATCACATATCCAAAAAACTAAGTTAAAATTATCACAATTTATATATTATGCTTTAAGACAATTAAAAAATCTACAAATTTAAAAACGGCAGTGACAGCCTATCACACCTACGCTCAAGCGTGGTTAAACCACGGCGTCATACTGTGGGGCAACAGTGTAGAATCACACGAACTTTTTATTTTACAAAAAAAAAATGTATACGCGTACTTGCAAATATCAAACAAAGAGAAAGCTGCAAACCTCACTTTCAAAGTCTCAAAATTCTAACATTACCGTGCCTATATATATTAGAAATATGTAAGTTTGTAAAAAGACACCCAAGTTTTTACACCAAAATCATAGACGCGCCCCGACACAACTTACCTCGCTATAAGAATAACCTTTTGCAAACAAAATCTAAATTAAAATTACACAGTTCAGGTCCTTACCCGATGTCAATAAAAATGTATTATAAATTGCCGGAATACATAAAAGCCGAAACAAATATTAATAAATTCATAAGATCTTTAAAAGATATACTTATTAAAAAAAGTTATTATTCAATTAATGAATACATTGAGGAAAAGAATTTTTAAGTGTCTGCCCCTCTCCTGTTCATTGCTATGCCTATCGAGGTGCATGTGATTGTTAGAACTTGCATGTTTTGTTTAGTCTCTAAGTCACATGTAACGCAATTTGTGAATAAATAAATAAATAAATGAACTACTCGACCAACGAGGCAATAATTAAATAACTAACAGAACGACATTGAATATACTAAGTATCAGGGGTGTCACTTCCACTATGGAAGGTATGGAGCACTCCATACCTCAAGTTTTTCAAGGTATGGAATTCCATAGCTGAAATTAGGAAATAAATCGCATATTACTACAAACCCCATATAAATAAATCGCAAGCCCTTAAACCTCAATACCCCACATCTTATAGTTCAATAAATAAGTTGAGTATATACACTGCAAACTCTTAAACCTTAATACCCCACGAGTAATGCGAACAAATTTGAAAATCGCGCCACCATTTTCCATACCTCAGATTTTTACAAAGTGACACGCCTGCTAAGTATAATACATAAAATACATTCATAACAAATATTCTCTAGCAACAATACTCGTATACGGTACATACTCGTAATATATGACAGGATAAATGAAGTTAAACACTGTCAACAGTGCGCCAAACAAAAAATCTTTCCGCAGTCTACAAAGCAGTGTTCATTGAATCTCCCTTCCCTTGCCCACCACAACTCTCGGCACGTCCCCTGTCGCGCGGTGTACGTTAATATGTCGTACGTGCGTCGCCTGCCTAATACTCGCTTATAAAACGTGTAGGGTGGTCGCAGTCGCGCGACTTTATTCTCGTTCTGATTGTGTCGACGTGAGCTGCTTGACGTCACGTGTTAGTTAATATCTTCGGCGCATAATTTTCGTATTATAACATTCGGTATACATATGTAGTAGACGTCAAAAAATCAGCATGACATGTTTCATTTTTCTTAATATTACTAGCTTTTCCCGCGGCTTTCTCGTATCGACTTCACTTTATTGACTTTAATAGTGTTTTATGCCAAAATTTGGGATCATCTTGTTATCTGTATCTCATAAACGTTCCTCTCACAGACTTCATAATAATTGACTTGACTTGATAATATGTTCACTCTGTAATGGTTTTTTCAGTGTCATTAAAAGATTTATCAACAACACGTCGACTGCGCCATGTGTTGGGTCGAAATTTCGTGATTATCTTATTTAAGCACTATACAGTCATTATATAGTAAATAAGAGTAATTTTTCCATAAACATAGAATTTGTTAACAACTTGGCTAAATCTTATCCAAGCATAGCTGTGAACCAACGCCTCGAATTAACAAAATATATTACAGTGCGAATATGATCTTTATCGATCAAAGAAGCTATGGCAAAATCCACCCTAAAAGGCAATATATGTGGTAAGTCTATGTTCAGCAGTGGACTATTATAGGCTGGAATGTATGGAAAATGGATGGATTAAAACTCTTAACTTGAAAACAAGAGTGTACAATAAGTGGGTGTTGTCAGCGATGTAATATGGGTCTGAGGCTTAGACCATCACTGCTGGCTGTGAAAGCTTCGATCAAGAAGCTATGGGGAAGGCTATGCACGGAATTTCTCAGCGTGATGGAATTTCTAATGAAGTTCTTCGCAGTAGAATAAAGTTAATGAGTTCTAGCCTAACGGATCATTAAGCTGAAGTGGCATTGGGCTGGCGATATTGCTCGAAGAACCGATTACCGATGGGAGCAAAAGGTTCTTACGTTGCAGCCTTACTACCGGAGAGAGGAGTTGGGGCGACCTCCACTTCTTTACCGTTTTGTTTTCAATTGCTACGCGATGATTTGATAAAGATATTTAATAAACTACCAGTAAATGTTAAAGAAGAGATGGAAATCGGTAAATTTAAAACCAATCTCAAAAGCTGGCTGTTATTAAAGTGTATTTATGATGTAAAAGACTTCTTAAATGAATAGAATATCGTTGCCTAAACTTGACATAGCCATGCTTTAAGCATTTATATTTATTTTATGTTCTTTAGATTAAATACTCCTTTGACATTTAAATTTTTTCTATAGGTATATACTTAATTGATTTGCCTATTTATAAAAGAATAGACATTGACAAGACAATTGTAATTTTAATAAATTTAATTTTAATTCCTAAATAAGTACATAAATTTATGGACTTGCTAACTTATGAAAAATATATTATGTTATGTGATGATGATGAATGATTGAAATATGTGATGATTATATTTCAATCATTCATCATCATCACATAACATAATATATTTTTCATAAGTTAGCAAGTCCATAAATTTATGTACTTATTTAGGAATTAAAATTAAATTTATTAAAATTACAATTGTCTTGTCAATGTCTATTCTTTTATAAATAGGCAAATCAATTAAGTATATACCTATAGAAAAAATTTAAATGTCAAAGGAGTATTTAATCTAAAGAACATAAAATAAATATAAATGCTTAAAGCATGGCTATGTCAAGTTTAGGCAACGATATTCTATTCATTTAAGAAGTCTTTTACATCATAAATACACTTTAATAACAGCCAGCTTTTGAGATTGGTTTTAAATTTACCGATTTCCATCTCTTCTTTAACATTTACTGGTAGTTTATTAAATATCTTTATCAAATCATCGCGTAGCAATTGAAAACAAAACGGTAAAGAAGTGGAGGTCGCCCCAACTCCTCTCTCCGGTAGTAAGGCTGCAACGTAAGAACCTTTTGCTCCCATCGGTAATCGGTTCTTCGAGCAATATCGCCAGCCCAATGCCACTTCAGCTTAATGATCCGTTAGGCTAGAACTCATTAACTTTATTCTACTGCGAAGAACTTCATTAGAAATTCCATCACGCTGAGAAATTCCGTGCATAGCCTTCCCCATAGCTTCTTGATCGAAGCTTTCACAGCCAGCAGTGATGGTCTAAGCCTCAGACCCATATTACATCGCTGACAACACCCACTTATTGTACACTCTTGTTTTCAAGTTAAGAGTTTTAATCCATCCATTTTCCATACATTCCAGCCTATAATAGTCCACTGCTGAACATAGACTTACCACATATATTGCCTTTTAGGGTGGATTTTGCCATAGCTTCTTTGATCGATAAAGATCATATTCGCACTGTAATATATTTTGTTAATTCGAGGCGTTGGTTCACAGCTATGCTTGGATAAGATTTAGCCAAGTTGTTAACAAATTCTATGTTTATGGAAAAATTACTCTTATTTACTATATAATGACTGTATAGTGCTTAAATAAGATAATCACGAAATTTCGACCCAACACATGGCGCAGTCGACGTGTTGTTGATAAATCTTTTAATGACACTGAAAAAACCATTACAGAGTGAACATATTATCAAGTCAAGTCAATTATTATGAAGTCTGTGAGAGGAACGTTTATGAGATACAGATAACAAGATGATCCCAAATTTTGGCATAAAACACTATTAAAGTCAATAAAGTGAAGTCGATACGAGAAAGCCGCGGGAAAAGCTAGTAATATTAAGAAAAATGAAACATGTCATGCTGATTTTTTGACGTCTACTACATATGTATACCGAATGTTATAATACGAAAATTATGCGCCGAAGATATTAACTAACACGTGACGTCAAGCAGCTCACGTCGACACAATCAGAACGAGAATAAAGTCGCGCGACTGCGACCACCCTACACGTTTTATAAGCGAGTATTAGGCAGGCGACGCACGTACGACATATTAACGTACACCGCGCGACAGGGGACGTGCCGAGAGTTGTGGTGGGCAAGGGAAGGGAGATTCAATGAACACTGCTTTGTAGACTGCGGAAAGATTTTTTGTTTGGCGCACTGTTGACAGTGTTTAACTTCATTTATCCTGTCATATATTACGAGTATGTACCGTATACGAGTATTGTTGCTAGAGAATATTTGTTATGAATGTATTTTATGTATTATACTTAGCAGGCGTGTCACTTTGTAAAAATCTGAGGTATGGAAAATGGTGGCGCGATTTTCAAATTTGTTCGCATTACTCGTGGGGTATTAAGGTTTAAGAGTTTGCAGTGTATATACTCAACTTATTTATTGAACTATAAGATGTGGGGTATTGAGGTTTAAGGGCTTGCGATTTATTTATATGGGGTTTGTAGTAATATGCGATTTATTTCCTAATTTCAGCTATGGAATTCCATACCTTGAAAAACTTGAGGTATGGAGTGGTCCATACCTTCCATAGTGGAAGTGACACCCCTGATACTTAGTATATTCAATGTCGTTCTGTTAGTTATTTAATTATTGCCTCGTTGGTCGAGTAGTTCATTTATTTATTTATTTATTCACAAATTGCGTTACATGTGACTTAGAGACTAAACAAAACATGCAAGTTCTAACAATCACATGCACCTCGATAGGCATAGCAATGAACAGGAGAGGGGCAGACACTTAAAAATTCTTTTCCTCAATGTATTCATTAATTGAATAATAACTTTTTTTAATAAGTATATCTTTTAAAGATCTTATGAATTTATTAATATTTGTTTCGGCTTTTATGTATTCCGGCAATTTATAATACATTTTTATTGACATCGGGTAAGGACCTGAACTGTGTAATTTTAATGATTTCTTATATTTACGCGAACACTACACATTTTTAAATAAAACTAATTTTACGGATTTTATCGCGTATATTAACTTATTTTTATATTCCCGACGTTTCGGGTGCTTTCCAGCACCCGTGGTCACGGGGGACTGAGTTGTTTGACGTCCTACTGTCATAGTTAGCCCGGCTACCTTCAGTTTTTTAATATTAATTTTTGGTTCGATTTACGCAGAATGAGCTTACAGTATCTTGAAGTCTAGCAGTGGTATACTTGGGTTTGGATTTGATTTTATTAATTATGGGATCCCAAGCAGATGGCAGCACCCATCCATCTTCTCTATTGAAATTAGGATGTTTTTTAATTTCAATAGCCTCGCGAATCATCCTTGGGAGGAATCGGTGTTCTTTTGCAAGGATTTTTGGTCTATCAAATCTAATGTAATGACGGGGACGATCCTGAACATGTTCACAAACTGCAGACTTCCCGATACGTCGGTGCTTCACGTCAGCTATATGTTCTTTAACGCGGGTTTTAATAGATCTTTTTGTTTGTCCTATGTACGAGAGACCACATTCACAATCCAGCTTGTACACTCCTGCATCTTGTAGAGGGATATGACACTTGACGGATGGTAAAAATTGACCAATCTTCTTCAGCGGCTTGAAGTATGTTTTAATGGAAGCTCGCTTCAAGATGTAGCCAACCTTGTCTGTGACTCCTCTGACATAGGGTAGTACAGCAGGCACACGCTCGACTGTGGCTGGCTTCACTCGGTCACTGTGACGTAGGCGCGGGACCCGAAGCTTGTTGTCTTGCAGTACTTGCTCGACGTGCTGAAGCTCGGCGGCCAGATGTTTTCTGTCACAGATCCCTCGTGCTCTCTGAAACAAAGATTTTCCCACGGTAGCTAACTGTGAAGGATGATGGTGAGATTCACCATTTAAATATCGGTTGGTATGGGTATTTTTTCTGTACACAGTATGACCAATAGTGTTATCAGGATTTCTGATGACTAAAACATCTAGAAAAGCTAAAGTATTGTTTGCCTCTAACTCCATTGTGAATTGTATTTTAGGGTTTATGGAATTAAGGTGGTTTAAAAATGCAGTTACTTTGTCAGATGGTAAAATTGTGAAAGTATCGTCTACGTACCGCTTGTAGAATCTTGGATTTACAGGAGCAGTAAGAAGGGCTTTCTCCTCAAAGTCCTCCATGAATATGTCGGCGACTACGGGAGATACAGGTGAGCCCATTGCCACTCCGTCTACTTGCATGTAGAACTCTTCTTTCCACAATAAATAGCCAGATGTGAGGCAGTGTTTGAGTAATACTGCATATTCTGTAGGCATGTTGTTATCTTCTAGCTTTCTAGTAACAATTGAGATGCAGTCTTCAATAGGTAGGCATGTGAATAGTGACTGAACATCAAAACTGACCATAGTTTCATTGTCAGCGAGATGTAGGTCTTTAATCTCACTAACAAATTGGTATGAATCCTTTGTGTGTGCTCTGGTATGTCCTCTTAGTGGTGACAGTATTTTTGCCAAGTGTTGAGCCAACTTATAAGTTGGTGAATCGATCTGGCTTACTATAGGACGTAGTGGAGCGTTTGGTTTGTGTATTTTCGGTAACCCATACAACCTCGGTGGTTTGGCACATGATGGTATTGTCGAATTCACGTCAAGATCTAATTTTTCGGAGTATTTCTTTATTAAATCAGTGGTTGTTTTGAGTGTATTAGTTGTAGGGTCTATTTTGACCTTTTTGTATGTACTTACGTCCGATAAAAGTTGTTGTATTTTGAAATTATACTCTGACGTGTCCATTATTACCGTAGCATTTCCTTTATCCGCGCGGAGAATCGTGAGCTCGGGTCTGTTGCGTAAGTTGTACAACGCTTTAAATTCGTCTTTCGGAAGATTTAGTCTCGGCGCTGAACTTCGACGTAACAAGGACGAAATGTCTTGACGTATAGCCTCTAAATCCTCTTTACCGATATTATTCTTAAACAGACAATCCTCAACACTACAGATAATTTCCTCGTACGGGATTTTTTGCGGCGTTATAGCAAAATTTAAGCCTTTCGACAATACTTTAATTGTAGGTTCGTCCAGTATTTCTTTTGACAAATTATAGACCGTGCGTTGTTTATTGTTTGCGTCTTTGGTCAACGGTTGTTGCGTTTCGTTTCTACGTTGACATGGATGTTTGGCATTTGATTTGATAGTTAATTTTTGGTATTTTTCTATTTGTTTGTCTTTGCATTCATTATATTTCGATATTTCGCGTTTGTTTAAAGTTTCAATGCAATTATTAAAATCAAATGTCGTTAAAACTGTCTTTAACTCACTGGACAAATTGTCTATGGTATTATTTATGATTTGTAAATCGAACCGTTTTTGCTGAATCACCGTTCGTAACAACTTTTTACTTGCCTGATTTAAGATCTTAGCGCTTCCTCGAATGTCCTTTTTAGTAGATATTTTGACGCACGTAGGAATGAGCTGGTGGTCGCGGCACCTTTTCAGAAAATTCAATGATGTTACATATCTTGCGCGCTTGGTCATGAGATCTTCTAATCGGCGAATTTTATTTGCAATTACCAGTCCGTACTGGTTTACATAATGATTTCTTATATTTACGCGAACACTACACATTTTTAAATAAAACTAATTTTACGGATTTTATCGCGTATATTAACTTATTTTTATATTCCCGACGTTTCGGGTGCTTTCCAGCACCCGTGGTCACGGGGGACTGAGTTGTTTGACGTCCTACTGTCATAGTTAGCCCGGCTACCTTCAGTTTTTTAATATTAATTTTTGGTTCGATTTACGCAGAATGAGCTTACAGTATCTTGAAGTCTAGCAGTGGTATACTTGGGTTTGGATTTGATTTTATTAATTATGGGATCCCAAGCAGATGGCAGCACCCATCCATCTTCTCTATTGAAATTAGGATGTTTTTTAATTTCAATAGCCTCGCGAATCATCCTTGGGAGGAATCGGTGTTCTTTTGCAAGGATTTTTGGTCTATCAAATCTAATGTAATGACGGGGACGATCCTGAACATGTTCACAAACTGCAGACTTCCCGATACGTCGGTGCTTCACGTCAGCTATATGTTCTTTAACGCGGGTTTTAATAGATCTTTTTGTTTGTCCTATGTACGAGAGACCACATTCACAATCCAGCTTGTACACTCCTGCATCTTGTAGAGGGATATGACACTTGACGGATGGTAAAAATTGACCAATCTTCTTCAGCGGCTTGAAGTATGTTTTAATGGAAGCTCGCTTCAAGATGTAGCCAACCTTGTCTGTGACTCCTACTACCCTATGTCAGAGGAGTCACAGACAAGGTTGGCTACATCTTGAAGCGAGCTTCCATTAAAACATACTTCAAGCCGCTGAAGAAGATTGGTCAATTTTTACCATCCGTCAAGTGTCATATCCCTCTACAAGATGCAGGAGTGTACAAGCTGGATTGTGAATGTGGTCTCTCGTACATAGGACAAACAAAAAGATCTATTAAAACCCGCGTTAAAGAACATATAGCTGACGTGAAGCACCGACGTATCGGGAAGTCTGCAGTTTGTGAACATGTTCAGGATCGTCCCCGTCATTACATTAGATTTGATAGACCAAAAATCCTTGCAAAAGAACACCGATTCCTCCCAAGGATGATTCGCGAGGCTATTGAAATTAAAAAACATCCTAATTTCAATAGAGAAGATGGATGGGTGCTGCCATCTGCTTGGGATCCCATAATTAATAAAATCAAATCCAAACCCAAGTATACCACTGCTAGACTTCAAGATACTGTAAGCTCATTCTGCGTAAATCGAACCAAAAATTAATATTAAAAAACTGAAGGTAGCCGGGCTAACTATGACAGTAGGACGTCAAACAACTCAGTCCCCCGTGACCACGGGTGCTGGAAAGCACCCGAAACGTCGGGAATATAAAAATAAGTTAATATACGCGATAAAATCCGTAAAATTAGTTTTATTTAAAAATGTGTAGTGTTCGCGTAAATATAAGAAATCATTATGTAAACCAGTACGGACTGGTAATTGCAAATAAAATTCGCCGATTAGAAGATCTCATGACCAAGCGCGCAAGATATGTAACATCATTGAATTTTCTGAAAAGGTGCCGCGACCACCAGCTCATTCCTACGTGCGTCAAAATATCTACTAAAAAGGACATTCGAGGAAGCGCTAAGATCTTAAATCAGGCAAGTAAAAAGTTGTTACGAACGGTGATTCAGCAAAAACGGTTCGATTTACAAATCATAAATAATACCATAGACAATTTGTCCAGTGAGTTAAAGACAGTTTTAACGACATTTGATTTTAATAATTGCATTGAAACTTTAAACAAACGCGAAATATCGAAATATAATGAATGCAAAGACAAACAAATAGAAAAATACCAAAAATTAACTATCAAATCAAATGCCAAACATCCATGTCAACGTAGAAACGAAACGCAACAACCGTTGACCAAAGACGCAAACAATAAACAACGCACGGTCTATAATTTGTCAAAAGAAATACTGGACGAACCTACAATTAAAGTATTGTCGAAAGGCTTAAATTTTGCTATAACGCCGCAAAAAATCCCGTACGAGGAAATTATCTGTAGTGTTGAGGATTGTCTGTTTAAGAATAATATCGGTAAAGAGGATTTAGAGGCTATACGTCAAGACATTTCGTCCTTGTTACGTCGAAGTTCAGCGCCGAGACTAAATCTTCCGAAAGACGAATTTAAAGCGTTGTACAACTTACGCAACAGACCCGAGCTCACGATTCTCCGCGCGGATAAAGGAAATGCTACGGTAATAATGGACACGTCAGAGTATAATTTCAAAATACAACAACTTTTATCGGACGTAAGTACATACAAAAAGGTCAAAATAGACCCTACAACTAATACACTCAAAACAACCACTGATTTAATAAAGAAATACTCCGAAAAATTAGATCTTGACGTGAATTCGACAATACCATCATGTGCCAAACCACCGAGGTTGTATGGGTTACCGAAAATACACAAACCAAACGCTCCACTACGTCCTATAGTAAGCCAGATCGATTCACCAACTTATAAGTTGGCTCAACACTTGGCAAAAATACTGTCACCACTAAGAGGACATACCAGAGCACACACAAAGGATTCATACCAATTTGTTAGTGAGATTAAAGACCTACATCTCGCTGACAATGAAACTATGGTCAGTTTTGATGTTCAGTCACTATTCACATGCCTACCTATTGAAGACTGCATCTCAATTGTTACTAGAAAGCTAGAAGATAACAACATGCCTACAGAATATGCAGTATTACTCAAACACTGCCTCACATCTGGCTATTTATTGTGGAAAGAAGAGTTCTACATGCAAGTAGACGGAGTGGCAATGGGCTCACCTGTATCTCCCGTAGTCGCCGACATATTCATGGAGGACTTTGAGGAGAAAGCCCTTCTTACTGCTCCTGTAAATCCAAGATTCTACAAGCGGTACGTAGACGATACTTTCACAATTTTACCATCTGACAAAGTAACTGCATTTTTAAACCACCTTAATTCCATAAACCCTAAAATACAATTCACAATGGAGTTAGAGGCAAACAATACTTTAGCTTTTCTAGATGTTTTAGTCATCAGAAATCCTGATAACACTATTGGTCATACTGTGTACAGAAAAAATACCCATACCAACCGATATTTAAATGGTGAATCTCACCATCATCCTTCACAGTTAGCTACCGTGGGAAAATCTTTGTTTCAGAGAGCACGAGGGATCTGTGACAGAAAACATCTGGCCGCCGAGCTTCAGCACGTCGAGCAAGTACTGCAAGACAACAAGCTTCGGGTCCCGCGCCTACGTCACAGTGACCGAGTGAAGCCAGCCACAGTCGAGCGTGTGCCTGCTGTACTACCCTATGTCAGAGGAGTCACAGACAAGGTTGGCTACATCTTGAAGCGAGCTTCCATTAAAACATACTTCAAGCCGCTGAAGAAGATTGGTCAATTTTTACCATCCGTCAAGTGTCATATCCCTCTACAAGATGCAGGAGTGTACAAGCTGGATTGTGAATGTGGTCTCTCGTACATAGGACAAACAAAAAGATCTATTAAAACCCGCGTTAAAGAACATATAGCTGACGTGAAGCACCGACGTATCGGGAAGTCTGCAGTTTGTGAACATGTTCAGGATCGTCCCCGTCATTACATTAGATTTGATAGACCAAAAATCCTTGCAAAAGAACACCGATTCCTCCCAAGGATGATTCGCGAGGCTATTGAAATTAAAAAACATCCTAATTTCAATAGAGAAGATGGATGGGTGCTGCCATCTGCTTGGGATCCCATAATTAATAAAATCAAATCCAAACCCAAGTATACCACTGCTAGACTTCAAGATACTGTAAGCTCATTCTGCGTAAATCGAACCAAAAATTAATATTAAAAAACTGAAGGTAGCCGGGCTAACTATGACAGTAGGACGTCAAACAACTCAGTCCCCCGTGACCACGGGTGCTGGAAAGCACCCGAAACGTCGGGAATATAAAAATAAGTTAATATACGCGATAAAATCCGTAAAATTAGTTTTATTTAAAAATGTGTAATTTTAATTTAGATTTTGTTTGCAAAAGGTTATTCTTATAGCGAGGTAAGTTGTGTCGGGGCGCGTCTATGATTTTGGTGTAAAAACTTGGGTGTCTTTTTACAAACTTACATATTTCTAATATATATAGGCACGGTAATGTTAGAATTTTGAGACTTTGAAAGTGAGGTTTGCAGCTTTCTCTTTGTTTGATATTTGCAAGTACGCGTATACATTTTTTTTTTGTAAAATAAAAAGTTCGTGTGATTCTACACTGTTGCCCCACAGTATGACGCCGTGGTTTAACCACGCTTGAGCGTAGGTGTGATAGGCTGTCACTGCCGTTTTTAAATTTGTAGATTTTTTAATTGTCTTAAAGCATAATATATAAATTGTGATAATTTTAACTTAGTTTTTTGGATATGTGTATGTATCATCACATGATGAATGATTGAAATATAATCATGAATGATTATGAATGATTGTGTGATGATTTAATATATTATGTTAAATAATTTTCGCATGCCAGATGTGGTAAACATGTGAACTATGTACAACTATTTATCATTCTTAATATACCATGTGGTCCGAGGTGGCCACTCCGAGTAGGCTTGGCGAGCCCACTTTGGTAAGGTGGCATATGAGGTGGAGTAAAGACATGTGGAAGAAAATGGATGCTATGCAACAACGCATGCGACATTTTTTTGCTGCTTCACGTTCTTCATTCAGTTTGTACACTGACTCTGCAAACATTTTCCTTTGCCATGCGGTTGTTAAAAACAGCACAAAATAAACACAGCCTAGTACAAAATAACAATGTTGACTATCTCGACGCTCTATGTAAAGTGATCCCCTACACTTAAGCGTCCCTTTTTGTACATAAATAAGCTATGAAAGAAATTGATAGCGATGATTGATTGGAAAGTCGTCGTATGCTGAACCCCTAACATCGCGTTTAAGCGAATACTTGACTAGATAAAAACATAATCTGACTTGATACGTCATAAAAGATAGGTTATAATACTACATTTTATTGTCAAAAAAATCAAATCAAAAATATTTATTTCATCAAAAAACATAATACAATATTCATTGTTGGAGCTGCCTAGTAAGCATATACTTGTGGCAGGCAGCTCCGCCCATTCATGATGCTTACATACTATACATTATATATTCTTTGAGCTTCCTTAAATCTAGAATTTATATTTTTACTAGGTCGCAGTTTACAATACAAAAGAAAAACTGTTGTTATAAATCGGAATATTCATGGATTAGGGAACACGAGCTGACAATATTTTTAATTAAGTTTTATAAAATTTAAGTACAGAGGTAATCTGGGGAGATTGAAGAATATAATCTCCGATTTATTCCACATTAAAACAATTCAGTAGCTTAAAACAAACATAAATATTTTAACTTTCGATAATATAAACAGTACTTTTGCTTATAATTTATATAATTACAACTGTAGCATAGACGAATGGCTATAAACTACAAATCATACAACCACCAATTCATACCTGAGAGAAGATCTTCTGTGGCAGCAACCAATCAATTAGTTTATTTTTACAATCTCTTAATTTTAAAGGGTATATTTCAATGCTTTTATTAATTTTATTATATAGGTGAGCTGATTGTATTTTGTAATGTCGTTTGGCTGATTTAGTTTTAGTTTTCTGAAGTTTTACATACCTGTTTCTTCTTTTATTTAGTTTATTAGAATGAAATGGTAAAGGACCTATGGAGTTTTACAGTTTGTAATATATATAACTTTCTCACTGATAATAATTCACTATATCGATAGAGTTCAGCTGTGGCAAATCTGTACGGCATAGAATACATAAACCTTTAGTAGGCAACGTTGCGCTCTCTCAACTTCAAGAAATTTTGTCTTTGAAGCTCCACCCCATATATGGATACAATATCCCAGGACTGACTGTACCAATGTAACATATATTTGATTGATAAGCTTCTTAGTAGTAATATATCTTAAAGATTTAAAAATCCATATTAACTTTCTGATTCTGTTATTAATGAAATTAATGTGAGGATGCCAAGATAATCGTTGGTCGAGTATTATTCCTAAATACCTGGTGCTGTTGACTTTCTCTATTTCAGGACAATTGCAGTTATGTATACTTTGGTTATTGCATTTATGTATTTTCAGTTTTAGTTCTAGGTTTATTGCGCTTTGTTAAAGTTAACAAATTATATTATTTAACATAATTGTGGAAAAATACAAAATAAATCGACTGTCTCTCACCGTAACTTTTAATGTGACGTTCAGAAAATAAAAAAAATGTCTAATATTATAATTTTTTTGTATTGAATATGGGCGACAAATGAGCACACAGTACACCTATTCTCAGTTAAAATTAAAATACAGAATGCGTTGTCACCACTGAGGACTAAGGTCTACTAAAATGGGTCTCCGGTTCTCTACAATCACTATACGAAACAGCAGCATCAAGCTGCTATTTCACGCCGGTATTCTGTGAGAGCGTGGTCCTTCGCCGGCAAGCCAACCCGTTCGTGCCACTATATAGCTGCAGCGTGGCTCTACAACGTATTTAAATAATTATGTCAATAAATATAATATGTATTTCTTGTAACTTGAATGTTGATAAAGGTACATTACTTTTATAACATAGAAAAATGAAATGCTTAAGCATCGCCCACATATGAACTATTTAAAAAAGGATTGTCTAGAAAAGCAGAAAACAATCATAAACATTGATTAATGCGTGTAAAATTATAGTAGCAATTATAATTCTAACGTAAAAATTTTACTAGCCATTAAATTCTTATTACATAAAGTCTTCGATGTAGCCGTGCAAAGACGGTGTATGAATATTCACACGATATCGTCCCTTGGATGTCGTGAGAGGAGATACGGGAAATGTCGGAAAAATCTCATGGTTTCCATGTCATCTCGTTTACGTCGGACGTGAAATTCCTCTGTTACTTCGAACGCTATTCTGTCTGCCAATCGTGAGAATTAAGACCAATCCTCCCTACTAGCGGACAGGTTTACCAACTTAAGTCTTTTATCCCCAATTTTAGGGCACCATAATGCAGATTGGTCTTGTTTTTAGGGCCCAAATTAATTAAGTGCCATTGCGGCCATAAGATTATTCCCTGTAAATTTGAAAAAACGGATTAAAAAAACCTATAGTATGGTGTATTTTGTGTTGCCCTGTTGTATATGTACACTTATATAATGTTCCTTCGTTAAGCAAACGTCATTATATGTGTGAGTTTTAGGCGTGGATGTGTCACTGTACTATTCTTTGATGGCTATGCCATCATCTCTACCTAGATAGAAAAAGGAAGACTGTGCAAATATGCCACAGACGTCATATAAATATGTTGTTCGCAAAATATTACATAATAATACTTTAAAGTCAAACGTGTCGTACAGATAGAGCAGTATAGGCAGGTAAGGATTTTAAACTGTTTTTTTTAAGTTTATACGTATGAAGTAATTTGTTTTCATAGGGTCTTGCATGCATGTACAATTACATTAATTGGGCCTTGAATTATTGATTTAGGGCTATTTCGTCTTATTTTAGAGACATTTTTGGGATGTTGGTAACCTTGGCGGGAGAGGGTCAAACACCAGTGGATTTTTAACGATCGATGTATTTTTAATCTTTGATGTTAAGTTCATAGGTAACGGCAAAGGGTAGGGCGGCACCACTAGATGGAGTGACGACCTGGTAAGACATGCAGGAAGTCGATGGATGCAGGTGGCTTAGGAACGGGCTTTGTGGCATTCCTTGGGAGAGGCCTGTGTTCAGAAGTGGACTTGTGAAGAGCTGTAATGATGATGATAGTGATGAGGTTGATAGCACGAAAAAATATGTTATTCAATTATCTACAGCTTATACTTGACCAATATTTACGACAGAGATGGCGAAAAAAAATACTACGAGGGGCTAACTCCTAAAAGGCCGGCAACGCACCTGCGATTCCCCTGGTGTTGCGGATGTTCATGGGCGACGGTGATCACTTACCATCAGGTGAACCGCATTTTTTTATATGATAGGGTGACAAACGAGCACACAGTCCACCTGATAGTGAGTGGTTGCTGTGGCCCATAGACATCTACATCTATCCTCATTTGCGAATTAAAATGCAGATGCGTTGTCAGCCGTGAGGACTAAAATAGAATGACTCTTTTCCGGTAAAATAGGTCTCCGGTTCTCTACACTCACCATACGAAACACAGCAGCATTAAGCTGCTGTTTCACGCTGATATTCTGTGAGATTGTGGTCGTTCCCCGGTCGAGCCAACCCATTCGTGCTACAACTATACTATTAATATACCTGCAGCATGGTTTTACCACGTAAATTAACATAAACTTGTGTTCGTGCAAAGACAAAATGACTATCATTTATCACATAACCATAAACATATTAAACATAGATACTTCTTATAATAGAATGAGTTCATTCAATTCGAACAGTTGAACTTGATTACATGACAAATAATAGTAACGGACGTACACAAAGAAATTGCGCTTGCATAATGATAACACGTACAACAACAGGCCTTTAGAGGTGCACGATCTGCAACTATCCATAACCTGAATGGATGAACAACTGAAAAGAAAGTAACCGCAACGTTGTTGTGTATCAAAACTGTAGCGTTATACGTTGTAACAAGGCTGAATGTTGCATAAAATCTCAAAGGAATATATGACTTTACAAATGGTGAAGCGAGCTGTCAAGTGTCAAATGCTCTCTATTGTGAGGCGATGGAGAAATGTCAGGAACTTAGACACGCTTCATCGGGCCTTTTAAGCTTCAACTAGCTGTTGCCCTCGAAAACTGTTCATTTCTCTATTTACTTTTATATTTCGTTGACAAAATTTAAACCTAACCGTTCTCTTATCACTATTGAATATATCTAAACGAGGTACATTTAAAGGATGACTTGCATTATTTTTGGAGTTTTATCAAACGGCCACGGTTGATTTATTTTGTCTGGATTTGGATTTAATGAATCGTGAATGCGAATCACATCATTTTGAAAAATGAATTAATATAGTTTATAAAAATGTTTTATATGTGGTAGAGCCACGCTGTAGCATTAATGAGTCGGCTCGACCGGGGTAGGACAACGTTCTCACAGAATACTTGCGTAAAATGGCAGTTAAATGCTGCTGTACTTACCCAGACAGATTTGGCAGCAAAGGCAACACTTAAAAAACCTTTTGTTTATGGATTTAGATGATTCTTTTACGCCGTCACTACACGGTGATTTTATTTATCGAGACCTTAATTATTCCACCACGTTCATGCGCTAACGTAACACTCATCTGGAAAACTAATTACTTAGTGCCAGAAGAAGTGAAATTGTCCACAGCTAAGCAACTCCTTCAATTAATTAAAATATAGAGTTTAGCAGTGAACTATATCCATACAGCTTATTTGTCGCAGTGGTACAGGTCTCATTTGACCTGCACGCCTGCTCGCACAAATATAAAAATATCTAAATATACTAGCTTTTTCGAAATTATTTGGACCTCTTCAATATATGAAATACACACAGCCAAGTGACACACTTGGCTGTGTGTATTTCATATATTTTTTTTACACACTTATTTTCCAACTGACTTAAATTGTCTTGCTTGCTCCCTATCAATATTTTTCCCATCCAAGCTAAGCTAATGTCAACATCCAACATTTTACATTCTATACGCATAATATATGCATAAGCAGGTAATGGAATTCTGTAGGATGCATTTCGGAGAGTGTGCGCAGGAATTGTATAACTTAATTTCCCCATCTCCCTCCTAAAATCGGACAATCAGACGCTGGGTTAGTTTCCACCCTTACGTTGTCGACTTACCACGCATTCGAACGGTTTGCTACATCGTTCGTCATGCGTACTACAGCAAAGGAGTCGTTCACCAAATTCGGCTGCATCACTACTTGCTATCAGGTGGGATAGCAGTTAAGCACTGGCTTAAAATAATAAAAAAAAAAACATGTAGTATGCAGCGGTAGGATAGAAATCTTCAGAAAACCAAACTTCGAGAGAATGAGACGAAGACAGTTAGGGTTAGGAATGCAGAGGTAGGTTAAAGAGTAGGGTTTATGAAATTGATATATAAACAAATTGAAAATAAACACTGTATATTATATTCTATCTCGTTCTCTCGGAAGCTAAATCCTATATATGTGTATGTTTGTCTCTTTTTAGTGTCGCGTTTTCATTTCATCGAGTTTCAAACCACAACGATTCTAAAAATGTTTTCACTTATAAATATCCAAAGGTATTCTAGTGAATAAATGTATAATTAAATTAATATTAATTATACTAAGGGTTCCCGCAAAGAAAATAACACCTCACAAATCTCGACGCATCGAACCCCCGATTTTGGCTAGTCGAGAGTTTTACAACTCCGTTTTTAAATTCTTCCTGTTTAGCGCTCCCTTTACTTTACTCGTAAATTAAATTAAGATTCACAAAGTCTACGAAGAGGATTTTGCTGGCGAGTGAAATCCTTGGATGTCGGTTGACGACTCGATGGGTAGCACTGATCCTTATTGCGTTTACGGGGAACACTCGCCCCCTTGTTTCGCAGGCTACAAAATAAATTTGCTACGTTCGGAGCACGTCTGATTTTTTCCTAATGTGTCTAATAATAAATGAAATAAGATTGTATTGTAATATCATTTAATATTCGTGGTAGAAAGAAGTTTGTGACACGTGAATAAATTATGGAATAAGACCTTCTTTACTGGTAACGTGTCACTCCATCTCAGTCTACAGGGACTCCTCATGGTGCAGTGCTAGTTATGTTTTTCTATAACGGTAACAAATGAGCACACAGTACACCTGATGTTAAGTGGATGCTATAACCTTAGTACAACAACCTTGCTATTTACCCGACTGTCTCAAAAGGGGGGTAAAGTTTGTCGAGATTACTTATGTATATGTATATATATATATATATATATATATATATATATATATATATATATATATATATATATATATATATATATATATTTCTTTCTACACATATATTTCTTTGGCTGGCTCTGTAGCCCAAACGTCTTGATGATTTTAACATACGAGGCGTCTTTAGTTTTGTCTTAATTGTGGAAGTGACATAGGGTATATATGTATATAATATATTATATACATATATACCCTATGTCACTGTGTATATTTTTTCTTTTCAGTATTTTTAACGCAGTTGGGTTTTTTTTAATAACTGTTTTAAACTTTACTTAAGCTTAGTTTACTTTATTACTCTTGCATTAAATTCAATACATTTTTTATTTTAAAAGTAGTATTTTCTCCTGTATCTCAGAGGCTTTATAAATACATAAATTGTACATGGGCAACTCGGTTCCTACACAGATATTTTGTAGGCCATTCAATCACTTGTTCTGTGCGGGATTCAATCACACGGCCCCGCAATACTGCAGCGAGATGTTTCGTCACATCGCTACTATTTAAATTTATATTTATTATTTAATAATTTTAATCATGGTATGAATCAGACAGTGTTATAAAGAACAAAACAACAGAAAGACTGTCAACAAGGGTGTTGCGACTTTGTCCCATTCATCGTCCCCTTTGATAACGTTAGTTCGTGTCCGATGCACAAAGTCAGCGTCCGCCATGGACACATTGTCACATTTAGAGGGACCTATAAATATTTGCAAATGGATTTATATCACGCGAGATACATTGTAATGGCTTGATTATTATTATACGTGTTTGTTGGTAGTTCTGTTTTATACGTCATCGCTTATTTCTTATGTTTTATAGCTCGTTAAGATGTCTATATTTGGCAGAAATAAATCTGAAGTGACATTATTGTTTGTTTAGTATGTGACTTGAAGGTGACCAAAAATATTAATTCAAGAAGGCCGTTGTGTTCGATCACATTCACGCACAACATACATAATAACATGGCGTATTTGAATGACGACGTTTGAATATCGCGGTCCAAGACTTTGATGATAAATACTATCATCCAAGTGTTGGACCAATGTTCGCTTACGTGTCTAAACTTCGCCACTTCAGTTGCACAAAATGATATTTAGTTGGGCGTTAATTGTCAATTGTCCAATGCACCACTCACAAATTCACAAATTAAGTTTTGGCACCACAGTGCTCCACATTCGTCTAGAAATGAAATAATTTGCGTGGTCAAAATGTGAATTATTATAAGTTGAAAGAATATGCTGTGCAGTAATACAATATTTTTAAAGTGACTCTAAACGGGGCCGACGGTAATAATTTGTTTACTTCATGACAGACAATAATACGCGTTGACCATCGATCACTAACAAAAAACTAAATACACAATCAGTGACAAAAAATATCTTTACCGAATGAGCACCCACTCGATTATTTGGGTGCACTTTTAATTTGTACGTAGCTTTGTGAATACAACTTTAGGCAATGCATTTAAGGTTGAATTTACATTAAGGAATTACGTCAAAGCAATTGGCGACAGTTTTTAGAGAACTTTTGCATGGGATTGTGTATCTAGATTTTTATTAGTGATCGATGGCGTTGACAGATAATTTGATGCTATTTTAAATGCACATATTATTATTAAATTTAAAATGAAATTAGTATCCATATTAATAATTACTATACTCACGAGTTTTTATAGAACGTCTTTTAAAAACTTTTACCAGCGTAGACGCATATCAACTCGTAACACAGCGCTGCCGCAAATAATAAGCGACAACACATGCTCAGTCAATGTCAAGGAGTATAGTGTTCAATTTTTTTCTTGTCCTTTTTTGTGGGTGTGTTGATGCTTACAAAAAATATGTCTATGTAGGCAAAATGTAGGACGAGGCGCTAATAATGAAATAAAAAATGTGTAACCACTCCAATAATTTGGTTTAATAAGTCAAGACTTACAAAAATGAGTGGAGTGCAGTCGGCCTTAATGGCCGACAAAAAAAGAAAAATATATATTCATCTATGGAGCAGAGGAAGAAAAAGTTGCCAAATTAAGTCTTTAATCTCAAACAAATCGTAGATGAATAATTAATAATATTGAATTCAATGAAATGAACAATGTTTGATTGAGGCTCGTACACACTATTATAATACTAGCTGGCCAGGCAGTCGTTGTTCTGCCCTTTCCGACGACCCTTCGTATGAAAAAATTCTTAAATTCACAATATAAAAATATTGAAGGCCACTTATCCGGATAAAACGTAACATATCTCTCAAGTTCGACCAAACTGCACACAGTGTACAAAATTTCATTGAAATCAGTTCAATAGTTTAGGAGTTCATCGCGGACAAACAATGTCACACGTATTTTTTATATTATAAAGATTATAATCCACTATTGTCACCGTCACCGTTACAGCCTATTAAAGTCCACTACTGAACATAGACCTCCCACATAGTTTGCCTCATAGGGCGGATATTCGCCATAGTTGCCACGCTTCGCAAGAGGGTTGGCAACAGAAGTTTTATTTTTATTTTTAGTCGTTATTAGAAAGACGCCGCTGCCCATCTCCCGTTTTATTTCCCTCTGTCGCCTCTTACGACACCCACGGGATCATATAGCGTAGTGGATATTCTTACACCGCCACTACACGATTTTGTCCACAATGACTATGTCCAATAAAATTACCACAAGATTGTCTTTTTTAAATTTATACGCGTATACTTTTTATATTTTGCAGCTTATAATTGTATTATCTTTTAAAATTTAGCTCAAGGTTTTCTGGTTACACAAAAATACAACTAGAAACGTAAAGGGACACCATCTCGACACAAAATCTCGAATTTCAACCTCATTTCCTAACAGCTGTTGTTATTTTTACTAATTGACTTCGGAACTTGAAAATGAGGGTAAAGTAAAGATTACATATTTGTACAACTATTTATAGTTTCGCCTTGAATACCAATAGTTATGCACAAATATTATTAGAGTACTTAATCTGCTATTAATTCGGGAGTCTCAGGACTCTATAAATCATTTAATTTTGTTATTTTCGTACTACCTGTTTCATTGTAAAGTAATTTTGCCGGTCCTAAGCCCGTAAAAGTATGAAGGGATCATCATCATCATCATTACAGCCCTTCACAAGTCCACTGCTGAACATAGGCCTCCCCCAAAGAATGCCACAAAGCACGGTCCTGAGCCACCTGCATCCATCGACTTCCTGCATGTCTTACCAGGTCGTCACTCCATCTCGTGGGGGGACGCCCTACACTTCGCCTACCGGTACGAGGCTGCCACTCGAGAACCTTTCTTCCCCATCGGTTGTCGGTTCTTCGAGCTATATGGCCGGCCCATTGCCACTTCAGCTTACTAATCCGTTGAATGAAGGGATAGTTGCAATTAATCACAAATAAAAGTATTTTTATTCGGTTCGTGAGCCGGTGAAGTAGGTAAGCGAGAGAATACGAGTGAGAAAGAAGTAGGGACGTAGGTACTGTATTAACGGTGGGACTTCGAACTCAGGTTCAAAGTCGGAACCGATAAGATTTGCCACATTTTTCACAAAATTATGAACTAAATAAAAGTCTTAATAACAATAATAATAACTTATTTCAGATAACCAAGTGATCCATAAAATTTGTTAGTAAATATGAAAGTTATAACCTATGTTAGTACCTAAATCTAATTCTTAAATACAAGTGCCTTATTAACTAAACATAGGCGGTAATATTGCTTAAGGGGAATGAGTCGTATCTTTCAGCAATTATTTTTATGATGGAGTTGGAGCTAGCCCGCACCCTGCCAAGCAACGATGCTGTTTTCTGTTTCAAACATACCTGATAGGGATGGGCAAAGGGAAAAAATATATCGATATATATCGAATCTATATTTTTAAACAGTATCGATATATATCGCGTGATAAATATCGATATATCGATATATCGTCATCATTTGAAAGATGTAAAGATAAGGTCCAAAATTTTATCTACTGACGGTTGGACAATGAAAAAAACGATACAAAATTTTAAAATAATATCGAAAAATATATCGAAATTGATACGAATTCGATACTCTGAAATAAATATCGATATGTCGGTATTTCGCGATATAAAATATCACCGATATATATCGATATATTTATTAAAAAATATCGATATTTCGATATATCGATATTTTTTACCCATGCCCGATTTGCAGTGCATCAGGTATTACCTGATGCACTGCAAAATCGGGGTAGCCCCAACAAGATCCTGAAGCCACTTGTACTGGACAGTCCGCTGTGAATAATTCGACCACAGGCTGCACGTGTAGAAAACTTGACAGTACGCTTTAAATAGCGTTATCTTTACTTGTTTACTCCAATAATATACTCTAGATCATATTATGTCGGTCACGGTGGGGTGTCACAATGGTGACTATCACGACAGGCCTGCACAGATAACTAGTCTCCGTCCTACTAATCCTAGTTATTGTATACGTTAGTACAATTACACTCTCCATTCTTCTCTATTACGACATGATCATCGATAGTAATAGACAGATCAGTCGCAGGTCCAACGGCATTACATCCGTTCCGAGGCTTGGACTGCAGCACCGTAAAATTTCTGACTACGGACCGATACTACGAACTTCTTACCAAAAAAATTCAAAAACTGATGTTGGCCTGACCTAGAATTCGAATCAACCACCGAGGCTGCAGGGTGAGGTGTAAGACATCTGGTACTACAATAATTATTAAGGCTAATGCTTCTTACGACGACAGAGGCTCATGTACAGTAGTGGACTTTAATGAGCTGACAAAGAAGCAGAAAAAGAAGACGTAAAAAAATGTATCTGTTACATGTGACAATGTTAAATACCTTAATAAAATAATTTAATAAAAATATCCTATTCAATGACATAATAGACTTACGGCAAAATTTATTTGAATCTGTCATCGAGAACAAACATCCAAACGAACATCCTTTCACATATCCTATATTATAAGTGGGCATAGGAAAGGTTCTTCAGCGACATCCTCGTACTGGTAATGAAATGGTGTATGAATGAAATGTAGTATCTAACAATATTTTACTTTCCAAGTTTATGCAAAAACGCAAAGTTCGATCGATAAGTTACTTTAATATTATATTATTACTAGCAATCTGCCCCTGCTTCGCACGGGTGGTTTCTAGATGTCAACCACAGCACCCATTTACCGGGTCCAGTTGTGAATCGAAATCACCGAGGACTTAAATGCACACAAAAATTTTCAGCAAAATGTTTTGAGTCGTTTTCGAGTTTTATAGAGATATAGTATTTATATATATAAATATATATTTATAAAATTAGAGTGACATATATATATAACATAACATATATATATATATATATATATATATATATATATATATATATATATATACATATATATATATATATATATATATATATATATAAAATTAGAGTGACAAACGAGCACACAGTCCACCTGATGGTAAGTGGTTGCTGTGGCCCATAGACATCTGCATCTATCTTCGTTTGCGAATTAAAATACAGATGCGTTGTCAGCCTTGAGGACTAAGATAGAATGCCTCTTTCCCAGTAAAATGGGTCTCCGGTTCTCTACACTCACCATACGAAACACAGCAACATTAAGCTGCTATTTTACGCTGGTATTCTGTGAGAGCGTGGTCCTTCCCCGGTCGAGCCGACCCATTCGCGCTACAACTATACTACTAATATAGCTGCAGCATGGATCTACCATGTAAAAAAAACATCTAAAATAAAATAATAAATATATGATATATGATTTGATTATAGTATTAAATTAAAGCAATTCAGTAAGAAAAACGCACACTGCTTACTCGGCTGTAAAAACTCATCGAGCGAAAACCGACACCATTTTTCACACCTGATGCGTCACATTCAAGTTAGAATACACTAATAAAACGGAAAGAATCAACCCCTGCATATCGAATGAAATTTATTTCTAATTTCGTCCCCCAATCGTCGCGGTTGCCATGACAACTCCAGATGATTTATTTCCGTCTTCGTATCTCGTCATCCACTTTCCATTGTTCGTTATGTGTAAGTTGTGATTTAATATACGATTTTGTCCAAATGCTAACTATGGAGGAATGGCTGTTACGTAAAATATCGTTATTTTGAGCTATTTTTATTTGGTTATGTATTCATTCAAGAGAGGATTATCGCTACGATTGGCAGGCGCATTGGAAATGGGTTATCTTGCACCTTTGACGCTTCTAAGCGGTTACGTGATAAAAAATTGGCCGCCATTTTTAATTATGATTAATAAAAAAAAAATCATACCTCATCATCAATGTACGTGAATTTTTATTATTAAAACCTGGCGTTACTTTGCGGAAATTTATCATAATAAAGAAAGGAGAAAGGTTCTCAAATGGCACTCTAGTACCGGTAAGCGAGTATAGGGCGGTCCTCCACTAGATGGAGTGTCGACCTGGTAAGGTATGCAGGAAGTCGATGGATGCAAGTGGTTCAGGATCGTGCTTTGTGGCATTCATTTGGGGAGGTCTAGTTCAGCAGTGGACTTGTAAAGGGATGTAATGATGATGACATATTACATACATGCTTCTTAATTTTTACTTTTTAAATAGCAGAACTGTCATAAAATTAGAGAACTACAGTAGTTGGTGAGACTTCATTTCTACCTAGAAGTTGTCGCTGCTTACTGATGCTGCTTGCTGTAGTGTATCGTAGTAGCAAGCTGCAGGATATTAACCCTAGTTGGTAATAATAAAAATTTCCTTCAGACCGAAGTTTGGTCTTGGCGGCCAGTCTCAGCGCAAACTATCCATCTGGGCAGGACAGGAGTGTATGCGCAAGCACAAGTGCATTCTCTATTCTCTCACTCTCATAGTCCAATAGGACGGTTATCCGACTCGACCGGAGAGAGATCAGACGCTGGACCAACGGCTTTACTTTCTGAGGCATTGGGTCATCTTCCTGACACCAGGTTACTACTAACAATTTCATGACAGAAAAACCCAATAACCAATTTTGACCCAACCTGAGAATTGAACCCGGAACCTTATGATCAGCAACCACGTTTACGATCACTTAACCAACGAGGCTATCAAAGTTGTGTGTAGTGAGGATTGGCAGTGTAGAGCCAGTAAGCAGCAGTGCACTGATTGCTACATTCTGAATTGGATATCAAAGCTATCCTAATAACAGACTCGTAAGGTATTTATAGGTAGGCCTGATCTATGAGTTTCTATGCTTGAACTTGAATATCTAAATCCCGTGCCGGGGAGCGAATGGACGTTGGCATTGCGCCATGAAAAAAAAAACCCATTGAACGCAGTATCTAATTAAGATCAGGTGTATTATTAGTTCTTTTAATATTCCAATATCATTAAAATATTTCTTTTATAGGATGATGGTGACAAACGAGCACATAGTCCAGTTAATGGTAAATAGTTGCTGTGGCCCATAGACATCTACATCAATTCTCGACTACGAATTCAAATGCAGATGCGTTGTCACCCCTGAGGAATAAGATGGAATGCTTTGTTTCCAGTAAAAAGGGTCTGTGGGTCACTCACCATACGAAACAGCAGTGTTAAGCTGCTATTTCACACTAGTATATTGTGAAAGCGTGGTCTTTTCCCAGTTAAACGGACCCATTTATCCAACAACTATTCCAGTAATATAGCTGCAGCGTGGCTCTAACTTATAATTTGTAAGAAGAGAAGAATGCCTTGTCCTGCCCAGTTTTAAGGGGACCTCCCAACCTCCCTCAATTGCGTTCACTATATCCGTCACCGCCAATCCCAGCACTATCACCCCCAGCACCACCAAACTAGGAACGACACACCATTCTCGAAAATAAGACACGTGTTTCGCCTCTACACGAGGCATGCTCAGGTGAAGTATACTCTGCGGAGGCTGGCCGCTTAGCCAGTAGCGGTTGGAAGTTGGTAGTTAGCGGTGACGGGAAGCAAATTAAGTTATAACAACCTCATTATTTTTATTATTTGCCGTGTAGTGGCGGTCAAGAATATCCACTACCCCATATCCTCCCGTGGGTGTCGTAAAAGGCGACAAAGGGAAACAGCCAGGAGATGGGCAGCAGCATCTTCCTGATAATAGCCAAATGACAATAAAAAAAACTGCGGTTGCCAACCCGCTCGCCAAGCGTGGCAACTATGGCAAATACCCCCCAATGATGAGAGCAACAAAAAAACGGCCCCCAGTCCCCGGCGGCCCCGCTATTCCTGGCTACGGTGGCGACCATGGTAACGGCGGGGCAGGGGGTGCTAAGAATCTCCGGTGGAGGTTCGGTTGCCACCTTAGACGACTCGACCTGGCAACGTACAACGCACGCACCCTGAGGACTGATGAGAAGATCGTGGAGCTGGAAGAAGAGATAGACAAGTTGCGCTGGCATATTATAGGATTATCTGAAGTCCGAAGAGAGGGGGAGGACACGGTAATCCTCGAATCCGGCAACTTGCTCTATCACCGGGAGGGCGACCATCTGTCCCAAGGAGGTGTCGGATTTATCGTCCACAAGTCTCTCGTTAACAACGTTGTAAAAATCGGGAGTGTGTCGACGAGGGTTGCGTACCTTATACTCAGAATCACCAAACGGTATTCGCTGAAGGTCATACAGGTTTACGCACCAACCTCGGCACACCCCGATGAGGAGGTGGAGGAAATGTAAGAGGATATCTCTAGAGCCATGCATTCCTCCAAAACCCAATATACGGTGTTAATGGGAGACTTCAATGCAAAACTAGGCACAAGAGAGAACGGTGAGCTGAAAGTAGGGAAATTTGGAATAGGGCAACGGAACCCAAGGGGCCAGCAGCTGGCCGACTTCATGGAGAAAGAGGGACTCTTTATGATGAACTCTTTCTTCCAGAAGCGGCCCCACAGGAAGTGGACCTGGTCGAGCCCCGACGGTTCCACAAAAAATGAGATTGACTTCATTATGACGACCAGACGACAACTGTTCAGTGATGTCTCCGTGATCGCGAGGGTGAAAACTGGTAGCGATCACCGAATGGTTAGAGGCACACTGAACCTAAACGTTAAGTTGGAGAGGTCTCGTCTAATGAAGTCAACGCTCCGTCCCCCTCGTGCTCTGTTTCAAAGTCCCGAAACCTTTCAGCTCGAGTTACAAAACCGTTTTCAGTGCCTAGAAGACTGCAATGAAGTGGACGATATGAACGACAAGCTCGTGGAAACTGTCCATGCGGTTGGAGCTAAGTTCTGCAAGACCCGCCGCAGAAGAACACAAAAACTCTCCGATCACACTCTTAATCTCATGGCTGTTAGACGGGAGATGAAGCTACATTCTTCAACAGACTTGACAGCATACAGGCATCTGAACAGACAGATCTCCAAATGCATGCGGCGGGACTTACGCAACTTCAATACAGCTCGTATTGAAGAAGCGATCGAGCGGAACGAAGGCTCCAAAGTCTTTGCCAGAGATCTGTCTGCCAGAAAGAGGCAACTGTCAAAGCTGAAGACCGAATGTGGCAGCATCGTTGCCGGGGCACCTGAGATTTTGAGTGAGATTGAGAGGTTCTATGAGCAGCTTACACGTCATCGTTGGAGCCACACGCAAGTGTGAGTAACGATCCAAGAGCGAGTCTTATCTGACACTATTCCGAAGATATCCCGGATGTCAGTCTGAGCGAGATTAGGATGGCTCTCCAGCACCTTAAAAACGGTAAGGCCCCAGGCGAGGATGGAATTACAGCGGAGCTTCTGAAAGCGGGTGGAAGACCGGTACTTGAAGTCCTTCAGAAGCTCTTTAATTCCGTCCTCCATGGTGGCATTACACCGGAGGCGTGGAGCAGAAGTGCGGTGGTCTTGTTCTTCAAGAAAGGTGACAACGCTCTCTTGAAGAACTACAGACCGATTTCCCTTCTGAGCCGCGTCTACGTGCTGTTTTCGAGAGTCATTACGAATCGTCTCGCGCGCAGACTTGACGACTTCCAGCCTCCCGAACAAGCCGGTTTCCGAAAGGGCTTTAGCACCATAGACCACATACATACCCTTCGGCAAGTTGTACAGAAGTCCGAAGAGTACAATTTGCCACTATGTCTGGCGTATGTGGACTATGAGAAAGCCTTTGATTCCGTCGAAATTTGGGCGGTGCTGCAGTCCCTTCAGCGGTGCCAAGTTGACTGTCGGTATATCGAAGTGTTGAAGCGCTTGTACAGTAGGGCTACGATGGCTATCCGAGTACAGAACCAGAGTACGAAACCTATCCAATTGCAGAGAGGTGTAAGACAGGGTGACGTCATATCCCCGAAACTCTTCACCGCTGCATTGGAAGACGTTTTCAAGCTTCTGGACTGGAAAGGATACGGTATCAACATCAATGGCGAGTACATCACTCACCTTCGATTTGCCGACGATATAGTCCTTATGGCAGAATCGCTGGAGGACCTAAGCACTATGCTCAATGACCTCAATAGTGTTTCCCAACGGATAGGTCTTAAGATGAACATGGACAAAACTAAGATCATGTTTAATGTCCATGTCACACCTATGCCGATAGTTGTTGGGAACACTAAGCTCGAAGTTGTTGACGAGTATGTTTACCTGGGACAAATAGTCCGACTGGGTAAGTCCAACTTCGACCGAGAGGTCAATCGACGGATTCAACTCGGCTGGGCAGCGTTCGGGAAGCTACGACACATCTTCTCGTCAGACATATCTCAAAACCTTAAAACGAAATTGTACAACCAGTGCGTGTTGCCAGTGATGACTTACGGAACTGAGACGTGGTCCTTCACTGCTGGCCGTATGAGGAAGCTCAAGGTCGCTCAGCGAGCTATGGAGAGGGCTATGCTCGGAGTTTCTCTGCGTGATAAACTTAGGAATGAGGATATCCGCAGTAGAACCAGAGTGACCGACATAGCCCAACGGATTAGTAAGCTGAAGTGGCAGTGGGCCGGCCATATAGCTCGAAGAACCGACAACCGATGGGGAAGAAAGGTTCTCGAGTGGCAGCCTCGTACCGGTAGGCGAAGTGTAGGGCGTCCCCCCACGAGATGGAGTGACGACCTGGTAAGACATGCAGGAAGTCGATGGATGCAGGTGACTCAGGACCGTGTTTTGTGGCATTCTTTGGGGGAGGCCTATGTTCAGCAGTGGACTTGTGAAGGGCTGTAATGATGATGAATGATGAACCTCATTATAATTGGTTTCCGCAAAGTAATGCCTGATTCTGTTTAACTAATTTAATTATCTTGAAATCTTCAAGGGCTTGCTAAAAACCACGCTCTACAAAAGTGGAGAACAGTCGTTCATTAAAAAGAAACCGAGACACGTCGTGTCTTTCCATTAAAGTTAAAGCCATGGGAAAAAGCCCTCAGAAGTTGATGGATTGCTTGCTTCCTTATTAGCGGTTGTTCATACTAAGTCCTCTTATAACTATTTGTACAATACGAGTACTTTTGGAATACTAAGCCCCTTAGTTCGAATTTCTATTTTTAACATAACACGTCATTTAAATTATGGTACAATTTTTTGTTTTATTTTTGTTTGATGAAAGTGCAAACAGGATGGAAAAAATAAAATTGATGCGGCCTTATCCAAAATATTTATTGCATAATAGGTGGTAGGATTTCTTTTCTGCCTATTAGTCTCTCTGCGTAGGCACCATTCTTTCCTATTTCTGCTGCCCTACAGTGTTCCGCTTTAAAGGGTATACAGAGCCAGTATAATTACAGGGTAAACTTGGTAGAGCCATGCAGCAGCTATATTAGTAGTATAGTTGTAGCACGAATGGGTCAACTCGACTGGGGAAGGACCACGCTCTCACTGAATACCAGCGTAAAATAACAGCTTAACACTGCTGTGTTTCGTATGGTGAGTGTAGAAAACCGGAGACCCTTATTTACTGGAAACGAGGCATTCCATCTTAGTCCTCACGGGTGACAACTCATCTGCATTTTGATTCGCAAACGACGATGGATGTAGATGTTTATGGGCCACAGCCAACACTTACTATCAGGTGTACTGTGTGCTCGTTTGTCACCCTATCCTATAAAAATAAAGGTTGTGACAAAATCTATCTTGGTACTCAGAGGTGACAATGCATCTGTAGTCTTCTTTGTTTAAAGTTAGCCTCGTTTTTGCATGGGCTGCAGCAGCCACTTACAATCAGGTGAATTATAAGTTCTTTTGTCACTTTTGTTATATATACATTTTTAGTGACATCGTTCAGGTTTTTACTTATTACAAGCCACTGATTGAAAACAATCCCACTTGATGGTGAGTGTTGACGCAGCTCTAGATGGTAAATCGCGCTGTGTAGCGTAACAAAAGCCTATTCACTCTTGCCACGAAGACGCCCTGATTGTATTCGAGAGTATTGTGTTGTTTTCCTTACTTAATATGAGTTGGTGTTTTACTATAGTGTCACCTAACGTTAAGTGGTGATGTAACCGAATGCATAAACGCACTGGCACTTAGCAAAACAAAAGACTAATGCTTTTTTATTTATTTAATTAAAGAATAATAAAGACATAGATACAACCATAAATGCTTTGCCTTGAAGACATTGTAATCGCATGGAAAGAGAGATGCTAACACACTCGTTGGCTCTAATTCGTGGCATGTCGACTACAAATGTGTGAAAACACAACACGCGTCTTGTTGTCCATTGATATATATGTAGTGTGCACTAGATTTTGCATTCCGAACATTGACTATGTTCAACTGATCTGTACTGCGATCCGTACACTAAACTAAATATTGCGTCAATTGAAGACTTTGTGAATTCCATAAGATAATTATTATTACATTTTATTTAGAAATATATTTGTTTATATTAAAATAAGAATATTTTATATTAAATTGTTATATTTATTAATATAAGTATAATAATATCTTAAAAAATATAATAACATCTAATTTTACATTAAAGTCTTCGCGCATGCGCGACTCTACTATCTCCCGCGCATACGCGAATCGCTACGACATAGTGACATAGTGCACAATTTTTGTTTGGAATAACTTCTCTAGTACGCAGTACATATAACTAAATGTTGTTATTATCTTCTTTACTTATAAAAATTACGTGTCACCTTGTTTGTCCGCGATGAACTCCTAAACTACAACTGATTTCAATGAAGTTCTGTAGTTTAGGAGTTCATCGCAGACAAACAACGTGACACTGTGTGCAGTTTGGTCCAACTTGAGAGATAGGATACTTTTTATACCCATAAGTGACCTTCAATATTTTTAGAATTGCGAACTTAAGGATTTTTTATAGGAAGGATCGTCGGAAAGGGTAGAACAACGTCTGCCTGGCCAGCTAGTTAGCTTATAAAAGACCACTGCTAAACATAAGCCTCCCCCATAGATAGGCTCATAATTTAGATTTAGCCATAGTTGCCACGCTTGGCCGGTGGGTTAGCAACCGCGGTTTCGTATTATTTTGAGTTATTATCAGGAAGATACTGGTGCCCGTCTTCTGTTTTAGTTTTCCCCTGTCGCCTCGTAAGACACACCACGGGACGATAATATGGACTAATAGACTGATACTCTTATCTGGTGTAAGGATTATTTGCATGCCATTGAGTTATAAATAATCATTATAAAAATTTTGACTGTCGGTCTGTCCGTCTGTGTGGGCTATCTTCGAAATGGCTGAACCGATTGTAATGAAACCTTACGAACTGATGGGAAAGCAATGGAGTAGATCAGGCTATATTTTATCCGAAAAACAGTTAAGTATTTAAAAAAAAAAAGATAAATACACTGTACATTTATATAAAAAAAATTCTACGAGTATTTCTGGCAAATAATTTTACAGCTTAGTAAACGTAGCCGCGTCTCTGGTACGTTTAGGCATGTAGCGGATGGGTATTTCTTAACCCGTCAACACGACTATAAATTATCTTCCATTCCAACCCTCCCCTGCTGCTTTTAGGCCGTTGTTTTAGCATACTCGATTTTCCCTCACAGCTGCGAGTGGAAAATACTTGTGAAAAATTAGCAAGAATTTTCTAAACTTATATGTCGTGGATTTTTTCCCATATATAAATGTTATTCATACATTAGTGGGTTTTATACTGTATTTTGTTAACATTTAAAATTTTTAGGGTTCCGTACCTCAAAAGAAAAAACGGAAACCTTATAGGATCACTCTGTTGTCCGTCTGTCTGTCTGTCAAGACCCTTTTTCTCAGGAACGCGTGGAGGTATCAAATTCATATCAAATACTCAAGTCTACTGTCACTTGGAGCTGTAAAAAAATCAAACTTCTAAGCCAACGCAATCAAAAGATACAGCCGTTTATGCCGCAAATTTTCGACATTCGCAAGGGAATCAAAACCTACAGGGTATTTCCCGTGAACTTAGAATCATAAAATTTGGTACGAAGCAACGTATTATAGCACAGATAAAGGAAAAATTGCGAAAAGCATAAATTTTTAGTTACACTATATAATAAACATATTTTCAATAATTTTAAACTTATATACCTACGGATTTGTTCGGAACCCTCGGTGCGCGAGTCCGACTCGCACTTGGCCTGTTTTTTTTAAAATAGAAAGAAGTGAAAAACGAACTTATAGTCCAGCTGATGATAAGTGACTGCTGCAGCCAATGGACAATTCAAATAAAGAAGGCTGCAGATGCGTTGTTACCTTTGGGAAGTAAAAACGCCTTACAGCCTGTATTTATACTGGCACTCTATAGCCTTCAGACTGGACCAGTGCAATAAAAAAAACGTGGTAGAGCCATGCCACAGCTATATTATAATCGTAGTACGTATGAGTTGGCTCAAGTACCAGAGTAGGACCAGCGTGAAATAATAATAAAATTTATTTCTCCACCTCGAACAAAGTTTTTTTTTATAGTACAAGGGTGACAAACGAGCACACAGTCCACCTGATGGTAAGTGGTTGCTGTGGCCCATAGACATCTACATCTATCCTCTATTACAAATCAAAATGTACATGCGTTGTCACCCGTGAGGACTAAGGTGGAATGCCTCATTTCCAGTAAAAGGGGCCTCCGGCCACCTGCACTCACCAAGCGAAACGCAGAGGTAAACCTCTACTTCACGCTGGTTTTCTGTGAGGTCGTGGTACCACCCCGGTTCGAGCCGGCCCATCCGTGCGACAGCAAAAGCTGCCGCGTGGCTCTACCACTGTTAAAATTTTTATTTATTTTATTTTATTTTATTTTTATTACATTTGGAGTTATGAGTAACAGCTAAGTAGTACATAACTTTGGCAGTGGATCGTTGGTGCCTATTGATAGGTATAATATCCGTATTACCGGTCACCAGCACTTCATCTATAAGAGAAACGCAATTAGTGTTTTAAAACAACAAATTAAAACTAACTGTATAGTTGCACGTTTGTCATAGATAATAAAATAACTGTTTATGTGTCTGTTATGAATAATTCAAAGTAAACATAAAAATAGAATTTAAAAAAATCTGTGTATGTGTGAATGTGTTTGCGTGTGCGTATGTTGTGCGTGTATGTGCGGCGTGTATGCGAGTTTATGTATAATTTACACGAAAACCTCTGAAAGACTTCCTGTTTTGTCATAGGTTTGCTTAAGGAGCCAGTTTATAATAATGTGTTTGCATTCATATTGACTTCGAGGAAAGAGTGATAACCACTCAACCGTCCGCCCCACGCGAGTGATTCTCGCCTCACCTGTCCACGAATTAAATGTCACTATTTTTTTACGACCGCGCGAGACAGTCTTAACAAAAACTACTATGCTAACATTCAAATAAAAATATTCTCAAAAGACTCAAAAAATTTATCATTTTATTTTGTTAAAAGAAAATTATCCAAATTAAAAATAAAGCCTGAAAATAAAGCTTAAAAATGAGAATATCAAAAAAATAAATTATTTTTATATCGAGTTTTACAAGAAAAGTGTAATACTTACTGAATACAATTATTTTATATTATAATAGTACATGACATTCCCTTTAAAATGACTTCAATATCCATAACATCTTATAAGTATATAATGTTTACCCAATATAAATTTGAATAAATAAGTAAATAAATGAAAAAAAAATAGGTTTTAATAATTTATAGACATATCTCAACAGATATTTCGTTTATAACTATCAACGTGTTAATAGTAAATCATTATTTTATATTTTGTATTCATTTAACACAAAAAAACTGATTAGAATACATTTTAAACAACATATAATCAATAAACGATGATCGCGTATGGTGATTAAAATTTAGAGCTAAATTATTATATGTAAACGTTTTGGAATTGTCGTAATGATACATACATATTTACTAAAGAAAATATCTTCACCATTAGTATGATGTAGAATAACATTAGAAATAACATATAAAAACAGAAAAGTTATCACATTTTTTATCGAATTTCTTACACGTTAACATTCCACAAACAAAAATGGCGAAATTTAATTTTAACTTTTTTTTTCTAAATATTTTGTTACTATTATACAGATAAAATTCACTTTCACAGACGACAAATTTCATATAGCACCATCTATAATTTTTTACTGTATTAATAACTCTTTTGCGCTGTACGCGTTTAAACCGAAAGATGTCGTTTGGTGCCTAGATAGGTGAAGCAATAATGGTTTTTGGGGACTGTAGTCACCGTGGACGGTTGAGTGGATAAAGTTATGCAATTTGTTATATAGGTAAGGAATAATCATAGGAAGCGGGTCGAGGAATATGACCCGGAAATGTAATTGTGACGTGGGTAGACGTTGCGATTTGGTTGGTTACCCATTGTCCATTCAGGGATATATTGGGTTGAGGCATGTTGTTTGAGAGTAGTGGTTAAAATGAATAATTGTTTTTTAATTGTCTGTTAATACTTGGTAATATTCGTAAAGCTGTTCTGTAGGAAAAATACAAGATTTAAAACAACAAAAAATATACTTTTAGAACAGCTCTCTGCGCACGTTCAAACTGTATAAAGCTACGTTTAGCAACACCACCCAATGTGGATATGCAATAAGATAAAATTGAGTGACACAATGCCACAAAAACCATCGTTATAATTTCTGAATCTGCTGATTGACGTAAACTACATCAATTACTTATCAACAAATACTCTAAATATAAGGTTATTATCAATTATTTTTCCAAGATATTTTATAGATGTTGCTTTATGTATATAGTGTAGGTCATTATTGGTTGTACTACTACTTATATTATGTGGTGGCTTAGCAACGATTTGTAATGAGTTAGTTATCTAAATTTTTGGATTTCAAATAGTCTATTAATTTTGCTTTTTCTATATTCAAAGTTAGAAAATGAGCGTTCAAGTTTTTTTACAATGTCAAACCATTTTTGAGAAAATTGTAAGTTTAATTCCGAGTATTTGAGTGAAACATAAGTGCTGTATCATCTGCATAGGAAAAGACCATTGCATTTGAAAGATTGATATTACACAAATCATTGATATATACTAAAAACAAACTCGAGCCAAGAACACTACCCTGTGGTACGCTATGGGCAATTTTCAGGTTAAACTATTATAAGGACCAATTCTAACACATTGAGTTCTATTTTTGAGTTGATTGACTCAAATAACTTTTAAATAGAGATAATTGAAGCCCTCTTACTCCTCTTACTTAAAATAGGTATTGAAGCGGTACCAAACGTCTTTGTAAGGTCAAAAAACAATGCAATATGTACATTTTTTACGTATGTCATGTTTCCTGACGACGAAATCAATGTACATATTGCAATCCGAACTAGATGGCAAGAATATTACAGAGACTCTTTATAAATTGTTTGCCAGTGATCTTCCTATATTTGTAAAATATGTATCCTATATTTGAAAATAGCAGCATAATGCTGCTATGTTTTGTATGGTATGTGTAGAGAACCGGAGACCCTTTTTACTTTAAACGAGGCATACCAGCTTAGTCCTCAGGTGTGAACAAAGCAAGTGCATTCTTTATCGAGGATTGATGTAGATGTCTATGATCCACAGCATCCACTTACCATCAGGTGAACTGTGTGCTCGTTTGTCACTCTTATTATATAAAATATACAAGAAAAATAGAAGTACACCTGTGCCCTAAAAGGCTTCAGTTTAATTATGAACTGGCTAAAACATAATAAATGAATGCTTAATATATCTAAAACAAAATATATGCCTTTTACATTTAAAAAACTGCCACTCCTATTTCATTTAATTTCCATATAAATGCACCATATCTGTTATAATTATAATGATGTTATTAACTGTTCTTGCCTTCGCTCAAAAAAGTAGAATAGTCCTGTCTGTCATGATTGCCCGGTTTCAGTAGAGCCTGGCGCGGTCATTTTTGAGCATGGCTTCATAATATGGCAGTTTTCGATCCACGAGACCGTGTTTTAAAGCGAGCTCCTGGTGTAGAACCCTGGCTACTAGGTTGTGTCTGTGCAAATACTCAGAGCAAGAAAGCGCGGAACAACCGGAGATGACATGCCTAAGTGACTCACCGGGATGGCGACAAGCTCGACAGGTGTCGACGGCGCCATCCTTTAGGATGTATCTCCAAATATTATTATTATTATTATTATATATAATGAGTGTTTGTCTGTAATATTGAAATAACTTGCGTCTATTAAGCTCAGTGGATTATATAATTTAAAATTAGAAATTTTGTACAACCGACTTCAAAATAAATTATTAAGAATTACTCAATAACTATTGATCAGACCTTGATAAAATTTATATGGCACCACATGTGAAGCACCAGCTTTAAAATAAAAAAAGAATCATCGAAATCAGTGCTCCCCAGTAAAAAGTTATAAGGTAACACACATACAAAAACATACAGTCGAATTCAGTACCGTATCCTTTTTGAAGTCGGTAGAAAATAGATAAAGTTAAATAATATTACATAAATAGATCCTATCCAGGCAAAGACGAGGCAGAGCGCTAGTTGTAAATAAGTGCTAAGACGAAATATAAACTTTAAATCTTTAGTACAACAACTAAATGAGGTGACAATGCAACCGTTAAAACGTGTCCGCATCTGTCAATCTAACATCGAAGTTACGGGAAATGCTCCAATTATTCTTGGAATCGATGATTCCATGACAGCTTGATACGACTTTCGATACGTGTCGGCTTGTTTACACCGATTAGTCGGGATGTATTATAAAGTAGACAAATTTGAGACGTACTTTTAATATTATTTATTACTACAATTGTGAAAAGAACTGTTTTTTATAAATGTACCATTAGAAACTTTTCGATTAGACTTGAGACCTGAGTCGAGACCACGCGAAATTGAAATTTTCTATTAATAAATGAAAATTAAAATTTTGAAGAGAGAAAAAATTTAATAAAAAAAAGATATAATATGAAAGAATTATAAATTTCTCACCACACATAATATTATCATTAAATCGGTGAAAATCGTGACATTACAAAAATCACGGATTTATAATAATTCGTTAATACAATTTTGATTCTCCTTCATCACTCGTTTGATAGGTTTTCGTCTGGAGCAGAAACCTGCAGTGTACAGGTGAGTTTGACATTTAGAGAAAGACAACGAATTATCTTGTTATAAGGGGTGACACCACATCTGCGTTTGAATTCTTAATAAGATGTAGATGTTTATGGACCTCACAGCCGTAAGGTGGCGGCAAAAGAGAACTTACTCCTTCTTTATTTACATATCCCGTGGGTGTTGTAAGAAGTGACAGAGAAAAATGAAACAGAAGATGGGCAGCAGAGACTCCTAGTATAAATCAAAATAATAAAAAATTACGGCTGCCGAGTTTGAAGTCTAAACCTGCCTGACTTAGTAGACTGTATTTAAAGAATCAATATTTCAATTGTAAAAAGTCCGAAATGAGATTCACACGCTAGCAACATTTAGAAGGCAAATAGGCCAGCCTATTTGCCTTTTCAATGTTATTTTTTTGGATAAACTAAGAGAGAAGTATCCAAGAATTATCACGTAAGCCCAGCAGCTGCCACCGTCGCAGTCGACGTATGACGCGCAAACAAAACGTTCGTCCCATCCATCAAAATCAACGGTATAGTGCTGCACACTCTCTCATAATAGTGTTATTCATAATTTGTCGCGCGTTTCCACCGGGGCCGGGCAGCAGCTATAAATTACGAGGAACGTGCGATCAATCAAGCCCGGATACAGGACTGTTTTAAATTAAGCTTGTATTGGAATTAAGCTTTCACTGTGTACTGGCATCGCTTTGTAACTTATATACAAATCCATTTTTAAGCGGCTTAATATATGTAAAATAAAATATTTAAATGTAAATCAATGTATTTTTCACTGATAAGCATAATATGCATTCCCTTTCAGTCTCTTTGAGAGGGCTTTTGGAGCAGAAAAGAACCCGCCGGGTAAGGATGATGCGAGTTACCGACATTTTTTTAGAATAAAGGCGACAAATTAGCACGCATTTCTTCTTATGGTAAGTGGCTGCTGTGGCCCGTAGACGTCGACATCTATCCTTTTCGATACTATAAAAGACAATCTATACGTCAAGGTCAATCATGACTATGTCTTGCACTGCTGGTTCTGTTGTTTTATGTATGAATTAATGAATGAATGAATATACTTTATTGTAAACCACAAACAAATATACAAATAACATGACAAAAAAGTAGATTATATGTACGATTTGGCGGCCTTATCGCTAGATAGCGATCTCTTCCAGGCAAGAGTCTTATACGTGGTAGAGTTATGCTGCAGCTATATTAGTAGTATAATTGTAGCACGAATGGGTCGGCTCGACTGGGGAAGGAACACGCTATCACAGAATATCAGCGTAAAATAGCAGCTTGACATTGCTGTGTTTCGTATGGTGAGTGTAGAGAACCGGAGACCCATTTTACTGGAAGAGAGGCATTCCATCTTAGTCTTCATGGGTGTCGACGCATCTGCATTTTGATTTTTTATTGAGGACAAATGTAGATGTATATGGGCCACAGCAACCACTTACCATCAGGTGGACTGTGTGCTCGTTTGTCACCCTATCCTATAAAAAAAAAAAAACAAAAAAAAACCAAAGGTGTAAAGGAATAAAACAATAAATACTTTTTTTTGCTGCGGCCCATAGACATCTACATCTATCCTCTATTACAAATCAAAATGTAGATGCGTTGTCACCCGTGAGGACTAAGATGGAATGCCTCATTTCCAGTAAAAAGGGCCTCCGGCCACCTGCACTTACCAAGCGTAACGCAGAGGTAATCTTCTACTTCACGCTGGTTTTCTGTGAGGTCGTGGTATCACCCCGGTTCGAGCCGGCCCAACCATGCGACAGCAAAAGCTGCCGCGTGGCTCTACCACTGTTAAAACTATTTTACTATATGCGATATATAGACAATAAATGCAATAAAATAAGATACAAATAACTAATATATGAAATAATTTAAATTACTCATACATAATAAAAGATAAATTAAAACATAGAGAGAACAAAGGCGTATCCAATTTAAGGAATTATCAATATAAATACCAAGATTTTTGGCATCGTCAAGGTAAGGAATTAGAACTCTATCGAATACGACAGGCGGTGCGGAGAACCAGTCAATTCTTGAGATAAAGCTCTGGCTACCAATAATGATAGCCTGAGACTTTTTCAAATTGATTGATTTGACATTTAGGCCATATGATTTACTCCACTCATGAATAATACTTAGACCGTTATTCAGTGTAGGGATTTTTTATGTATTTTATATACGAGATGGTTTACTGGCATATTGGTCTAGTAGTCAATAGGACGACTGCTGATCATATGGTATTTTGTTGAGGATCACCCCTGATCGAATCCTGATCGAATCCCGGGTCAAGCTTGCATCTCGGAATCAGGAATCTTGCGATATTTCATCTCCGTGCCACAAAAAGCACGTAAGCCGTTGATTAGGTGCATGATCTCTCTCTGATCGTATGTGTCCTATCAGACTAAGAGAGGGAGCGAATAGAGTGTGACTGCGTCACAGTAATCGTGTCTAGCGTAGATTCGGTTCGGTCAATAATATAGAGATCGCTATAACATAATATCTAAAAAGCAACAGTATTCACAAAAAAAACTTTAAATTTCCGTCTTACGTGATTTTTAAAAAGCCGAAAGAAATGGAAACGCCTTTTACTTACTTTCACTCAAGAAACCATTAAGTTAAACAGTCTCCGTTTACGTACCTGAAAATGGAAAAAAAGCAAAGCATTAGACGAAACGTAACAAATGCACTGACCTACGTGAGGTGAAGGCGCAAACAAACGGACGGAATCCGGCTACGAAAAGAAAAACGATAAATTTTGTTAAAACGCCGACAAAAACCGAGGCGTGTCAGTTTAGGGGTACTACAAACAATCGATTATCACTTAAGGATCTGCATTGTATACATTTATTCATATTTTATACGATATATATAGTTTATTAGTTTTTTGGTCGTATGGTGCCAGCGTAAGAAAACCCATAGGCGTAACTATGGAATATGTTAAAAAACATCTTATGGCTTCCGATAGAAGGCAGTATAACCATCTACGGTTGCAAACTATAAAAAAGGGCACTGCTGAACTTGGGCGTCCCCAATAAATTGCCTCGTAGTTGTTATAGGAATACATGAATGAAAATAACCCCTGGAAATAAGGTGATCGCCACCATGCTGGTTCTATGAAAGATCATTTAAAAATTGTATAAACGAAATTATTATTAAGTGAAATATGTTTGAAAAAAGTCCCGCTGGGTTTCTTGCTGGTTCGTCACAGGACTGAGGTATTTTCCGAACCAGTGGTAAATAAAAAATGAATTTCAATAAGAATTATGTAATAATCAAAACATAAAAACATACATAAACATAAACACTCACGCCTGTCACCCAGAGGGATAGGCAGAGATTATGGACTTCCATTTGGCACGATCCTGACACACCTCTCTCGCTTCCTCCACATCCATATACCTACGCATACACGCTCGTCGGTTAAAGGTACTCTTGATTTGGCCCATTTTTAATATATCGCCAATTTGGTCGATAAACTTTCGCCTAGGGCGACCCTTCCCGACTATGCCGTTCACCTCTGCAACATAAATTTGCTTTGTCACTCTTTCCTCATTCATTCTTTCTACATGGCCAAACCACCGAAGCATTCCTTTCTTAATCCTGGTCACAATATCATCTTGCAAACCACACTCTTCTCTTATTAAACAATTTCTCACTCTGTCATTCAGCTTCATCCCTAACATACTCCTTAATGGACGCATTTCTACAGCATTTATTCTACTCTCATGCTTCTTCTGCCACACCCAACTTTCACTACCATACATTAAAGTAGGTTCTAACACAGCATTGTGAATTGCCATACGTGCCTTTTTGGACACATTCTGACTTTTCACAATAGAGTGTAGAGCCCCATTCACTCTATTTCCTGCATTCACTCGTCGTTCTATATCCTTATCATATCTACCATCCCTGCTAAACACACATCCCAAATATACAAACTCATCTACTTGCTCTACCAACTCCCCTTCTATTCTTATTTCACATATCGTTTTACTTTCTTCTCTTTCAAAAACCATAACTTTCGTCTTACTTGCGTTCACTTTCATTCCCTTTTCTTTTAATGTTTAATAATCAATATTGAATAAATAATTATTCTATTCTATTCTATTCTATTATAAGGAAGACGCTGCTTCTCATCTCTCCATTGTTCCTCTTTGTCACCTCATACGACACCCATGGATTGTGGATATTCTCACACTGCCTCTACAAGGTTAATAACCATCTAGTTAACGTGTGAATAAGTGAAATACCAAGACTGGCAACAAGAAGCAGCGTCAAAGGTGTCAAACGTCTGTATGATCTTCCGTAACGATAAAAACAAATCCTCCCATACAATGGGTAGGGCACATGTCCAGCAGTGGACTTCTACGAGCTGATAATAATAATGAAAAAGAAGACGATAAATGTTTTACCATGACGACATTATATTCATTTCCTTAAACTTAGTTTTATTTGTTTTTATAAAATAAGGGTGAAAAAGGAGCACTCAGTTCACCTAATGATAAGTGGACTTCTACACCTGTCTTCGAATAAGAATAAAAATGCAGATGCGTTGTAGCCCCTAAGGACTATATTAGAATTCGTCGTTTCCAGAAAAACTAAGCTCCGGTTCTCTGCACTCACTATACGAAACACAGCAGCATTAAACTGCTATTTTACGCTCGAATTCAGTTATAAGGATTTGCCATAGTTGAATCTTGAACCAGCTTCTGTTACGAGTTAACCAAAGTTTTGAGTATTTTAGCATTACTCCATTCGTATGTATAATCGGCCAATGGTATTAGGGATCGTAAGCTTTTGTCACGTAATTCTTTATAATTCATAACAACGATGTAGGGCACACCCACATTAAAGAAGGTTAACCTTGCGGAGTGTGAAGATCCGATGGAGGCGGCTGGTAACATGAGCACTTGCCTCCTGGTCAATTTTGATACTGTGGTATTGTTTAAAATATTTATTAAATTTGGAAGTTTAATTTAAAGTTTTTACAATGTGGACATCTGCCAATAAATGTTTTTAATGTTCCACCCATCTTAATTCTGCTATTCATCATTTTCACTACAAAGGATGTCACCTAGATTTGTGGACCACCAATGTGCTTAACGAGATACGAGGCAAAATTTAGGCCAATTTTATTTGTGATAACTTATTCCAAAATAATAAATAACGGTAGTCTATTGGTCCATAAATAGTCGTACGACTCGGTCGTAGAGTGTATGTGCGGCCTACACGCACTAATTAACCTTCGTTCCGGAACACATAAATCGACTCAAACTCTACATTCTTCTTCGTTACTCTTCGGTAGTTACACGATTTTTTCGTGAATTCCTGTACTAATGAATTCACGTACTAAAGTACTTTTTTTTTACATACAAACACATACTTAGAGATTTACGAAGGTAAACATGATTTTGTTTTAAATACGTGTATAGTTTTTTACATGATACATATGATTAGGAGGAAAAATCATGCTTTCACAGAATACCAGCGTAAAATAACAGCTTAATACTTCTGTATTTCGTATGGTGAGTGAAGAGAATCAGAGAATCTTTGTGCTGGAAACAAGGTATTCATCTTCATCATCATCATCATCATTACAGCCCTTCACAAGTCCACTGCTGAACATAGGCCTCCCCCAAAGAATGCCACAAAACACGGTCCTGAGCCACCTGCATCCATCGACTTCCTGCATGTCTTACCAGGTCGTCACTCCATCTCGTGGGGGGACGCCCTACACTTCGCCTACCGGTACGAGGCTGCCACTCGAGAACCTTTCTTCCCCATCGGTTGTCGGTTCTTCGAGCTATATGGCCGGCCCACTGCCACTTCAGCTTACTAATCCGTTGGGCTATGTCGGTCACTCTGGTTCTACTGCGGATATCCTCATTCCTAAGTTTATCACGCAGAGAAACTCCAAGCATAGCCCTCTCCATAGCTCGCTGAGCGACCTTGAGCTTCCTCATACATTCATCTTAGTCCTCAGGAATAGAAACGCATCTGCATTTTGATTCATAATCGAGGATAAATGTCTATGGGCCAACATTCACTTACAATCACGGCTCAACTGATGGTAGGTGATTACCACCGCCCATGAACAACTGCAACACCAGGGCAATTGCAGATGCATTACCGGCCTTTAAAAAGGAGAACAAACTTTTCTTGAAGTCGTATCGGTCCGTAAAAATATCTTGTGGTAAACGATTCCACAAGGAAGTTGTGCGAGGAAGAAAACTTCTTTTAAATCGCACAGTGGTGGACCAACGGTCATCCAGATAGTATGGATGGTATCGCGAGTTTTGTCGCGATGTGCGATGGTGAAATTGTGCGGCTGGAATTAGTCCGAACAGTTCCTCAGAGCACTCCGGGTGATAAGTGCGATAAAATACACAAAGAGATCCAATAACTCTTAACAGTGCCAGTGAGTCGAGCCGATCGGAAAGAGTTCGGTCTCCGACGATTCGAACAGCTCTGCACTGGATGCGATCAAATAGAAGGAGCTGGCACTGGGGAGTCCCAGCCCAGAGATGGGAGCAGTATTTCGTGTGCTGCCGAACCAGCGCCCAGTAAAGTTGCAGGCGGTGTGCCGGCATGAAATACTGTCCCGCTCTGCTGAGCACGCTAAGCTTTTTAGAGGCCAATTTGACCTTCTCTTCCAAGTGACCACGAAACTGCACGTCTTTCAATATGTCGACGCCGAGAATTCCGATACTGGCTGAGGCAACAAGGGGAGTGTTTCGAAACTGAAGAGATACGACGAAGGGGTTCGTTTTAGTGGTAAACGCGCAAACTTGTGTCTTCTGGGGAATGAACTGGAGTAGATTTAGTCGCCCCCAAGCCAAGACTAGAGAAAGCAAAGTCATAAACAGATCTACCCGCATGATTGGTTAAACGAGAACCATGCCATTCAGCGTGGTGGGCGTTAATATCGCCAAGCATCACGATCTCTGCGGACGGGACCTGTTGTAGCACGGAGTCTGCAGTAATTTGGACGTGGTCGATGAGTCAGTCTATGTCGGCATTGCTGCTATGGGACCTATAGACACGCCCGTAGACGCGGGGTTGGTCTTCGCTATCTACGTGCAACCATAAGATGGACAGGACCTTCAAGGCTGCTGAGGCGTCGAAAACAGATGTCCTCTCTGACGTACACGCAAACTCCAGCCCGAGGCGCAAAGGAGTGTTCTAATTTGTACTCCGGTTAGGAGAGATATGAAGTATCAGCTGCAGAGGACACCTGTGTCTCGGTTAGAAAGAGCAAGGCCGGCTTCGTCGTTTCCAGATGGTAGTGGACGGCGTTAAGGTTGGAATGAAGTCCCATGATCTTGCAGAAATTCACAGATAGTGTAGCAGGGGGCGCCTTTGACTTATTGCTCCGTTTGCCATTAGCAGGTTTAGTCTCGAGCGGATTTCGTCCCCCCTCCCCCAGAATACGCGTGGCATCCTGAGCACCCACGCTCAGGAAGAGGGTAGCTTTGGCGTGGATGCTCAGCGTGGGATTCTCCGTCACCGGGGGTGCTGGTACCCCCATGGGGTAGTGTATTATTTAACTCCGCTACCATGTTAAGGGGGGGGGGGGGGGGAATTGGCCCCCAGCCATCTGCACTCACCAGACGAAATGTAGAAGCAGAGCTTCTACTTCACGCTGGTTTTCTGTGAGTTCGTGGTACCACCCCGGTCAAGCCGGCCCATACCTGCGACAGCAAAGGCTGCCACATGGCTCTACCAGTGTTAAATTATATCTATGCCTCAGAGTTGACAACGCAACGGGCTGTACTCGAACTCAACATCAGATGGATTGTAGAAGTGCGTTAGTAAATTTTAAAAATATGCGTTGTTATAAAGACAAATAATACAAATACTTGTTCCGTGCAGGATCCGAACCTGCGCTGCGGCCCACAGAATGTTTCGTTACTACATTACCGATGTCGTTAAATTAGCGTTACAGCCTATTAAAGTCCACTGCTGAACATAGGCCTCCCCCATAGATTTCCTCATAGGGGGGATATTGGCCGTAGTTGCCATGCCAAGCGCCATCACAATATCGTCAAGTACAATTATATGTTGGTTAATATTAAGTTCAAGTTAGTTATGGGTATCCTTTTACGTCAATTACTATGAACCTCAACGGTTAATTTAGGAAAGGGAAACCTCATTAAAATATAAAAATTCAAAAGAAACACTCATTTGCTACGTAGCCTTTTGTAAGACTTACCCCATATCTTTTAATTTTACCACGGTTGAAATTTCGTACGAACCTTTGATTTACATTAACATACATAAATTGTTTACCTTTTTTTTTCCTTTATACGAACATAATACAACCTGCGAGCTCAAAGCATATAAGTCAAAACGGGTTTCATTAAAGCCGGACTAGTTATTTATTCCTGGTAAAAGATGACCTATTTACATTGTTCCGGGACTTCGTAAAACGTAGTAGCTCTTTTTTATTTCACATACGCTGTAAAGGGTTCTGAAGCAGTTTTTAGTTATGTGTGTAGCGTTTAACCATTGCAGATAGAAATACAAACTTAGATATAAATAGTATTTTACTAGATACGGTAGTTGCCGAGTAATGGCATAAGCGATTAACCGTGTAAGAAGAGTTGACAGAGGAAAACTGAAACATGAAATAGGCAGCAGGGGGAGGCCTATATTTAGCAATGGACTTTTGGGCTGCAATGGATGGACGGAATGGAAGGCATAAGAGAACCTGTCACCCCATATCGTTTCGTGAGTATCATAAGAGACTTCTATGTGAAATTTCTAAAAAATCCCAAAGATAATAAACGCTAACTGTGGAATATGAGACAGTCGACGGGAAACAGCGAGAAATGTGCAAAACATCAGGTACATACTACATAATATATGTTCCATATACATTTATCCTCGTTTGCGAATCAAAATGCAGATGCGTTGTCAGCCTTGAGGATTAGGATGGAATGCCTCTTTTCCAGTGAAATGGGTCTCCGGTTCTCTACACTCACCATACGAAACGCAGCAGTGTTAAGCTGCTATTTTATGATGGTATTTTGTGAGAGCGTTGTCCTTCCCCGGTGAAGCCGATCCATTCGTGCTACAACTATACTACCAATATAGCTGCAGAATGGTTTCGAGCTGACCCACGCTTATCGCTTGCATATTGTGAGTCGAGGGTTTTCAAATGAAACTATTATTTTATTACTGGATCACCTAAGTAAATGACATCTAAGATTACACCAACGTCTGGAAACCCTACAGAATAAGTAAAGGTGATGCTATTAATTCGCTCCGTAAATAGTTCCTGAACAAACATTCGCGGTCGTACCTAGGATTCGTCATCCCCATTAAGACCGACGTAGTGTAGAGCAGAGCAGTTTGATAAAATTTATGCGGCGAGATGTCGAGGCTAATTGGTCGTGAGGACGCGTTGGATGTGCACACATCGCCTCTTGATTGCACCCTTCGGGAAAGATAGTCGTAAGTGTAGACTGTCTTTATTTTTATTATCATGTTCGCCCGTTGTCTCGCGGTTGAGTTGTTTTGACTGTTATTATTATAAGAATTAAGATACAATCTTTGTAATTCTCAATATTACGAGTATTTATAGTTTATTCTGTTTATTTCATATATCTGTCCAAACTTTCTTATTAATAATTTGAATTTCGACCTCGGCGGCCAGTTTCAACGGAGACTAGCCATCTGCGAAAGACAGGATTATAGTATCCGAGTGTTTGCTCAAGAACAAGCACACTTTCCTCCTTCATTCTCATAGTCCAATGGGACGGTAAGCCGATACTACTGGAGAAACATCAGCCTCAGGATCTTTCCTAGTCACTAAGGTAAAAATCATCACAATCTTTCTGACTCCAGGCTGCTACTGAGAATTTGTTGATAGAATAACGCAATAACTGAATTTTTTAACCCGCCCTAGAATTTGAACCTGAAACCTCATATTGAGGCAGTCGCGTTTATTAGATCTTTCTGTCAGGAAATCTTTAGCAGCCCGAAATGATGAAATTGGCGTTATTTCACCCACGTAAACCCAGGACCAACCAGCACCTGATATCTCTCACGTCGTGTCAGATTGCAGTCCCCTCGGGCTATGGGTGTGAAAGTGTACAGTGATTACGGACATACTTGATCACGATAATACTGTCCTGCGCAGATACGATAGTCTACGTTAAGTCTGGCCACCATGAATGAAATTCTGTTTGGAGGAAATTATTAATATAATGCCATTATACTAATAGAAAACTTTAAAAATAAATGGAAATGACATATCTGAACTTAAAGTGTCGTGACTTAACGTTGTTTTCGAAAGTCTCATTTATAGTTAATAGTTAAAACCTTATCGGCATGCCAACGTGAAACCGTGGTAGCTAAATGGATTAGCATTCCGTCTCTTTTTCTCTGCTCTCTCACGGATGACAATCTATCTACATTTTGTTTGTGGTTCGAGGATAAATTATCGTGTCCAAAGGTACAGTATCTACTTACCATCCATTGGACAGTAAGCACTATTGTCACCCTACTTGTATAAAAAAGACAAACAATAATGATTTCTTATATTTACGCGAACACTACACAAATACAAACACAAAATAAACAAAGACAAACAATCTAACCGTTCACCTGAAGGTAACTAAAGGTTTGGACTGCCGCATCGGAGTTGATTTTTTTCCTTGTAAGAAGTTATTCAAATTCCGGAAAAATTAGTAATCTGTTGGAGCAAGGTTCGGGGAGTACGGTAGATGTCGCAGACATTCCAATTGTGCCTAGCTTATCTAACTAAGTGGTTGTTTGTTGTGCAGTGTGTGGTCTTGCGTTTTCGTGAAGCAGCAGTGGCCTAGAGCGATTGACCAATCTCGGTTGTTTAGCAGCTAGTTCTTCCTTCACGGTTTGCAGTTGCTGACAATAGATATCTGCCGTTATCGTTTGGTCAGATTTTAGAAAGCTGTAGTAAACGACACCGGCGCTAGTCCACCAAACACTCACAAGTAACTATTTCTGAGTCAATTTTCGTTTAGGGTAGGATTTGACTGGGTCTCCAGGGTTCAGCCATTGCGACGAGCGCTTCAGATTATCGTACAGTATCCACTTTTCATCACAAGTAATGATTCGATTTAAAATCTCTTCATTATTGTGTAGGTTGATCAAAGTAACACAGCAGTCGACGCGTGTTTGCAAGTTCGATTCACTCGTTCAAGTTTTTTTTTACTTTCCCCATTTGCTTCAAGTAGATTAATACAATTTTATCACTTACCCCGAAGTCTGCAGCTGTCTCTGAAGTGCTTTGTGATGGATCCACTTCCACAATAGCCTTTAATTCTTCATTTTCCACTTTGGTCTCCGGCCGTACACGGGGTTGGTTCTGAAGGTCGAAATTTCCAGAACGAAAACGTTGAAATCAAAAACGTACCGTGCTTTCTTTTGCGACACCAGCGCCGTACACATCATTAATCCTTCGAGCTATTTCAGCAGCACTGGTGCCACGGTAGAACTCGTAAATATACCGATATTTCATGTTTTTCATTGTGCGGTAATAAGCGTCGCCAAAGAAAAAAAATAATGAGGAAAAACAAATGAATGACTAATGATTTCTAATATTTACGGCTATTTATTATGGAAAGAAGAGTTCTACATGCAAGTAGACGGAGTGGCAATGGGCTCACCTGTATCTCCCGTAGTCGCCGACATATTCGCAAAAAACACCGTTCCTCCCAAGGATGATTCGCAAGGCTATTGAAATTAAAAAACATCCTTATTTCAATAGAGAAGATGGATGGGTGCTGCCATCTACTTGGGATCCCATAATTAATAAAATCAAATCCAAACCCAAGTATAACACTGCTAGACTTCAAGATACTGTAAGCTCATTCTGCGTAAATCGAACCAAAAATTAATATTAAAAAACTGAAGGTAGCCGGGCTAACTATGACAGCAGGACGTCAAACACCTCAGTCCCCCGTGACCACGGGTGCTGGAAAGCACCCGTAACGTCGGGAATATAAAAAAAAAGTTAATATACGCAATAATATCCGTAAAATTAGTTTTATTTAAAAACCAATGACTGTTTTCAAAAATCAAATGTTCCAGCTAAATGAATTTATAAATTTGAATTTGGAATTCTTAACCAAAGAGTAGATATTTCAGATCAAAGTGGTCAGTACGACAAAACGCTAATTTCATATATAAGGACCTAATATATAAATATATAGGTCAGAGAATGGTACTAACTGAGACACTCTTCTAGAGACAGAGGAGCCTTACAGCCTAATCTAATTAGAAGTCATCATCATCATCAGCCCGTAGAAGTATCTTCGACATGGGTCTCTCCCATTGTAAAGAGGAACTGCATTTAATCGACAGGCTTGGCACGCGGATTGAAGTTTGTAGTATGTATATGGGACACAGCAACCACTTACCATCAGGTAGACTGTGTGCTCGTTTGTCACCCTATTTCTATAAAAAAATATGGATGGATCTTATAAAAAAAGTAAGTAACAGCCAATAACATGGAACCAAATTCTGATCAACACCTTTATCAAAATCAGTCACGCCACAACATTCTAGGTCCCATTTTCTATCTAGGAGTACGTCTGGTTAGGTACCACCCTCTACCACCAAATAGCACTTTTAAAAATTAGGCCGTTGTCTAGTAAGAACCTATATAGGCTTTAACTTTAAATAACATAAATCTTGTTATTCGTATATTACTGCTAGATATTGTAAGAACATCCATTCTCATGCTCATATTTAAATTTTATTAAGTAAAATTTCAATTTATTTTATAACTTCTCTTTATTCATCTGAATTAATTGTATTAAAATAAGGTAGTTTACACGTGGTAGAGCCATGCTGCAGCTATATTTGTAGTGTAGTTGTAGCAGGAATGGGTCGGCTCGACCGGGGAAGGACTACGCTCTCACAGAATACCAGCGTGACATAGCAACTTAATGCCGCCGTGTTTCGTATGGTGAGTGTAGAGAACCGGAGACCCTACTGGAAACAAGCATTCCATCTTAGTCTTTAGGGGTGACAACGCATCTGCATTTTGATTCTTAATCGATGATGAAAGTAAATGTCTATATGCCACAGCATCCACTTACAATCAGGTGGATTGGGTACCCATTTTTTCTATAGATAAAAATTTTTATTCTATAGATAAAAAAATATAACAATCACCATACATAAAAAACTGCACTCCATTAATTTGGCACAAATATAAACTAGTACTCATTTAGTAGCAAGTTTAAATTAGTTTCAGCAGTGATTTATGTTAATAAAAGACCTTGACAAACAAGTGATTAGGTTAGGTTAAAAATGTTTCCTACGTTATTATCAGAACGTGTAACGTGACTAAAGTTTTGTCGTTAATCTTTATTAACTACTTTAATTCCTTCATAAATATTCCTCTTCCAAAACAGTTGTTTGATTACGACGTAATGTGGAAAACACATACAATATTTTTGGTAACATATTCCTTATTAACATATTCCGTCCTATTACAAAAAGAAGTCCATAATTACTAAATATCACGATGGCGATCCACCCCTGGTTTTTTTTAAATACTAGCAATGCTGTTAAATATTACTAATATTCCCTTTAACCACTTCTGGTAAGCTTAAAATGATTGTGTTAGAAGTGGTTCACGACAGTAGTCGAATGACGGATTCGAACCCACGACCTTTCAAGCTCGCGGTCCGCGTCCTGCCTTTAGCCAATTATGTTATTATGCTGTCTGTGTAATTTATAAGAAGTTTTCTTTGTGGAATCGACTACCTCCAACGACTTTTCCGGACCGATACAACTTAGGGACCTTCAAGAAAAGAGCGTACTCCTTTTTAAAAGGCCGGCAACGCATCTGCGATTCCCCTGGTGTTGCAGTTGTTCATGGGCGGCGGTAGTCACTTATCATCAGGTGAGCCGCATGCTCGTTTGCCCCCTCTCCTATAAAAAATAAATAAAAAAAAACCTACTCTTTTTTTAAAAGCTGGCAATGCATTTGCAATTTCTCTGATGTTCATGGGTAGCGGTCGTTACTTACCATCAGGTGAACTGCATGCTCTTTTGCTTCCTCTTATATAAAAAAATAGAGTCACTTTTAATAATGAAGTTACGTAGAAAAAATAAGCATATTAAAATATAAATACATTTTAATCAGATTTGAAAGCAAATGTCGAGCAAAAGCAGAAAAGGGGTCTGTATATTAAAAACATTCACAGGTATTTAATATCTTATTCAACTCGATGTTTTCGCAAGCAAAGTCTCAGTTTAGATTTAACTTGAGATTTCAGCTTTGAAACCGTGACGAGGGTTATAATAACAAGTACAGCATACTTAAATTAATCGATCACACTCCTAGTTCTCAAAGTACGATGTTACATATTTTTATTTTTAAATCTTATCATAACTTGTGTTATGTATATACGTGGTAGAGCCATGCTGCAGGCATAATATAGTTGCAGCATGAATGGGTCGGATCGACCGGGGTAGGACAACGCTCTCACAGAATACCAGCGTAAACTTGCAAATTAATGGTGCTGTGTTTCGTATGGTGAGTGTAGAGAACCGGAGACCCTTTTAACTTTATGTTCTGAACCTGGATATCAGTGTGAGATGTTCTCATAAACACACATTACCACCAGGTAGTAAGTGGATCTTGTGGTCCGTAGAAATTTTATACATTTATCCTCAACTAAGATGGAATGCTTCGTTTCCAGTGCAAGTTTCCATACATATGAAACACAGCAGCATTTAGCTACTATTTTACGTTGGTATTTTGTTAAACCATGGGTCTACCCCGGTCGGGTTGACCCATATGAGATACAACCATAATATAACTGCAGCGTGACTCTACCACGTATATTTTTCGCTTACTGTTATATTTAATTACTATAATCGATTTTGATATTTTTATTTCAGAGTTTGCTTAAGCAATGTGCAATTTATGATTGAAGCAATTATCACTTATTACTTATTACAGATAGCATTCGCTGTAAATTTCACAGTACGCGAGCAACCCGGGTCGATCCCCGCCAGCACCAATGAAATTATTAATTGCAATTTAAATTGATGATTTACCACGCGCTTGGCGGTGAAGGAAAACATTGTAAGGAAACCTGCATGTCTGACAATAAGAAAAAAAAATATTTCGAAGATAATATGCGAAGTTCGCCAACACGCATTGAGGTAGCGCGGCGTACACTTCCTTACCCTAAAACCCACTCAGAAATAAGAGGAGGCCTGTGCCCAGCAGTCGGACAAATATATAGGCTGTAAATTTAACTTTTTACTTCGGATTTTGTAACTATATCATAAAAATTATTTTATACCTGCGTTGAACGTAAACACACATACAATATAATAACGACTCTGAAAATAGCTAATCAAATTCAACAAGATACCTTATAAAGGACTCTTTAATCGGAATGAGACGTTCCCTTATTCCCAAAATTTTAATTTAACATATCAAATTTCTGCTCATTTCGTTCCATAAACGTAATCTTATATTATTCCCTTTTTGAGAATTGGTTTGACGAAAATTACCTCAATGCGTAAGTCACATCTGATTGGATAGGGGGCCTTTCTATACATTGCATAACCCACATCGTTTCCTTTATTAATACTTGCTAATATTAGGGGAGGTAGGTTAATTTCTTTGAGATGTCCCTTGACTGTTATTACGCAACTTTCCTATCTTATTGAATTGACGTGAACTATACGTCTAACCTTATTACTTAGGGAGATAATAAACTTAATTACAATATCACTTTCCTGGGTATATTTAGAAACCAATTTTTAGTAAGTCATCGTCATGATTATTTAAGCCTATAAAAAGTCCACTGCAAAACAAATTCCCCCCCCCCCCTCTCCCTATATTGCCCCTAAAGGATGGATATATATATTTGCCTTTTCTATTCTATTCTATTCTGTTCCTCTGTCTTTACCTTTTAAGCGGGTCGATATTATGAGATATATAGATAAATTATCGGCTACCACTATGGCAAGTGATTTTAGAAAAACAAACGGGAATTACTATATTAAACACCTAATCCTTAACTTAATATCGCCATGCTTCCAAACTCGCGCCCTAAAACAAACAAAAGAAAGCACTATATACGAAATGCAAGCAAAAACACACAATATGTAATGCACAAAAACGATGTTACTGCTATTTCATTATTCAATATAGTTTAGAATAACGTGTCGCACAAAATAAAGGTAATCTAATTAAACAGACGGCGGATTAATGGAGTGACAATAATCTTATAGCATCACGTTTGATAGGGCTGGGGATAATCCGGAATTTCATCAGTAAAATCAGCCGTGGGGTGCTTACAAAAATTACATCCGAGAGGGACATTTGCTCGGGAGAAAATCGATTACTATATAATAGTATTTTGCATCGCACACCACTAACTAACTAAAAAAAAATATGTCTACGTAACTGAACAGCTTCTGAAGTTACGGCTCAAATTATACGATACATAATGTCCTAGCACTAACTTCAAGAGCTATTAAAATGTAAAAATAATTTTCATAGATTATTGATAAGTCATCGCGCTCTGACCGCGCGATGACTTATCATTAATCTATGAATAATTCTATTTTCTCTAGTTTTTCGACGTATTTTTAGTATAAGGAAGACAAACGGGTACACAGTCCCCCTGATGGTAAGTGGATGCTGTGGCCCATAGACATTTACATTTATCCTCGATTAAGATTCAAAATGCAGATGCGAGGGTGACACCCTGAGGACTAATAGAGGGTCTCTGGTTCTCTACACTCACCGTACGAAACACAGCAGCATTAAGCTGCTATTTCACGCTGGTATTCTGTGATAGTGTGGTCCTACCCCGGTCGAGTCGGCCCATTTGTGCTGCAACCATAACATAGCAGTAGCGTGGCTCTACCTCGTATACGTATACTTACTTTAGCGATCTGGTGAGGAAACAAAATAAATCTAATGAAAAATCAGACCGTTTCTAAACAGACCGCTCGACAATTACATCGAAATTGTAACATAATAAATAATAGGGTCCTTTATAATAGACCTCGTATGAAGGGGGCTCCATTGTGTTTTGGCAGACGTTGGGTAATTTACAAAATGTAACTTTGCACGGTAAGGGGTCTGTACGGTCCATAAATAGTTACGTTACATTGTGAACTACAAATTATTGTAATTTGGTAGATACTTTACAAAGGGGACCAGAGAAAGAGTAATGTTTGGGAAAAAGTATTATTAGAACTGCCAACAGCATATGACATTATAAGTCACAATCGTTGAAGAGTTAATTAAAACTTATTCGTAACGTTAAAATTTATCAATCAGTTGTAATCATCTACGAGAGATAAATTTCTTTTTTTCAACAGGCGCTCACTTTTGGATTTACCAAATATTTTTTTTAAATATTTCCGATGTATTGTTTCGATCTTTAAAAAATGTAAACACGATATATATTTTTATAGAAGAGGTGGCAAACGAATATGCGCCCCAACTAATGGTATGTGTCGACCACCGCCCATGAACAACACTACACCTAGGAATGCAGGTGCGTTACCGGCCTTTTATAAAGGAGTAAGCATGAATATATATGAATATGGGAAATAAGAACACCAAAATGTGAAGTATGGAATTTGACATCAATAATAACTTTTGATCTAGACACACGGTAGTGTATCAGCCAAGTTCAATAATAAAATGGTGACACACCGTATACCGTACCGTATACCATGTGTATAATATTTACATTAACAATTTCGAGCTCCTTTTGATTCACAAAACATAAAAAACTACAAGACCTTCACTGAATTATAATGTTGCATGACTAATAAGGCCCCTTTGCATACCTGGAATACCAAATTGTGTCAACCCTATTATAGATCTCGAGTTATGTGATCTTTAAGAAGTTATTAAGTGTCCTTAACACTTACTATGTGAGTTAGAAACTTGAAATTTGGCTTTAAGATTGATTATTATGCGTACGCATATCTAGAATCAATAAACTGAAAACCAAATGAACCAAATAGACCATTTCAAATAGACCAAAACCATCCCAAGCGTTAACAAACATACTTGTTCCGTGCGGATTTGAACCCGCGACTTTCAACGACGCACGACATACGAAACACAGCAACATTAAGCTGCTATTTTATTCTGTGATAGCGTGGTCATATCCCGGTAGAGCCATTCGTATATATAATCTTTATATATAAAAATTACGTGTCACATTGTTTGTCCGCGATGAACTCCTAAACTACTAAACTAATTGCAATGAAAATTTGCACACTGTGTGCAGTTTGGTCCAACTTGAGGGATATGATAGTTTTTATCCCTATAAATGACCCTCAATATTTTTTATTACTAATTTTAGAATTTTTATAGGACACAGGGTCGTCGGAGAAGGCAGAACAATGTCTGCCTGGCCAGCTAGTTATGATATATAAATCATTGCTAAGCCACATAATTCATAGTCATGAAGTTATTGTAAGTACTACATACAGGAACTGCTAATAGAACGTATGAAAAAGTAACATCATTCAATTTTAAAAAAAATCTCTCAGACATCAAATAGTTATACTGTCAGATATAGATATTCCCCAAACAGAAGATTCAATTAAATCTCCAAGCTTGATACCTGATTACGCTTTTGACGATATTAACTGAGAAAAGTATTAGCCCGACACTTGAAATGATTTTGCTGATGTAAATAGCTAGGTACTTACACTTACGATATAATATTAACGTAAACAATCAACAATGTTTTTCTTTAACTTGTATCTTTCTTCTTTTTGTTTTTAAGAAGAAAGAAAGATTTTTTTACAAATGCGATTTTAAATTAAAGTTTTGAATGGCAGTAACAAAATGGCTATCAACTCCGTATGATGTTTTTTATTGATCTTTACAAAGCAGTTACAGCAGTTGTCACAATGCAGAAGTGGCCTTATTTCCACAAATTACGGCCAGACCTAAAGCCGGCTGACATCAGTCGGTACCCCATAAAGGCGCGAATGATGGATCACTCTGTGTGTCATCGCAGCAACAAATAGGGGTCGCCCATTCAATGGGGACTGCTCGTTATTGTGTTAAAATCAATTTGGCTCATCCCTATCTCGCGCTTGGGCCAGTGATTTAATTATATCGACGTTTCAATATCGATAAATATGATACTGACTTATTTTTGCTAGAATTCTCAACAACATTACATAAACTTAACATTACCATCTTAATAGTTAGAGCTGTGCCTAAGAGTAGGACGTTTAATAAGTTCTTAAGGACTTTGCTCAAAATAGCCTATGAATATACAAGTATGAAACCTATATTATAATAAACATTAAACTCTTAAACATTTTAAAAGAACGGTCATATGACTTTATTATATTATTCAAAAAATAACAAAATTCTTTGTTGCATTATCAGATTATTCTTAAATAATTACTATTATTATTTCGGTTACTAATATTACTGATAATGTTTTTATTTAATCTAAGAAAAAGGTTAGACGCCATTTTACGTACAATTATATTTGATTGTAAGCGAAATTTACAATTCTTTTTATATAAACATAGGCAAATTTATTTTCTAATAACATTAATGTTTATGGTTTTATTATTATTTCATATTTTTACATATACTACCATGTAAAATGGCAGAGCCACGCTGCCGCTACATTATGGCTGCAGCGTGCATGTATCGACATGAACAGGGAAGGGCCGGATATTTTGTTTTGTGTGGTGAGTATAGAGAACTGGAAACCCTATTAGTGGTAACTTTTTTTAAGTATGACAGTCTAACTGAATTTTAATTATTAATTAAGGATAAATATGTCTACGGACCACAGGATCCAAACACACTCACAGGTGAACTATGCGCCCGTTTGTTACCTTACTCTGTACAATGCTAACTTGCAGTGAGCCTAATGCAGGGCTTTGGTTTGAAATGTAAGAAAGCTAGCATTATTAATAGCTGAAAGGTATCCTTAGTTCTTAGTTATAAGTAGTGACAACGCACTTGCAGCCGTAGCAAGAGCCTATAGTCTTCAGTAGTCTATTGCCAGGTAGACTACTAAATCGTTAATTATTTTATAATTATAAAACTAATAAACTAAAAAATTCTGATTGCCTCATTGGTCTAGTGGTCGTAACCACGACTTCAGATCACGAGATCCCGCTTTCGAATCCGGGGTCGAACTAAAATCAGTTATTGGGTTTTTCTATAAAAAATTCTCAGTAGCAGCCCAGTAGTCAGGAATTAGGCGGTGTTTCACCCCCGTGTACGGAAAAACATGTGAAGCCCTTGGTCCTGCGCCTAATCTCCCTCCGGCCGCGTTGGATTACCGTCCTATCGAAATATGAGAGTGATGGAATAGAGAGTGTACCTGTGCTTGCGCATACTCTTGGGCACCATAATCCTGTCCAGCGTGATAGCTAGTCTCCGTTGAGACTGACCGCAGTGACCGAAGTTCGGTCTGGAGTTATTATTATAAATAAATAACGTAATCACTTATTTACAGTTAATAGGTATAAACAGCACATAAACAAACAAACGTCTTCGTGTCTCACACTCTCTCAAACAACTTATAATTTCATGAGCTCTATCAAATTCGAATATCGATAATTAATATCGATAAAATTCACGACTTCACTATTAAAAACCAATTTTAGACACGAAAAAGTATGAGTACAGTTTTTCAACATACAGATCATCTAACCCAACTAAAGCGATTCTGTAACAGTAGCTTAACGCCAAAATCCTGCTAATTCGAAACGAATCCTTTTTTATTTTTTAGACATTATTTTCTGTTTTGAAGGGATTCCGGTTGCAATTTAATAGGGACTCGCTTTGTTGGTTTTTAATAATGGCGGGTGTTTTGTAAAGGGCTAATCTGGTGTCTAAATTCCTTACACGCAGTATATCCTTTGCATCATAATGAAATAAATAATATTAAAATATTCTCCCATTTAGACCATCTTTTAACATTAATGTATTTTCTAGATTGCCACTTTGGTATATAATATATAATCATTTATTTATTTATCAACATATTTGAATATACTCAAAAGTCATTTGTTAAGCGTCAGTAGTCTTAAGTTTAGGGTGTGAACCGCGAACTGGGAAGTCTAATCTAGGAAACTAATATAGCTGCCGTGTCTCTGCCATGTATATGCCATTCGACAACTATCGTGAACCACTCTTAACACGAGCATTTTAGCTTACTTGGGATATAAAAGGGGGTTGTAGTAATGCTTATAGCGTTACTATTCATATTTTATAGTTGTAGCACGAGTGAGTCGGCTCAACCGGGGAAGAACCACACTCTCACAGTTTACCAGCGTTAAATATTTTAGACGTGGTAGAGGTAGAGCCATGCTGCAGTTATATTAGTAGTATAGTTGTAACACGAATAGGTTGGCTCGACCGGGGTAGGACCATGCTCTCACAGAATACCAGCGTCAAATAGCAGCTTAACACTGCTGTGTTTCGTATGGTGAGTGTAGAGAACCGGAGACCCTTTTTACTGGAAAAGAGGCATTCCATCTTAGTCCTCACAGGTGACAACGCATCTGCATTTTGATGCGCAAACGAGGTTAGATGTAGATGTCTATGGACCACAGCAACCACTTACCATCAGGTGGACTGTGTGCTCGTTTATCAGTCTATCCTATAAAAAATAGCAGCTTAATGTTGCTTTGTTTCGTATGTTGAGGCAATGAATGAGGAAAGAAGGCAATGTATTTTAGTCATCAGTGGTGACAAAGCTGCATTTTGATTCTTAATTGAGGATAGACTTAGATGTCTATGGACCACAGCAACCAGACTGTCAGGACGTAAACGGGGAAAAATACTCTGCATCCATCGATTACCTTACCTAGATCGTCAATCCATCTAGTGGGAGTTTACCCAACACTGCGCTTTCCAGTACGAGGCTGCCACTCGAGATGCTTTCTTTTCCATCGTTTGTCAGTACTTCGAGCTTTGTGGCCGGATCACTGCTAATGCAGCTTACTGATCCGTTGGACACTGTCAGTTGTTATTGTGCTATTGGGGATGTTCTAGTTACGGATAAAATATTATCATTAAATCTTTAGTAATCTTGTACACGCACACGAAGTTATTATATATCGCAAGAGACGACGGAAGGAAACGAACCAGATAGGCAGCAGCTTCTTCCTATTAAATACTAAAAAATAACTGCGGTTGTCAACCCGCTTGCGAAACGTGGCAACTATAGTAAAATTCCCCTTGTGAGGCAATCTATGGGGGAGGCCTATGTTCAGCAGTGGACTTTTATAGACTGTAATGGATGGGTAGATGGATGTTGATTAGGCCTTTTTTAAGGAAATTAGTAGTCTGGCACTACATCATTAAATAATAGTTTTTTTTTATAGGATAAGGGAGAAAAACGAGCATACAGTCCACCCGATGGTAAGTGGTTGCTGTGGCCCATAGACATCTACATCTATCCTCGATTACGAATCAAATGCAGATGCGTTGTTACCCGTGAGAACTAAGATGAAATGCCTCGTTTCCAGTAAAAAAGGGTCTCCGGTTCTCTACACTCACCATACGAAACACAGCAGCGTTAAGCTGCTATTTTACGCTTGTTTTCTGTGAGAGCGTGGTCCTTCCCCGGTCGAGCCGACCCACTCGTGCTTCAACTATACCAGTAATTTATCCGCAGCATAGCTCTACCACGTAAATACCATGTAACAGTACCAAATATTTCATTAATAATATTGGGTGAAACTAGTTTGGATTTTCTTTTTCAAAAAAAAATATGCACACGTTTAGATTTTCTCTTTCAAAAACAATACACGTTGGGATTTTCTCTTTCAAAAACAATAAACCATCAATAAGACACAACGCATGTCAACTGGAGGTTTAATAAAGATTAAGCTACAAAATTCAGGAAGTCATTTCTAAATATACGTTTGTATTGGCAGTGTTTCTTGAACCGACGCCGAAATGAGATTATTATAGAATTCGTCAAAGATTTCTCTCGGATTTTCGAGTTATATTCGTCCAACGGGCGTACAATAACACAGGATTGAAGTCTACATTAGTCAACTCCATTATTGCATTTTTTCCTAATCGGTTTATTCAGACATTAACTCAATGGCTTTCTATTTATACAACTCGAGGACTTGAGGATGTTTTAGGATTAAATAAATAAAATTTTATTAGGTTCGTTTTGGTAAATCTTGGGAGTTTTCGGGCGATGTGAACGAACTCTTAACGATGTGGTAACGATGAAAGATTATCACGATGACATCTTTCGGTTAAAAATTGGAAGTTACAACTACAATCTTATCGGGGATAAGGTATTGCGTACTCATACAGATGCTTCCAATTATATTTACATTTCCACTTCCGATTTAAATATATACATATTAATATTATGTATTTACACTGACAGGTGAAACTAGTAATAATAATAATAATAAGGAGTAAATTGGAGGAGGCGATTGTGGAAACGCGCAGTACGCCTCTTGAAAATCGACCGCGACTCCCGCGCATAACCCTAAGCAAGCGGAATCGGGCTGTCGTGAGGGCTCTTAACCCAATGCTGGTGACCTATTTGGAAGCCAGCCGGGACCTTTGCGAGATGGACTCAATTCTTTTTGGCGCCGCACTGGCAGTTTGCCGTATTATTGGCGCCAAACTTCCCACGGCTGGACGCGCTACTAGACAAAGTAGCGCCATCCCAGCCTGGAGAAGAAGGATTGAGGACCGTATCGCAAAGGCAAGGGTCCTCATCGGCAGACTGATAAGCTTCAGGTCGGGCAATAATAGGCCGAGAATTGTGCGCACCGTCAGGATGGCGTTTGCTGGGACAAATATCAGTTTGTCTCAGCCGGATATAACGCAAAAACTGACGGAGCGCATAGACGACCTGAAGCAGAGAATCGCTGCTTGGGGGAAGCGGATTCGGCGATATACCGAGAGGTCGACACGGTTCAACCAGAATCGTCTCTTTCAGAGTGATCAGAAGAGGCTCTATGAATCATTGGAGCGACCGATGGTACGTGGAACGGGCCCAGCACCGAAACAGGCCGACACTATCGCATTTTGGCGCGGCCTGTGGTCAGAGCCCGTAAACCACAGCGAGGGCCCTTGGACGGAAGTTGTGGCGAGTCAGTGTGCGAATATTACGCCCATGGACCCCGTCATCATAACGCCGGATGACGTAGCTGAGGCGGTCCGTAGGGCCCCGAACTGGAAAAGTCCGGGACTCGACGGACTGCATCACTACTGGCTGAAGGGGTTCGTGGTGTGTCACGCTGTGCTCGCCCGACAGTTTCAAGAGGCTCTCGACCAAAAGTCGCTCCCGAGCCTCTTCACTACTGGGATCACTCATTTGGTTCCTAAAGACCGGGATTCCACAGACCCGAGCAAGTACCGCCCCATAACGTGTCTACCTACCATATACAAGACACTAACATCCATTTTGAGCGCGAGAATCACTCGTCACCTGAACTCAAATCAGGTGATGTCGCGCGCTCAAAATGGATGTCGGGGCGGTGGTCGTGGAACCAAGGAACCACTCCTCATTGACGCGGTCATTGGCAAGGTGGTTAAACGCAACCGTCGGAACCTCTCCGCCGCCTGGATAGACTACAAAAAGGCATTCGACTCGGTGCCTCATACATGGCTTAAGAGGGTCCTCGAGCTGTACAAGGGACTGTACGGTTCGAGACTTCCTAGGGCAGTGTATGGGGCAGTGGAATACGATCCTTTGTCATCTAGGCCAGCGGATGACGGCTGCGGAGAACCACATAAGGATAAGAAGGGGTATCTTCCAGGGCGATTGTTTGAGTCCAATCTGGTTTTGCCTCTCTCTGAACCCTCTCAGTACCTTACTGGAGGGTTCCGGGAGGGGATTTCAGCTTCGGAAAGGAGGTACAAAAGTGACCCACCTTTTCTATATGGATGATCTCAAGTTATTCGCCTCCAGTCACTCCCATCTTGTGGAATTGCTAAACATCACTTGTGATTTTAGCAATTCTATTGGAATGGAGCTGGGGACGGATAATTGTGCGATCCTCCATGTCGAAAGGGGAAGGGTTGCTAACTCTGAGGGCATGGACTTATCTATGCCCATCAGCATAAGGACCCTTTCCGAGGCTGAAACATACCGATACCTGGGTATGTCACAGAACATCGGTGTCGATGAGGCGGGTATGAAGCAGTCAGTTTGCGATGTGTTTTATGCACGCTTGACAAAAATGCTTAACAGTCTTTTGTCGGGCGTTAATAAGACACACGCTTATAACGGCTGGATCATGCCTGTTCTCATGTATACCTTTGGCATACTCAGGTGGACTCAGACCGAACTGAACGCTCTGGACAGAAAAGTCCGCACTATAATGACGTCCCACAGAGTGCATCATCCGAGATCGTCGGTAATGAGGCTGTACTTGCTGCGGAAGCATGGTGGGCGCGGCATTTTAAGCGCGCTTACCCTGAATAATCGCGAAGTGTGCAGCCTCCGTAATTATTTTCTGTCGAGAGCGGATGATCCATTCTATAGGGACGTTATTTTTTGTGATAAAGGACTTACCCCTCTATCCTTAGCCAACGAGCAATGGCAAGACCCGGCAGTACAGAGCATTTCCGACCGGGAGACCATATGGAAGGAGAAGGAGCTCCACGGGAGGTTCTACAAGGCTCTACATGAGCCTTTCGTAGATACAGTTGCCTCCCTCCACTGGCTACGTTTTGGTGACCTCTTCGGGGAAACCGAGGGTTTTGTCTGTGCAATACAGGATCAGGTTATTAAGACCAACAACTATCGGAGATACATCCTAAGGGATGGCACCGTCGAAATTTGTCGAGCTTGTCGCCATCCTGGTGAATCACTTAGGCATGTCATCTCCGGTTGTTCGGCGCTTTCTAACTCTGAGTACTTGCATAGGCACAACCTAGTAGCCAGGATTCTATACCAGGAGCTCGCTCTGAAATACGGTCTCGTGGATCGGAAACTGCCTTATTATAAGTACATGCCGGAAGCCGTGCTCGAAAATGACCGCACCAGGCTCTACTGGGACCGGGCCATCATCACAGACAGGACCATTCTTGCGAATAAGCCTGATATTGTGCTGATGGACCGGGCACAGTCAAGGATATTTTTGGTCGACATTACCATTCCGTATGACGAGAACCTCGTGAAAGCCGAAACAGATAAGCGAACAAAATATCTGGACCTGGCTCACGAGGTGACCGACATGTGGGGTGGACTGCCGGCCGAAATTATACCTGTAGTCGTTTCTGCGAACGGGTTAATCCCAGTCAGCCTCTCGGGTCATCTGATGCGACTGGGACTCCGTGACGGACCGCTCCAAGCTCAAATGCAGAAGGCGGTGCTCCTCGATACCGCCCGCATCGTCCGCCGAATTCTTTCCCTTTCCCCCTAACTCTCGGCCGTTTGGTCTCCCCTGCCGAGGGCTTCAATCTGGTTGGGTTTTTATTTATTTATGTATTTTTTATGCATTTATTTTATTTTGTTGATATTTATGTATGTTTATCATTTTCATTTACAATTATATATTTATACAGCCCAACCAGATGAGTAAACTATATAGATGCCCCAAATAATAATAATGTCCTAAAGACCGAATTTCGGTCACGGCCGCCAATCTCAACGGAGACTAGCCATCGACGCAGGGCAGGATTATAGTGCCCAAGTGTATGCGCAAGCACAGGTTCACTCTCTATACCCTCACTCTCATAGTCTTATGGGACGGTAAACCGACACATCCGGAGAGAGATCAGACGCAGGACCAACGGCTTTACGTGCTTTCAGAGGCACGCGGGTGAGACACCAACAGCTTCCTGACTCCGGGCAGCTACTGAGAGTTTCTTGATGGAAAAGTTCAATAACTGATTTTTTTGGCCCGACCCGGGATTCGAACCCGGGATCTCATGATCAGAAGTCGCACTACTACAACCACTTGACCAACGAGGTACCCAACGACACCTTGCTTAATAAACAAACTTAATTTTTTTATGAATCACGGTCGAATTTCGTCCATTGGGCGGATGTTCTAGTTACCACTAATTAATATAAATAAAACTAATATTTTAGAAGAAAACATTAATCTTTACACTTCTGTAACAATTTCATTTCTCCGCCACGAATTGGGCGGCTCCGTGGCGCAGTGACTTAGCAATGAGTCGAAGCGCTAAGGGTCACTAGTTCGAATCCCGCACAAGTAATTGTTCCGGTTCTCTATGATGTGTGAAGGTACCGTTTTTTAAAATAAGAAAGAAAGAAAAAATCTGTAATATATTTCAACTAATTGAAAAGTGGCCCCACTCAGGTGGCAGAGAAAGTCCTTAATAACAGGACTCTATTTACAGGTAAACTGTTGGCACGTTCTTAAGAAAGCATAATACATTCTGCGATAGAGCACAAATCTTAAAAAGGGGGAATAAATTTTCGTAGGCTGTTAATATCCCAGCTACTGGACATAAGCCAATCGGTTTGAATAAAATATAATAAATCTAAACTTATATTTTAAATAGGAGACGGGCAGCAGCATCTTCCTGATGAAAACCGAAAAACATAGAAATCTGCAGTTGCCAGCCTACCTGCCAATCAAGGCGACTACAGCAAAATCCCTTGTATAGTCTATGTGGGAGGGTCCAGTTTAGCTGTAGATTCTTTAAAAGATATTTGAAAATTGTGCGCACCGTTTATCCGTATTAAAAACAAAAATAAATTCACAATCAAACATGAGCGAAAGTAATATAACATTACTTAAAGAAGGGGATATTCCAAATTTTTAGATTCCGCTAACGGTGGTAACGTAGACGAGATAGCGCGTTTTCATTGTCGTACGTCATTTATTTGGTCCTTATTATTTATTTATTATGAATTGATTAAACATTTTTAGAATATAATACTAAAGTTAAAGTTATTGCCTATGCGTGTCGGCGGACTTCACATGTCTTCAAAACATTTTTTTTTTCAAAAAAAAAAAGCTCCATGTCTGAACATGGAGTTTTTTTCGCGATGTTTCCGTTCATCACCGAGCACGTAATAAATCAGCACTTAAAATTACAATGAACAATTCCATTGCTGACTACCACGATTGGTGACTGAGCTACCATGGCTCTCTCTGAGCTACCGCGGCTCTAAGATAATATTGTTAACCACTTTTTATAGAGTAGTTAGAGTGAAAAATGAGTACACATGAATCTTAAGTAGATTCTTGTTTTTTTTTAAACTGAAGTTACAAACAGACTTACATTTCAACTTATGGTAAGTGGCATTGTAGTCTGTGGACAACTGCAGCCTACTTCAAACAATGAAGGCTACAAATAATGCGTTGTCACCGCTGAGGAGCAGTTGGAATGCCTCACATCCTGTGATTATGCTAGCTTTCTACACCCTTCAGAACTGCGGCAGAAATATGTAAGAGAATGGTGCCTATACAAACGAAGTCTTAGGTAGAAAGGTCTGCTGTGGACCACAAACACCTACATCTTTCGTTAGTTGAGGATCAAAACGCAAATGCATACCCAAGAGGACAAGATGGATGGAGTTGCAATGAGGGCTAATCATTTTCTGCTCACCAGATGTCGCTAGTTGACACTGAGGTAAAGTTTTTGTCACACAGAGTTATTTAATTGAGAAGTTGGTTTTTAATAAAATTTTATCAGTTTCTAGAGTATCAAATTAATACACAAAACAATGCGTCAGTGGTTTGCTCTTTAATATTTTTTTTGCAAACTTTTAACTTTTTTTAATTTTTCTACTTTTATGAATATCTGTTGTTTGGTTTATTTATTTTTAATGTTATTAATATAAAATATAAATAATGGTGCAGAAATAAACAATAACCTTTACATCTTTCGAACAAATTAACTTCCCCGCTATGAAATCTGTTTTGACAGATTATTACAGATTATTACAGATATTACACCCCACTTTCTAGTGGCGCCGCCTTGGTGGCAGAAAAAGTCGTGGATGCTGGTTTCTAGTTCTCTATGTTTACTATACGTACTACATCATCATTATGCTATTATTTTACACTGGTATTCCGTGAGAGTGCGGTCAAACCCCGATCAAAGCGTCCTTTTTTAAGTATCACTCTTTTTAGTTGATATTTTTTCTGTTTAGGATAATGGTTAAATGTGCCAAAATGAAATTAACATCAATGTAATCTTATTGAAGTAATTTCCAATTTTTGTATTCCTAGTAATTTTTCAAATGATCAAGTGATTACTGGTACAAAACGGTTGATCAACCAATTATCTAAAGAATCATTTTTAGAGTGAAAAAATGTAAGTAAGATGCAGGTGGCTTAAGACTGTGTTTCATGGATGCATTTTATTAAATTAGGTATTTTATTACTTGACTTGATTTCACAGAAAACCGCTGTGTAGCAATTTTTTTATAGAATAAGTTTGACAAACGAGCACACGGTCCAACTGATAGTTGGATGCTGTGGCCAATAGACATCTACATTTATTTTCGATTATGAATAAAAATGCAGAAGCGTTGTAACCACTGAGGGTTAAGATGGAATGCCTTGTTTCCAATAAAAAGGTCTCCTGTTCTCTACACTCACCATACGAAATACAGCAGCATTATTAAGAGAATCAGACGTTACTTTGCGGAAGTCCAGTATATTAATGTTGGTAAAAAATTACTTCGCGTACATCCGCTCCATAAAATAAAATGATGTGCCTTACCTAGTTTGAAGAACACGTCCCGCCCTCCCTCAATTGCGTGCACTATCACCATTACCACTAATGCTAGCACCACTACTCCCAACACCACTGCACTAGGAAAGACACACCACTGACTACAATACGACACGTGTTTCGCCTCTACACGAGGCATCTTCAGGTAATCTAGACTGTGCGGTGGCTGACCGCTAAGACCGCTGTCTTAGCTGTCAGCCACCGTATCATGTACGCGAAGTAATTTTTTACCAACTTTAACAGCAGCATTAGTCTGCTATTTTACGCTGATATTCTGTGAGGTTGACCCATCCATGCTACATCTGTAATATAGCTGCAGCGTGGCTCTACTATGTATAAATAAGACAACTAGTTACCATAAATAAGATATCTTCTATTCTAACGTAACGTGAGCGGTAATGGAGCGGCGCCACGCCGTCGTGCCGTCTCCAAATATTTGCCTAGTAGAATCATCCGCGGGCTGAGTCGTCGCCCCTTGTAATATCGTGATGGATGACGTAGGCTATCTTACTCCACGGTTATAATATATATTATTACGTACGTACTTTACTTTTTGATTTGAAAATTAAAGCAATCAATGGTATTTACTTTACTGGATCGTTTTTCTCATACAGCAAGGATGAATTTCTCAATATTTCCAATATGTTAAGAAGTATTTGTTTTTTAAATAAACAAAATCATTAAGGAATATTTATACAATAATTATTAAAGAGTGACAAAGCAAAGAACAAGAGCAGAAAAATAGTTAACAAAAATTATTAGGTCTAGAAATAAGTTATACTTATATAAAATAAGTTTTATTATTCTTCCATGATTTTTCAAATGAAATTGTACTTTAATTAAAGCCACAGAAAAAAACAAACATTACTGGGAATATCAAATGACTTAAACTATTTTACTCAAGTGTTGCCATTTACTATATTCATACTATTTTACCTATTGTAACTAATTTTATGTATGAAAGTCTGCCATTGTTCTTTATGTTGCAGAAGTGAACAGCAGTGTCGGCAAGAGACGCCCTAGACGAGAGTATATCGACCAAATTGGCAATATATTGAAGATGGGTGTAAATGAGGCAAGAGAGGTGTGTCAGGATCGTTCCCAAAGGAAGTCCGTAGTCTCTGCCTACCCCTCTGGGTGACAGGCGTGGTTGTTTACGTAAAAACTATTAAGATGCTGTGGTAGTGCTGGAGTACGAGAAGCCACTGCCCCGTATTGTCCTGTGGGTTGCGTAAGAGGCGACAAATGAAAACGGAAACGGAAGATGGGTAACAGCATCTTCCTGACAACAACTCCAAATAGGTAATAAAACTACAGTTGCCAACCCAAGCGTAATAACTATAGCAAATATATATGAGACAATCTATTGTGGTGGCCTATGTTCAGCATGGGATTTAATATGATGTAATATTGATGCTGATAACGATTTATTCAGATTATATTCTGATAAACACATTAATGTTTTGTTTTAATTAGGAAGTGTCAAATAAGCCGACGAACGAAATGAAAAAGCACACCAGCAGGGCTATTCACAATCGTCTCGGAAAGCGAAATCGACTCGGATTCGATAACTTCTCACACCGAAACCAATAAACGCTATTCACATTTAACGTTCGTATAAAGGTCACTTAGATACATCCCATAACTATTGTAACGTCATTTAGTTACATGCATTTACGAATTTTGTAGATAAATAGGCTTTTGTATTTTTTTAGAGTAACGCCTGACAAAAACATAATGCAATATTTTATTAAAACTGAGATATGTCTCGTTTCACTATATATATATATATGCTGCTTTGTAATACAAAACTTATAAAAACACACCTTTCACAAAAATTCAGCTTTACGATTAAGTGCAAATATTGAAGTAATTATATAAAAATACATCTTATAGATAATTGTAATTAATTTTTGTTACCTACCTTATAATTAAAAGGGTTTATTTATCTCTTCTAATCATCAATATTCGAAAAGCAAACTGTCACAATTATCGAAAACAAACGTCAAAGAAGTACGGTCACACTCCATAGAAAAAAACCCAGACCCGACAGAAACGAGACATATCTCAGTTATTTTTGTTATTTATTATATAGTTAAATTATATATTTTTTATATTCGATATCAATGGCTAACACCAAAATATTGCATTATGTTTTTATTTAGGCGTTACTCTAAAAAAATACAAAAGCCTATTTATCTACAAAATTCGTAAATGCATGTAACTAAATGACGATACAATAGTTATAGGATGTATCTAAGTGACCTTTATCCGAACGTTAAATGTGAATAGCGTTTATTGGTTTCGGTGCGAGAAGTTATCGAATCCGAGTCGATTTCGCTTTCCGAGACGATTGTGAATAGCCCGGCAGATAGTAATTAATAATTAATTTATACGTGGTAGAGCCATGCTGCATCTATATTATGGTTGTAGCACGAATGGGTCGGCTCGACCGGGGAAGGACCACGCTCTCACAGAATACCAGCGTAAAATAGCAGCTTAACGCTGCTGTGTTTCGTATGGTGAGTGTAGAGAACCGGAGACCCTTTTTACTGGAAACGAGGCATTCCATCTTAGTCCTCACGGGTGACAACGCATCTGCATTTTGACTCTTAATCGAAGATAGATGTAGATGTCTATGGGCCACAGCGACCACTTACCATCAGGTGGACTGTGTGCTCGTTTGTCACCCTTATCCTATAAAAAAAATTGACTACTACACTCCATGAACACCTGCAATCAACTTCAAATAAACAAGGCGTAATGAAAATAATTTAAAATTAAACATTTTGTACAACCGACTTCAATATATCAATTATTAAGAATAACTCAAAAACCCTAAATATAGAAATCAGTACATTCAGAAAGTAGTTACGAGGCAACACACATAAAAAAAAACATACAGTCGAATTGAGTACCTCCTCCTGTTTGAAATCGATAGAAAAGACGAAGCGTTGCGCATATGTCAAGTGATGCAAAAATCAAGCTAAAACCATGCTTAACAAGAGATTAATAGAATCAGGCGTTACTTTGCGGAAATCTATTATATAAAAATTTTTAGAAAAATTTACTTCGCAAATATCCGCGTTATAAAATAAAATGATGTGTGTTACCTAGTATGAAGAGCACCTCCCGCCCTCCCTCAATTGCGTGCACTATCCCCGTCACCACTAATCCCAGCACCGCTACTCCACTATAGTGACTCACTTAAGAGTCACTTAGCGGTTAGACACCGTAGAGTCTATATTACCTGAGGATGCCTTGTGTTGCGGCGAAACACGTGTCGTATTATCGTCAGTGGTGTGTCTTGCCTAGTTTAGTGGTGTTGGGAGTAGCGGTGCTGGGATTAGTGGTGACGGGGATAGTGCACGCAATTGAGGGAGGGCGGGAGGTGCTCTTCATACTAGGTAAGACACATCATTTTATTTTATAACGCGGATATTTGCGAAGTAAATGTTTCTAAAAATTTTTACTTAACAAGAGAATAAGTACTCACTTACACTTGGCTTCTAAAGTCATTTGCAACCAACAATATGGTTTTATGCGTATGTGTGCGTCCAGCAGTTAACTTTTCCTTTCTGTAGTAAAGAAAGAAGAAGAAAGATGTGTGCGTGATTGTGCGTCAAGAAATTAAGCACGTACGCTTCGTCTATCTTATTTAGTTGGCCTAAGGGCGTTATCTGACGTAATATAACCTATAACAGACAGATAATTGATATCAGTTTCTAAACTTAGGTTCAGGCCTTTCTACTGAACATGCAGCATTGTAATAGACAACTAACACACTGTTATATAGCCATTAAATTTTACCATGAAATTTTTTGTTTTGTTTTTAAAACAGTGTAGGCATTTTACATCTGTAAATTCTACATAATTTAGATTTTCGACCCAAAACAGTTATTTGTAGGCCGTAAAAGCACTTGTGCTGTGCGGGATTTGATCCCACGGCCATTCAGTACTGAGACAAAACTTGCTTTAACTTAATTGACCAAGCTTAGCCTAATGGCTGAATGTAGCGTAATCGCTAGTGCCTTAGTATTTATAGGGCATACAAAAATAATTGGGTCTGGATTTTTGTTCATATATAATTTATAGATTAAAAAAAACATCAGAAATATTTTAAAAGAACTTAAAAATATATCTATAAAAGTTTAAGTAAAACAATACTATTGTACAAAATAGCTTCAATTTCGTGAAAACCTGGGCGTGCGACTGCCTTTTGGCGCTGCCTGCATTTGTAGGTGACAGTTCACGCATCGCTGACTCCATCATGGTAGATATGGCTCGGAAATGTTTCAGGGACAGAATGTATTTCTGATATGAAAGCACAGTAAAATGTGCTTTCTGTTGGAATTAAGGTGGTAATTTAATTACACACGTAAGAACGAAACACAGGATTTTTGTCAAATAATTTAAAACACTTATTATATTATAATAATATATTATTTCGTTCTAGCATACTTAAGTCCATAAAAATCCATAGCTGAACATCTTCCTCTTTAGGACATTAAATGCCCGATTGCGTAGATTTTGCCATAGTTGCCACGTTTAGCAGGCAGGTCCGCAACCGCAGTTTTTTAATATGCTGAAGATGTGTTTGCCCATCCCCATGTTTCCGTTTCCGTTTCAGTTTCCCTCTGTGGCCTTTTACGAAACCCAAGGGGCGGTTTGGGTAGTGATTATTATTTTAAAGTGAAACACATGGAAAAAGGTTTGCTATTGCTTTAAAATTTCACCGAGGTGACATGTCTCGCATATCTTGATAGATGAAAAATGTATGTTATGATATCGAGGTCATTAAATTTTTCGGTATTGTTAAGACCAAATCCCCTGAACATCACTATAAAGCGATTATCTGTTCGCATTAACATAATTTTCATAAAAACACGTGGCTCAGTTTTTTTAGCTACATTATGGTTGTAGCATGAGACGAGACGAGACGAAGACTTTTTCCCTTATTACTTTTACTTTCTAACTTACAAGTTAACTACTGTGACAGTGTGAGTTCACAGGAATACTTGACTACCTAACTTACCTATCATAACAATTAAGCCCTGGGTATTTTACTATGTTGAATATTCTTAAGTCACGTAAGTAAATTTAAATAAAACTAATTTTACGGATTTTATCGCGTATATTAACTTATTTTACATTCCCGACGTTTCAAGCACTTTACAGCACCCATGGTCATGGGTCATAAAAGAACACATAGCTGATATGAAGAATAGACGCTCCGGGAAGTCTGCAGTCTGTGAACACGTACAGGATCACCCCCGTTACTACATTAGATTTGATAGACCACAAATCCTCGCTAAAGAACACCGATTCCTTCCAAGGATGATTCGCGAGGCTATTGAAATCAAGAAACATCCTAATTTCAATAGAGAAGATGACTGGGTGGTACCATCTGCTTGGGATCCCATAATTAATAAAATTAAATCCCAACCCAAGCATACAACTGCAAGACTTCATGATACTGTAAGTTCATACTGCGTAGATCGGAACAAAAATTAATAATTTTTAATCTGGAGGTAGCCGAGGTTAACTATGTCATTGGGACGTCATACACCTCAGTCCCCCCCCCCCCCCCCGTGACCATGGGTACTGTAAAGTGCTTGAAACGTCGGGAATGTAAAATAAGTTAATATACGCGATAAAATCTATAAAATTAGTTTTATTTAAATGTGTATTGTTCGCGTAAATATAAGAAATCATCACGTAAGTAAATTGAATCACGGGCTGTTATTTGCTTAGCAGGCGGTGCTGTATGGTACGTGACTTCCTGATTTCTGCAAGGTCCCGGTATACATATAACTCATAAATACACGAAATATACAATATAGCAATAATAATAAACACGGAATCTGTTAATAATAGTACGTGCTTGTGTTTGCGACTGTATGTACTGCAACAATGATATCGGCCAAAACGCACCCGTGCCAGCGACTGCGTCCACTGTGAATGGGTTCATTAGCCATCAAGGAGGCACTAGGTCGGAAAGTTACGGCTGTTATCGATGCATCTGAGGCACGGTAACCTATTTATGCTTTAGTTATCGGCACGTGATCAAAAATTGTTTATTTATTAGTAAAAGGAAATAAAGACGGAGTCACGATATCTTATTTCTTTCTTCGTCCTTTCTTAACCAGTTTATGCTGTAATTTTTTTATTCACTAAGTTAGAATAGATAATAATGGTGAATTAACGGCATAATAAACTTAATGTAGACTTTTGAAAAAAATCGAGGAGTGAAGTTTTAGATATATTATAAGTTTAGTTAGTAATTTGTTTTTTTTTTACTTTTAATACTTGATGTGTTTTGCGTGTATATACACTTATTTTATAGTCCCGGGACTGTATTCTCCAAAACTTTAGTCATAACTGAAAAACAGCGTATTGGTTTCACCATAGATCAAATTCAGTGATGACCTTTTTTGGTGTGCCTTACGACGTACGAAGTCTAACTATAATTCTCGTATTTTAAGTTATAAATATGTACATTGTTTTATACCTACATCAATTTTCTGCGCCAAAGTAAAGTTTTTCCTTTCTATTTGTTGCTGAGAACACAAGGCAAAATCCTTAAATACACGTACAATTGTGGGGTGAAATGTTGGCTCCAAATGGGATTTGAACGCACTGTTCGCATTATATGATCGTGCGATCAACATATAATTCACATAATAAATTCAAAGTCAAATATTTTTATTCAAAATTTGCTCTTACAAAGCATTTTTTGATAGTCTAATGCTACACCATCGCTTCAACAACTCTTTGCGAGAAGAAGCGGCAAGAAATTCACACGTAGACTATTTTTCTTCCAACAATTTTTTTCTTGAATAAGGGTGACAAATGAGCACAGAGTCCACCTGATGGTAAGTGGATACTGTGGCCCGTAGACATCTACATTTATCCAGTTCTTCCAGGTCTCCAGTTCTCTACACTCACCATACGAAACACAGTACCCTGGTAGAGCCGACCCATCTGTGCTACAACCATAATATAGCTGCAGCTTGGCTTTATCACGTATTAAATGATCCTTATAAACTATGCACATAAGTAAACAAAAGTTTAAGGAAGCTCATTAAGTTCACACATTGCTATCTTTTCAATAGTCGTCAAGTACATAAAATCCTTTCAGCGTACCTTCCTTATCCAAAAAAGTGCTTTTAAGATGCGGTTTCAATTTATACAAAGGCAAATCAGTAATATTATAGGTAATCTTGTTATGTCACACTGCGTTACTAGCCTGCGTGTACTGGTACAATACAGTACAGGATGTGCACTATGTAATTGACAAATGGATTCCTAAGCGCATTATATTTCAACTAAGCGAACATAACTAGGTTATGTACTGAATATAATTACGTATATATGGTGTCTGACGGAGATGTATAAAGGCCTTAAGCTATTTGTCCTAGAAATGTTTTTAAAAAGAAGGGTACAGCCGCAGTAGATGAGGTACTAACAACGGTAGCGCTCGCTGTAAATTTCATAGTAAGCGAGCAACCCTGGTTCGATCCCCGGTGGCACTAATGTAATTGTTAATTTAATTTGTAAGTGCTGATTTATCTACCTTGGGGGGTAAAGTTGGTATTGGGTATGGGTGGGGTCGCTAAGACCCGAGCTTAGTGACTTCTATAAAAAGCCCGTCTTCTGACTGCAGTGCTCTGATGGTGGAGCACAAGTATGCAGGTACCAACCAGTCCGATCTGTCCACGTCCCCGTCGTACCCCCTGGGACCTTCTGCGCCCGTACTCTAAGTACGATCACCATCCCTTTCTCAGAGCGCAGATGCTAAGGACAAAGGGCGAAGGCGAGCAACCGGCGCCTTAAAACTGGTTTCAACTCGGAAGGGACGATACCTGAAAATAAACGGAGCTAGGTCTTGAGCTCAAAAGTGGCAGCCCCACTAAAGGCCTAAGACGCAGGGGGTTAATCACCCACTCGTCTGAACACAAACGATTATGAAAGGAAAAGCAAAACTTACGGACCGGATTTTAAACCAACGACCTGGCTACTCAATAATGGCTAACGAATTTACCTTATGTACATGGAACTTAAGAACACTGTACAGACCAGCGGGCCTTCAACTTTTATGTCAACAACTTGCAAATCACAGAGCTGATATAACAGCGGTTCAGGAACTTAGATGGTTGGGACATGGCGTTATTGATAAACCAGATTTCGCCATATATTATAGTTGTAATGAAAAGCATCATACCTTTGGAACAGGTTTCGTCGTGAGCAAACGCCTAAAACATCTTGTAATTGATTTCCAACCAATTAATGAACGTATGTGTAAAATCAGACTTAAAGGTAAATTTCAAAATTACACAATCATTAATGTACACGCTCCGACGGAAGATACTGACCTCGAAGAGAAGGAAAGATGGTATTCCGATGTGGAAAGCGTGTATTCCAATTCTCCCAAAGGTGACATCAAAATTATAATTGGGGATATGAATGCAAAGGTGGGAAGAGAAAGTATATACCGACCAACGATAGGCTCCCACAGCCTACACAAAACATCTAACGACTCATTGATTCACACACGTCTCATTGATTTGGCAACTTCCCTAGGAATGGTCGTCGGCAGCACACGCTTCCCACACAAGAATATCCATAAAATAACGTGGATCTCCGCGGATAACGTCACCCGAAACCAAATAGACCATATTTTGATAGACGGGAGACACTGCTCTAATCTTCTGGACGTCAGAAGCCGTAGAGGAGCAAACATCGACTCCGATCACCATCTTGTTGTATGCAAAATAAGAGCACGAATATCACGGTACAAGTACACCAAAACAGTAAGAACAAAAAAGATTGAAACAACAAGGCTGAAGAGAGAGCAGGATGTCAAATACAAATATATGGACACAGTTCACAGAGAACTTATGAAAGTGGGCGAAAGAAATAGCAACAGCATTGGCGATCCTGATAGCACCTGGCGGAATCTTAAAGGGGTTTTATCTACGGCTGCTAGTGAGATTTTGGGATTTGAGGAAAAACCGAAGCGTAACGACTGGTTTGATGATGAATGTCAGAAGATCACTAATGAGAAAAATGATGCGTACAGATTAATGCAACAGAAGTACACTCGCGGGCGTGGAGAAGAGTATAAGAAGCGAAGAAGACGAGAAAAACACCTACATAAGAGAAAGAAAAGATCGTACGAAGAACAACAACTGCGTGAGATTGCATCTAGTTACACACAAAAGGAAACTAGAAACTTCTACAACCAAGTAAATGGGGGACGGAAAGAATTCAAACCCAGAACCACGGCGTGTAGAAGTAAGAATGGACAGCTACTTAATGATAAAGATGAGATCGTTCAAAGATGGGCTGAATACTTTCGTGAACTCCTTAACAGTTCAGTGCAGACTCGTCCACTTTCTGTACCAGTACCTGAAGCTCTACTAAAGAATCAAGAGACTGATGAAAGAGCCATTCAATCCATTAAAAATAACAAATCTCCGGGAATGGACGATATCCAAGGCGAACTTATAAAGTATGCCGGAACTGGTTTCGAGAAAGAGTTTCACCACCTGGTGCTCCAAATTTGGAACAATGAAAAAATGCCTGATGATTGGAATACATCTGTTATCTGTCCCCTACATAAGAAAGGCGACATATTGGATTGCAATAATTACCGAGGCATATCTCTCTTGAACACTGGTTATAAAGCTTTTGCTAATATGCTTTTTAATAAACTAAAGCCATATGTAGAATCCAGCTTGGGAGAGTATCAGTGTGGGTTCCGTCCAAACAGGTCCACAGTAGACCAAATCTTCTCGCTTAGGCAGATACTTGAAAAAACGTTTGAGTGCAACGTGAATACTCACCACCTTTTCGTAGACTTTAAGGCTGCCTATGACAATGTGCACAGAAGTTTCCTGTACCAGGCTATGATGGAGATTGGCATCCCAACAAAGCTCGTGCGCCTGACGGAGATGACTCTTAGAAACTCTCAAAGCGTTGTTAGAGTTCAAACAAATGTATCAGAGCCCTTCAGAACCAATGACGGCTTAAGACAAGGGGATGCGCTCTCGTGCCTACTATTCAACATCGCTCTCGACAAGTGTATTCGCGACTCAAAGATCGAGACCAAAGGCACTATCTATCACAAATCTGTTCAAATCCTAGGATATGCGGATGACCTCGACGTGATAGGAAGATCTCTACCTGCAATGGAGAGTGCATACCTTGCTCTTGAAAAATCAGCTGCGGAGGCTGGTCTCCAAGTTAACATGGCTAAGACTAAGTACCTGAAAGCGTCAAAAGACCAGCAAATTCTACTACAAGGAGTTAATATTGGCAACAACACCTTCGCTAGCGTCAATGATCACGTATACCTGGGATCCTTAGTAATCGATAACAACGATGTGTCTTCAGAAATAAGTAGGAGAATAATGGCGGCTAACAAGTGCTACTTCGGACTACTAAGATACTTACGTTCGAAACTTCTTTCAAGAAGCATAAAACTTCTCTTGTACAAAACCTTACTAAGACCTATACTCACCTACGGTTCCGAATGTTGGGTGCTAAGCAAAAAAGACGAAAACTCCTTGTTGGTATTTGAGCGGAAAATACTAAGACGCATTTTCGGAGCTGTGATGGAAAATGAGAGATGGCGAACGCGTTATAATCACGAGCTATACCAAATGTACGATGAGCCAAACGTAATTAAGACCATAAAGATCGGACGCCTACGTTGGGCAGGACACGTGTTGCGAATGGACGAGGCCAGAGTACCCAAACGCCTTTTAGAAGGCCGACCGGAGGGCCGCAGAAGTCGAGGCAGGCCCAAGCTCAGATGGTTGGACGGCGTCGAACAAGACATCAAGATCTTGGGAATAACAAGTTGGAGAAGGAAAGCCTCTAACAGATCGGACTGGAGAGCTTTGCTGGACCAGGCTAAGGCCCACCCGCGGCTGTAATGCCTCAGATGATGATGATGATGATTTATCTACAACGTGCTCGGAGATAAATGCATGCCCTAGAAAAAATATTTTAAAGATCACCAAAACGCATTTTGGACTCTTCCCTGCCCTCAAACATTCTCGAAAATGTGAGGAGGCCTGGACTCAGGACTGCAGTAGGATGCTATAACTTTACATTATTTTTAAGGGTGACAAAACAAAAACTGTGACCACCTAATTATCAAATGGACGCATAGGTCTTAAGACACATATACATACTTATATACTTGATTAAGATTTTAAATACAGAATTTATATTTATTAAATTAAAAAATTTAAATATTTTATTAAGGATTTAATATATTTTTAATAAAACGCCAGCTGGTACTCGGCGCGTTAAATTTCGAAGCGTTCTATTGCTTAATTAGGTATGATAATACATTCATTAAAATTGAATGGTAATTAATATAACTTTCAAATAAATTTGTCGGTATGACATGCGCGCCACCTACTGTAAGTTAAGTGCACTATGCCTGTAACCTTCTCGCAAGTGCAAGCAATAAGTTGGCAAAGTTTTGGCGCAATCAGATGAACGGTATGGCAGCGTATAAAATACGTAAAAACAAACATTATTTTTTTAATTATTAGATAAGTGAAAAACAAACTTACACTATACCTTAAAGCGCGGATGCTTCGTCACCTCTGAGGACTAAGATGGAATGCTTCACAGCCTTTAATTGTACTGACTCTCGATATCCTTCAAACCAGAAAAAAACATTGCTAGCATTGCTATTCAGTGGCAGAAATAGTTTAAGAGTGTTAACCTATCCAGACAAAAGAAGATACATACACAGATAAAAGGTCTTACCCACTTGCTTGCTTTTTTTATAGGATAGAGTGACAAACGAGCACACAGTCCACCTGATGGTAACGCTGTGATCCATAGACATCTACATCTATCCTCGATTACGAATCAAAATGCAGGCGCGTTGTCACCCGTGAGGACACGTGAGGATGGAATGCCTCATGCCCAGTAAAAAGGGTCTCCGATTCTCTACACTCACCATACGGAAAACAGCAGTGTTAAGTTGTTATTTTACGCTGGTATTCTGTGAGAGCGTGGTCCTTCCCCGGTCGAGCCGCCCCATTCGTGCTACAACTATACGACTTGGCTTATTACATAACTGTGATACACAGCAAACAAAATGTCAAGACTTCAAAATAATTTTCAAACGACAATTGTTTCATTTTACCATATTTACGTAACATTAAAATATATTATACAATACTAGCGCTCCGCCACGACTTCGCACGAGTCTCGACAACAGCTCCACCTACTGGGTCCAATTGTAAATCTAAGCCATCCACTGACCCAAAACTCACACAAAAAAAGTGCGTGAGTGTCGTGGAACACTCGGTTGGAACGAAGTTCCTTGCGTAGTATATTATTATTGATAAACGTAGGTATTATATTATTGATTAACAAATACAAATAAATGAATTACTAGCGTCTATTAAAATGAAGCGTCATTTGAAATAAAATAATATTTCTTTCATGGCAAGATAAGAAAAAGTGCGAGGGAGATGGATATTATTCCATTTCACTTTCTTATTTCGCCGCCAAGGCCGTCTACACTATGACACAAGGGGAAGAGACGAAAAAATCTTACACTTTTTGTTGCCTAGATCTCATCCGCCAAACCGTTACCGTCCCATAAGGAACATCATTCAAAAATTTCATCAGACTCGTTCGAGCCAGTTTCGAGTTTTAGCAAGATTAACGTACAGTCGTGAATTGAGTTTATTTAGGAACTCCACCGCACATGAACCGATAGTAACGACAGCTAATGTCACAAATAGTTACGCTGTCGTGTCTCAGAGACTGGTATTTGCGTTAGTTAGTTCAGCTGCCTCTGATGCCGCCCTGGCTTTACGAGGTACCCCTGAGATGAGAGGCTACCAAAGTGTCTACGCAAGTATCATCCCACACCAGGCCTCTATCTCTCTTCTAAGGGACTCTGTTAAGATCAGGTTGTTTGTGAACATTCTAAGGTTAAAATAATATTTTTATTTATTATTTTAAATTTCATGTAAAACGTCAAAGACGTCTGTAACTTATAAATGTATGAAGATGATGAAAGTATAGTTAGTGAAGTGATGTTTGATGTTCTAAAAATCATAAAAATCTTATTCATTATATTAATGACTTGCTCCGTGCAGCTGGGACAATATAAATAAAGGACGTTTAAAATCACTCCGAACCGCACCAAGTCTGAACGAATGTAAACAATGTTAAAGTCGTAAATCGACGAGCGAGGCGAACGGTAATTGATTATAATGCGTTGTGACTGACAGACGTTTGGCTCCCATCGGAACACCGTTTTGAATATAGCACGTTGTAGATCGATAGACAGGTAGAGATGTGACGTCAGATTGCCTACGATCGATTAAATATTAATGCCGTATAATAATTTCTTATATTTACGCGGACACTACACATTGAATAAAACTACTTTTATGGGTTTTCTTATCGCGTTTAATTAACTTATATTTATTTATTCCCGAAGTTACGGGTGCTTTACAGTACCCATGGTCACGGGGGACTGAGCTGAAAAAGGGGAGGCTCATGTTCAGTAGTAGCCTTGATTGGCTGCGATAATATGATTAGCTCGTTACTTTTAGCTCTAGTTCATTGACAAATGACAGGCATAGTTTTTCCTATATTATGTAAATTGAAAGTTCTTTTAGTTGAAATTGAAAGTGCTTGGTATTATTTTTATTGTAAGCTTTATAATTGTAAATAGCTTCTTATTTTTATAGTAGATCGGGCAAACGAGAATGTGGCTCATCTGATGGTAAGTGACTACCACTGCCCACGAACAACTACTAATAAAAGTAAACTAAATGGATTCTTCTACGCTACTTGGTCAGGGGTAGAGTGAAAATCAATAAAAGGCTCTTTGACCATTTTTTTTATAGGATCGAGTGACAAACGAGCACACAGTCCACCTGATGGTAAGTGGTTACTGTGACCCATAGACATCTACATCTATCCTCAATAAAGACTCAAGATGCAGATGCGTTGTCACCCGTGAGGACTAAGATGGAATGCCTCCTTGCCAGTAAAAAGGGTCTCCGGTCCTCTACACTCACCATACGAAACACAGCAGCGTAAAGTTGCTATTTTACGCTAGTTTTCTGTGAGAGCGTGGTCCTTCCCCGGTCGAGCCGACCCATTCGTGCTACAACCATAATATAGCTGCAGCATGGCTCTACCACGTAGAAGAGAATGATGATATATTATATTCCATCTGATTATATTCGTAAGAATATTTGAGAAGAACTTAATCTGTGACATACCTGGGTCAAATGAAAATATTTTAATTCAAATTATTCTTTAAAAATACTTCTTGTAAGTCGAAAACTTACGCGACCACTGCCTGAAAAAGTCCTTGCGAAAATTAATATTTACTAGATTTTGTAGCATTATTTTTATACCAGAAATTAAGCAATAATGCGTTCTCTAATTCCATTATAACAAAAATTAAAACTTTGTTCAAGATGACCCCTGTTGAACTTGATAAGCCGCGGTCCGCGATCATGAGTTGAATAAGTGCGACGGGCGGCACCTTTATCCAATACAACTAACTACATAAACGTGATTCGTAAACAGTCAGACGGTGAACAGTAAGTGTCTTGCGTGTGAAATTATTGTATGTCTCTTCGCATACAGATAGAAACCATTATATTTTGATCGGTCCCTCTTTTTACACGACTGCCCAAAGGAGGTTACTTAATGTTTTTCGAGTGTGTGTATTATCTAGTGTATATATTATATTACCTATCTACCGAGTCCTACAATCTTAAGGATTAAGTTCGTTAAAAATCTGTCGTTAAGGCGTTAAACGACAGATTTTTTGAAGAGCTAAGTAAAATAAACCCTTAAAGTTTACTAAAAAACGTATAAATTACGATAATGGAAATGAAAAATAGAAAAAATATTGTGTGCTAGTTGTCCCCCGCGACTTCGCCCACGTGGCATTTACTACGATTTCATTTCTTTGCGCGGAATTTTAATTCTTTTTCTAAAATATAATTTAAAATTTAAAATTTTGTACAACCAACTTCAATGTAAATTATTCAGAATAACTCAAAAACTATTGTTCAGACCTTGATCAAATTTATATGAGATCACACGAGAAGCACCAGTTTTCAAATAAAAAAAGAAATCGGTTCACCCAGTAAAAAGTTATGAGGTAATACACATAAAAAACATACAGTCGAATTAAGTACCGTCTCCTTTTTAAAGTCGGTAGAAAAGTGTCCTAAGTTACTCCTTATAACATTAGATATTTGCCAGTGAAAGTCCCGTCAAAATCGGTCCAGCCGTTTCGGAGATTAGCCGGAACAAACAGACAGACAGAGAAAAAATTTACAAATTGGTTTTTGTTATTAGTATCGTATATACTTTCATATGCATTTAGTAAATAGCTGTTATTTTAACATTACAAAAAGACACTTCAATTTTATTTATTTGTATAGATTAAAAACAAATACCGCCTAAATTAAATACAAACTCATACATAAATAATTGAAATACCGATTACAAATGGATTTATGCCCACCGAATAGGTTTTATATATGTAATCAAAGGCATCGACAGTCGGCGGGCTTATTCTGAAAGCAAAAGGGAAATAAAAAAAATACAGGCTAATATCAAAGAGAATCGGGTTCTGAAAAGACCCACTTTTGGGCGTAGGCCTTCTTGTGCTTCTTAGAGGATTTGACAGAAAAAAATGTCCGCTTTGCTTTGTACTAATAGACTCAGTAGATATACATAATATGTTTGATTGCTGAAACATACTAATATAGAGGTGTTTATTACGTTTCTTGCGTCTACTATAAGATTCAAAATGAGCGCCGGGTCCTGAGTAATTTTGACACGACAAATGAAATTTTTAAAAGGCAATAGTAAATAAATAAATTAATAAAAAACGCTTAGTTATTTACCTATAGTGACCCCTAAATGGATATTATTGATACGAGATAACGGCATTTGTTTTACATGTTCTCTAAAATTTACCTAATTTAGAAAACTTGAACTTTACCTAAACAAGCTTTTAAGTATATTAATATATATATCAATAGTAGTAGAAAAAATTATAAATTTTAAAACTAATTTTAGACTAAAAAAATTATTATAATTATTAAAGTAAAATTTTTTCACAGACGTTCATAGTGGAGAAATTTAGTACGGTACTAAAAAAAAAACTCAATCACCACTGGAACTGCATGAGTATACTATTTATTTAACTTCCATAAGTAAAATATATATATTTATTTTTAGAATAAGGGTGACAAACGAGCCTACAGTCCACCTGATAGTAAGTGGTTGCTATGACATCTATCTTCGTTTGCGAATTAAAATGCAGATGCGTTGTCAGCCGTGAGGACTATGATAGAATGCCTCTTTCTAGTAGAAAGGGTCTCCGGTTCTCTACACTCACCATACGAAATGCAGCAGCATTAGGCTGTTATTTCACGCTGGTATTCTGTGAGAGCGTGGTCCTTCCCCGGTCGAGCCGAGAGCTGCTACAACTATACTATTAATATAGCTGCAGCATGGCTCTACCACGTACATGAAAATCAACCACCAAAAACCACGTAAATGAAAGAAGAATGATATGTCGTAAAAAAATTTCACGTCGTAAGTTTGTAAACAATTATACCACGCACAATTATTATTATTATTAAATCAATATACAATGTAATTTTTTAATCACCCCATGGGTGACTTTGGGTAGTGGATTCTCTCACGCCAACACTACATGATATGGCATGTAAAATATATAGTTTTCTTTAAGTATTGTATATAATAAAATATTGTATATTGTGTTATGTAAAACTCATATTTCGATATCAGCATCCATATAGTAAGGATATCGCATTTAACGCTCAAAGTTGGTACGCGACAGTTTAATCATGTAATGGAGCATGGAATGCCGAAGCGCGTTTCTCACTAAGAATTCTATCAAAATTCAACATTCATCTGTGTAGGGCTATGCTAAAATGCGTATTTCATAACATTTTCTACCATTATTTGGTAAATGCATGACGCGGGATCGAACATTCATGGCTAGCAGATTTGAAGTTATCGACGCAGATCTCATTTCAGAGATGACTCGGAATATTTTCATTCAATTTAGAAATCCTATAAATTTAAAATAAATTTAAGTAATAAATTATTTTTTCATAAACTAAATTTTGAATATAATTAATATAATCCGGCGTTACTTTGCGTACATCCATTATATAAAAGCTATTAGAAAAATTTACTTCACAAATATCCGCGTTATAAAATATGTAAAATGATGACACATCATTACCTAGTATGAAGCGCTTAGCGGTTAGCCACTGTAGAGTCTATATCACCTGAGGATGCCTCGTGTAGAGGCGAAACACGTGTCGTATTATCGTCAGTGGTGTGTCTTGCCTAGTGTAGTGGTGTTGGGAGTAGCGGTGCTGGGATTAGTGGTGACGGGGATAGTGCACGCAATTGAGGGAGGGCGGGAGGTGCTCTTCATACTAGGTAAGACACATCATTTTATTTTATAACGCGGATATTTGCGGAGAAAATTTTTTTAAAGGCTTTTATAAATTATGAATTTTAAAATACATTCTCACTTGAATAGAATTTGAAAATATTATGACACTAATAACGTTGTATTTTTTTTAACAATAAGGATGACAAACGAGCACACAGTTTACCTGATGGTAAGTGAATCTGTTACCCTTAGACATGTACATTTCTCCTCGGTTAAGAATCAAAATGCAGATGCGTATTTAACCCTAAGTACTTAGATGGAATGCGTGGTTTAAAAAGTAAAAAGGTTCCTTACACCCACCATAGGAAACACAGTAGCAATAAGTTGCTGTTTCTCGCTGGTATTATATATATATAATTTAACTTTTTAATTCCCGACGTTTCGGGTGCTTTACAGCACCCATGTAAATTAGTTTCCTTTAATGTGTAGTGTTCGCGTAAATATAAGAAATCATTATGTAATCAACACCGTTCACCTATTGGCCTGAATGATGATATTCAACCGATGCGTCTATTAGAACATTGCGCCTATCTTGTAATATCAGCGACAGTAGTTAATTTGCAGCTGGAGTGGTTCTTGGGCCACCATAAAGCCGCGTAAATTTATATAAAATAGCACATCGGTTGAATATCATTCAGGCGGTTGAACCGCTAAGTAAGCAAGTTTGCTGCGGCATGTACACGACCTACCACCAGAAACCTAGGCTAAAATCTGACGTGATAGAGCCAAGCTGCAGCTATATTAATAGTATAGTTGTAGCACGAATGGGTCGGCTCAACCGGGGAAGGACCACGCTCTCACAGAATACCAGCGTAATATGGCAGCTTAATGCTGCTGTGTTTCGTATGGTGAGTGTAGAGAACCGGAGACCTATTTTACTGGAAACGAGGCATTCCATCTTAGTCTACAGGCCACAGCAACCACTTATCACCAGGTGGACTGTGTGCTCGTTTGTCACCCTTATTCTACATAAAAAATTAAAACAAGAACTATTGGTGGTAATTTAGTACGTATCGTATTTTTTTTAAACTAGATTATTTCTGCACTTATCTCCTATCTTATATCCAATCGTGTGAAAACTAACGCTTTTATGTCTATTCTCCCACATATTTTATTTTCCCGCGGTAAAATACTCATATCCGTAAATCCAGTTTAAGGTTTATATGTATTTTTATAGAATAAACGTAATATACAGTAAGTGAGAATACAATCCGTCTGACGATAAGTGGATGCTGTGGTCCATATACCTACATTAAGTCTCGTGTAAGAATCATAATAAAAGAAGCCCTATACTACTTTATACTAGGTAAACCTGTTTCACTGGATATTAAACTTTCCATATTGTACTAGTGAGCAAAATTCACAAACAAATTCGAGCAAAGTAGATATGTAATATATGAAAAATCACATAAAGTTTCATATATATTTAAAAATATAGCATAACGTTGGATAAATGACATGTAAAAGGCGAGTTTATCTATAATTTATAAGTAAAAGAAAGTAAAAACAGACATTAATTTGCTAAAAAAGAAGTTATTTATTTGCTACCAATAGGAGTGGAATTTTTATAATTAATAGAATCGGGCGTTACTTTGCGGAAATCCATTATATAAAAGCTTTTACAAAAATTTACTTCGCAAATATCCGCGTTATAAAATAAAATGATGTGTCTTACCTAGTACGAAGAGCACCTCCCGCCCTCTCTCAATTGCGTGCACTATCCCCGTCACCACTAATCCCAGCACCACTACTCCCAACACCACTACACTAGGCAAGACACACCACTGACGATAATACGACACGTGTTTCGCCTCAAGTAAGACTTAGCGGTTAGCCACCGTAGAGTCTATATCACCTGAGGATGCCTCGTGTAGAGGCGAAACACGTGTCGTATTATCGTCAGTGGTGTGTCTTGCCTAGCTTAATGGTGTTGGGAGTAGCTAGTTGGGATTAGTGGTGACGGGGATAGTGCACGCAATTGAGGGAGGGCGGGAGGTGCTCTTCGTACTTGGTAAGACACATCATTTTATTTTATAACGCGGATATTTGCGAAGTAAATTTTTGTAAAAGCTTTTATATTGTGGAATTTTTTATCAAAATTTATATGGGACCACCCTAGAAGTATAACCTATTTAATAAAAAAGATTCATCAGAATTGGTTTACAATCAACGAAGATATACCGTGACATACATACGAAAAACCATACACTCGAATTGAGATCCCCCTTTTTGAAGTCGGTTAAAACTTGAATTTGATGCGTAGTTTTATAACTTACAAAAGCAATTATATTCAAGTTTTAAATCGTTCAGCTTAAACTCTAACTATTTGTTAACTAAAGAGTCTTATTAACAACTTAAAAGTTTGCAGCAGTATAAAAGTAGATGCTATAAAGAGTGGATAACTATCCGTCTTAATTTTATTTTTAAACAAAATTTACGAGAGTCCGACCCTCCTCTAGCCAGACCAACCTAGATATAATGACAAATGGCACCGGCATTAAAACTTCAACATGTAAAGAGATTTTAAAACTCGAAGAAAGTGTTAAATGAAAGATTTATGGTGATGCTAACTCATAAAGGAGCTCTATGATAACTTTTACTACAGACAATGTTAGAAAACACAAAAAAGAATTTTATAAAATTATTTATACGTATAATGTGGATAATTTAGTAGATAATTAAAATAAAAGTATGGATATCAAGTCTTAATCTTTATGTACTTTGGCAAACGTGGTTATATATTTACTGCAGCTAATGGACGCTGGCAACTTTCGTCAACAAAAAAGGTTAGCGTTGTCACCAATAAATACTACAATAACATGTGTCAGACTCAGACCAACAAACAAAGATAAAACTATAAAAATGTCCTTCAGATCGAAGTTCGAACGGAGACTAGCCATCTGCACAAAAGTAGATTATGGTGCACGAGTGTACGCGCAAGCACAGGTGCAATCTTTATTCCCTCACCCACATAATCCGATGGGACGGTAAACCGACACGACCAGAGGGAGATCTGGTGCAGAACCAGCGGCTTTACGTGCTTTCCGAGGCACGGGGGTGAAAGACTTCCTGAGCAGTCTGGAGCTGCTACAAAAAATATCATTTTCATTGTCAGAAAAACGAAATAATAACTGTTTTTGGCCTGACGGGACTGGAACCCGGGATCTCGTTATCAGCAATCGCGTTAACAACCACGATGGCTCCATGGCGCAATGGCTTAGCAGTGAGTTGTTGCGCTGGGGGCCGCGGGTTCGAATCCCGCACAGAACAAGTATTTGTATGGCCTACAAATAATTGTTCCGGGTTTGTCCTCGTGCAATTTATGTTTGTAACCTGCCTCCACGATACAGGAGAAAATCATGGTGTGGGTGTAACTTTTTTTTTAAAGAACTTAAAAAAGGTCCACTATACCATTTAGACAGTTGACCGTGGTTTCGACTTCACTGGAAATGTACATAGGGTTCGATGTATCTTTCTTGTTGGTCTGAGAACACAACCTGTAATGACTCTATTACTGTTAAACAGACATACTTAGCTGCAAAAATAGATTCACGGGTGGTGAACCCTAACCCTCTTGTAATGTAACACTTTTTTCAATGTTAAATAACATAATTAATAGAATCAGGCGTTACTTTGCGAAAATCCATTATATTAAAGCTTTTAAAAAGTTACTTCGCAAATATCCGCTCTATAAAATAAAATGATGTGTCTTACCTAGTAGCGGGAGGTGCTCTTCATACTAGGTAAGACACATCATTTTATTTTATAGAGCGGATGTTTGCGAAATAACTTTTTAAAAGCTTTAAATTATATATATATATATATAATAGATATAATTTTTTTATTTTATTCATTTCTTTACTGCAGCAAATAATGAAACCGATTATTAAACTGAAGTTGCAATAGGCTGCTACTGGACTGGGCTGGGCTGGACTGCCTCGTATCGGTTAGCGAGTATAGGGCGGCCACTAGATGGAGTAACGATCTGGTAAGATGATGGATTCAGGTATCTCGGGACCGAGCTTAATCGCATTCTTTGTGGGAGGCCTATGTTCATGAATGGACTTGTAAATGGTTATAATGATGATGATGATGATGATCAATAAAGAAATCGACATGTCTTTTTTATTATCGCCTAACGTCTATTTTAAAACAGACCATAAAAATCATTCTTTCTTTTTCCACAGAATACTTAATAGTACAAAGTACTTTTGCGAAAACGAAATAGGTACCATAAATAATAATTTTTCTTAGACCTATATTCGTGTACAGTGTCACCATTATGTTCATATTTTAGCTTGCTCCATATTTTATGTTTATTTTGTCGTACTGGATAATTTTAGCACACAATATATTATTTTAAAAAACATTTTTGTTATGTCGTATAGTGGCGGCATAAGATAATCGACTTCCCCATATCATCCCGTGGGAGCTGTAAGAAGCGATAAATGGAAATTAAAACAGTGAGACGGGCAGCAAATAATAAGAAACTGCGGTGGCTAACTTGTCCAGCACACAGTCCACACGATGGTAAGTGAATGCGGCCCATAAACGTCTACATTTATCTTCAATTAAGAATCAAAATGCAGATGTGTTGGATAAAACCATTTTTACGGATTTTATCGCGTTTAATTTACTTATTTTAATTCGACCCAAAACAAAGCACCCGAAACGTCGGGAATTATAATAAGTAAATTAAACTCTATAAAATTTGTAAAAATAGTTTTCTTCAATGTGTAGTGTTCGCGTAAATATAAGAAATCATTATGCAGATGTGTTGTCACCCCTTGAGGACTAAGATATAATGCCTCATTTCCAGTAAAAATGGTCTCCGGTTCTCTACACTCACCATACGAAACACAGCAATATTAAGCTACTATTTCACGCTGGTATTCTGTGAAGCGCGGTCCTAGCCTGGTTGAGCCGACCTATTATTGCTACAATATTATAATATAGCTGCAGCGTGGCTCTACCACGTAACAATGAAAGCAATATATGGGCTAGTGCTTCAAAATGCTACCTAGCAGATTTGGACTCAGTGAAATGGGGTTCCAAAGCGTTATTTCAATAGCCTCGCGAATCATGAGGCAATTAGTATCTGCTGGGGATTAATTAAATATCAACTCAAGCATACAACTGAAGACTTAAAGATACAAGTCGCGGCACGTAAGTCTAGCGCTGAACGAAACGTGGAGGCGATAGCTGCGCTTGGGTACTGTTGCGAACAATCAGCGCATGCGAACGATACGCACGCCCGCCCCGCGACCCGCTCACTACCGGCCACCGCTAGAGTTTCGTGCTGCTACTTATACTATAAGTTCGTTTTGCGTAGATCGGATTAAAAAAAAATTAAACTGAACGTCGTGGTTAACTATGATTTTGGGACTTCAAACACCTCAGTCCCCACGTGACCATGGGTGCTGTAAAGTACTCGGAACGTCAGGACTTTGAAATAAATTAACATACGCGATAAAATCCGCAAAACTTAGTTTCATTTAAATAATAGAATAATAATCGCTTAAATAAAAATCATATCCACACATAAACTAAACATTACGTTCATTCACACACTCTCCTTATAATCTACACACACACACACACACATTAAACATGCACACTACACTTACACTATACGCACACTTCACAAATAATTTATACACATACCCTCACTTAACATTTAATTATGATCCATGGAAAGAGCAGAACCACCCGATACAAGCATTTCTACATGCTTCTTGGGTGATTTTGGCCACGGCATAATAATATAACTAATCTATTTTAAGTAAATAAACTATTTTTAATTATTTTTCACAATTTGAGGTGGAGGCTTGAATTTTTTTAATACACTATGACTTAGCACCCACTTCAGAAAGTGAAATTATAATTAGTTTTAGTTCTTTAAAGTAAGCTTTTATTTTCTACCGACTTCAAAAAGGAGGAGGTACTCAATTCGACTGTATGTTCTTTTATTATGTGTGTTACCTCATAACTTTTATGTGCGTGAACGGATTTCGATGATTCTTTTTCTTTTTTATATCAAAGCTGATGCTTTTCACGTGGTCCCATATTGATCAAGATCTGACCAATAGTTTTTGAGTTATTCTTAATAATTTGCATTGAAGTCGGTTGTACAAAATTTTTAATTATTATTAACAGATTATTTGTTAGTAATGGAACTAAAGTTGTTCCAAAATCCAATTTAGCAAGTAACCAAGCTGATATTAGAATATCAAGCGACAAACAAACAAACAAAGATATCTGATGTTTGCGCAGCGACCGACTAGCAGATACGTGGAATATTGGCAATGTTCGCAGACGTACTTCATCTAATCGCCTGTGTTATTACAGGTGTAATATTGAATATTAAGCGTGTAATTATTGCTCCGGTTACGAATATAGCAATCAACTTTGGCTACGATGGCAATACCAATAAGCTTTGGAACATAAATCGAGCAATTAATTGTAAACTACAATCATTTAATACGTATTTTTAAAATAAATATACTAGTAGATAATAAGTATGTTTTCAGAAATTTGGTACGTTATAATTTCGATTACGCGAATACTACACATCGAATAAAAGAAATTTTACGGATTTAATTGCATTTAATTTTAACTTTTTTAATTCCCGTTTCGCGCACTTTTCAGCGCCCATGGTCAAACCCCCCCCCCCACCCCCGTGACCATTGGCGCTGGAAATTGCCCGAAACGTCAGGAATTGAAAAAGTTCCAATTAAACGCGATAAAATACGTAAAATCAATTTTAATCCAATTTGGTACGTTATAAAGATAACGCTTCTTACATGAATCATCCATGTCATAATATGTAATGCTAAATAGATGTATATATTCATAGTTGAACTAATTATACACCTGTTTAACCAAGGCAAGTGCATGCTGTGGCCCACAGACATCTAAATCAAGCCTCGATTACGAATCAAAATGCAGATGCGTTGCCACCCCTGAGGACTAAGACGGAATGCCTCCTTCCCAGTAAAAAAGTTCTCCGGTTCTCTACGCTCACCATACGAAACACACCAGCATTGAGCTGGTATTCTGTGAGGCATGGTCCTTCCCCGGTCGATCTGACCCATTCGTGCTACAACTATACTACCATTATAGCTACAGCATAGTTTAAAAAAACTCATAACTTAATTAGAAGAATTTGCCTTAAATCACGTTTCACAAGTTCACGCACAATCGCAATACTAGATGTTTCACATCCATTACAATATTCTCTAAAGGTAAACTAAAATACTTCATAATAAATCCGTGTAAGCATTTGAAATTCTTTCATTTCCTCAGTACACTGACCTAGATCAAAATGTCCTTCAATTAGTAACTGAGTACTGCAGGCACTTGACATTTCGGACTGTCATTAAGGATTTCCTGGCTTAGAGCCATCGTTCTGCTATTGTTTCACCTTTAAATTAAACTGTATTTTTTGAGGATAAGTTATATCGAGATAAAGTTTTAATGGATGAAAAATAATTACAAAAAATTAAAGTACAAATATTTTTAATTCTTCTAATCACGTATTAGTAAATGACAGTATGTGAACGTGTTGTCATGTACTTTTTTAGAAAAGTGCTAAAACATGAATGCTGCTCACCTGAAAACCTGCAACACTAGGAGAATTGCAGGTGCATTGCCTGCTTTTTAAAAAAGTGTTTTCGAAGATTCCCAAGTTGTATCGGTCCGGAAAAATCACTGGTGGTAAAGGATTCCACAAAGAAGTCATACGAGGAAAAAAACACCTAGAATATAAAATCGCGCACTGTTGTACCGCTAAGCATCCAGGTGGATGTGCTAGTGACACAAAAAATTCACCACCATATTGTAGTTCCGTGAGTTTCTAATTTTTTTTTATGTAGAACTAGGGTGACAAACGTGCACACAGTCCATTAGATGCTAAGTCGTTGCTGTGGCACATAGACATCTACATAAATCCTTGATTAAGAATTAAATGCAGATTCATAGTCACCCCTGAAGACTAAGATGGAATGTCTCATTTTCTGTAAAAACGATATCCGGTTCTTTACACTTACTTTATGAATAACAGCTGCATTAAGCTGCTATTTTACACCGGTATTCTGTGAAAGCGTGGTCCTATCCCAGGCAAGCCGCCCCATTCGTGCCACAACCATAGCTGCAGCGCGGATCTACCACGTATATTTTATGCAACACTAAATGACATATTTAGGATTCTTGATTAAATTTCGCCTTATTAGTAATTAATCACGTACACATCACATCTTTTACGTTGTTTTCCAAAGAATATAATATTAAGTAAGGTCAACGAGGCATCTCCTATATCTCAAGAGGATGAGAGGTCGCTAAGTATCTACTAACGTAGCGTCCTATACAAGCTTGACCTTTCACAACAAATCAAAGTCGTACAGATAAAATCTTTCTAGAAGGCTCTAAAACTTAGGAACTATTTATAGACACAAGAGCCTTTCGTATAATGTCTTGACGGAATTACTATCCAGTATCTTTCTTGCATGAAAGGCTGTGAACACCAGATTCAAATAATGCCATTACCTCAGATTCACCAGACGGTTGACAGATCGCTTCTCTTATTCAGAACTTTAGCCCCGGTATTTCCTGGGTTAGATTTAATTAGGTAACGTCATTTAAGTTTAAAATATCATCAAATATCATTTTTTATATATTTCTTTTGGTTTCACATAAAGACTGAGATTTTTAAATAAAATATATAGAGCATAGGTCACTCCTAGTTCAATCTCTTCTCTTTACTCATTCTTCATTTCTTCTCCATTCTCTATCTGTTTGTGAAGTTTCATAATAATCGGTTCAGTCATTCCGAAGGCAACCTCGAACAGACAGACCATTAGATAAAAAAAATAAAAACTGGTTATTCATGTCTTATTGCATGTAAATTAACCCCCTAAGTTCAATAAAAGGCATTTTTGAGAGGGTTTTAGGGCAAGGAAATGTCCGCCGCGCTGCCCCAATGCGTGTTGACGAACTTCACATGTCTTTGAAATATTTGACAGATTTTGACAGACGCTTTAGTTTTATTTATTTTATAATAATAATAATAAATTTATTCATAAGAAATATGGTACAAAGATGTTCGTATGAAATAATAAAGTATCACATATTTCACTAATTTTGGTATATGAAAACTTATGATTATAAAATACAGTATTTAAGTAAAATTAAACGTGCATCAGCTTCCAATTTTGATATTAACAATTTAAAACATGATCAAAGAAGAAACAGCGTTCAACAGTCACTAGAAACGTTCTTTTATTTTTAGCAGTTCATATGATATGTATGTACCTATAGACATATAGATTACTTTATATGATACAAAATTAGACCCCTTCATACATTGAAGTAATATAATATACTACTCACTAGAAGAGACGCCTAGACTTAGGTTCTCTGTAAAAAACGTTAGAGCCCGCGGGCTCAAACTCACTTAGTCGCCTCCACATGAGTTTAAAAAGCGCAGATTATGTTCACGGTGGCTGTACTAGTGAGTGGTACATTTATTAGTTCAATGGTTTCATGTATATGCATAGTGTATTGTAGCAGGCGTGTTGGCAACTGCAGTTATTTCATTATGTTGTGTTAGTACTTGGGAGATGCGTGGTATACGTGGTAGAACCATGCTACAGCTATATTACTGGTAAAGGATCGGGAAAGGACCACACTCTCACAGATTACCAGCGTAAAAAAGCAGCTTAATGCTGCTGTGTTTCGTTTGGTGATACAGTCGCGGATACAGTTTCTTTAAAAACTTCACCGCACGTGACTGGTCATCGTTGAGGGCTGGTTCGCACTAATGCAACAAGGAACTGCAGCCAGCTTTCTTAGCACGATACCATGGGGAGTAGGACTATATTATAATGAAGGCTAATAATTTTCTGCTCACCCGATGTCGCTAGTTGACACTGAGGTAGAGTTTTTTGTTACACAATGTCATTTAATTGAGAAGTCGTTTTTTAAATTAAAGTTTATCAGTGTCTAGAGTATTATATTAATACACAAAACAATGCGTCAGTGGTTTGCTCTTTAAGTTTTTGCACATTTTTAACTTTTTTTATAATGATTCTATTATTATGAATACCTGTGGTTTGGTTTATTTATATTTAATGTTATTAATATAAAATATAGCTAATAGTACAAAAAGAAACAATAAATTTTACATTTTCCGAACAAATTAATATCTCCACTATGAAATCTGTCAAATGTACCTCACTTTTTAGTGGCGCCGCCCTGGTGGCAGAAAAAGTCGTGGATGTCATCATTAAAGTTACAAGTTTTAGTAATTTACTATAATAAAAAAGTGAAACTAAATTTAAGTTTTTTATTATAGTTTTTTAATAATTATCGCAATATTATTTAAAAATATATTTATTAAACTTTCAACAACTTACTAACCGAATAAAATGCTCGTGGACTGGAGGGGAGTAGCCATCCGTAGACATTTCTCTCTGTTAAAGTACAAGTCCACGTGGTCCTGTGCCTACTATAAAACTAGTTGCAGCCACACTGTTCACTAGACTAAATCTAGTTGCGCAGCTGAATCGGCTTATTTATCACATTATTATCTATCATATTCATCATATTATAAATATTTACTTCTTTTTAAACATAAAAATTAGAATAATAACGGTCTTGTAGTTTTGGATTTGTTTACCAACATAGGCTGCTCGCCCTCGTACAATATGCGGATCGGTCGGGCGATTGATCCGAGTCTGTATCCGATTTGTCGCTGTCACCAAACAATAGTGATGAAATGTATCTGAGAAATCGTTAATATATTATTTTAATTGTTATGTGTGAGTTCGTTGTGACAAACGACTGTTTTTGTGTGCGTAGATTTGTGCATCGGGGAAACGCTATGGCATCTTCTCCCCGGTTCGTAATGCTTCATATAATTATATGTTACGGAGTGTTTTGTGAAATATTTTAATGCACATTACATAAATTATTATGATAATTAACAGTTTTCAGTATTTTATCAATAAATAATTAATCTATATGATAAAAAACGATTACGTAAATCCAAACAAACTTACGAAGGAAAGCATAAGTAATAAATTCTGTTACCTACGTCAATATCTGCGAAATGTATAAAATTTGTTATTTTATTTTGATCAAGAAAAATGTCAAACAAGCGAAAAAATAGGAGATTACAGGCTTTATGGGAGGCTTTGAACAAATTCACATTGGTTGCATTTTTATTGAATTACTCCTTTTATTGGTAACATTCCAATCGCTTCAGAGTATATGGGAATATTTATTACGTTCGCTGACTTTGAAAATAACATAATTTGTAAAGAGATCTAAGCGGTACCAAAAAAAAATTGAGCAAATAGTTTTGTAAAGAAGATATCATATTCTTCTCGTTCTCCTGTATCAGCCTATAACAGTCCAATGCTGGGCTTCCACCACTGTAAGAAGGATTTGCCATACAATACTTGGCAGTAACATGTAATGCTTGGCAGGTGGATTGACGACCGCAGTACCAGCCGTAAAGCACCTTTGATGCTGCGACTGATGATCTTGAGGTTCCGCATTCGCATTCTTATATTTACTCAAACATTAAACATTGAAAAAAAAACGATTTTTACTGATTTTATCGCGTTTAATTTTTCTTACTTAAACATGGGGACGTCAATCACCACGATTGCCTCGTGATCATGGGTACTGTAAAGCACCTGAAACGTCGCAAATTAAAAATGAATCAAATTAAATATAATCCGTAATTTTTTTATTAATTTTATGTTTAATAAAAATAAAAATATGCGTGAGTGTCGTGGAACACTCGGTTGGAACGAAGTTCCTTTCATAGTATGTTATTATTGATAAACGTATTATATTATTGATTAACAAATAAAAATTAATTAATTATTAGCGTCTATTAAAATGAAGCGTCATTTAAAATAAAATACACTATGACACAAGGGGTAGTGACGAATAAATCTTACACTTTTTGTCGCCTAGCTTCCATCCGCCAAACCCGTACCGTCCGATAAGGAAGTTCGTTCCAATAATCTTTGAACACCTTATTATTCAATAGTTAGTTTCATAAAAACTAAAAGGTGACAAAAGTTAGTAAATATTTGTGTAGATTACGAAATTAAAACATAAACCATACAGGACGTTCAAAGCAGTTTCACCTCGATCCATCAAAATCGCCAACATGTGTTCACATGACAAATGCTTCCCTAATCTCTTCCTGAGCATGGTTCTATGGAAATCTACTGATATAGGCTATATTAAAAGAGATACATACCATTTATTTTTGGAAAAACGTCCGCGGAGCCAACTAGTTGTGTTTTTAACTTTTTAAATTTGTCAAAGGGTAACCAAAGTGACCCTGTTACTAAGCCTTCGCTGTCCGTCTGTCCGTCCGTCTAACGGTCAGAGGGCTGTATCTCATGATCCTTAATAGGTAGATCGTTAAAATTTTCACAGAATGTGTATTTCTGATGCCGACAAAAAAACAAATAATAAAAAAAAATTAAAAATTAAAGGGGGCTCCACTACTAGAAACGTGTTTGACGATGGTACAGAACCCATCATGCACGAGTACGATTTACTCCTGGCTGGCCTTTTTTAGAATAAATGTGACAAACGAGCACACAGTTCACCTAAGGTCCGTGTCAAAGACGCTGTAACTGACTTACGGACCGCACGACATGGAGTTGTTGTGGCGCTAAAGTGTGACTTACAAATAATTCTTCCGGGTAAGGTTGTTTGTCCTTGTGCAATTCACACTTGTAAACTTCCTACATAATACAAATGAAAATCCTAGTGTTGGGGTGACGTTTTTTTTAAATAATAAGCAAAAGAAGAATCCAAGCAGCTGCGTGACTCGACCTCTTATCCCGTGTCCATTTGTGCTGCAATCGGTTGATTTAATTCATTGATAAAAAACACTATGTCGAACATAGGCCTTTCCTTAGACTAGGGATATATGTCACAGTTGCAGGTTGGCAACCACAGTTTCTTTATTTTCAAGTTGCTATCAGGGAGACACTGCTGCCCATCTCCTAGTTTGTTTTCTTTGTCATCTCTTAGAACACCTACACGATGATATGGGGTATAGGGTATTCTTACGCCACGGCAACACAGCATGGAAGGCACAGCATAGAAGGAACCGTGCTACCTTAATTCTGGTCTGCTTTAATTTCTTTATTACATGGATTTGGATGGCTGTTTTTTTTTTATAAAGAGAATAAGAGTGACAATCGAGCACACAGTCCATCTGATGTTAAGTAGATACTGTGGCCCATAGATATCAACATTTATCCTCGATTAAGATTCAATTTGCAAATGCATTGTCACCCTTGAGGACTAAGATGGAAATTTAATAAATTTAATAAATTTTATTAAATTTAAAATTGCTAAAAAAATTGCTCCTGGACTAGGAATCCTGTATGTCAGGAGCTAGTCCCTTCCATACATTATGCACAAACAATATTAACATTAATTATAAATTTCAATTTAATTTAATTATACTTAATTATATTCTGCTTTATATAATTTAAAATTGACAAAAACAGCTTAAATAAATTATTAAAATAAATTAAAGATAAACATTAAAAAAATTAAATATTTAAAAAATGTATAATAATATGTGGTATTAACTAAGTAATATGTAAAGCCTCGTATCCAGTAAAAAATTTCTCCGATTATCTACATTTTCCATACGAAACACAGTAGCATTAAGCTGCTGTGTTACGCTGGTGGCCCCTCTCCGGTCGGACCGATTCGTTTTGCAACTATAAAATAGCTCTATCATTTATAAGGTATTATTGTAAAAAAATTTCTACCGACTTCAAGCAGAAGGAGGTATTCAATTCGACTGTATGTTTTTTATCTGTTTTATGTGTTTTCTGGGTGAATCGATTTCGATGATTCTTTTTTTTTTGTTTGAAAGCTGGTACTTCACATGTGGTCTCATTTAATTTCATCAAGGTTTAATCAATAGTTTTTGAGTTATTTTTAATAATTTATATTGAAGTCGGTTGCACACAATTTTAAATTATTTGATATACGGTAAGAGCAGCTGGCCGTGTTCCAATAGAGCTCAACGATTTTTAAACTTTAGTTATCTAAAGGCGGTAAAGCCGTTTAATGTATTTTGGCCCGTCAATTTATTTCCGAAGATTGCAAAGACCGTAAAAAAACTCGGAGCCTTGACATAAAACGCAATGTTTTAGGCCTAACGCAAAATTTACTTTCATAAACTATTATTATATAAGTCATATCTAATGTTGCACTAAAACTCCTAGCAGGAACAACGTAAGTATAGCCTACTTACGTTGTTCCTGCTAGGAGTTTTTTTCATTGATGGCCTTAATAAACACTAAATGTTTCGATCAGGAGAGTTCGCGCCGAGTGCCTTTCGTTTCACAGGGCTTTCCTAATATACAAGTAGTCACTGGACCGCACGCATTAATTTAAATTATTACAACCACTTCAGTTATATTCTTAAATATGTATTTTTTAATTTCGTTATCATAGCCGTGTTGGCGGTGTAGGAATATCCACTACTCCATATCATTCCGTGGGTGTAGAGGTAACATAGGGAAATAAATCAGGAGATGGGCGGTAGCATCTGCTTTATAACAACTAAAAACAGAAAACCGCGGTTGCCAACCCGCTTACCAAGCGTGGAAACTATTGAAAATATACCCCCTCCATGAGGCAACCTATGGGGGAGGAAATCCGTAGTGGCACCCACTACTGGTAAGATATGCAAGAAGTCGATAGATGCAGGTAGCTTACGAACGTGTTTTGTGGCGTTCCTCGGGGAAGACCTATGTTCAACAGTGGGCTTGTAAAGGGCTGTAGTGGTATTAGCATAAGCACTGAGTACTAATACTGAGTTTAATTTCTAAGTTGGGCCAAAAATCAGTTATTGGATTTTTCTGAAGTTCTTTTTCTAGAATTCTCAGTAGCATCCCGAAGCAAATAAGATGGCGGTGTTTCACTCCTGTGACTCGGAATACATATAATACCGTTCTTCATACGCCTGATCTCTTTCTCTCTCCGATCGTGTCGGATTACCGTTTCATCGGAATATGCGAGTGAAGGAATAGTGAGTAACAGGTGTTCTCTCTATGCAATAATCTGATCTTGGAGATGTATATTCTCTGTTGAGACTATGTACCTCCTGGTAGTTAAATTTGGAATAGAAGAAAGCTGTAAATAAATCTTCTATCTTATGCCAAAAAAGTTATCTTATTGTTTGGTAATCTAAAAAGGTAATACAGGATATCATGTACAGAATTCTTAAACGTCCAACTTGTGTGGTCATTTAAATATTAACTTTTTTTAACAGAATAAGGCGGACAAAGGAGCACACAGTTCTGTAAGTGGATATTGTTGCCCATAGACATCTACATCTATCCTTGAATGAGAATCAAAATGCGTTCTCACCCTTGAGGACTAAGATGGAATCGGTGTCCGGATCTCTACACTTACCATACCGAAACACAGCAGCATTAAGCTGCTATTTTACGCTGGTATTCTGTGAGTGCGTGGTCCACTTCTGGTCGAACCGACCCATTCGTGCTACAACCATAACATGGGATACCATAACAGCTGCAGCGTGGCTCTACCACGTAGAAAGGGAACACTAGAAAACAAAACACCAGACCAATTGCACACATAATGCATTTGTTTTGTAGAGACGATGGCTCATAGCTTTACGCTAGGATCCGATAGATGGCACTGTTGACAACTGTTTCACAAATTCCATATTATATATCGACCAAAATGACACTTATTCATAAAGATGGCGTTTGTTTTGTGTCAAAAAGCAAACAACATAATCTAGACTCGATGGCTGGAGTCATGGTATAAATATTAACAAATGTTATAATTAAATTCTTAAATATTTACGAAGTACACGTATATTATCGTGTTTCTGAAAAGATCGTTTGCAAAACACACTGATAGACAACAAGGAATAGATAAGAATATTTTTTGAAGTCATTTTGCATGCCTTAAGCGAAAGCGCAAAGTATGTTCTACTATCGCCTAAAAATTAAGATTCCAACGTTTTATCGAATGAAATCGTATCTAGCAATCATATTATACATATAAATGATATAAAAAGCACATTGTTAGAAAGGTAGATGATTGTTGAACTTATTAATTTTTTTTTTAAATCGATTAATTGCTATTTTTAAACAAATAAAGGGGTTTTAATGGCTTAGAGTGTGGATTTATCAAGTCCGCAAGGCTTGTAAACATGATAACTTTTGAAAATATCAATTGTTTAACTCAATCTATTTTTTAATCTTTTCATCTATCATGTAGGAAGGCACTGAATGTAAATGGCAGTGTAATTTTGTTTTGTTTAGCTATAATTAATTTTTTTCGGCTCCGAAATGGCGAAATTTTCGTTGATTTGGTAGCCTTATATGTAAATTATTTCTGTAAATAGGCGGAAGGCGCACTCTGAGCTACAGTCACAGAGTACTTGACTCACTCACTCAGTTCGGCGTCAGTCGCCGTCGTGAGTGGACATTGTTTCAGTTGTTTGCAGCGGCTCAAAAAGATCGCTGTACAAATATACAATATTCGAATAACCAAATTTCTTAAATACTTGATTATAATAATAATGAGAGATTTTTTTATTACAATATTTTAAAAGCACAGAATAAATAATAGTAGTACGTACTAAAAGTAAGTAGTATCAATTTTTTTGTCATGGGTGACATTTTCATGGTTTTCGAGGGTGTTGAAACCGATAGGGTTGTCGAAATGTAAATCCAAGATGGCGGCCGCAATAGGTGTCAATTTTTTCATCATGAGTGTCATTTTCATGGTTTTCGAGGGTGTTGAAGCCGATAGTGCTGTCGAAATGTAAATCCAAGATGGCGGCTGCAATAGATACTATCAATTTTTTCATCACGGGTGTCATTTTCATGGTTTTCGATAGAGTTGAAGCCGATAGGGTTATAGAAATGTAAATCCAAGATGGCGGCTGCAATAGATACTATCAATTTTTTCATCATGGGTGTCATTCTCATGATTTTCGCGGATGTTGAAGCCGATAGTGCTGTCGAAATGTAAATCCAAGGTGGCGGCTGCAATAGGAATAAATTTTTTCATCATGGGTATCATTTTCATGGGTTTCGAGGGTGTTGAAGCCGATAGTCCTGTCGAAATGTAAATCCAAGACGGCGGCTGAAGTAGGTACCAATTTTTTTTATCATGGGTGTGTGTCATTTTCATGGTTTTCGAAGGGTGTTGAAGCCGATAGTGCTGTCGAAATGTATTTAAAGAACTTTAAAAACTTCCGTATAATCATTTTATACGTAATTTTTTTAATGCGCTTAAGGCATGCTCAATTGATTTCACGAATTTTTTACTTTTACTGCTCGTTCGGAAAAAAAACCTCTGTCAAAATCAGCTTGGAAGCGGCTCATTCCCTGGGGTTATTTTTAACCATGTATACATTTATGTTACAACTAGCTGTTCGACGCAACTTCGCCCGCAAGAAATTTGGATTTCATGAGTTTAGTTTATTTTTTTTTTCGCAGAACCCTAATTCTGTTCCTAAAATAAAAGTATTTGAAAGGGACGAAGAGAGAACGAAGTGTGAAATATGGGTAAATCAGGAATGTCTAGAACAGGTAAATGAAATTGTATACTTGGGGAGTGCTTTTAGCCGGGATGGAAGATGTGATTTAGATGTGGACAGGCGTGTCGCTGCCGGGAACAAAGTCAATGGTGCCCTGACTGCGTTAGTCAAAAGGCAAGGCGTAGCGAAGAGTGCACGCCTTGCAATACATAACGCAGTGTTGGTACCGACTTTGTTATATGGCAGCGAAACCTGGGTATGCCAGAAGAAGCATAAAAGTAAGTTGAATGCAGTGGAGATGCGATCTTTTCGTAAAATGTGCGGTGTTACCATGGCCGACCGAAAGCGAAACGAAGAGATTCGCAATATGGCAGGTTTGAAAGATGACCTTATCACAAAAATTGATAAGGGCGTGCTTCGGTGGTTTGGGCACGTTGAGCGAATGAGTGAAGACCGAATGGTGAAGAAAATATATAGCGCGAAAGTTAATATTAAAAGGTGTCGAGGTAGACCGAGACTAACCTTCGAAGGCCATGTGAGCAAATTGCTCGAAGAGGGTAGGGTCAAAAGTACTCGGATACCTAGACGTGCATGCATGAAGAAGATAATGAATCTGAAAGAAGCGAAAGAGGTTTGTAAGGATCGTGACACTTGGTGATCTGTTCTCTCTGGCTACCCCGTCAGGGATTGTGCGTGAAGATAAGTTAAGTTAAGTTAAGTTAAAATAAAAGTATCCTCAGTTACTCCACCTAACACCGCGTGATACGTGTTCACACAGACGTCGTGTTAGTTTTATTACAGTAAAATAATACGAGCAGCCTACCCTTTTTATACAGTTTTTGTTCGACAAAATATTTAAACTTGGTAATAGAGCGACCTTGTATATTTTTTAAGACTTCGGTGTTATAGCGTATACACTGCCTCATGAATGAATTACTGACTCTGTGAAATTGAGAAACTGATCAAGTGATATCACTTTTCACGACTTCACAGAGTCAGTAATTCATAGTAGATAAGTGACAATACCACAGCTCCTTGTTTCTTTCCTTGATAGGTGACTGGTGTTTACAAAGGTTATCCCAAATTGTCATAGAAAAATAATTTTGGTAAATCGAAGTCGACGCGAGAAAAGCCGTGGGAAAAAGCAAGTATAGCTATGAAACAAATTTACAGATACAATTTTTATTTCATTAGCAAAGCATGTTTTATTACGAAAATATCATAAAAACTTGCCGTATTGAAGCACATAAAATAGAAAGCAGAAACTATTTTACTTTATGTATTCGTTTCATATATGAAGAATTACTATTCCTTTCTCGAGATTACGATCTGTAAAGGCCCCAATCTACTTACTTTTTTCCTAAAGATATAAACCGCTCACTGATCAAATCAAATAATAAATAAAATTGTATTAAATTTCGAGTACAATTTGATTTCATAAGATCCGTGGCCGCTCAGGACTCTCAGCGCTCGTAAAGAGCAATGGCAGAAAAATAGTTGACAAAAATTATCGCGTCTAGAAATAAGTTATATATAAAACGAGTTTTATTATTTTTCTATGATTTTTCAAATAAAAATGTATTTTAATTAAAGCCACAGAAAAAACAAACATTTTTGGGAATATCAAACGACTTAAATCATTTTACTCTGTTCAAGTGTTGCCATTTAGTATATTCATACTATTTTCGTATACACTTTGTAAGACTACCAACACAACACACAAAATATTTTTATATTAAGTTATTATTAGTAATAACTGTACTATTAGTAATAATAAAAATAAAAGTGATATGGCTGACAATAAGTCTCTTACAAAGAATTTCCTACAATACTACATTATCTCAATCATAATACTATGTAACAATTCCATTTAATGTTATGCCAACACTAACTAAAACAAAATGTCACTGTTTTTTTTACTGGCTTTACGGCTCTGGGTTCTAGCCTTTCTGAGATTATCAATATAATACAAAGGCCCTGGAGCCATGCCAGAAATATACATTTATAGTATGCAAATATATAGTAGAGATACAATAATCTAAAAACTCTCAATTATGTATTATGTATTAAGCTAACATCAAACAACCACAGGAAGCATGACTTTTTCCAAGTGACATAGGACATAACCTATAAAGGTTAAAATCTAAATATCTTTTTTTTGAAGCCTTCTCAGGACAAAATTCTTAGACAGAGTTATTAAGGGACTGACGCTTAACATTTTAAGATATTTTTGATTTATAGGCGCTACCATTTCTTCTCAACTAATTTTATGTATGAAAGTCTGCCATTGTTCTTTCACATCTATCCTTGAACCACCACTACTGTAACGCTATATTATGTTTGTAGAACGAATGGGTCGGCTCCACCGGGGAAGGACTTCGCATTCTGAGAATACCAGTGTGAAATAGCGGCTCACTGCTGCTGTTTCGTATATCATCCATCCATTACAGCCTATAAAAGTCTAATGCTGAACATAGGCCTACCACAAAGACGGCCGCATGGGGGAATTTTGGCATAGTTGCCAGGCTTGGCAAGCGGGAGGGCAACCGCAGTTTTTTATTATTTTGAATTGTTATTGGATATCAGGAAGATGCTGCTGTCTATCTCTTGTTTAATTTTCCCTCTGTCGCCTCTTACCACACTCATGTTATGAGGTAGTGGATATTCTTACACCGCCACTAGCTCCCCATCCTGCTCTCAGAAATGAGAGAAGGCCAGAGGTGGGACGTATATAAGATGTAATTTTATTTTAATTTAGACTAATGATTTCTTATGTTTACGCGTACACTACACATTTAAATGAAACTAGTTTTACGGAGTATATCGCGTATACATAAGGTTACTTTATATTAACGACGTTTCGAGTAATATACTGCAACCATTGGTTACGGGGGACTGACTACTTGACGTCCCAATGTCATAGTTAACCACGACTACCTTCAGTTTCAAGGTGTTGTAAATTGGTACTCTAAACGACGGGAATATAAAATAAGTAAATAATTAATTTAGTCATTACAGTCAACAAGTTCACTGCTGAACATAGGCCTCCCCCAAGGAGTGTCATTGGCAATGCAAATACCCACAAACGGTAGTCGGTTCTTCGAACTATATGGCTGGCCTATTGCCATATCAACTTACTAATCCGTTGGACTATGTCGGTTACTCTGGTTCTACTACGGATATCCTTATTTCTAAGTCTATCAGGCAGAGAAACTTCGAGCATAACCCTCTCCATAGCTCGCTGAGCGACCTTGAGCTTCCTCATACGTATACGTATAATAAGTTAATATACACGATGAAATCCGTAAAAGTAAATTTCATTTACTTTACAGTGTTATAGCAGAGTCAATACAGTCTAATGAATTTTTGATAATGATTCGTGTTGATTTAAAAGTTGCCCGGCGGTAAATGAAGACATCGTGAGGAATGCAACAATGCACCTGTAGCCTTCTTTGTTTGAAGTTGACTGCAGGTGTCCATGGGCTGCAGGCTACTGGTTGAACTTGGCTACCAGGTGAACTATAACCATTACCATCAGGTGAACTGTATGCATGTTTGTCACTTAAGTTTTATAACATCAGAAATGCAAAGTCAATTAAATACACATTATTAAGAATAACTCATAAATTACTAGTCAAATCTTAATAAAAATTATATGGGATCACACGAGGAGCACCAACTGTCAAATAAAAAAAAGAATCATCAAAATCGGTTCACCTAGAAAAGAGTCGAATTGTGCACCTCCTCCTATTTTGAAGTCGGTTGAAAAGAGCTACCTATCTGAGAAATTATAAATGTCTCTATATTTTTTGTCAACACGTGTGCTTGCAGACATAATACGAGCTCTTTTTTCCCTTAAACTCCCTCTTAAATAAGAGCAGGTCTGTGTATAGAAGTGAAATTTATAGTGTTACTATACAGTATATAATTATTATGTTTTACGTACATATTTCATCATGGACTGCTTCGGCAATGAACACATACTATATAATTAGAAAATGTTAACTGCGCTATATTTAGTGACTTGACTGCCTCGTGTTCTAATGGCCGTAAGCGCGTCTGGTGATCATGAGATCCCATGTTTGAAATCCAAAAAAAAGATAAAAGAGATGTAAAGCTTCGTTACCAGAAAAAAGATGTCTCCGGTTCTCTTCACTCACAATATGAAGCACCTGCATTAAACTGCCATTTTACACTGGTATTCCGTGAAAACCTGATCCTTATCCTATCGAGTCGATCCATTCCTACTTCAGCCATAATGTAGATGCAGCGGGGCTTTACCACGTAAGATTGAAAGTAGGCTAGGATTAAGCATTTAGGGTTATTGTTTCAAAGAGTAGCCAAATTTTAAACTTAAGTTCAAATATATAAATAATGATGTACCGTAATTGCAGTTCTTGAAAATACGATTAAATAAGGCTTCTAATTTTATTTAAAATTATCCTAAATTGAATGTGATTTATGGGCAACAACGTTTTTGTCTACTGATCGACCCTTACGGATGTGTGCGTGCGCAGTAAAATCAGTTAAAGTAATGAATTACCATTCACCACGCATTTTGAATTTATAAGATAAAAAGGACAGAATGTTTGAGATTTTTTTAAATTAATTTTTCTTCACTTACTACTTATTCTGAACCTTCTCTGCAAATTTGACCGGTTATTGCAAAATAAGCCTGTATGTAAGATTAATAGCCTGTATAGAAAATTAAATGTATTAAGACCGCGGGTTCGAACCCGCACGGAACTAATATTTGTAAGGCCTACAAATAATTGTTCCGGGTCTGGGTTTGTCCTCGTGCAATTTATGTTTGTAAACTGCCTCCACGACACGGGAGAAAATCCTAGTATGGGGGTAACATTTAAAAAAAAAAGAAAAGAAAAGGTAAAGAAAAAAAAGAAATAGAAAAAAAAACATATTATGTAGTAATACAAGTAGTTTAAAAGTGAAATCAGAAGCTAAATCTTTCTGGAATTCATGGTGAGCTTAAAAAGTTATTCTATTCTGAGATGGAAAAGAATCATTAAGTCCAGCTACTGACACGATGTTCAAGATAAACAAAGCAACGCATAAATCTCAATAAAGATTTAAATTCTTAGACAAACTTTCTGAAGAATTTACAGCTTTACTTTTAAATTTAAACATATCTAATAATGTATATAAATTAAATATACCAATTTCATAATTAGAACATAAAACTTAATCCTTTACCTTTTTATTTTGGTTGGATATTTTTAATTTCAATACTTATGATTAAGTTTTCAAAAAAGGAGAAGGAAGTTAACAATTCGACTGTATGTTTTTTTTTTGTTTTTACTCGATATCTTAGCCATTTGTGGACCGAATTTGATTTTTGATTCTTATTGATTGATTCTTATTTTATTAAATAGGCTACAATTTGGCTACGGGACCTTCATGGGTGGCAATACATAAGTTTGAAGAAAAAGTTCCGTCCCTAAGGGTGACCAAATAGGGAATGCAAATTTTAATAGAACTATATAGAAGACATTGAGATTGTGATGCGCCTTATCCTGATCCTGGATGTCCAGCCAAAGTGTAGAAAAATAACTTAATATAAAAAAAGCGATTACAAAAAACAAAAAATAAGGTAATTTCAAATTCGAAAGTCGGTGCTAAGAGACATTGTTTTTAAGAATTGAATTGAATTTTATTCATTTTCTATTTGTTTGAAGTCGGTTTTTTCTTTTAAAATTAATTTTGATTACGTTTACTTAAAATCTAAGTAGTTTAAAAGTACAACTAACTTTTTGTTAATTTTACTTTAAATCTACCTTACATTCATATCTCAAAACCTTCCCAAAAAAACTGCAAAATAACCGACTGAAATTATACTATAAACAAAAAAAAAATTATACTCAAAAGAGTACATAGTCCACCTGACAGTATGAGAATGCTATGACTCATATACCATTTACATTTAACCTTAATCGAGATGAAAAAGATACGTCAACACAACGCCCCTAAGGATTAAGATGGAATTCCACGTAACCACTAAAATGGGATTGCGTTTCTTGTCACTAACTATTCGAAATATTATGATACCAATTTAAGATGGTGATTGTAGAAGCGTGCTCGTCGCGACCACTGCCAGCCCTTTTCAGGGCTGCAATTCTACACAACTGCGCACCCATGCCAACAAGGGGTTAGGGTATCCCCCTAAGGCGATGCACACCAGCTCGTCCCCGTTGGTGTGGAATGCAGCGCGCAAAGTGGCGATGGGGACCGCCACCCGTCACGCACAGCCCGACACTGCGGAAGATAGAGGACAAAGTGCAGAGTTGGCACGTGGAATGTTAGAGGAGGCATGAGAGATAAGACGAATGAGTTGATCGAAATAATGAAAGAAAGAGAATTAGATGTCGTGTGTATGTCGGAGACTAAACGGAAGGGCAGTGGTACTGAAGAGCTCCCTGGCGGGGCGTTAGCTCTATGGTCCGGAGTCCCGGAAAGCGAGAACGCCTGCCAGGGAGTGGGGGTGCTGCTGTCTTCTCGGTTTGTCGATGTTATGACTGAATATAAGGTTGTGAACTCAAGACTTCTCTGGGTTCGCTTTAAATTAGGACTGACGACGTTATTCCTTTTGGCTGTTTATGCGCCGGTAGCTTCGTCGTCCAGGGCTGAGCTGGAGGAGTTTTGGGAGAATGTAAGAGAAGTTCTAGATTTGGCTAGGGGAAACGAAAGAATTGTTGTATGTGGTGATTTGAATGGATGAGTTGGTACCGCTCGACCAGGGTACGAGTCGGTACTTGGAAAGTTTGGCGATAAAAGGGTTAATGATGCTGGCAAGCTTAGACTGGCGATATGCAAGGAAGAGGGTCTTCTTGTGACAAACACTATGTTTAATCACAAGAAAATCCATATGTATACTAGAGAAAGAAAGAATGAGAGAAGTATGATCGATTTGTTCCTGGTGGATGATCGACTGCGAAAACAGGTGATAGATACGCGAGTGTTCAGGGGTGCTGACCTGGGAACGGATCGCTATCTAGTGATTACTAGATTTAGGGGTCTGTTCGCGGGTTGGCGCTACCGGACGGCAGTAACAGAACCACAGTCGGTCTGTCGCATCCGAAGATGGAAGCTTCAGGAAGCGGATACTAGGGACAAATATCATGCGAGGGTAGCCGAAAAGCTTGACATCATCGATGGCAGAAAAGAATGTGTGGAAAGAACATGGCAGAACCTTAGGGATGGAATGGTAAGTGCAGCAGAAGAAGTGTGTGGAACAATAAAAAAAGGCAGTAGTAAAAGAAGAGATGCATCGTGGAATGATGAAGTGAAAGAAGCTGTAAAGAAGAAAAAGAAAGCATGGTTAGACTACTTGGCCTCTAGTAATGATAAGGATATGAGAGAGAAGATGATAGAAAGATATAAGCTGCAGAAAGTTCACACGAAAGCATTGATTGACGAAGTGCGTGAAGGGTGTAGAATGGAAGAGGACGAAAGGTTGTCGCACAACTTCAAGGAGAACTCCAAACTCTTCTGGAAAGAGGTTGGAAGGACCCGAAGTGGTGCGACGGCCTTAAAATTGAACAAAGTGCTTTCGAGAACTAATAACATCCTCTCAGAAAAATCGGACGTCATGCAGCGATGGAGTGAATTTTATAGAGAAATGTATGCGTGTGATGATCTTAGTGAGGGATCCGGTGATGACGCCGTGACTGTTACGCCAGACCCGGACCTCGATGACACTGAGGTCATCAGTATGAAAGAGATCGAACGTGCGATTCGAAGTTTGAAATGTGGTAAGGCTGCGGGACTAGACAGAGTTACTGCTGAAACGGTCACATATGGTAGGCCTCGCGCCTGGGACAGCTTTCATCTGCTGTGCAATTTATACTGGCGGACGGGGGATGTCCCGGATGATTGGCAATCCGCAGTCATTGTGCCTTTATATAAAGGTAAAGGTTCACATTTTGACTGCGGGTGCTATCGGGCGATCAGCTTGACCAGTTTAGCAAGTAAAGTTTACTCGAAGGTTTTGACACGTAGGATGCAAGAGAAATCGGAAAGATTTCTATGGGAGGCACAATGCGGATTTAGACCTGGAAGAGGATGCACGGATCAAATGTTTTCTCTCCGCATGATCACGGAGAAGCTTCTGGCTGCTAACCAGAAGATTTTCTGTGCTTTTGTGGATCTTGAGAAAGCATTTGATAAGGTTGTAAGGAAGGAAATGTGGGAACTGTTGCCGATGTATGGTGTGGATGGTCGATTGCTAAGGGCTGTGCAGTCTCTTTACTGTGACTGTAAAGCCTGTGTGCGGGTAGGGCATGACCTGTCACCCATGTTTAGCATCCAAACGGGCGTAAAATAGGGTTGTGTCATGTCTTCCTGGCTGTTCATACTGCATCTCGACAGCTGTTTACAGAAGCTGAAAGATAGCTGTTTGGGTGTGAAATTGGGTGACATAAAAGTAAATTATCTGCTGTATGCTGATGATGCAGTGCTTATTTCACCATCAGAGGCAGAACTGCAGGCATTAGTCACGTGTATGAAAGAGGAATGTGAAATTAAAGGTCTCCGTTTAAATGCTAATAAAACTAAGGTTCTGGTATTTGAAAGGGACGAAGAGAGAACGAAGTGTGAAATATGGGTAAATCAGGAATGTCTAGAACAGGTAAATTAAATTATATACTTGGGGAGTGCTTTTAGCCGGGATGTAAGATGTGATTTAGATGTGGACAGGCGTGTCGCTGCCGGGAACAAAGTCAATGGTGCCCTGACTGCGTTAGTCAAAAGGGAAGTAGTGAAGAGTGCACGCCTTGCAATACATAACGCAGTGTTGGTACCGACTTTGTTATATGGCAGCGAAACCTGGGTATGCCAGAAGAAGCATAAAAGCAAGTTGAATGCAGTGGAGATGCGATCTCTTCGTAAAATGTGCGGCGTTACCATGGCCGACCGAAAGCGAAATGAAAGGGATTCGCAATATGGCAGGTTTGAAAGATGACCTTATCACAAAAATTGATAAGGGCGTGCTTCGATGGTTTGGGCACGTTGAGCGAATGAGTGAAGACCGAATGGTGAAGAAAATATATAGCGCGAAAGTAAATATTAAAAGGTGTCGAGGTAGACCGAGACTTACTTTCGAAGACCATGTGAGCAAATTGCTCGAAGAGGGGAGGGTCAAGAGTACTCGGATACCTAGACGTGCATGTATGAAGAAGATAATGAATCTGAAAGAAGCGAAAGAGGTATGTAAGGATCGTGACACTTGGCGATCTGTTCTCTCTGGCTACCCCGTCAGGGATTGTGCGTGAAGATAAGTAAGTAAGTAAGTAATTTAAGATGATATTCTGTGGTAGTGGTCGAACCGGACCATTGTTATTGCAGCTATAATTCACATCGGAGATCTACCAGATAAAATAATCATAAGTCAATTTATCATTGTCACCGTAAACTTTATAATTATAACAGAGTACAGTAAGGAGGGAATGTCTCGTTGCCATTATTTTTGTCAATCATCATTCGGTTGAACCAGTTTAACTTTCGTCATATTAAAGCTGCGTGTTACGTACTGCTACGTGGGAAATCAGCAGTGACTTAAGGTAATGAGGGTTAGGATACACAACCCGAGAGGTGGTGCGACTGAATGCGCCAGACGGAAGCGCAGGGCGTCGGCGGCGGCCGTTGTTACTGGCGGTGCCGCGCGCGCTCACCGCACTGATGCAGCAAGCGCCGTTCGTGCGCGCGCACTGCGTGATCTGTCTGTGTGAGTGAACTGATTTACTCTTTTTACTCTTTTTTAAAAAAAAAAAATAGTTACCCCCACACTAGGATCTTCTCCTGTATCGTGGAGGCAGTTTACAAACACAAATTTCACAAGGACAAACATCCAGACCCGGAAAAATCATTTGTAGGCCATACAAATACTTGTTCCGTGCGGGATTCGAACCCGCGCCCCCCAGCGCAGCAACTCATTGCTGAGCCACTGCGCCACGGAGCCGTCTATATTATATGTTCGCTGAGTGAGCTCAGTAAAATGGCATGTCGTACTGTATTGTTGGCTACACTGTCGCATTAGGGTGCTCACTCTGTAATGATTGTGTATGTTGTATGTGTGTGTAAATAAATAAACAAATAAATTGACTTATTCATCTGGATAAGTATCATTAAGTAGACCTTTTTATTGGTTAATAGTGACAAACGAGCACATAGTCCACCTAATGGTAAGTGGTTGCTGTGGCTCATAGACACCAAAATTTTTCGTCAATTAAGCAAAATGCAGATGTGTTGTCACCCCTGAGAACTATGATGGAATGCGTGGTTTCCAGTGAAAAGGGTCTCCGTTTCTTTACACTCACCATACGACAGCAGCATTAAGCTGCTATTTCACGATGTTTTGCCGACAAATAGATGTGCCTATACTACTGTGTTCCTGTCTAAAGGAAATAGCGAGCCAGTACAATTATAGGCTGTAAAGCATTCCATCTTAACCCTCAGAGATGTATGCACAAAGCCCTTTTTGTTTTGCGGCCATTCATGAACAGTAGCCATTTATCATCAGGTGGACTATTGGTCCGTTTGTCAATTAAATTTTATAAATAAATTTAAAAAAATACAAAAGCTCGAAATAACAATTACATTGGTGTCGAACTCGGTTTTTGTCATCATGATCATGGTATTTAAAGACGAGCGCCCGTGTTCTGAGCCTATTACTATTATGTAGGCAGTTTTATTTAAAAAATATAATTTATTATTATTACTCTTCTAAATAAAACGAACAACAATGTTTCACTATAAAAACCACAGTGAATAGCTTTGGTGTTGACATCGCTAATAATTTAGTAGCAGATATAAATGTCGTAGTGTTACGAGACTGGATGTTGATGGTAGTCATCGTTGAACTACTTTTGAGATCATATTTTTTACTGTAGCGGATGTTGCCTAACACGAAAACACAATTTTGATGACCGAATATCAATCATAACACTTATGAAAGCAGAAGTAATATAAATAGACCTCAAAATAATAATACAATTTGATAAAATCTTGCAACATATTTTACTGGAAGTGTCTTTTCGACAGCCAAGCGAAAATTGCGAGGTCATTCAACATTGGACGGTCGGGACAGGACAGGGTTAATGAAGAAGAAACAAGAACACTTAAAATCACAACTTAAAAATCTAAATAAATAGATACTAGACAGATCTACACAAGGAATGAGATAAAACTCAATAAGATTAAAGTTGGAATCAATTATAATTTAAAATTAAAATTGGAATTTAAAATTGGATTAAAATGGTGGTAGAGCCATGCTGCAGCTATATTAGTAGTATAGTTGTAGCACGAATGGGTCGGCTCGACCGGGTAAGGACCACGCTTTCACAGAATACCAGCGTAAAATAGCAGCTTAACACTGCTGTGTTTCGTATGGTGAGTGTAGAGAATCGGAGACCCTTTTTACTGGAAAAGACGCATTCCATCTTAGTCCTCACGGGTGACAACGCATCTGCATTTTGATTCGCAATCGAGGATAGATGTATATGTCTATGGGCCACAGCAACCACTTACCATCAGGTGGACTGTGTGCTCGTATGTCACACTATCCTATTAAAAAAAAACCTAATAAAGTATAAAGTTAATCAAAGTCAAAATCAATTTCTTGGAACATTGAAGTATTTAAGAAGAGGTAACAAATATAAACTGAAAAAGGAGATGGGCAATAGAGTTATAACTAAGACTGTAGTTGCCAGCTGACCTGTTAAGTGTGGCAGCCTTTGTAAATATCCCCATATGGAGCAATCTCTGGGGAAGGCCTATGTTCAGCAATGGACATTTGATGGGCTAAATGAATGACTGAATTGGAAGTGTAAATAAATTAACAGTTGGTCGAAATTTAACTTTACACTTACGCGCCAGCAAGACAAACTAAACACATACATAATAAATAATAAAAGCAGCGTGGAACAGACCAGTTATAGAGTTTAATTAATCCTGGGGAACGGGAATGTGTCCCGGACAATTTATCGCCATAATTTACGACAACGAGTCCCGGAAAAAAGGGAATAAAAACACGGGATAATGTGGATGCCGAATTAGCCGCCAAGTTGTTGAAGATCGAGAAAATACTACTCGTTTTGGAATTTTCCCCTTATGTCAGCAACTAACAAACATATCTACGTACTAAATGTACAGTATATAAGTCTACAACTACCCTTATAAGAAACTAAAAAGAACGGTACCCACACGAGTAGCCATAATTAACAAGAAAAATGTTAAATATAATTTAAAATTAAAAATTTTGTACAGCCGACTTCAATATAAGTTATTTAAGAATAACTTAAAAACTATTGGTCTGACCTTGATCAAATTCATATGGGACTACACGAGAAGTACCAGCTTTCAAATAAAAAAAGAATCATCGAAATCGGTTCACCCAGAAAAAAGTTCTGAGGTAACACACATAAAAAAAAAACGAAAAAAAAAAAACATACAGTCGAATTGAGTACCGGCTCCTTTTTGGAAGTCGGCAGAAAATAAAAACACCCTTCTTCTCCTTTGTGAAGGGCAGTTTTGTTAAAACTCATATAAAAATATATTTTTATGATCAGAAAGATGATTATTTTTACGAAATTTTGTCGACTCACTTCTTTGATGTTTTCTTTACAGGGTAAGTTAACCACAGATTGTAATCTACCCTCACAAATATTCAAAATAATACTTCCGACCTTAAAAAAATGTGGTTATGATAGTTTTTATTCTTTTACGTCTAAAATAAAATATAATAAACAATCTAGCCAGGCAGACGTTGCTCTGCCCTTTCCGACAACTCTTTGTCCTATAAAAAATCCTCAAATTTGTAATAAAAATATTGTGTCACTTGTCGGGATAAAAACTATGTATCTAAACTTTGGACCAAACTGCACACAGTGTGCAAATTTCATTGAAATCATTTGATTATTTCAGTAGTTCATCGCGGGAAAACAATGTCACACGTAATTTTTATATAAAAATATTTAATAAAAACGGTAGGCAGAGATAACGGATCTCCATTTGGCACGAATGTGACAATCTTACTCGCTTCTTTCTTATTTATGTTTTTGTTATGTTTGTTGGTTAAGGATACTCTTAATTTGGCCCATCTTCAATATATTCGCCAATTTATTGGTTATGCGTCTAGGGCGTCCCTTTACTACTGTGCCACTTATTTTTACAGCATAAATTTGTTCGTTCATGGTTTTTCAAATCCTCATTCGTTCTTTCCTCATTCATTACTTCTATGTGCCGCAACCACCAAATCATTTATTTTTTAATCCTGGTCAAAATATCTTGCAAACCACAGTTTTCTTTTATCACACAATTTCTCACACTATCATTCAAAGTCACCCATGACATACTTCCTAATGACCGCATTTCTACAGCATTAATTCTTCTCCCATGATTCTGCTACCAGAATAACTTTCACTTCTATACGTTAAGGTAGGAACTACCGCAGCATTGTTTTTTTTACACCGTAGAGAGCCATGCTGCAGCTATATTGTGGTTGTAGCACAAATGAGTCGGCTCGACCGGGGTCGAGTCGGCAGGATCATGCTCTCACAGAATACCAGCGGAAAATAGCAACTTAATGCTGCTGTGTTTCTTATGGTGAGTGTAGAGAACCGGAGACGCTTTTTACTGGAGACGAGGCATTCTATCTTAGCCTTCAGGGTTGAAAACGCATTTGCATTTTGATAATATCTGGATAAATTTAGATGTCTATGGGCACAACATCCACTTACCATCAGGTGGACTGTGTTATCATGTGAATTAATATCACGTATATTTATTGTTAAATCTTGAATTTTTACAATAAAGTGGAAAGCCCCATTTCATTTATGTCCTGCGTACACTAGTCCTTATCATATCCACCATCCCTGCTTAACACGCAACTAAACTTTAGTAACGAAAATTATACAAAAATACAATAAGATATTACTTATATTTAGAAAATCCCTACCTTGAGTGTAGTGCATAATACTATTTCCGATGATACAGCATCTGCAGTCCCTCTTAAGCACAATGTATCCAGAATTCACCACTCACCTGAAAAAAAGAAAATAACAATGATTAAGGGAGCTATTTAATTTAAAAAAAGTTTATAAGTATACTGGTTACAAAATCTGTTTCAAAGCAGCAGCTTTCTCTAATACAACCTAACAAAAGTTCACTGCGGAATATATATGTTCCTCTCCTCTCCCGTTGATTGCTTCATAGGAGTAAGCCACGCCTAGTAAGCTAATGGGTAACAGCCGTTTGTTAATTTTACTCAGCTGTTACCAGCAATCCCATCCAAGCCCATCTCCTGGTTCACTTTCCATCTCTAACCTCTTATGTCAACTACGGGGTGATATGGGGTGGGGTAGTGGTTAATTTTCACCGCCACTACACGTTTAAAAAATTTCTTTCTTACCCTGTCATATCATATATATATATATATATATATATATATATATATATGATATGACAGGATATGAAATATATATATATATATATATATATATTCAGAGTCGCTCCTAACTATTTTGTAGTGGCCGTATATATTTATTATTATATTTCTGCAGCATTTATTTAACTCTCATGCTCCTGTGTCCAAAGTGGCGGTGTAAGAATATCCACTACCTGATATCGTTCCGAGGGTGCTGTAAGAGAGGCGGCAGAAGGAAAATTAAATAGGAGATGGGTAGCATCACTTTCTTGTTAACATGTCAAAACAATAAAAAACCGTTTGCAAACGTGGTAATTATATCAAAATCCCACCATGAATCAATCTATAAGGGAGGCCTATGTGCAGCAATAGATTTTTATAGGCTGTAATGGCTGGATGGATGATTCAATAAAAATCGTTCTCTATCTAAAGTTTATTAGCAAGTTCTGCTACTGTGTTACCCTACATGTGATGTGTTTGTTTATTTATAATAAGGTTCAACACACTCTCCATCAAACATACAAATGACCACATAAGTTAAAATCGTACAGAGCATAAATCAAAGAGTGTCGCGAGGGAACGCATGACTCATGCGGCGTTTTATTAAGACCGTTGCGCATACCGAGTGCGATAATTCGCGATATTAGTACGCTTGAGACTTCACTATATTATAATGAGGGCATCGACGACTTTTTCTACCACCAGGGTGGCGCCATTTTTGCATGAGGTGAAATATTTGACAGGTTTCATGGCGGTGAAGTAAATTTTTTTTAGGAAAATGTAAAGGTTAATGTTTCTTTCTGTAATATTAATTATATTTAATCGTAATTAGTTTAGAAAGGAATAAACCAAACTACGGATATTCAGAAAACAAGGAAAATTAAAAAAAAAGAGTTAAGAATGTGCTAAAAACTATGAAGCAAATCACTGCGGCATTGTTTTTGTGCATTATATAATACTATAGAAACTAATAAACATTTATTTAAAACTAAGTTCTCAATTAAATGACAATGCTTAACAAACAACTTCACCTCAGTCCCAAATAGCGACGTTAATTCAAATTACGTGGAAGATCTTGCTGCTTATATATTATGATAATTACGAATGGGTCGGCTCGACCGGAGAAGGACCACTCCCACTCTCACAGAATACCAGAGATAAATAGTAGTAGCCGCAGACCCTTTTAACTGGAAACGAGGCATTCCTTCTAAGTCCTCAGGGGTGACAACGCATCTGCATTTTGATTCTTAATGAAGGTTGGATGTAGATTTCTATAGCCCACAGCGTCCACTTAGGATCGGATGGAATGTGTGCTCGTTTATCACTCTTATTTTAAAAGAAAACCCAAAGTCCGTAATTGTTATTCCAAACACAGTGATAGTACAACATAAGTAAGAAGTAAGAACCAATTTCATAAAACGAAAATTAATAAAAAATGTATTCGACTTAATTAAATAGCTTCCGTAGTCGGGGATTTAATAAATTTTTCATATTATTGTATTTTGTTTATAATATTTTTAAAGTTTAACTAATTGATATTTTTTAGTTGACTAAACTGTAAAATCACAAGTATAAGGTAACAATTAAAATCCCGTCTAAATAGTTATATTAAAACTTCCTCCCCTTTTTTCCAACCTTAAAACTGAAATATTTACTTCAAATATAAAGTGACTACCCTTAAAGTATAACTTATTTTGTAAAAACTCATTAAAACATTTTAAAAAGTTGGTGAGGATATCGCGTTTATACATAAAATATTATGTTAAATTTAGGAACCTCTTCCTTTTTTGAGGTCGGTTTAAAATAAATACTTTCCGTTTTTAATATGTTTAGTATATGAATAAATAATTGTTTAAAGTTTAAGTTAAAGTTTACAGCCTATATACGTTTCACTGCTGGGCACATGCCTCCTCTCATTTATGACTGCGTGTGCTCTCATGAATGCGTGCTAGCGAATTTCACATGTCTTCGAAATATTTTTTTTTTATTTCTCAGACACGCAGATTTGACAAAGGTTTGAGTATGTGATATATCAGCAAATAAAATTTAAAGTAACAATTCCATTGGTGCTGGCTGAGATCATTCGTGAGTTACTCGCGTACTGTGAAATTTACAGCGAGCGTTTAGCCCCTGAGTTAATACGGCTCTATGTAAATAAGTAACTGTAACATTTGATTTGACCCTCGGTAGCTCAGTGACTAAGCGCTTGTTGTAAATCATAGTATACAAACAACCGAGTTCGACCCCCGACGGTACGAATGAAATTGTTAATTGTGTTTTTGTGTGCTTATTTATTTTGTGTTAACCGGTAAACAACCTACATCTGAGAAATTTAATATTTCAAGTATATTTGACGTCCGTAAACACACACTGAAGGACTCTACAACTTACCCAAAAATTAGACGAGACCCGCCTGTGCCCATTAGTGAAGCCTATATAGGCTGCAACTTTTTTTTCAACTAGTTATGTGTGTTTTATCTGATAAAAACATAAACACATTAAATAAATGTTAATGTTTGGAACACAGGTTATTTAATTTTTTCTCTACAAATACATTTCTTATTTATGTACTTCGGGTGATAAAGAAAAAATTAAATATTTAAATTATAACCTTTTGTTATAAATCGCTACATTCTTTCTCACGTCCACTCGTTCCTTTGTACTTTTGCAGTGTTTGACTAAAATCCCACCTGCGAGCCTATTCGCTTGCTCACTTCGTTGATATTAAAATACTAGTTACTTTATAGTACATTGCGTATTATATATAACATTTCTAGGAGCGCTACCTCGGCCCATACGCAATGTACAACAAAATTACTATAATTTTGACATCTAAGTTACCGATTAGGCCTGCTGGTGGTAAGCGGTGATAATAAGTGGTAGAGCCACGTTGCAGCAATTATATTATTGTAGCACGACTGGATCGGCTCGACCGAGAAAGGATCACGCTCGCACAGAATACCATCCTGAAATATCAGCTTAATACTGCTGTGTTTCGTATGGTGAGTGTTGAGAGTCAGAGGTCCTTTTTACTGGAAACAAGGCATTTAAACTTAATTCTCAGGGGTGACAACGCATCTGCATTTTGATTCTTAATCGAAGATAAATGTAGATGTTTATGGGCATTCACTTACATTATGGTGGTCAATGTGCTCGTTTGTCACCCTTATCTTTAAAAATATAAATCCCTAGTCTATAATATCCCGTATACTAATTTTGAATCGACCAGGTAATACAAGAGTATAAAGAACCCAGAATATACTAGATTACATTTTGAGTCCCCGAGAAGCTATATATCTGCGTTGAAGGTGCAAGACATCCGATACTGTGATTTTTAATATCCCTGAAGAGCGTAGTGATAACGCCAAGTCAGTCTTACTGCAAAAGCAATCAATTTCAATAAGAATTACTTATAATCCACTATCTGTTACATGGCGCGTTGCCGCTGCAAAAAAAATTGTGGAAACATTGTTTTAAAATTGGAAGAGTTACATAGTTTAACAATGAGGAATGATAATACATAATACTTTCAAATAAATTTTTTGGTACGATACGCGCGCCACCTACTGTAAGTTAATTATACTATGCCAAGTGCACAAGTTCAAGCAATAAGTTGGCAAAGTTTTACCACAATCTAATGAGCGGTATGACAGCGCATAAAAACGAACAAACAAGAATTAATTTTTATGTATTCAAAGATATTGTTTTTTTTTTAATGTTGATAAACTTTACTTCCACTCTAAAAAAAAACTCTCCTGTATCATGGAGGCAGTTTACAATCATAAATTGCACAAGGATAAACATCCAGGCCCGGAACAATTATTTGCAGGCCATACAAATACTTGTTCCGTGCGGGATTCTAAACTCTATTCTACTCTATTGAATGTCCAATGATTTTATGCCATATGCGATCACAATGTGCAATTTACTGAAGCGGTTTTTTCGAATCGATACGTCTTCCTTCAAGAAAATAACTTCTTTAATTCTAAAACTCCGCCAACCCACATGTAATATCCTTTGGTGTTACTCTGGTGATACAGTCACGGATGACGGAGCAGTACCCATCAGGTAAGTCATATAAGCCGTAAGCCTTCGCCTCCGATAAAAAAATATTAGAGATTTTATGAGAATGATATTAAAAACAATTAAACAACATGCCTGAAATTTATAGAAAATAAAATTCTGTTACATTTATACACACATACATACATACTCGTACTTATAGGCCAAACTAAAAATTCGTTTTAAGTAGGACTTTATAGGGTAAAGAATAAGACATTTTTTTCTACATTCTCAAATAGTAGGGATTGAAATCATGTTATCTCTTATTATTCTCCATTTAAAAGCACTCTCATCGACAGCATTTTTAATTCTACTATAGGTTTATCCAAGAAAACGCCATCTGCAAATTTCACTTGGAACCTTTTACCATTAAAACTAAGCTGGTTGTGTCGTTGTAGCAAGGGCCTTTAAATTAGCATGGTGCACCAGGAAAATATGGCGTATTTTCTTACACCAATAACATACAAATTAAAATTTATATGATTATAAAAAACGTAAACATATCAATAGGCATTTCTCCAAAATTGTAGATGGAGTTTACAAAGATGAAGTGCAAATGGACAAACATCCAGACGCGTAACAATTACATGTGGGTCATAAAAATGTTTGAACCGTGTAGGATTCGAACTATGTGCTCGTAGTCACGCTGTCGAGAAGTCAGTTATAGAACATTTTAGGAATTCTTTATATTTGTAAGTCGTTGTTAAAAATATGTTCGTCCAACATGAATCAAGCAAGGCAAACGTTTGATAGTGTTGTAAAATGCTATGCTGTTTTACCTTTTAATTGTTTACACAATGAAAGGATTAGATACTCCCCGGTAAAATATCAACGACGCGACGAAGGGCTACAGCGAAAAATGGCTTATTGGTTTTCATCTAAATTGTTTGGCTTCCAACTGTCAATGAACTTTCGGTTTGTTTCCTCTGTAGCTTTGAACTTTTTTTGTTATTTTTCAACTAACTCTGTTTCTGTCAGTTGTGAAATATCATAAAACAAATATTGTTAATTTAAATTTTTGTAATCAAAATTTATCATCGACTACTTTTATATCAAACTTCAAGGATATGTAAGTAAACTTGTAGTTTAATTTAGTAGTTCTAAATAACTCTGTACAGACGACATTTTACTATAGTATATTTTTATATTTGGCCGTATACTCTATGTAAACAATATACAAAGGCTGAAATATCATCAACATTTTTTAAATAAGCAAATATATTATATACGATTAGATATCACTTATATCGAGAATACGCGTTAAATAATAACCAGTTATAAATTATGCAATTATAACTTTGTAGTGTACAGAGTAACCTGTTAAATTCTCAACGTCTAAGTTATTTTTAACCCTTTACACTTACCAATCACAAAACTGTCAGTGGCTGCACAAGGCAATCACAAACTAGAAACGCTATTTTCATACATTCGAATAACCTCGGACGCCTAAATCAGCTGTCCAGTCGAGTGAAGCGCCGTTTCTAAAATAGATTCATTCGGTCACTCGATTATCGGATTCATTCACAGCACAACACGCGAAGTGGATATTTACTTGGACAAAGTTGGGCGAAGATTCGCGCCCGCCCACCGCGACGTCGTCCGGTAGACTGCCGCCCGCCCGACTTTGCACACCGTACTGAAAGTAAATTTTCGCGGGCCTGAAAATTTTATTAAGGCTTCCTTCGCATTATCTTACGTGTTAGAGCTTTGTGCTGATTTCTTTGTATTATTGTGTTTGACTTGAAAGAAAAGGGTTGTTTTTGCAAATATATTAATATTTTACTGACTTTTCACTATTTACCATTCAATAGTTTTTGTATTGTTTATTGGTGAAGAGTCAATTTTGTGATTAAGATTCTATTTTGGTCTGGGACTCTGTATAAAAAAATTGAGCCAACTTTAGAATAGGATACTGGGTTTTGTAGTTGTCTAGGCGAAGAGCTTTTTTTATAGGATAGGGTGACCAATGAGCACCTAGTCCACATGATGGTAAGTGGTTGCTGTGACCCATAGACATCTACATTTATTCTCAATAAATAATCAAAATGCAGATGCGTTGTCACCCGTGAGGACTAAGATGGAATGCCTCTTTTCCAGTAAAATACGTCTCCGGTTCTCGACACTCATCATACGAAACACAAAAGTGTCAAACTGCCACTTTACGCTGGTATTCTGTGAGAGCGTGGTCCTTTCCCGGTCTAGCCGACCCATTCGTGCTACAACTATACTACTAATATGGCTGCAGTACGGCTCTACCACATATAAAAAGGATTTAATAAGCTTCCACAATGTTACATCTAATGTCATATTTTACTGGAAAAGAGGCATTCCGTCTTAATCCTCACGGCTGACAACGCATCTGCATTTTGATTCGCAAACGCGGATAGATGTAGATGTCTATCGGCCACAGGAACCACTTACCATCAGGTGGACTGTGTGCTCGCTTATCCTATTTTTTTTTTGTTAAACGTCTCGTAGCTTACTGCTCTTTGGACTTTGCCTACCTCTTCGTTTAGTTATTTTTTTTCTTTTAAATAAAGTTTGAGGGCTTAAATCGTATGTAATACTCATTGAGTAAAAGGGAACGCACGAATACTCATATGAACGAAACTAGATAATATATACAAGAAGATGAATGAGGTATGAATGTAGATTCACTTTGCAATTGCATCAGACGACGTAAGACTGGCTTTAGCGTAAGACGTGTGTAGGAGTTTATTGTGCAATACAGGTAGCTGTTTTAAATTTTGGTCCTAATAGATAGATCACAACATCTCGCTAAAGAACACCGATTCCTTGAAGACACTGATTGAGGCTATTGAAATCAAAAAACATCCTAATTTAAAGAGAGAACATAATTTGGTGCTACCATCTGCTTGGGATCCTATAATTAATAAAATTCAATCCCAATCCAAACATATTAGTTCAAGAGTTCAAGATACTATAAGTTCATAATTCGTAGATCGACCAAAAATTAATATTTTAAACTTGAAATTCGTCGTGGTTAAATATGACATCGGGGCGTCAAACACCTCAGTCCCCCGTAACCATGGGTGCTGTAAAGTGATCAGAACGTCAGGAATACAAAATAAGTTAATATACGCAATAAAATCAGTAAAACTAATTTTATTTAAATGTGTAGTGTTTTTTTAACCTCAATCTGCAATCCCATCAGGCGGTAAGAAATCATGAAAACCTAAATGGTAAATCGCACTGTCTTAGCGTAATAAAAACCTATTCACTCTGGCTTTAAAGAATTAAATTAACCTTATTTATTAAGTCGTTCCAAATCCCGATAGTATCCGTGGACAGTGGCCAACATTTTTACGCTCGCGTGCATCCACTTCCCTCTATCCATCACTCAGATAACGGTAGCAAATACTTTCCATTGATATTAGCATAAACTCTAGGAATTGTTTAGAAGTGTGTCTGGAATAACAATTAGCGGATGACTGAACTAATTTATACGGTTGTCAGGAGTTGCCAACTTGACGACGCTCGGCTTGTCCGTCCGATTCAACAGATTATTTACTGAAATGGATTTGGGTAACTTCGTTTGTAGTAAATAACGACTAACCTCAGATGTCTGACGTGGAATATATTTGTTGTAATAATTTTGATCGATTTTAGGTGAGATTACTTACAAGTATTACGTTATATTACGTATATTTCAGTTATATTTTTTTATATTGTTGTGTGCGTCAATGGTCTGTGTCAGAATAAAATTGAAATCACTGGAATCGTGTTAACCTACGTTTATAGTCTTTGAAGTATGCTACAGAAGAACAATAATTGTTAAAATTAAATATTTAATTATTTAAACTGCAGAGTATTGTGGCTACAAAACGAATAATAGACAATGATATGTCGTGGAAGACTCAAATTGATTGTATTTGTAAACAATTGCATCAATTTCCATACGTCCTTTATATGCTGGGAAAAATTGCAAACCAGAGAGCACTACTAGCAGCATGTCGCTATGTCGCCTCAATCCTGAGATATGGCGTTATATTTTGGGGTAATGCACCCAAAATTTGCGATGTGTTCATTGCGCAAAAAAAATGTCTTCGTGCGATCTGTAATTTAAAAAGCACCAACACATGTAACCCACATTTTCGAAAATTAAAAATTCTAACAATGAAATGAAATGAAACTTATTTAACATACATTACATTATAGTTACAGTTATTTTTGAGCTCTGAAGCCTGCGTTATTTAAAACTGTGCTACAGGCCTCAGACTTCCCCATCTATTGTTAAAGTATTATAATGTATATTTATATTATAAAGAAATAATAAAAATAATATAAAAAGTAATAATATGATACTAAATTTATTCTAAGACCAAGTTGCGACGCAACGCAAATACAATATGAAATAATGCTCTCACACAGGGCCCTATAGGTTAGCAAAAGAATATCATAACTAGCCACATCACGTAAATTTTTAAATATGTAACCTAGCCTCCTTGTTTTACTTTTCCCTCATTATATATTTATGAAACAAGTATTTTTGTAAAACGTAATATTCATCATCATCATTACAGCCCTTCACAAGTCCACTGCTGAACATAGGCCTCCCCCAAAGAATGCCACAAAGCACGGTCCTGAGCCACCTGCACCCATCGACTTCCTGCATGTCTTACCAGGTCGTCACTCCCTCTCGTAGGGGGACGCCCTACACTTCGCCTACCGGTACGAGGCTGCCACTCGAGAACCTTTCTTCCCCATCGGTTGTCGGTTCTTCGCGCTATATGGCCGGCCCACTGCCACTTCAGCTTACTAATCCGTTGGGCTATGTCGGTTATTCTGGTTCTACTGCGGATATCCTCATTCCTAAGTTTATCACGCAGAGAAACTCCTAGCATAGCCCTCTCCATAGCTCGCTGAGCGACCTTGAGCTTCCTCATACGGCCAGCAGTGAAAGACCACGTCTCAGTTCCGTAAGCCATCACTGGCAACACGCACTGGTTGTACAATTTCGTTTTAAGGTTTTGAGGTATGTCTGACGAGAAGATGTGTCGTAGTTTCCCGAACGCTGCCCAGCCGAGTTGAATCCGTCGATTGACCTCTCGGTCGAAGTTGGACTTACCTAATCGGACTATTTGTCCCAGGTAAACATACTCGTCAACAACTTCGAGCTTAGTGCTCCCAACAACTACCGGCATAGGTGTGACATGGACATTAAACATAATCTTTGTTTTGTCCATGTTCATCTTAAGACCTATCCGTTGGGAAACACTATTGAGGTCATTGAGCATAGTGCTTAGGCCCTCCAGCGATTCTGCCATAAGGACTATATCGTCGGCAAATCGAAGGTGAGTGATGTACTCGCCATTGATGTTGATACCGTATCCTTTCCAGTCCAGAAGCTTGAAAACGTCTTCCAATGCAGCGGTGAAGAGTTTCGGGGATATGACGTCACCCTGTCTTACACCTCTCTGCAATTGGATAGGTTTCGTACTCTGGTTCTGTACTCGGATAGCCATCGTAGCCCTACTGTATAAGCACTTCAACACTTTGATATACCGACAGTCAACTTGGCACCGCTGAAGGGACTGCAGCACCGCCCAAATTTCGACGGAATCAAAGGCTTTCTCATAGTCCACATACGCCAGACATAGTGGCAAATTGTACTCTTCGGACTTCTGTTTAACTTGCCGAAGGGTATGTATGTGGTCTATGGTGCTAAAGCCCTTTCGGAAACCGGCTTGTTCGGGAGGCTGGAAGTCGTCAAGTCTGCGCGCGAGACGATTCGTAATGACTCTCGAAAACAGCACGTAGACGCGGCTCAGAAGGGAAATCGGTCTGTAGTTCTTCAAGAGAGCGTTGTCACCTTTCTTGAAGAACAAGACCACCGCACTTCTGCTCCCCGCCTCCGGTGTAATGCCACCATGGAGGACGGAATTAAAGAGCTTCTGAAGGACTTCAAGTACCGGTCTTCCACCCGCTTTCAGAAGCTCCGCTGTAATTCCATCCTCGCCTGGGGCCTTACCGTTTTTAAGGTGCTGGAGAGCCATTCTAATCTCGCTCAGACTGACGTCCGGGATATCTTCGGAATAGTGTCGGATGAAACTCGCTCTTGGATCGTTACTCACACTTGCGTGTGGCTCCAACGATGACGTGTACAGCTGGCCATAGAACCTCTCAATCTCACTCAAAATCTCAGGTGTCCCGGAAACGATACTGCCACATTCCGTCTTCAGCTTTGACAGTTAGCTCTTTCTGGCAGACAGATCTCTGGCAAAGACTTTGTAGCCTTGGTTCCGCTCGATCGCTTCTTCAATACGAGCTGTATTGAAGTTGCGTAAGTCCCGCCGCATGCATTTGGCGATCTGTCTGTTCAGATGCCTGTATGCTGTCAAGTCTGTTGAAGAATGTAGCTTCATCTCCCGTCTAACAGCCATGAGATTAAGAGTGTGATCGGAGAGTTTTTGTGTTCTTCTGCGGCGGGTCTTGCAGAACTTAGCTCCGACCGCATGGACAGTTTCCACGAGCTTGTCATTCATATCGTCCACTTCATTGCAGTCTTCTAGGCACTGAAAACAGTTTTGTAACTCGAGCTGAAAGGTTTCGGGACTTTGGAACAGAGCACGAGGGGGACGGAGCGTTGACTTCATTAGACGAGACCTCTCCAACTTAACGTTTAGGTTCAGTGTGCCTCTAACCATTCGGTGATCGCTACAAGTTTTCACCCTCGCGATCACGGAGACATCACTGAACAGTTGTCGTCTGGTTGTCATAATGAAGTCAACCTCATTTTTTGTCGAACCGTCGGGGCTCGACCAGGTCCACTTCCTGTGGGGCCGCTTCTGGAAGAAAGAGTTCATCATAAAGAGTCCCTCTTTCTCCATGAAGTCGGCCAGCTGCTGGCCCCTTGGGTTCCGTTGCCCTATTCCAAATTTCCCTACTTTCAGCTCACCGTTCTCTCTTGTGCCTAGTTTTGCATTGAACGTAAACGTAATATTAACTTGTATAAATTTGTGGAAAGTCAAAGTCGCTCAGATAAGCTTCATTTAGTACCAAGTAGAACTGTTTTTTTTTTTTACAAAACAACATATACGCAATGGCACCAAAAGTATATAACAAAATACCTAAGTGCATTAGAGATTGTAACAACATAAATATTTATAAACGTAAAATTTTGAGCTACTAAATGATAAAGCATATTATTCTATAGATGAATTCCTTAATGATACATTTTGACATAAAAATATTATATTATTAAATTGCATTGACTACATAACTATCATGACATGTGCCAGTTAATACTAGATGACAATTAGACAAAATGATAACAATTATTGTATGTACCTTTATTATCTTTATTTTTTTTTTCATAATTACTGACTTATTATATTCTACATAATACTTAATTTTATCTACAATATTAAAAACTATGATAATAAAAAAAAAACTAAAACTAGAAACTTAATTATCATATAGTCCTACTCCCCGCGGTATCGTGCCAAGAACGCTGGCTGCGTTTCCCCGCTGAATGGCTATACTTAGCCTTTGAGCGAGGAAAGAACCAGCCCTCTTATCACCAGCAGCAACGACCAGCCGCGGATGGAGTTGCTTTAGGAACTTCACCGCACGTGGACCCCACGGACCGATAGTCTCTACAGTATTATTATATAATGATTTCAATTAGAACATGACATCAAAAGAACTTTTTTTTATAAATGTTACTAATTAATGATGCATTTATTAATTTTATATTTTGTATGCCTACTGGCGGGACATAGAGAACCTACCTTATATTTATTATGTAGATCGAAATCTGTAAACTAAGCTATGTTCACAAAATAAACAGATTTGATTTGATTTGATTTGCTCATACAGAATACCAGCGCAAAATTGCAGCATAAAGCTGTAATGTTTTGTATGGTGAGTGTAGAGAACCAGAGACGCATATATAGAGACACATCCAGATATTGGTTCTAAGTCGAAGATAAGTGTACAAGTCACGCATTCACTAACCATCACGGTGTTTCAACAATAATAATCACATATACTTTGTATGAACACCGTGGCAACAAAATAGTAAAATAATTATTAAAGTAAGTAATGTTATTTAATCATTTAACAGCAATTTGTACATGTGGGAAGAGAAATTAAATTCTATTTACAAACTAGCTCTTATGGACTTTTCTATGTCAGCACCTGAGTGCATCTTCGGATCAAATCTCATTGGTCTAGTGGTTGTAAACGCAAGTGATGATCCAGAGGTCCCGGGTTCGAATCAGCAAAAATCAGTCATTGAGTTTTTCTGTCAAAAATTCTCATTAGTAGCCCTGTCACCTCAAGGCCTCGGAGAGTACGTAAAGCCGTTGGTCTCTCGTCTGATCTCTCTCCAGTTGTGTCTCTTTGTCGTCACATGGAACTAGGAGAGTGAGGGAAGGGGGCCCTAGAGGTCATTGAAGTTACATAAGTATGCCAAATTTAAGCGTAATCGGCTGTCAGTGAGTGTTTCAAATCAAATCAAAAATATTTATTGCATGACGACGGACAAAATTAAATAAAATTCTAAAAATATTTCATTTACATTTGTACTTCTATATTTTTCCTATTTCAGGAGTAAAATATTAGGTCTTATGTATATTCAGTAAATAATCAACATTTTTAACAAGTTTATATGTAGATTCAATCAATAATAACATCATATTTTTTTTCTGTTAAATTAATATTACAAACGTCAGTTTTATATACTAACAAAAATTTACGTAGTTATTTGTATTTTTTATTATAATTATGTTTTAACATTCAATAATTTCTTTGCATTATTTGATTGTGTAACAAATCTAACCACTAGATAAATATAACATCAACAAATATATTAAAATAAAAGTTGATTTAAAAAAAATTGAATCGGAAAAACATACGTAGAAAGAAGTTAATATAAAAACCTGTAAAAATAGATCGTTGCAAAAATTGTGCACAGATTAAAAATAACATCAAGCTACACGCTATTAATAGCGTTGAGTAAACATAAACATGCTAACGTTATATTAAAATTAAAATAATAACGTTTTAAGCAAATGTTTTTTTTTTCTAGTTTATATCGATGCTATACAATCGTAAAAGTTTCTTCGTCACCTTCTAAACTCAACCGCTGATCTAATCTCCCGTAAGTTGGGGAAAAAGCCGCAATCTGCGATACCAGTACGAACGAGAATCGCTTCTTTCCATCGTCAAAATAACAGAGACGGTAATATGTTATATAACGGTTTTTACCTTTCATTCCCACTTTAGTCCTTCAATAGTTACTGTTACTGTTACAGCCTGTTATAAGTCCACTGTCTACCATAGACCACCCCCCCACCCTCTTCATAAATTAACTTACAGACAGGCCAACCCGCCTGCCTTTAAGGTACCTAATTAATTAGAATGTATTAGGAAAATGCTGCTGTTATTGGATCTTGGTTTGTTTCCCTCTACCGTTTTTAGGACACCCACCCAGGAGTAGTGGACATTCTAATGCTGCCACTCCATGGTCAATAGTAACAGAAAGAAATACATTTCTTGGACAAGAAATCTAACAGAAATTACTTAAAATATAAAGCATATACTGCATGTCTGAGTAATTAAAAGTATATTTCAAATGCATGTGAAGTTCGCCAACATACATGCAGCGTGATGTACTCTTCCTTGCCTCAAAACCATCTCAGTAATGAGAGGAGGCCTCTGTCTAGGAATGGGACGTATATAGGCTGTAAATTTTCTTTACTCTACTTTTATAAAACATTAGCGATCTGCCCAGGCACAGGACGGGTAATTTCTGGACCTCGACACTAGCGCTATCTACAGTACTAACCTGTAACACTGTAAATGTAACCTGTAACACTAGCGCTATCTAAAGAACCATCCAGGTGATCCCATAAGTACTCCATAAAAGTTTCATCAAAATCGGTCAAGCCGTGTGTGTTTAGGAGGATAAGAATTAAGAACACTCCGGAATTTTATATAATATATAGATATGATATAACTAGATGTTCCTCGCGACTTTGTCCGCGTGGAATTGTAGAATTTACTACGGTTGGATTTCATGGGTTTTGATTTTTATTTGCGCGGAACCCTAATTGTTTTTCTAAAATAAAAGTAGCCTAAGTTACTTCTTATAATATCAGCTATCTGTCAGGAAAAGTCCCGTCAAAATCAGTCCAGCCAATTCGGAGGTTAACAAACCAAACAGTCAGACAGACAGACTGACAAACAGATAATAATTTAAAAAGACAAAGAAAATTTAAATTGTTTTTTGTTACAAATACCGTATTCATATGCATTTAGTAAAAAGATGTTATTTTGACATTGCAAACAAACACTGCAATTTTTTACATTTGTATAGATATAGATAAAATCGCTCCCCACTAGATGGAGTAACGACCATTTGACGTTCATCATCATGACGATCATCTAGTGGAGTGATAAGACATGCTTGAGCTCGATGAATGCAAGTGGCTCAGGACCACGTTTCATGGCATTCGTTAGAGAAGCCTAAGTTTAGCAGTGGATTCGTGAAGGGTTGTTATGATAATGATTTTAATAGTGATGATGACGATGATGGCTGGTTTATATAAAGAAACTGAAATAGAATAAAAATAATGTTCTCCAAACCAAACGTCGGCTAAAGCGGCCAATCGCAACGAAGACTAGCCATCTGCGTAGTAGAGCCATGCTGCAACTATATCAGTAATAATGTAGCACGGATGAGTCGCCTCGACCGGGGCGGCTCTCACAGAATACCAACGTAAAATAGCAGCTTAACGCTGCTGTGTTTCGTATGGTGAGTGTAGAGAACCGGATACCCTTTTTACTGGAAACAAGGCATTCCATCTTAGTCCTTACGGGTGACAACGCATCTGCATTCTGATTCGTAATCGAGGATAGATGTAGATGTCTATGGGCCACAGCAACCACTTACCATTAGGTGGATTTGTCACCCTTATTCTTTAAAAAAAGGACTGGACTAATTTTATTTATTTATTTAAGATTTATTGCCATAACACAAGTGTGCGCAAGCACATGTGCATTCTCTATTCCCTCACTCCATAGTCCGATGGTTAGGCAACCCATACAGAATTTCGAAGGCCAATAAAAGAAAGCATTCATAATTATGACCACTAATAAAACAAGGCAATTAAAAATAATAATATATACTGTATCCACAGTATCTGTGAATGCAATAAAATTTTACTTTTTTTATAGAATAACGGTGACAAACGAGCACACAGTCCACCTGATAGAAAGTGGATGCTGTGCCCCATAGACATCTAAAATTATCCTCAATTAAGAATCGAAAAGACTTAGATGGAATGCCTCGTTTCCAGTTTTAACAGTGGTAGAGCCACGCGGCAGCTTTTGCTGTCGCACGAATGGGCCGGATCGAACCGGGGTAGTACCACGACCTCACAGAAAACCAGCGTGAAGTAGAGGTTTACCTCTGCGTTTCGCTTGGTGAGTGCAGGTGGCCGGGGGCCCTTTTTACTGGAAATGAGGCATTCCATCTTAGTCCTCACGGGTGACAACGCATCTACATTTTGATTTGTAACAGAGGATAGATGTAGATGTCTATGGGCCGCAGCAACCACTTACCATCAGGTGGACTGTGTGCTCGTTTGTCACCCTTATCCTATAAAAAAAAGGATTTCCAGTTCACTACACTCACCATACAAATCACAGCAGTATTTTTAGACTGGTATTCTGTGAGAGCGTGGTTTTACCCCGGTTGAGCCGACCCATTCGTGCTACAACCTTAATATAGCTGTAGCGTGGCTCTCCACGTATAAACTAATAAAGCTAACTTATAAAGCGAGTATTTGTGTAAAAAGTTCTTAATAATAATGACATTTAAGCAATTTATATTTACTAGAGCAAAAATAACATTTTAACAGCAAAACTTGAATCAAGGGGCTTATTTAAATGCAAAATAATGCAGTACAAAATTAATCAGCTCCACGAAATGCACTCAAATATTTTTACAGCACACGCCATTCGCGGTATCGCTAATTTTAACATTCATTCGGTGTTCAAGCGATTTACAGGTTTATAAAGTCGGCGTTATAATTGCCTCATTAAAATGAAGTTGGCTGAGGCTGATGGGATGCGGTTGTGCCGAAATGTAGCTGCCAAGTGAAGACGATGAAGTATTACACAGACTTTACAAGTGCTTAATTTGTTTCACGCAAAACTTTTTAAAAGTGCTCGAATTTTCAATTATTTGTATTATTTTGAGTATCGTGTATCATCATCATGAGCCGTGGTAGCTCAGATGGTTAGCGCTCGCTGTAAGTTTCACAGTACGCGAGCAACCCGGGTTCGATCCCCGCCGGTACCAATGAAATTGTTAATTGCAATTTTAAGTGCTGATTTACCAAGTGATCTGCGGTAAAGGAAAACATCGTGAGGAAATTGCATGTCTGAAAAATAAGAAAAAAATATTTTCGAAGACGTGAAGTTCGCCAACACGCATTGGGGCAGCGCGGCGGACATTTCTTTGTCCTGAAACCCTCGCAGAAATAAGAGGAGACCTGTGTCCAGCAGTGAGACGTATATAGGCTGTAACTTTAGTTTTATTTTTTAGTTCAGAGTATTATCACTCTCATCATTATCATCATTATAGCCCTTAAACCACTGCTGAACACAGATCCCGTACCTCAAGGAAGGACAAGGATGAACAGTCCGCGCGGCTGACCAGTGACCGCAGTGTGACCGTGAAGGTACGACTCGCCTAAATGCATTTCTGGATCTATATTAAATAATCAAAAACGCATACGTTATGCAAATTATAGCTATATAATATATTTTTATAAGTTTGTTCATAATTATTAAGTGTTAACGGTTCTTCCGCTTATATTGGGTAAGTGTGAGCAAACTTATGGGGAAGAAAGGTTCTCGAGTGGCAGCCTCGTACCGGCAGGCGAAGTGTTGGGCGTCCTCCCACTAGATGGAGTGATGACCTGGTAAAATATGCAGGAAGTCGATGGATACAGGTGGCTCAGGACCGTGCTTTGTGACATTCCTTGTGGGATTCCTATGTTTAGCAGTGGACTTGTGAAGGGCTGTAATGATGATGATGATGATGATGATGAGCAAACTTATAATATGTTACAACAGTATAACAAATATGTTAGTTTGACTTTGATTTTTGAAATGTAAACAATTGATACTTAGTATGTCTGTTTTCCTCGGTTCTGGTAGCATGTACCGCCACACCGAACTTATTAGTTTTACTCGCCCAGTTGATTCTGGCATACGCCCACTGCCAGAATCAACTGGGCGAGTGCCGCCGAAGTAGGTAATATATACATATTACCTACTTCGGCGGCAAGATTCATGAAAGATTTCAACTGTGTGTTCCAGGGAACCTCACTCGAGCTGTGACATCCTATATATATATATATATATATACATATATATATATATATATATATATATATACATATATATATATATATATATACATATATATATAAACTAGCTGTTCCCTGGACTTCGCTCGCGTGTTAGGGTTTTTATGTTTTTGCGCGGAACCCTAATTATTTTTCTAAAATAAAAGTAGCCTAAGTTACTCCTTATGAAATCAGCTACCTGCCAGTGAAAATCCCGTCAAAATCGGTCCAGCCGTTTCGGAGATTAGCTGGAACAAACAGACAGACAGACAGACAGACAAAAATTTTATAAATTGTGTTTTTGTTATAAGTACCGTATATACTTTCATATACAATTAGTAAAAAGCTGTAATTTTGACATTACAAACAGACACTTCAATTTTATTTATTTGTATAGTAATACATTAAACTCGTACCAGGGAAGTACTCGCTTTTCTCCCGATCCTGAAAGGCGTCGAACCCGCGACCTATTAATTTTATTTCATTTTGATCTTTCTTATTATTAGTCAGCTTAGTTTTTCTTTAAAAGTAATTATATTAGTCTAGTTTATAAGTAGTGTTACTAAATATCTTAAAAAAAAATGTTGTTATTATTCATTTCAACAAATATATAATAACGTGACAAACATTAAATATGAAGTAGTTTCTTTAGATTCGTCTCTTTTCCTAAAAACAAGGAGTTCTCAGGAGCGCGTCATATCGCACTTTATGGGCAATTAAACCGCTAGTTAACGAAGAACCGTTTGTCTTAATAAAAGTCAGAGTAACGCACCAATCGACCTCGGTGTGGTGCGTAGCGTTAAATTGATGGAGTAGCCTAATTGTTAAGGAAACCATAAGGCTTAACTTCTTTTTTAAACAATAATAATATTTTAGCTCAATTTAATATTTCTTCTGTAACACTGAACTGACAAACGAACTTCGTGTCTATCTGATAGCAACTGCCTAGTGTAGGCCATGGACACACACAGCCAGTTTCCAACGAAGAAAACTCATAATAATGTCTTCCGGACTGACTTTAAGTCACGGCGGCCAGTCTCTACAGATTATCCACCAGCGCAGGACATGATTATTGTACGCATATGTTTGTGCAAGCACAGGGGCACCCTTTATTACCTCACTCTCATACTCCGATGAGACGGTAATCGGATACGGCCGGAGAGAGATCAGGTGCAGGACTTACGGCTTCAGGTTTCCAAGGGACGGGAGTGAAATAATTTTTTACTTAACACTTTCATTGTCCGGTTTTCAAGCACAATAGTAAGACGATAGCAATGAATGAAATGGCACGGGAAAGCGATAGGATTAATTGTCTATTTTATGTACTTATACTACCTTCCTTAACCATTCTTTATAAACAATAGTTCTTTGCGCAAGAAGCTTCTCTGGAATAAATAGTTCCAAGAGCGATAAGACCGCCAATTTTCGTTCTTTATAATATATAATATTTCGTTTTCATTTTAATATGTATTGGTGTATAACAAAGAATATTTTGATTTGTCTATGAGCCACAGCATACGCTTACCATCTGTTGGACTGTTGGATCACCTGTCATCCTTATTCTATATAAAATCATACTGCCAACGTAAGGAGTTTTGCTGCAATCAAACAACCAATTATGAGGTCAACCTCATAATTGGTTGTTTAATTGCAGAAATAAAAAGTAAAAGAAAAACTTAAAAATTATAGTTTAGTTGAGGTTGAAAAATTTGTAATAAATGAAGTATCAACAGTATACCCCTGGTGTTGCAGTTATTGATGGGCTGCGGTAATCACTTACCATCGGGTGAGCCGTATGCTCGTTTTCCCCCTCTCCCATAAAAAAAGTATCACAAATGGTTCTTTTTATTTGCAAATAGCAAGCGGTGAAAGCAGTAAACTACATCCGCAAACAGCACGGCGTTAATAATCATATTTCAAATAAAAACGTTAACAACATTGCACCATGTTTGAATTTATCATAAAGTTCTAAGCGCCCGTACCGTACGGACAATGTAAAGAGACAAAACAATGCAAATACTATTGCAAATTGAATCAGCACTCGTTGCTCGCATGGTAATACCATTGGCGGATAAACGGGAAAAGGCTCCTATGGTCACAGTGTTCGTACGGACATCGCAGCGAGCTATGAGCTATCGGATGCGGCGGTTATTATAATTAGCAAAAATTTTGTATATGGAGATTTTCTTTATTTAATTTTTTTATGTATCCCACACTTTTGGGTTTCTCTATGGCAGTCATGGTGTATTAACTTGCAGGTCGCCTCTATCCCATTTCGCCCCATAGCTGTCATAAGAAATGACTTTTTATTAAAGAATAATGGTTATACACGAGATCTCACTCCACCTGTACATCTTTTCACGATTAAGAATCAAATTTCAGATGCGTTGTCACCTCTGAGGACTAAAATAGAATACCTAGTTTCCGGTAAAAAGGGTCTCCGGTTCTCTACACTCACCATACGAAACACAGCGGCATTAAGCTGCTATTTTACGCTCGTATTCTGTGAGAGCATGATTCTTCCAACCCATTCGTGGATACACACGATACACACATAATAATGCTGGCTACAACTATAATATAGCTGCAGCGTGGCTCTAACATATATAACGTTGGCTAGAATAAGCCCTTTCTGCAAAATAATCTTTATTAAATTTTGTTATGGCTCTACCACGTACAAAATAAACACGTGACTATTGAATAAGCCGAAAAATAATTTAAGGCTTCCGAACGATGGCGGTATGACCATCACATTCACGTCCGACATAAATAAAATAATTAGCAACATCATCAAGGGTGCTCACGTTCGGTGGCGATTAAGACAAATACACCTATATATTCCCCAAAACCTACAATGGGTTAGGCCCCTGTCTAACAAGTCTTTTACGACGTGATGAACCATATATGAGGAATAATAAAAAAAAAACTATTGCCGGCCTCGTGCCGTATCTACAAATTCACAGATCGTCATAACCGACCATAACTGCAGCGACTTTTTGCCACATCCAGCACAGCTGCCGCTTTGTTTATGGGAAGACTGGCCCACGCAGTACACGTTTTACGCTTTTTGCAGTTTCTCTGCAATGGGGTTCAATAATGGAGGCTTACATTTATTTCAGATTAAATTACTCTTTAATACGTTTTTCATTTAAGTTATTCAAGTGGAAATGGCAAGATGTTTGAAGAAAAGGCTTTTGGCAGATTTAATGCTGTACCCAAACGATAGACAACAAAAAAGCAATTGCAGCTCAGCTCATATATTGTCTCATAGTGGCAATATATGTCATAGTTGCCAGGGCGACCGGATTGACAACCGCAGTTTTTTTTAGCTGTTATTAGGAAGACGCTGCTACCCATCTCCTGATTTGTTTCACTCTATCCCAATTTACGACACCCATGGCATGATATGGGGTAGTAGATATTCATACACGGACACTACATGGTACCAGGCTTATTATACCTGCGAAAAATCGACGAATTCATCACCTCGCATTCCCTTGTTACCCCCTCCAAAGCTGGAGCGATTTTAATCAGGACGGCAGTGTGTAAGCGAAGTTAAGGAACAGTAATAGAGTGTGCACCGATAATGTGTATACGAAATATTTCTAGCTGCTTTTGACCCACCTATAACCTAAAAACTATTAGGTCTATGTTGAGCGTCTAATAATAAAACTCCCTCTTATATATTCTAGAATGCTAAATTTCATGCATTTTGTGAATAAACTTTTTAAATTTATTGCGATTAAGTGGTCATGGCTAAGGTCTGAAAAGTGAAATTTTATTACCAGGTTTTTATAAATTTCACGAATCGAATGAGTCGAATAGAGATGTAAATGTGTTTTTTATGGATTAAAAGTTGCCCGGATATCCTTTGAATGCACGTCAAATGTTTTTCAGCTAATTAGACATCAAGTCGAAACTGTGTTTATATACTAAATAATGTTATGTTTGAAAGTGGGTTAATTAGCAACACAAGATTATTTAACTTACAAACAGACTAATTAGTGAACTAATAACTGAACTTATCGACAAAATTGTAAACGAAGAATCAGTTTTGGCATTCTTTAACAGAGAAATACGCTTTACAGCCATACTCCAGCTAATTGCTGCTATGTTTTCCATGATGAGTTTAGAAAACTGGTAACCTTTTTTACTGGAAACGAAGCGTTCCATTTAAGCGAGAATATATGCCTATGGCACAACAGCCACTTATGATCAGGTGGACTGTGTACTTGTTTGTCATACTTACTCTATAACAAAGCAAGAATTAAACGCATGTCTAAAATATATTTGAATTTAAATGTGTAACGTATTTAAAATGTTTGAAGTTACTTGGCGTAAAAAATCTTTACAATTATATTATTCGCAGTAGAAACAACGTGAAATATTAAAATGCATTAGCGAGCTTGATAAGGGGCTGTCTATATCGGCCGCAGAACTGACAAATATTGAGTGGGAAAGGGTTCGATCAGTAGGCTCATAGCGGCGCCCCCAATCAATAGAAATATAAAACGTATTACAGGTGACCCCTCGTCAATATAAATATATAATGTTGTGTTATAGGCGACCCGTCATTAATAGAAATGTAAAATGTTGTATTACAGGCGACCCCCCATCAATAGAAATGACTTGAGGAGGATAATAATGTTAGAGATACATTTATAGTTTCTATGTATTATGTTAAAAATATTATGCTATAACATATATTATAACTATTCAAACGACAGTTCAGCTTAATACATACACTTAGTCCACTCCAAAGGATTGAAGAATTAGACTTAATATAAAGTAAAAGTCGAGTTTGAAAAGATAAAAAGAATAAAGAAGTATAGAATTTCTATAACAGCTTCTGAATTCGGATCTGTACACGATCTATCCATCAACTTTTGATACTATTTTATTGAAATTATTTCACCATATTTAAATAGAGAAATCTCTTAAGTTATTAGTACTCAGACTTTTATATTTAAACTACTTTTTATTTTACCTAAGCTAAAAAAAAATAAAAATAGGATACCTGAGGAATATATTTGCCATTTTTTCACGGATTAAATAAAAAAATGAAGTATGACAAACAAAATCTTAAATTTTTACATTAGAAAATATTCCCTTTTTAAAACTCCTGAAATCGCGTACCGCGTTGCAATAACGAGGACCGCGACACTTTTTTAATCGTTCTTGAATCCGCTTTTAACGATCGACTTTTTTGTAATTGGTGTTTTTTACAATTTGACTCCTCCTTTTTGGCGTAACGCTTTGTCGCAATTAAAACGATGTACTTCGCAATGTATCAACAAAGGAAAGTGTAGTGTTGTCATTTTTTTTCCCTTGTAAAGGAAATCTTCGTAAGAGGCGACATAAGAGATACTGATACTGAGATAAGAGATGGGCAGCAGCATCTTTCTGATAACAGCATAATGGACCAAAAGAAATTGTTGTTGCCTAACCGCATGGGGTTGGAACCGCAGACGTGGCAACTATGGCAAACATTTCCCCATGAGGCCTTTTTTGGGGGAGGCTTATATTCAGCAGTGGACTTGTAATGGGCTGTAATGAAAGAAAAGCTCTAGCAAATATGTTGGCATTGCGAGTGACGTGGTAGCTCTATTTCACGATATCGACGATAAGAAACACCGTGAGGAAAATTGTACGAAAAAAATTGGTAGTAAACGATACAAATTGTATATAGATACAATATCGATATATCGGTACAATATCTAATAACAGATTAACTATATCACATCGCTCCAGTACAGCGTCACTTATACAGAACATCTAACAAAAAAATATCTTCTATGTTATGATATATTGATTTGAAACCAAACGTACCATGAGCGTGCGAAATAATACGCGTCATTATAGTACAATACGGCCTACGTATCTTGGCGAGTCCGACCTTCGCGCAGAAGGTTGCGCAATAGCTTTTTTAAGGAACAAAATGGTGGCATGAGGCGACGTACGGGGGGCGGTGGTCTAGGCTAGAGATTGACCATAAGTAAACACAATCGACCCTTTAGTCATAAAATATCGCAATCGATTAGTTTTATTTAGAAGTTATTGATTTTTGTTTATATAAGATATTAAACGAAATAGATTTACAAATATAGTGAATTTTGTTGATAATAAACAAGATTTCGACTTAAATAAAAAAAAAAAACTAAAAACATATTATTTTCTCAGCTGAAAGACATAATGTACTTAAATATCAATTATCTATTAACGTCTTCTTGAGTAACGACTATTTGAGAAAATTTAGAACCTCCTTATAAATTGCAAATAAATATATTTTTATGTCTTAATTTTAATCGATTTGAATAAAAATCGATTAAACAACACCCTCAGGCACGCGTGTTGGACATCCCTTTCTGGTTACTTCGTAAAGCTTCGTGCTTATTCGGCAATGCTCGGTACACGGTAATATTTCTCAGTCACACGTTAGCATTGGTGTCGTGTTCGTGTCGCTATCTCTGTCTTGAGCACAGTCGGTTACAAAAGTTTTCGTTGTTATTGTTGTTTGTTTTTATTAATAGTGTTAAGTTTGTTTTGTTTGTTTTATTTGTTTTATTTGTTTTATTTGCAAGTGTCAGTTAGCACTTATATTATTCGCCAAACATGCCACCAAAACATAACAGTGTGTTAAATCGCCAGGCGAGAAAAATTATTTACGATTTAACGCAATATATGAAAAAAGAAAAAGAAGAAGGCGTAAAAGATGTCGATAAAGTTTATTTAAGAGTTGCTAACGCAACTGGTGTGTCCCAACGCACAGTACAGCGGATCGCAACTGAAGGCAATATTTCGGGCTTACTTTCAGTATTCCGCACGCCTGGTAAAAAAAGGTCTAGATCAAAACCTATTACTGATATGGATAATTTTGACCAGGGAGTAGTAAAAAGATGCATACACAACTTCCACAAAACTGAAAAAGAAATGCCGACGATAAACAAATTACTAGCGAAACTCAAACGGGATATAAATTTTCAAGGTGGTAAAACGAGCTTAAAGACAATTATCAAAAACTTGGGTTTCAAGTGGCGAAAGACCGAAACCAATAGAATGGTTCTTATAGAGAAGACCGACATTCGCCTGAAAAGGATCTTGTACTTGAAGGCAATGAAAAAATACAGGGACGAAGGGCGACCAATTGTATTCACTGACGAGTCGTATGCCCACTCATCACATACAAAAGGTAAGGCGTGGTCAGATGGTTCCGCTCAAGGACTAAAGCGCCCGATATCAAAAGGTCAGCGGATAGTGATGGTACACGCTGGGTCAGAAGCAGGGTTTGTTCCGAACGCGCTACTAATGTTCAAATCTGGCAGCAAAACCGGAGACTATCATGATGACATGAATTTCAAAAATTATGAGAAATGGTTACGGACCCAACTGATTCCAAATTTGAGCCCTAACTCGGTGGTGGTTATCGATAATGCTCCGTACCACAACAAATTAATGGATCCTGCCCCTACATCTAATGACAAGAAGGCAAAAATGGAATCGTGGTTATTAGAAAAGGGTATACCATATGAAAAGGACATGCGTAAACCACAACTTTACGATCTAATAAAAAAAAACAAAGACGTGAATAAAAAATACGTAATAGATGAAATGTTTAAACAAAACAACCACGATGTCCTTCGTTTACCCCCATATCATCCCGATTTAAACCCCATCGAGATGGTGTGGGCTGCCATTAAAGGGCACGTAGCCGCTAAAAACGTCGACTGGAACGTAACCCGGACAATGGAGCTCATACAAGAAAAAGTAAATTTAATGGGTCAGAATGAATGGAGTGCTTTATGCAGAAAAGTGCAAGAGGTCGAACATGACTATAGGAAGAGCGACCATATTATTGACGAAATGACGGATCAATTATTCATCATTAATACAGCTTCAGATTCAGAAAGTGAGTCTGAAAGTGAGAGCGACGATTACGAAGATGAACCTATGCCAAGTACCTCACATGGTACACAAGGGGCCGACGACTTTATGTTAGGAATTTCCCCCCTCAGCGACAGTGATTAAATAATAATAAGTGTAAATAAATAAAAAGTATTAAATGTAAATAATATTGTATGTGTTTGTGATAAAATCTGCCCCTATCGAAAGGTGAGGTATCAAAATTGAATCTTTAATTTATAATGTCTCCAAAGTGTTTTGATATTTTTGGTCACTGTATTAGGGAAATTTTATTTGTACATTGGTATATATAAAAAAATGACAATAACAGTTTTCTTCACGAGTGTTCATGCGCTAAACTTCGCAGAGCCTATATTCAGACTCGCCAAGATACGTCGGCCGTATTATATGTTCGCGTAAATACGTTGGCCTTTGTGTCGCGCCGCCTGGACACGCGCTACAACTCGTAAAGGCGCCGCCGCGACATCAAAGGTCACCGCGTGGGGCGTACACCGGCAGCAGAATTTGTCATTTTAAAACGAAGCGCTGTAGTGAAAGGCTTTTTGGTACTGAACTTATGTTTATTATTTATTATCGTATTTTATTACAATAACCATAACCGTAGAAAAACATTTATTTAAGAAACACAGTGAAAATAATAAAATAAAAGCAAAATAATAAGTTCGCCTTTATATAGATAAAATAGTGTCGGTACTCCCATAGCGACACTATATTATCTATATATATCTATATTAGCAAACAGACTATATAATTGAGTAAAATAGATATGCCTACCCCGACTCTCTGTTATGGGATATACTCTTTTCAGAGCATCATATAATATAGATATTAGCTAATACATACATATTAACATACATAGATATAACAATATGGAGTGACGACTTAGCTAATAATATAAATAATAATAATGATTATTATAACAGATATAATCTTAATATGTGTGAGGAAGCTCAAGGTTTCTAGGCGTGATAAACTTAGAAATAAGGATATCCGCAATAGAACCAAAGTACTCGACATAGTCCAACGGATTAGTAAGCTAAAGTGGTAATAGGCCGGCCATATTTTTTTTTATTGAATAAAGTTGGCAAACAAGCACACAGTCAACCTGATGGTAAGTGGTTGCTGCGGCCCATAGGCATCTACATCTATCTTCGTTTCCGAATTAAAATGTAGATGCGTTGTCAGCCGTGAGGACTAAGATACACTCACCATACGAAACAGCAGCATTTAGCTGCTATTTTACGCTAGTATTTCTTTATTATTATTTTTATAAGAGAGGGGAGCATACGGCTCACCTGATGGTAAGTGACTACCGCCACCCATGAACAACTGCAACCAGGGGAATTGCAGATGCGTTGCCAGCCTTTTAAAAAGGAGTAGGCTCTTTTCTTGAAGGTGAGAGCGTAGTCCTTCCCCGGCCGAGCCGACCCATTTGTGCTACAACTATACTATAAATATAGCTGCAGCATGGCTCTACCACATATAAAATATTCTTCAAAGACCTGACAACCGATGGGAAGGAAAGGTTTTCGAGTGGCAGCCTCGTATCGGTAGACGAAGTGTAGGACGAGACCCCATTGGATGAAGTGACGATCTGGTAACACATGCAGAAAGTCGATGGATACAGGTAGCTTAGACCCGTTTATTGTGGCGTTCCTTGCGGAAGGCCTTTGTTCAGCAGTGGACTTGTGAAGGGCTTTAATGATCATTTTTTTATAGGATTGAATGACAAACGAGCACACAGTTCACCTGATAGTAAGTGGTTGCTGTGGCTCATAGACATCTACATCTATCCTCGTTTGCGAATCAAAATGCAGATGCGTTGTCACCTAACTAAGATGGAACTAAGGACTAAGATGGAATGCCTCTTTTCCAGTAAAAAGGGTCTCCGGTTCTCTAAACTCACCATACGAAACACAGCAGTTTAAAGATGCTATTTTACGCTGGTATTCTGTGAGAGCGTGGTATTTCCCCTGTCGAACCGAGAAATTTGTGCTGCAACTATACTACTAATATAGCTGCAGCATGGCTCTACCACGTAAAATAATGGTGATGTTGATGATGTAATAGTTACATGGATTACCGGTGGGATATGTTATATGTTATTGTGTGTGGCGCTCCACTACCAGACTTAATCGGTTAAGCAATTGATTGTATGGGATTTATCGGAAGTTGTCACAAATACTTTACATCAGTTGCGAATTTACACTAACTTATTAATTTATTAGTAACATCTCTTGTAAATATCGTAATTTTCATCATTTATATTTTTTTTTTATAGGATAAGTGTGAAAAACGAGCACACAGTCCACCTGATGGTAAGTGGTTGCTGCGGCCCATAGACATCTACATCTATCCTCTATTACAAATCAAAATGTAGATGCGTTGTCACCCGTGAGGATTAAGATGGAATGCCTCATTTCCAGTAAAAAGGGCCTCCGGCCACCTGCACTCACCAAGCGAAACGCAGAGGCAAACCTCTACTTCACGCTGGTTTTCTGTGAGGTCGTGGTATCACCCCGGTTCGAACCGGCCTATCCGTGCAACAGCAAAAGCTGCCGCATGGCTCTACCACTGTTATAGTTATATTATGCGTGTATTAAAATAGTAGACTATAATTTCTCATTGTGTGTGCGTGCGTGTGTGTGAGCGTGCGCGCGTGTGTGTATGTATGTATGTATGTGTATGTGTGTGTGTGTGTGTCTCTCTCTCTCTGTGTGTGTGTGTGTGTGTGTGTGTGTGTGCGTGTGTGCGCGCGTGCGTGTGTGTGTGCGTGTGTGCGTGTGTGTGCGCGCGTGTGAGTGTGCGTTTGCGTGAGCGTGTGCCTGAGCGCGTGCGCGTACGTACGCGTGCGTGCGCATGCATGCGCGTGCGCAATACGTTCGTGTGTGAGTGTGTGCGCTCGCGCGCGTGTGAGTGTGTGTGTGTGTGCGTGCGTGCGTGTGTGTGTGTGTGTGTGTGCGTGCGCGTGAGTGCGCATGCACTTACGCGCACGCAGTGCAGTTCGTGTGTATTGTGCGTGTGCGTGCGTGTGTGTGTGTGTGTGTGTGTGTGTGTGTGTGTGTGCGCTTGCGTGCGTGTGTGCGTGTTTGCGTGCGTGCGTTTGTGCATGCGTGCGTGTGTGTGTGTGTGTGTGTGTGTGTGTGTGTGTATGGATATCTTTGAAGGAAACATTTACCCGCACTAAGCTTCTTACAGATACTCTCGATGAAGTCACATTTCAAACAAAATAAGTCGCACCCAAATCGGTTCATCCGTTTAAGAGGTACGTTGTCACAGACAGACATACATAGCGGTCAACTTATAACATCCCTCTTTTTGATGAAATAATTGTGTGTGTTTCGGTTGATCCCTGGATAGTTCAGATCACAATTGGGCCCGGTAGGTGGCGCTATTTCGAGATCCAGAAATCACTCGTACAAATAAAAGCGTGCGTCGATATAAAAAGGCTTTTATTTATAAATTTATTCGTCATGTTTTAAATGTTTTAAATACGGTTAAAACATTACCTACATAATGTATTTCCGAAATTAACTATTGTTGATTAGGCATTCGATATACCTCCCTATACTTGTAGCGGTAGTGTTTTAAATAACATTAATCATAATATAAATATTGCGAAACGCTCTTACGTTAAGTTCATGCAACACATGTTCTTGCATTCTCCGAGTCATTCGCGCGAGGTACCTGTGCATTGTTGGGTACATGGAGTCACGCTCCCAACGCCTCGTCCATTGTCTTCGGTTCCATTGTGAAGCCTAAACAAGGTGTCTGGGACTCCGTACTCGTTGGTGTGGACCGAGAAAAAATTGTTGAGAATTTAAACTTGCATTTTTCCGCTGTTTTACTGCGCGTATTTTAATATTTTAGTGTTATCGCTTTAGACTGGGAAACTTAATTAAAACTAAAGTATGCAAGCGTGTTTTGTTTTTTTGTGAATGGTTGTTTGTACAAAACTATTTATATTTGCGACTTTTTCATCCCACATGTTATTTAATGGATTTATCCTCGATGTTGTGTCTACGGGAAGGGCAGAACCTATCCTTGACGAAGAATATAAAGTGGTAAAATAAAAATTTTGTACAACCGACTTCATTATAAATAAAATGAGAACATCATCAATGTAGTCGAAGTCAATTCAATACGCGTTATTAAGGACAACTCGAAAACTACTGGTCGACTGTTGATCAAATTTATATGGGACCACATAAGCTTTAAAAGCACTAGCTTTCAAATAAAAAAAGAATTATCAAAGTCGGTTCACCTAGAAAGAAGAATCTAGAAGTTCTGAGGTAACACACATCAAAAGAATACAGTCGAATTGAGAACCTCCTCCTTTTTGAATTCGGTTGAAAATGCAGATACGTTCTCATCACTAATTAAACGTAAAGTAAATTAAGGTTCCATCCACGGCAAAGGCTTCCTCTTATTTCTGAGAAGGCTTAGGACAAGGGAATGTCCGCCGTGCTACCCAAATAATGTTTCCTTTAATATCTCAGACATGCAGGGTTCGTCACGATGTTTTCCTTCATCGCAGAGGACGCGGCTAAATCAGCACTCAAAATTCGAACTTACTATTTCATTCTTGCTGGCGGGGATGAAACCCAGATACCACACTGGTTATACGGCGACCGCTTAGTCCTTGAGCTAACATTGCCCTATGTAAAAATATTAGTATTGGCCCATTTGAAAACAAAATAATTTTGTTTGGCTGAGAATTCTAATTTAAAATTAATTTTATTTTAAAAACTTGTTATTCTTTATTAAAAAAAATTGTCATTTTTTATTAATTAACGTTATGTTTTTATCGCATTTGAATATTTTTCGTCATCATGGATACGTTGAAAATTCGAGTAATTAGGGAATATGAGTACCGTCGTGGCACGCATCATCAACGACTTTTACGGAGCGAATACTACAAAAAAAGCACCGCCTGATATTGGTTTGCTGCCTCCATTCTGGAAATTTCGACCTGAAAATGAACCCGTGGTCCCCGACGAATTAAAGGTGATTGTGGACGCCGACGATAGTCAATCCACGGCTAAATTATCAGCAGCTTTCAACGTTAGTATAAAAACAATATTGGCCATTTGCGTCAAATCGGCAAGGTAAAAAAGCTTGACAAATGGATGCCCCTAGAACTCAATGATCGCCAGCGTGAAATACTCGCCGAAACAACGTCAACAGGCACACAAACGAAGGAATTATTACCTGCGACATAAAATGGATTCTGTTTGAGAATCTTAAGTGCTCAGCAAGTTGGTTGGATCCTGGTTCAGCACCTAAACAATATCCTAAATGAAACATACCCCTAGAAAGGTGACTGTTTGGTGGTGTAGCACCGGTGTGATTCATCACAGCTTCTTACCTAATGGGATGAGTATTACTGCAGATGTGTTGTGTAAATAACTGAACATAATGATGAAGAAGCTCGCACGTCTCCAACCAGTTATGGTCAATCGCTCGTCCCCGCTGCTCCTGCACGATAATCTCACACTGTAAAACAGACGGTCTCCAAGTTACAAGAGCTGGGGTCTCCGTCATCCGGCGCACTCGCCAGACTTTGCGCCTACAGAGTTCTACTTTTTCCAGAATTTGCATAACTTTTTGGCGGGAAAAAATTCAGTACGAAATGACTTTGAAGAATTTGTTGCCTCCCGTTCAGCTGATTTCTTAAAGAAGGGCGTCAATAAACTACCACTGCGTTGGCAAAGATGCATCGATTGCATGGGTGATTACTGATTACTTTTATTAATAGGAACAAAAATATATACCAAAAAATTCGTTAACTTATTTAATAAAAAACGGCAATTTCATAGGTAAATACCTAAAACATCATTATTTATATCAGTATAAGAAACCCTCCTTGCTCAGTGAAACGATTCCTGTGCGTTTCTGGAAGCTTATTCTAATCAGTGAGTCTTTGCTACGTCGTCTTAACCATTACTCATTCGTAAAGACGTGTAAAAGTATGGTGACCTATTTACGGAATAAATGAATTCGTATTTGATGAAGAAATATGATGAGAGCTAATCTTAGAGCTTTACCGTCGTTGCAAAAAGCTTTTAAAATTTTAATTATAAATGTTATTTTATGATTATTATTATTAATGAATCGTGATTAACGAAAAATGCAAAAAGAATCACGCTAATCTAGCGGACAAGTGTGGCATTTTTTATAGAATAAGGGTGACTACAGCACACAGTCCACCTGATGGTAAGTGGATGCTGTGGCCCAAAGACATCCACATCTGTCCTCGATTAAGAATCAAAATGCAGATACACCTCCCTCTGATATGAAACCTTTGAAGACTGAGATGATATGTCTTCTTGCCAGTAAAATGTGTCTCCGATTCTCTACATTCACCATACGAAATACGGCAGTATTAAGCTGCTATTTTACGCTGGTGTGAGAGCGTGGACCTTTCTCGGTAGCCAACCTATTCGTGCAATTACCATAATTTAGCTGCAGCATAGTTCTCCCACGTTTCATACGCTTGAACCCTTTTTTGAAATTCTTTTTCCAGTCCGCCTAATACATCTTTTCTACGGCCTCAAACGCTACTTACACTTAGGAGAAGAAATTTCCTTTCAGCTCGTTTTTATCTAAGAGGATAAAAAGCAGTCACAGGATCTAAATCAGGTTTTTTTTATAGAAGGACAAACGAGCATGCGGCTCACCTGATGGTAAATGTTGACTGCCGCCCATGAGCAACTGCAACACCAGAAGAATTGCAGGTATGTTGCCGGCCTTTTAAAAAGGATTAAGCTCAGAGGGACCAATAACGTGAACCGGTGTGCTGTCCATGCAAGCCTCGATATAACGGTGAAGCAATAGCCCGTCGAACACCATGTTTGATCGCTTGTTGCTCACAGAAGTGAACACTTCTGGAGAGCATTCGATAGTATATCATTTGGTATTGTTTAAGGGAATCAACACCGGATACCCCGACAAAGTGATTCAACTAGTGATCAAATCTTCACTGGACTTCTCGGGTCGTTTGACTTTGATATAACTGTCGTGAAATAATAGCTTAATGCCGCTGTGTTTCTGGAAACCCTTTTTACTGGAAACGAAGCATTCCATCTTTGTTCTCCAGGGTACAACGCATCTGCATTTTGATTCTTAATCGAGAATAAATGTAAATATCAATGGCCCACTTAATCCAAGTATCGTCTATAAGAAAAATCTTTTATGGGAGTAGCGGTGCTGGGATTAGAGGTGACGGGGATAGTGCACGCAATTGAGGGAGGGCGGGAGGTGCTCTTCATACTAGGTAAGACACATCATTTTATTTTATAACGCGGATATTTGCGAAGTAAATTTTTCTAAAGCTTTTATGTGAGACGTTAAATTAAAAAAATACCATAGACCCATACAATATTTAGTTTTGGAAATCTTTCTGATTGACTCATGTAAAATAAAACCTAAACAAAAGCTATCGAATACCCACCACAGACTATAACAACAGTAATAGGGAAACGACTTGCGCTGCTTCAACGAGACAGGAAAGAGACAAATTGAATTTGAATAACGCTGGTATTCTTCGTTGATTAGAACCGATCGACTGTAAAGGCGGGGCAGTTAATTACGTGGCCGTGCGAGTTGACCCGAAGGCGGTCGATGCGCCTACGCAATGATAGCGAAGGATTTATTGCGGCTTGGTGCTTGCAGTGCCAAGCCACGGCAAAGTACTTGAAGAATGTTTGTTAATAATCAATAACAATAATAATAATATGTTAAAAATAATAAATTAAAATAAATAAATAAATAACTTATTATTTATTTATTTATTTTAATATTTATTAATTATTTAGGTAAATACACCAACTTTGTTAGTTCACTTAAAACTATAGATAAATAAATTAACAATATTAAACAAAGCAATGCGCTGCAAATGCGTGGCAGCTCCAACAACATCTGGAATCCATTGGTGTACTACATACGTAGTGCATTGAGAGTTCGCGAGTACACTTCGTCCACAGGCTGCAGGCGTAGAATGCCTGACAGTAAGCTTTTAATAATGTTATCTTAACTTCACTCGTATACCTAGTAAAACTTGCGGTCAAGCATATCACACATCACTGACCAACGCTCTACGTTCGTGTACATAAACAAGATTTTTTATTTATAAGTTGCGCTAGTCTAAATGGGGAGTTTTCCCGGGACAGAGGTTTTGTTCCGAACCAGTGGTAAAAACATTAACAGCATTCAATAAGAACTATTTGCAACCTATATATAAAAATGTGTATATAAAAATCAATTACTGTCCGTTAGTCTTACTAACACTCGAAACTGGCTCGATTGATTCCTACGAAATTTTTGTGTGTATTTGAGTGCGTCCCTGGATAGTTTACAATTGGAACCAATAGGTGGAGCTATTCTCGAGATCCAGAAATCACCCGTGTGAAGTCGGGGCGGATCGCTAGTATCTTAGTCTTTTTATTATTGTGCGGCTGATAATAAGTTACGACTTGGTTTATTTCAATTGTTCACGTGGATCTATTAATTAATAATTTTTTTCATTGTTAATTCGGTCCGGTTTATGTCGTGAGCTTCAACTTCTAGCACAAGCATTTTAAGCTAAGGGCCGCGGGCTCGAATCTAGCACCGAACAAGCATTTGTATGGCTTACAAATAATTGTTCGGTCTGCATGTTTATTCTTGTGAAATTTATATATGCAAACTGGCCCTACGATACAGGATAAAATCCTAGTGTGGAGGTAATTTTTTTAACGAAAAAAGTCGTATCATTCATGTTACAGTCATAATAATCAGTCTCGCATCTCTTTCGATTAAAACTATTAGCTAATTTGTACCTACAATAAGAGTCTAGTGTGGTCATAGACCGTTAGATAAAAAAAAAGTAAAACAATTATCAAAACCAAAACAACAAAATGAAAATATACCGAATCCGATGTTATAATGGCTGACCAATTTACAAATCGCTCGCAGTAACAAAATCATTCGAAACAATTTATTCGTAATGAGTTTTGTACATTAATTGAAGCAACGTTCTCACGATTCACTTAGTTATCAATACAGCCAATTGATCACTCAACTGATCTGTGGTTATTGATCATTTCTAATATATGCTTTGTTAATAACGTTCTTATAAACGATTTTCAGTAACATTTTTAGGATGACTAACAAGTTGTCTGCAACTGATGGTACGTGACTATTGCATCCAATCTAAACCTGCAATCAATTTCGAATAACTTAGGACAAAAATGCGTTGTTACTCTTATGGAGTAAAAAATCCTCTCTAAAAAGTTATTATTAACAGAGAAGTAACTACACATTACACATTATTGCATACTTTTATTGATCGTTTTTGTTTTTTATGTTTGATTTATTTGATTTGTTTACTGTTTTTGTTGTTGTTATTATATTCCTTTTTTTTATTATTTCTAAATATTTTGTAAATGTAGTAGGTAATTTTGATTATTACTATTTTTTTTTTGTTTTCTTTTATAATTAATTGTATTTCTATAGGTGATGATGAATAATCTTTATATATAAAAATTACGTGTCACTTTGTTTGTCCGCGATGTACTCCTAAACTACTGAACTGGTTTCAATGAAATTTTGCACACTTTGTTAAGTTTGGTCCAACTTGAGAGATAGATTTTATACCGATAAGTGACCCTCAATTTTTTTATTGTGAATTTAATGATTTTTTTAGGACACATGGTCGTCGGAAAGGGCAGAACAACGTCTGCCTAGTTAGCTAGTAATATATAGTTTTAAGAGCGTGTACTCGCCGACAAACTGATTGCAGTTTGGCGAGAGAATAGTGATAATAATGTACCATCTTTGAATGAATAAATAAATTAAAAAAAAAACTTAATATATAAAACTATAGCATAACACAGTAAGGTTACAGTATCCTCTTATTTCTTTAAAGGACTTTGAAGTAATTAGTCCGCCGCACCAACCAGTGCCTTTTTTTATAGGATAGGGTGACAAACGAGCACACAGTCCACCTGATGATAAGTGGTTACTGTGACCCATAGACATCTACATTTATCCTCAATAAAGTCACCCGCGTCAATGCGTCGTCACCCGTGACCCGTGAGGACTAAGATGGAATGCCTCTTTTCCAGTAAAAAGGGTATCCGGTTCTCTACATTCACCATACGAAACACAGCAGTGTTAAGCTGCTATTATACGCTGGTATTCTGTGAGTGCGTGATCCCGGTCGAGCAGACCCATTCGTGCTACAACTATACTACTAACACAACTGTAGCATGGGCCTGCCACGTTGAAAAACGTGCTTGGTGGAAGACTATAAAATGTCATCGACATACTTTTTCAGATGTGCAGGTTCGCGATGTTTCCGAACATATAGAATGTCTACACTTTCTATTGCAATAAAACAAATTGAAATTTTGCTCTTAACTTGTACAAATTATTTAATTGTAAAATGTTACTTTGAAAATAATTCCCGTAGAGTTTTTTTCCTATGATAGAGAATTTATCAGTGTCAAATGTTATCACAGACTTTCTTTATGTATTATTTGTAAGCAATGTTGAATCAGAGAACAAAGAAGGTCTATGTGGAAGTTGTCACTCCGGATGACTGAGATTAATAGGTACTTCATAAACTGAATTATATTGGCTTGCTAACCATTTTAATGACAAAACGGTGGGTGTTCTATTGTTGAGTTGTATAAATAGTACGGTATAAACTAATCGGATAGAATTTTTTTTTTATTTGAAATTCAAATTAATTTATTCCTTTGCGATGTATGTTTTGCAATAGATCTTAATAATTACGACAAAAAAAAATACAGCCATATTTCACCTTCCAGTGTACAAACTAATTAAATATTATACAAGAGATTTTGAATAATTATAACTTAAATTTCAGATAATTCTTTTACATAAACTACTTTTATGTATTACAAAAATGATAGCAATTTAACACATAATATATTAACTATAATAATAAAATTGTAATGTCTTAAAACTAAATAACGTAGTAAAATAAAGTTTATTGGTACAATTCAACAAATTTTATAGTTCAAATTTAAAATTATCAAACAAATATTGATCGATATTATATTGCCCCATATTTAAGTTAAAAAACGAGTAGTGGCGGTGCTAGAATATCCACTACCCCACATCATCCCCTGGGTGTCGTAAGAAGCGACAGAGGGAACAAACTTGGAGATGGGCAGCAGCGTCTTCCTAATGCGAAACCTGCCTGCCAAACGTGGCAACTATGGCAAAATCCCTATGAGACAATCTATGGGGGAGACCTATGTCCAGCAGTGGACTGTTATAAGCTGTAATGGATTGACAGATGGTTAAAAAATTTTTAATATATTCTAAAAATGTGAAGGCTCTTAAATTCTCTTATATATTATATTGGTAAATAGTTATCTATACCACACATTAACGTCCGAGATACTAAGACTGTTAATTTTTTTTTGTAAAAAAATACTAGTTATATTATTAAACATTACTAATATTCCCTTTAACCACTTCTGGTAAGCTTAAAATGCTTGTGTTAGAAGTGGTTCACGACAATAGTCGAACGCCGTATTCGAACCCACGACCTTTTGAGTTCGCGGTCCGCGCCCTGCCATTGGGCTACTGACGGTTGTTAATTAATTTGAGCTAAAGATAAAATTATCTACAAAGTTATAAAAAAAAAATGTTTTCTAGTGTCTTAAATACAATACTAAAAAAGTGAATTACTTACGTGTAAAGGATAAGGATATCGAATGATCAACGATGCCAGATGTCATTGATTACAACACTGATGATAGTCAGAGATGAGATAAGGTATCGAGATCTATCGGCAGTTGGGCAATTTCAGATGTACCATTTGTACACGTCCAAGCGTAACGGATATTCTCGTATTAGACTTTATGTTGGGTGATCAATAAAGATGTTCGAGTAAGGCCACTAAATAAGCGATTAATACGGTTACAGGTTCATTTTTGCTAGCATTTTGAATGAAATGTATCCAATTAAAGCGGAAAGAGTTGCCTAAAAATTTATTTACTGTAATTGCAACCTTAACCACGAATTTTTTAAGCTCCAATATTAGCATTTATACCTATATGCTGGAGCTACGACACAGTTATTATGGTTGTAACACGAGTGGGTCGGCTCAACCGGGGAAGGACCATGTTCTCACAAAATACCAGCGTAAAATAGCTGCTGTGTTTCGTATGGCGAGTGTAGAGAACCGAAGAACCTTATTACTGGAAATGAGGCATTTCATCTTAGTCCTCAAGGGTGACAACGCATTAGCATTTCCATTCTTGATTAAAGATATCTAGCCTATGAGCCAGAGCATCCACTCACCGTTAGTAGATTGTATGCTCGTTTGTCACCGTTATTCTATACTACGCTTCCGCGCCGTATTTGGTGAACGCCAGGCAATATCTATCGTTTTAAGAGTTTTATTGAGTAGCTAAACCGTAGTGCTGCTCAGTGCATGTTAGTTGACTTCATATTCATGAATAATTACTGAATTATTCATTGCAGCCTGTCAAAAATTTCGCTGCTGTATATGAGCCTATCCCATAAACGATGCCTCCGTAGCGCAGTGGCTTAGCAATGAGTTGCAGCGCTAGGGGCCGCGGGTTCGAATCCCGCGCAGGACAAGTAATTGTGTGGCCTACAAATAATTGTTCCTGGTTTGGATGTATGTTCTTGTGAAATTTATGTGTGTAAATTGCTACCTCATACGGTCAACAGTGAAGCACCACGTCTCACATCCATAGGTCATCACTGGCAACACGTCCTGTTTGTAAAATCTATTTTTGAGGTATTGAGGTATGTCTGACGAGAAGATGTTTCTTAATCTCCCGAACGCTGCCCAGCCGAGTTGAATCCGTTGATTGACCTCTCGGTCGAAGTTGGACTTACCTAGTCGGACTATTTGTCCCAGGTAAACATATTCGTCAATAAGTTCGAGCTTAGTGCTCCCAACAACTACCGGCATAGGTGTGACATGGACGTTAAACATGATTTTTGTTTTGTCCGTGTTCATCTTAAGACCTATCCATTGGGAGACACTATTGAGCTCATTGAGAATAGTGACTAGGTCCTCCAGCGATTCAGCCATAAGAGCTATATCGGCGGCAAATCGAAAGTGAGTGATGTACTCGCCATTATCGTTAATACCGTATGTTAATAATATAATACCGTACGCGTTGTTACATAGTGAAATTTAATTACAACGTCTCCTCTTTGTATTTGCTTCATGGTCCCGCATAACCACGACAGACCGGCTGTGGTGGTGTGCATAAAGCATTTACCGCCTCTTCACTTCACACACACACAGCCCTTTCCAACTGCTTCTGGGCGCAAAAAAAACTGGAGACCCTTTTTACTGGAAACGCGGCATACCATCTTAGTCCTCAAGAGGAAGAAAGGATGCATCTGCATTTAGATTTTCAATCGAAAACACGTGTACAACCATAGACATCTCTGGTTACAATACACGTACAATACACGTACAATACACATCAATGGTTTACGATACACGTAGATGTCCAGTCCAGTAGTTTGAAAACGTCAAAAGTCAATGGATGCAGGTAGCTCGGGACCGTGCTTTTTGGAGTTCCTTGGGTGAGACCTAACCTATGTTCAGCAGTGATCTTGTGAAGGGCTGTAATGATGACGATGAAACTGCTACCATGATTCGGGAGAAAATCCTAGTGTAGAGGTGAACGTTCTTTAAAGTATATAATTATAAGTATATAACTAAGATGGCTTCATAGGTGGAATAATTGCAAGTTGCCACGCTTGGCAAGTTGGCAGCCGCGGTTATTTTATTTATTTTGAGTCGTTATCAGGAATATATCCATCACTAGTTTCAGTTTCCCTCTGTAGCCTCTTACGACACCCACGGAATGATATAGTAGTGAATATTCTTACACTGCCCACTAAACGGTAAACTTCATATTAAGTCTTCGTAATATTATTTTTCAGATATGTCTTCGTTCACAGCCGAGCACGTGGTAAATCATGTGGTCCTTCCCCGGTCGAGCTGACCCATTCGTGCCACAACTATACTATTAATATAGCTGCAGCATGGCTCTACTACGTACAACCACGTACCATGTGGCAGATCAATGCTGCTGTGTTTCATACAGTGAGCGTAGAGAACTGAAAACGAGGTATACCATCTTAGTGCTCAAAAGTGGCAACGCATCTGCATTTGATTCTAAATCGAGGATAGATGCAGATGGCTATGGGCCACAGTATCCATTTACCATCAAGTGGACTGTGTGCTCGTTTGTACCCTTATTCTATAAAAAAGGCTGTGAGGCATTTCATCTTAACTTTCAGAGGTGACAACGTATCTGAAACTTTAATCGATTTGAAGTTGGCTGTAAGGGTCCATAGACTCCAAGTCACATAAGTTGTAAAAAAGGCACTTACTATCCTGTAAAAAACTTTTTCTATTTCAGCTATAAATATTAAATTAGGATAAAACTAAACTATCTAAAACGAGGATTTCCTTGAACGTTTCAGATTTTGATACTACTAAAAAAAACCAAAACAACCATCAAGTTAAAGAAAAATTTAGATTTACAATATTTGATTAAAAGTTACCGCAACCCGGTATTCAGTAACGAGATCCTGAGTATTGAAATTCACGGCTGTGTCGGCCCTAATCGGTACAAACTACGCAGTGTTCTATAACTTGTGTCGAATGAATAATCGAAACGGTAGATCATATCTCGGAAGGTATAATGATATTGCAAATCGTGGTAGCAGACTGTATTTTATGTGCAAATGTCCGCCGCTGCCACGGGCCATCATTAAATGCTGAGACGCACGTGCGCTTGCGCAACTGGTATTTGATAAGGTAAGTAACACAATAAGAGCATAGTGGAGACACTTTATTGTGTGTGAGATTTGTCGTTACTCTAAGCGTATTTGGCCGGTGAAATGTATTCTTACTATTTTATGAATCTGAGGATTACATGCTAGCACACATTCTCAGAGGCTAATGGAATCTGTGATCTTGCAATGGTGGTCGAACACCATGGCGGGTATGCGTAGGCATTTTCTCATGTATGAAATAGTGGCTACTGTGGCACATTGACGCCTACATTACAAAGAATCAAAACGCAGATCTGACCAAACGTCTGCGTTTTCCCCTGAGAACTGAAATAATAATAAATAATATAATGTTTATTTATTTAATAATAATATTGAGATGGAATGTCAGCAAAAAAGGTATCCGTTTCACGTCACTCATCATACAAAACACAACAGCATCCTATTTCACATTAGTATTATTTTTACTTGTTGAAGCTGTCATGTGTGCTAATCAATTAGTTAAAAACATTTTGAAACCGTCTACATCAACTAAAAAGAGTAAAGTGGAAAGCAGTATGCTTATATAGCAGTAGGTTACGGGTAGGTAGAACCAAAAAGTAATTTAACCGAAGTTTTAGTAAAAAAAACAGTCATCAAATTAGCATACGACAATTTTTTTTAATAGGATAAGGGTGACAAACGAGCACACAGTCCACCTGATGGTAAGTGGTTGCTGCGGCCCATAGACATCTACATCTGTCCTCTATTACAAATCAAAATGCAGATGCGTTGTCACCCGTGAGGACTAAGACGGAATGCCTCATTTCCAATAAAAAGGGCCTCCGGCCACCTGTACTCACCAAGCGAAACGCAGAGGTAAACCTCTACTTCACTCTGGTATTCTTTGAGGTCGTGGTACCACCTCGGTTCGAGCCAGCCCATCCGTGCGACAGCAAAAGTTGCCGAGTGGCTCTATCACTGTTAATAAAAAAATAAAAAAAATAAAGCCACAACAGTGGAAGTACTGCCGCGTTAACACAAATTATAAGTTGTTATATTGTATAAATCTATACACATAATAATATAAATATAATTGAAGTGTCTTACTGTCATATTAAAATGACAGTCTTCTATTGAGCTCAGGAAGTTAATTGCAATTTAATGAAGAGTATAATTAAAAAAAATGTGACTGTCTGTCTGCAGTAGAACAAGAGTAGCCGACATAGCCCAAAAGACCAGTAAACTGAATTGGCAATGGGCTGGCCATGTTACTCGAAGAACCCACAACCGATGGGAAAGAAAAGCTCTTGAGTGACAGACTCGTACCGGTAAGCAAAGCAAAGCTTACCGGTACGAATTTATTAGGCGGCCACCCACTAGTTGGAGTGACAACCTGGTAAGAGATGCAGGAAGTCGATAGATGCAGGTGTCTCAGGACTGGGCTATATACCGTTTTTTCGGGGAGACGTATGTCCAGACTTGTTATATTTTTAATGATTATCTCGTCAACTTTATGGAAAATAAAAATGTTTCGAAAAAAACTTTTTTGGTTTGAAATTTTACACAAAAATTATCCTTGTCTTTGTATCTCTTTATCTCTTAAAATTTTAAGGCAAAATCGTTTTATTTTTACTACAAAACTTTTAAGAATTATTTTACGTGAAATGACTAGCAATCAATATTGGATCAATAAAATAAAAATTAAAAAAAATTAAAAATAATAGATTTTACAAATAAATCTCGATGTGTTCCCAACTCAAGTGTCGCAAGTTTACAACTAACAATCATTTATAGATCCCTGCGACCGGTTAGCTCGCAGCTTGTTGCATTGTTATGTCCTTTCATACATCTTGCTCGTACATGACTGTTAATAAGCCGCAATTATTGCGAACCGAAGAAATATATCTATAAATGGTTTTACGTATTTGTACATTGAAAAATATTAAATATGCAATATTACTGTATCTATAGTAGTAACTCCGTTTGGAATATGGGTAATCATATTTTAAAAAAAATGGTAAATTTTTCATTACGTTCTCATCTGCTACATCAATTTCATCCATTACAGTCTACAAAAGTAGGCATCTCCCAGAGATTGTCTCATAGAGGGGACACGTGGTAGAGCCTGAGACTGTTGCTTTATGATGTCATGGGTAAATGGAAATAAAGTTGTAAGTTCAAAAAGTTAAATTTACAGTTTACGTAGTAGTTACATCTTAGTCTCACGGCTGACAACGCCATCTGCATTTTGGTTCGCAAATTATGATAGATGTAGATGTCTATGGGCCACAGCAACCACTTACCATCAGGTGGACTGTGTGCTCTCTTGTTACCCTTATCCTATAAAAAATATACGTTTCACAGCAGGGACCTCTTATTTTTTCACATGTTCCTATCATTTTTAGGGGATATGGAGCAATTAATCCGTCGCGCTTCTATAGTTTTTTTTAATGGATTGAGTGTGAGGAACAATCTCGCAGTCCACCTGATGTTAAGTGTATGCTGTGGTCCATAGCCATCCACAGCTATCCTCGAGTGAGAATCATTGACGTCACCCTGAGGACTAAGATGGAGTGCCTTGTTTCGAGTAAAAATTTTCTCCGGTTTTCTATAGTCATCATACGAAACACAGCAGCATTAATCTGCTATTCTATATAGCATTAATATGCTATTTAGTCTGGTATTTTATGAGAGCGTGTTCTTTCTCCGGTCAAGGCTACCCAATCGTGATACAATCGTAATAAATCTGCAGAGTGGCTCTGCGTGCGTTCACATGTTATCGAAATATTTGTGTTAACAATTCCGTTGTTGCCAACGGGGATCAATTCCGTGTTGCTCACGTATACTGTGAATTTTTAACGAGGGTTTAGCTCCTGAAATTTCATGGCTCTTATAACTCTCGCTGTTTTCAGAAGTCATAAAATTGATGGAGTGATTACCTGGTGTGACAAGACATATGACAAGCAGGCAAAGCAAGCAAGTCGATTTTTACCAATTAACACTTTCACTGTCCGGTTATCAGACACAATAGTAAGACAATAGCTATAACCTATATGTAGTGCACAGGACAACGAAAGGGTTATCTAAGGTAACCCCTCGGAATGACTTGACTACTCTATAAATACCAAACTCTTTTTAATTTGCTGTGTGTTGTTAATTGGGTAGCTTACATGATTGTAGTACGTTTTTTTTTAATTAAAAAAAAAAAACGTCCCGCTAGGTTTCTTGCTTGTTCTTCTCAGGAGCTATTTTCCGAACCAGTGGTAAGTTAAACGTAAGAGTGACTTTCAATAAGTATTATTTATAATCTATATTTTGAATAAAAAAGGTTCTGTTTCTGATGGATGCAAGTTGCTCAGCACCGTGTTTTGTGGTATTTATAGAGTAGTCTTCTTTTCTAGTGAAGTGCTGTAATAATTCTGATCACGATAATGTAACTTATATCCTTACAGCTGTAGTGTATATATAAAATTCTATTTCAATAGTCGCTATATGTAAATAGAAGCGGAACAGCATTAGTTATAAAAAAACTTCAAAAAAAAAAAGACTAAAATAAACGCGTCTTAATTAATGCCCAATGACTGTTACTAATGGCTCGAATCCCCTTAAATCAAACAGGCGTCCGCAACATGACTAACCCGATTCAGAACAAGTTTAAAAATAAAAAAGTGCGCTTGCATCCAGCGTCGAGCGTTACTTTTATCGGACGCTGAATTGTTTAAAAAAAATGTAATACGTTAGGTGCGAAATTAAAACAATATTGATAGTTCTGTATATTTATTTTTATTTATTTATTTATTTTTACATCTACCTTATAATAATAAGGACGGACTTAATGCCTTGTGGCATTCTATACCAGTCAACCCTGGATGATTTGAGAAGATGTGGTAGGTGCAACACCACTCCATAAATTAATAAATAAGTAAAAACATTATATCTTATAACAAAAAGTAAATAAATAAAATATTTTTTAAACTATACAAACTTAAAGAAAAAAAATTAATAGTAAATATATAAACCAATACTTATAAATAAATATAAAATAATATAACACAAAAATAAAATAACATGATGCATATTAAGATACATATTATACAAAATATCAATTACAAAGCGAAAGAGCGAGATAAACAAAAATCGGATAAATCAGGTGGCATTATTCCTGTTAAAGAATTCTCGAACTAGTCTTTTAAAATAATGTTTGTTACTGGTTTTTTTGATATGAACAGCACAGTAACAGACTGCACAGTAAAAGAGGAATTAAAGAATTCACTCGTATGTGGCGGAATACGAATTTTAAGACTATTTTGGGAACGGGGAACTCTATCACGAGTAGAATATTGGTACTGGAAGTTATTCTTAAGAAGGAGAATTTGGGTCATTTATATTGTGTCAAGTATGATGTTTAATATGCGTTTTTGACTTTCGACTTTTTAACTTTATAATTTTTTAGATTTATTATTATTATTTTCTATTCTATTCTAGATTTTTCTTAATTTTTACTTAGTCATAGACAAAATATGTTAAGCGACTGTTCGTGAGTTCTTGAAAAGGGCACCGGCAGAATATCAGCCCTGTGGTTTTTACACTGCGTCACAAAGCTGAGTCGGATGCCTATTTATTGCTGCATTAATTTTAATGTAATATAATATATCCATGTGGTGCAATTATTTATAATGTAGCTTTAAATAAAGATGTTTCTTTCTTTCTAACTTATAACCATAGAAAATTACAAGTATGTTATAAAATGTGTATTATTCTCCATTTTCTACCGACTTTAAAAAGAAGACGGTACTCAATTCGCCTGTGTGATTTTTTATGTGTGTTACCTCATAACTTTTTACTGGGTGAACCGATTTCGATGATATTTGTTTTTATTTGAAAGGTGGTGCTTCACTTGTGGTCCCATATAAATTTAATCAAGGTTTGACTAATGGTTTTTGAGTTATTTTTAATAATTTATATTGAAGTCTGTTGCACAAAATTTAAAATTTTGAATTATATTATTTAAACTTGGTATGGCATGCTTGCTTTAAACTCTTTACACACGGTTTTTTTTCAGTGGTAGGGCCACGCGGCAGCTCTTACTGTCGCACGGATGGGCCGGCTCGAATCGGGGTGGTACCACGACCTCACAGAAAACCAGCATGAAGTAGCGGTTTATCTCTGCGTTTCGCTTGGTGAGTGCAGGTGGCCGGAGGTCCTTTTTACTGGAAATGAGGCATTCCATCTTGGTCCTCACGGGTGACAACGCATCTACATTTTGATTTGGAACAGAGGATAGATGTATATGTCTATGGGCCGCAGCAACCACTTACCATCAGATGGACTGTGTGCTCGTTTGTCACCCTTATCCTATAAAAAAAAACGGTAGATTAGCTGTATTTCGCGCCATGGTCATGTACAATGCACGATGAAACACGATAATGAGTATGCTTGACGTACTTCTAAGCTAAGCGCCCATATTTGTGTTCAGATTTGAAGAGAAAGAGGATCGTAGGTCAGCCTGGACTTTGTCAGTTTCAAAATCTCACCAATTTTTGCTGATAAACAGTAGTTCACTGACTATAGGTTACTGTTAGAAGATTTCTTATATTTACGCGAATATTACACATTAAATGAAACTAATTTTAACTAAAAATTAATCATTTAAATCTAATTTTGCAGAAGTGAACGGCATAGTCGGGAAGGGTCGCCCTAGGCGAAAGTTTATCGACCAAATTGGCGATATATTAAAAATGGGCCAAATCAAGAGTACCTTTTACCGACGAGCGTGTATGCGTAGGTATATGGATGTGGAGGAAGCGAGAGAGGTGTGTCAGGATCGTGCCAAATGGAAGTCCATAGTCTCTGCCTACCCCTCTGGGTGACAGGCGTGAGTGTTTATGTAATTTTAAGGATTTCATCGCGTTAAATTTTTAATTTTAATTTTTTTATTCCTGACTCTTCAGGTGCTTTAAGCGGAAAGCAAATTCAAAAGCTGAAAGTAACCGGGCTAACTATGACATCGGGACGTCAAACACCTTAGTCCCCTCGTGTCCATAGGTGCTGTAAATTCAGGAATATTATTTTTTTAATTAACCGCGATAAAATTAGTTTAACTTTTACTGTTAGAAAAACTAGGGAAAGAAGAATCAGTGTTAGCATTTAGGGGTGACAATGCACCTGGTAGGTAGGTATGTGCAAGTTTCTCTGTTGCGTACCTACTTTGCCATACTTCCCTAGTGGTTGTTAACGCGGCTCGGACCAAAATCAGTTATTGGGTTTTTTGTAAAATATATTTAGTGGCAGCCCGGAGTCAATAAGTTGACGGTGTTTCACCCCCGTGCTTCGAAAAGCGCGTAAAGCCGTTGGTCCTGCAGCTGATCGTTCTCCGGTGGAGTCCAGTTGCCGTCCCGTAGGACTATGAGAGTGGGGAGTAGAGAGTGCGTCTGTGTCTAAAGTTAAAAAAGTTAAAGTTACAGCCTATACACGTCCCACTGCTGGGCACAGGCCTCCTCTCATTTCTGAGAGGGTTTTAGGGCAAGGAAAGGCCCGCCGCGCTGCCCCAATGTGTGTCGGCGAACTTCGCATGTCTTCGAAATATATTTTTTTTTCTTATTTGTCAGACATGCAGGTTTCCTCACGATGTTTTCCTTCACCGCCGAGCATGTGGTAAATCATCACTTAAAATTGCAATTAACAATTTCATTGGTGCCGGCGGGGATCGAACCCGGGTTTCTCGCGTACTGTGAAACTTACAGCGAGTACTA